>JAUMJJ010000067.1:24700000-25900000 GCA_033556795.1 Tapera naevia
AAGAAAAATAAGATAAAATTACAGCCAAGTGCTGAGCAATATAAGAAATACAGGATTGCTATTTTCTAATAAGAACTGAGTTCCCATTCCACTGCAAACTGCTGTTATTTGTACTAATGCAGTGATGATTGTGCAGCAACTACACAATGAAGATACAGGGAAATGCTGAGTACACAAAGTACTGCTAATTAACTTAGAGACATGACATAAATATAAGCATCATTAATGTTCATTATTCATTTAATTTTGATCTAGTAATAGGGGCTAATGACTGAGCTCCCTGGGCCTGGAGGGGCCACTTCCTCTCCTGCTGACAGAGAGCATGGGGAGCACTTTGAGAAAGAAGTCTAGGGAACTTGAGGACCAGGAAAAGATTTTATATCACCTTTGTATAACAAAGCACAACGTTCACAAACATGTTTTGATGTCAGTCTAAACTATTCTGGAGTACTGCTTGAATTTGGGACACATTTCTTATGCAAGAACTATCCTTCCTGATTTTTCTTCTATTTTGGTACTAAATCTTCCATAATACTTCACTTTTCTTAGAAAATAGCAGCAGCTCCACTTTCACTTTTGCAAAACAAAGATCATTTTGTTTCCATTCTGTTCTTTAAACACTCTGTAGTTTAATGTTCCCTCCCACAAAATAATCTGCATCTTATCACATGAGGTAGTCATTTCCCATTTTAGTGAGTTTTAATTGTGTCAGATGCCTTCAATATCTGATGTGTATTTGTTGATAGATGGAGTTTTGTTTTCCCCTGCACCTCACAGTATCTGCCTGTAACATCCATCAATGACTCTTTATTATGCAAAGTTTTGGAGATAGAGGTCTGGTGTATTTACACTGTATCTAACAAAAAGAACTTATTCATGGCTGAGCCCATTGGCACTTCCATAATTCAAATAATCATTGTAGTACACATAAAGCTGAAGAGAAATTTATGTAATCATCCTTGAACTCAAAATTTTGAGGCAAGTAAAACCATAAGTGCTGCAATCCTTCTTCCCCTATGTGTGTATTGTGAAGGTTCATTAGGTCATGTGCTAAAGTTATGAATTCCTATTAATGTGAAATAATGTAGCTATGGGATTATGTTAGACTATCTGTCCAATTAAATCTTTCCTTTCTTCTGAAAGTGCCAAAACATATGTAAAACTGTATCAGCGATCATGCTGTTTCTAAGAGCTCTGTTACGGCTGATTTTCTACTCTCTTTCTGTTCCCTATCTTAATAAGAACAGTTTCTGAAGGAGTGAATATTAAACACAATTTTGTCATGTGAAAATAAGGAAGAAGAAAAGAATTCATATGAGATTAAAGTTGTGTCTTTATAGGAACTAGAAATCTATTGTCCATTTAATCGAAGATTATTTCACAGATCATCTAATGAATACAAAGTCAATTCATTTTTCTGTGATGAGTGATATATATTCACTTTCGAAATGCAACCTGAGCCATTTTTTGTTCTATTTCAAGGACATTTTAGGCATCTGTAAAACTCAACCTTTTATTATAATTTCATACTGGGAAAGCACAAAGAATAGTCTGAGTCAATAAAAGACTATTCAGGGCAATAGACAAAACTTTAATAACTCGGTGATGATATGTCTTATTTTAAATGACAGAGATGATTTGGCCGAAGTGTACTAACTCTTTTGCATGCTGTGTGATTAACTCTTTAGCTATTATGCTCCATGGGAGCTAGTGATCTCCTCCCCATGCAACAATCTTCTTCTTATATAAGTCTTCAGTAAGATATTTTAGACAACCACAGATTTAGCAGGTCTCTGCAATGACAACTGGAAAAGAAATTCACTGTCTGACTGTCCAACTACCTCCCAAATGGAAGATATGGATGAAATGTATGAAAATTACCCTATAAATCAAACATGATCTGAGTGTACTAGCAGCAGAGCACACAAAAGATTTACCAGCCTGATTTCCATCTCAAAAAAACACATTTATGATACATTAAATCCCACAGACCAGATACTAATAGTGCAAAGTACATTTCCTTGCAGAAAAAATGTTCTATAGCCATCACTATGTGTGTTTATACACTTTTTTTCTGAATCAGCCAGGTGGTGCTACCTTCAGAGGCAGAATATTTTTCTAGAAGAATCAGGAGAGCCTATTCTTGTGTTCACTTCTTAGTGACATGTATTGTTTTAATCATCAAGAGTCTGTTAATAATAGATGAGTCTATTAATTTACAAAATTAAGAGCTCAGTCACACACAACAGTATGAGATGAGTGAATACAAAAAAATGCACACCGTCCTTATGCATGTGCTAAGCTTGTGATTTATAGTACTGCAGAAAACAGGGTAAATCTATTACCATTCTGTACTTTGGCTCCTTTTGGCATCTACACAGAGCAGCAACATCTGGCTTCTGTCTGAAAAGGAGTTAAAATTTAACTTTGTGTGTCTCCATGCACCCAGAGGGAGTTCTGATTTTCTGTGTTATTTCCAAGAAACTACCAATAAAACACCTATCTGTTTCAATTTCTTAAACTTCGCTTTGCTCCTAAAACTCAAAGACAGTCGAGTTTAAGTTTTCTCAGAGCTCTTAGAAGATGTAGCTGAGGGAGCTGTGGGGTTTTTTGTTTGTTTTATTTCCTTTGGAAACAAGGAATTATTTATTTGCAAGCACAACAAAACAGTCTTTGTAAATGAGAGTGATTGTGAACCCCGAAGATTTGGTTGTATTCTTTTAGATGATTCAGAGGAAAATACAAAATTTTAAAAAGTTGATACTGCAATATGCTCATGATCCACTCTTTTATATAACGTAATCCAAGGCTTGCATAATATAGAGGAAGTAATTAGAAGAGATGAAGAGAATTGCAATGGATGTGAAAATTGCAAAGACAAGAACTCTGCAGAAAACTTCAAGTTACTAACAAGTCCCTCGAAATGCAATGAACAGCACAAAGTATTTCATCAGTGGCTAATGAAGGTCAATCACACAAGTCACCTCGCAATGCTTTCTTACTGTAATTTGAAAGTTTAAGTAGCAAGTGGAATGCTTTCAAGGGATACTACTGTCACATTGAGAAAAACTAATTGACTGTAAATACTGACTGAGCATATACCCAACTTTTCAACTTCAAATTTAATTGCATTTTCTTTTCACTTTATACATTATTGTGATGATTCGTATGTCCAATTCTTAAGCACTTTTAGCGTAGCCAATTTCTGTAGATCCAAAATCCTACTTTAGTTTCTTTTCTGCTTGTCTTTCACATATTCATCTTCTTCCTTCTGATCTAGATATGTTTTTAATGTCTGATAGTAAATGCTGAAAAACATAGAGTTGAGAGTTCACTAGCAGGAGTGATCTCAGCAAAACCAGGATCTAGCTCATTTATAACAGTATTTTGCGGGACTTCCACAGAGTGGTGATAGACTTCTCATATAGTCCTGGGAAGACCCTTGTGCGCCTTGTAATGAAGGTGGGAGAACTACATACAGTACCTGAGCTTTCTCTACAGACAAAACAGTATGAGCACTTTTATTTGCTTTTCAGACACCCCACAGCACATAATCTGATCAAATAAATTTGAATTTGCTGAAGCACACAATACCTCAGAATCAACATATCATGACTTCACAGGGTCCTTATGCATCAACTTGTTAAACTTAAAATATTTATTTTAAAAAAGGAGATGTGATTGGAACATTTTAAAAGCTTCAAAAATTTTAAGAGCATTTCAGATAATATCTTTATATAAGTCTCCGTGTCTTTTACAGCGACTAGGCACTACTCTAACACAGTCAAGGAAATAAATACATGTATTTTTTTTTTTTAGATTCTCTCCATTATAAAAAAGTATTTCAACCTCAGTCATATTTGAGGAATACTCCATGTTAACTGTTAAAACTTTCTTTTTCAATTAGCCTGTTAGACTATGAAAAGGTATTTAATGAGTTTTTATTATAAATCATGGTAGATTTTCATAGGAGCTCAATTGTAAGCATAATAAAAATAATCTGTCTTGAATTCTACCTTCCATTCAATAGTATAGTCTTGGGTAGACATCAACTGAAAAGAAATATGATCTGAATTCTGTATGAAAAAGAATTATTAACCAACTACTAACTTATAAATCAAATTTCCTTAATATCTCCGTGCTAAATAGCTATACTTTTGTCATTTTGCCACAGGTTGTACTGTACTTAATTATGTCTGCAACGAAGACAGATGGTCTGTATTTTGTGAAGCCTCGGCTTTCTTTCCCCATGATTGACCATGCAAGCCAATATTCACAAATTACAAAACTTATACTCTCATTTTCTTTAATTAGCCTGAAGCAAATATAAATCATGGTTTTGGATCTCTCCTTTTTTTTTTCCTCATACAGCATCAAATCTCCTCAAACAAATTTTAGAAATTTCAAGCAGAATTCCATTTTTGTAAAAAATTCCTGCAAAGTCTATCAGTCTGTAATTGTATTGCTTCTGTAGTGTAAAGTACTCTATTACATAATACTTTTGATCACTTCATGTACTGCACTTTAATGACTTTAACTAGGGATTTTTTTACTGTACTCAATGAAAAAAATCTGTGATCAAGAAACTGTTGCTACGTCCCTCTAGAAAAAAATCTTTGATACATATATTTAGTCTACTTCCATGGCTATTAAAAAAAAATTTTCGATTAGACATAACTCCATCACACTGCAATGAATGCAAATGTTTGAATCATGTAAATATGGATGAGTGTAAGAATCTCTAATTTCAACAGGATTTATATAGATGCTTGCAGATTCACACAGATTAAAAGATTTCAGTGTGAAAAATTTTGAGGTAAAACACTGCTGCCTAATCTAATTCTGGGTGAGTTGTTCCCTTAAATCTAAAAATTCTGTATCCACACTTTCATGCTATATAGTTCTTGTTTTCTACTTTTCTACAAAAATTTTACCTGCTTAGTATATGGATCCACAAAATAGATAGCAATCAAATGGAAAATATCTCTAATGTGAATTTTGAGGGTTTTTTAACTGTATCATTTATAGGAACATGACAACTGACATCTTCATTCTGTCGCTATACTTATTAAACAAAGAAAAGTGTTACGAATTTTATTATTTCCTGTAGCATGGATATTTGACTACAGATGAAGAACCTTTAGGTTTTGAAATTTGTCAATGTGAATTTCAAATAAAATAATTAACTTACTGGAAAAAAGTCCCTCCGCATTTAGGCATGGATTAAGCCACCTACCCTTTACATTTCCATAGACCTGTCATGATTATCCAGTTAACTGCTATACAATCTTATTTATCACTCCTGTCAGTACATATAAATGTTTTTTAATTCTTCACTGAGTAAAAGTTTGATCTCCTCTCCTGCTCGTGTGCCCATTCCTTGTCAGGTACTGTAGAGGCTTTCTACCCGTGGCTCATTCTCACACTTTCACTGTTGATGTTTTTGCTCCATCTTCAGGGCAGGGCAGCGCTTGGAGATTTGCATGGTAAAAATGAGAAGGAAAGTTTTTCACAGGTGGAGAGGACTCTTTCTCCTCATGCTGACTAAACAGACTCTCAACGTCATTATCTTCTCCCACTGATCTGAACTGCTAATTGTTTCTTAATGCACACAGAGGAACCTCAATTCACCTGAAATGCTTTGTCATTCAGTGATAGCAGGTAATAATAGTGGGAAACTGTCTTCTGAGAGGTATGGAGGCACCCATTCGTCAACCTGATTCACTGTCTAGAGATGTGTGCTGCTTACTGGGAACTCATATTAGGGATGTCACAAAGAGGCTACCAAGCCTTCTACAACCCACTGACTATTATCCACTGCTGTTGTTTCTCGTGGGCACAAGTGATATAGCCAGGAGCAGTCTGAGAGGTATGAAAAAAGATTACAGTGATCTGGGAGCAGTGATAAGGAACTGTGGAGCTCAAGCAGTTTTTTCACCAATTCCCCCAGCCAAAGGGATGGGGTTTGACAAAGCCAATCAAGTCTGGCAAATCATCAAATGGCTGCAGGACTTACGCTGCAGTCAGGGGGTTGGCTACTAAGACCATGGAACTTGATTCAAGAAACCTACGCTGCTTGGCACCTATGGGGTCCACCTGTCAGAGAAGGGGAATAACATTTCTGATCATAGGCTTACCAACCTGGTGAAAAGGTCTTTATACTAAATTGCCAGATTAGTGGAACCTCAATCCATGCCAATCCTACCAGTTTGATTCCAGTGCCAGCAACAGATGCTCAGAGCCTGAAGAAAGATCACAGGTCAGCAGGAGAACACTTGAAGAGGGACACAGAGCAATGCCAGCCACTCCAGTTAGCAAGACAGCTTCATCAAGGGCCCAATTTAAATGTCTCAAATGCATATAGCACGTGAAACAAGCAAAAGGAGTTAGAAATGTGTGTATACTTACAGGGCTAAGATCTCATTGGCATCACAGCGATATGGTAGGATGGATCCCATGACTGGGGTGCTGGAATGGAGAGATACAGACCATTTGAAAGGACAGACAGGGTAGACAAGGAGAGAGTGTTGCTCTCTATGTCAATAACCAGTTAGAGCGGATGGAGCTCCATTTGGGGATGGATGAAGATCTGACCGAGAGCCTATGGGTCAGGATTAAAGGGACAGCAGGGACAGATGACATTGCAGTGGCATCTGTTACAGGCCACTGGACCAAGTAGTGTAAGAGTGTCAAACTCACAGCTCCTGCTGCTCTCCTGCTCCTACTCCTACAGTGTAACATGCATTGCACACACTGCACACATGACCAGCACTGGCAGGAGCACAGGGGCAAGGAGCTCGGCACTGCCGTTGGGTAGAAACAAGGTGCTGGGGTAGATAAAACAAGATGGAGGACCGGATTCAGCTTGTGGGCTGTGAGTTTGACACCCCTGAGGCAGAGTGAGCAGATGAGGCCTTCTATAGATACATAGGTACAGCCTCACGTTCTAGTTCTTATGAGGGACTTCAACAACCCTGATATCTGTTGGAGGGACAACACAGCAGGGCAGAAGAAATCCAGGAGTTTCCTGGAGTGTATTGATGATGACTTCCTTCTCCAAGTGATAGATGAGCAGACAAAGAGAGGGGCCATGCTGGACTTTGTTCTCACCAAATAGGAAGGGCTGTCTGAGAGTGTGAAGCTTGAGGGAAGCCTTGGCCAAAGTGACCATAAAATGGTGGAGTTCAAGATCCTTAGGGTAGTGAGGAGGGTGTGCAACAAACTCACTACATTCAACTTCAGGAGAGCAGTCTTCGGCCTCTTGAGAGTTCCACTTGGCAGAGTACCATGGGGCAAAGTCCTGGAGGCAAGAAGAGCCCAAGAAATCTGGTTGTTATTCAAGGATTATCTCTACCAAGGAATGATCCATCCTAACAAAGAGCAAAAATACCAGGAGGTCTGCATGGATGACCAAGGAGGTCCTGAACCAACTAAAACACAAAAAGGAAGCCTACACAGAGTGGAAGCGAGGGCAGGTAGTCTGAGAGGAATACAAAGAAATTGTCTGAGCAGCCAGGGATCAGGTTAGGAAAGTTAAAGCCCTGATAGAATTAAATCAGACCAGGGAGACATGAAGGGCAACATAAAAAGCTTTTATAGGTACATCAGTTAGAAAAGGAAGAATAGGGAGAATGTCAGTCCTCTCCAGAAGGAAACAGGAGACCTTGTTTCCCAGGATATGGAGAGGGTTGAGGTACTCAATGATATTTTTGCCTCAGTCTTCAGTTGGAAAAGGGTCAAGCCACACTGTCCAGGTTGCAGAAGGCAAAGGCAGGGACTGGGAGATTGAAGAAACACTCACTGTAGGCAAAGAAAACCTGAATGTTCAAAAGTCCATAGAACCTGACGTGATACAACTGCAGGTCCTGAGGGAACTGATGGATGAAGTTGCTAAGTCACTATCTGTAGCCATCATATTTGAGAAGTCATCATGGTCTGGTGAAGTTCCCACTGATTGCGAAAGGGGAAATATAACCCCTATTTTTAAAAAGGGAAAAAGGAAGACCTGGGGAAATACAGGCTGGTCAGTCTCATCTCTGTGCTCAGCAACATCATGGAGCATATACTCCTGGAAACTCTGCTGGGGCACATGGAAAATAAGGAGGTAATTAGTGATAACCAACGTGGCTTCACTAAGGGCAAATTGCGCCTGATGTATTTTTACAAAGGGGCTACATACATTGGTGGATAAGGGGAGAGTAACTGACATCATCTGCCTGGACTTGTGCAAAGCATTCAAAACTGTCCTGCATGGCATTCTTGCCTCTAAACTAAGGAGACATGGATCTGACAGATGGACCACTCAGTAGACAAGGAATTAGCTCAAAGACTTATGGTCCACGGCTCAATGTCCAAGTGGAGACTGGTGATGAGTGGCATTCTGCATGGATCAGTATCAGGACCAGTGCTTACCATCTCTGTCACAGACATGGACAGAGAGACTGAGTGCACCCTCAGCAAGTTTGTCAATGACATCAAGCTTTGTGACGTGGTCAAAATGCTGTAGGGAAGGGATGCCTTGGAGGATATTCGAGACCAGGTTGATGAGGGTTTGAACAACCTGATCTATTGGAAGGTGTCCCTGTCGATGGCAGTGAGATTGAAACTAGACAATCTTTAAGGTCCCTTCTAACCCTAACCATTCTATGATTCTCTCCAGTCTTTTTACATGTAGTAACTAGACTGAATATGATCTTGACCTGAATCAAATCTTCCCTGTCACCTCAATGCCTTCATCAAAGCTGAGGGAGCATTTACACTTACCTTCAATTTATTTTGCTATTTTTTTGACTAACAGAAAATAAAACTGTAATTGAGAATACTTCGGAAATAACAAACCCATTATGTATGTTCCACTGCAATTGCTACTGTTCCAAGTGATCTTTAATCCACAGCTGATTGCCATAATAGCTTAGTCTGATTCCGTAGGAGTCATTTGCTATATCTTTTGAATATGTACTTAGGGAGTCTTTAATCCACAGATCATTGGTTGTAAACTGTAACTCTTTTTGTACTTTAAGATATTACTATCCATTTGGTCAATAGCTGGTGTATTTTTTTTTATAGAACATATAATCCCCTTAATTTATATATCAATATATGCACAGCAGGTATGTATATTCAAAATTACTTTTAAAAAATAGCTAGTATATATCTGTAATAACTTTTCTTTAAGTCAAATGAGCTATTTCATTTTATTCAAAAAATTCATTGCTTATCCAAATTACAGACTAATATTGGTATCTGCAGACTGCTTTTGTAATTCACTAATCCAAAAAGTGCATAATACAACCAAGGCAGTATTTTAACTAGAGCAATTCTAGTTAGCACTGATACAGACAGATGACTGAAAGAACATGTTCTGAAATATGAAGTGTGCAGGTGACAATAGACTGTCAGTCTAATTTGAAGGTCTAAAGAAGAGCAAACAGTGACTCTCAGTTCTCTATTGTCACAAAAAATATTTTGGACCTAAGCTTAAGTTCTACAGACACTCAGGTCATGCGTGCTCCCTTCTAAAAGTGCATTTTTTTACTATACCCCAAAATCAATGTAGTTAAAGGTAACAAGAATCACTTTTATTTAGATGTTTTTATTTCTAACAGAACTATTAATCACATGGTTCTTGTGCTTAATTTTTCCCAGCCCTTTTAAGGTTACCCTACAAAAGGGTAGTCACCAGAACCTGATTTCTATGAATTAAATATAGGTTAAGACCAAAAATTTCAACTACTATCATAATGATTATATTATCTCTTCAAGAAAGTGAGTCCTTACAGTTACTTTTCATGAGACAGTAAAATATAAATACAAAGTTATTATTGCAAAACATTGCTAGACCTGGTCCTGTGGTTGGGAATCTGCACATAAGTGAATTGTTGACTGGCCACTTGCCACAAGATACCAAGACAGCTTCAGGAGGCCACACTTTGAAGAAGGTTTCTTAACACATGACTTCTCTGATGGATGCAGGAGGAAATGAAAACTCATACTTCTAAAAGGCAGAAAATAGAAAATTCCTCTAAAGTTGGTTTTTATCTTAAGAAAACAGGGAAGAAACTATAGACATTGGTTGAAGTACTGAAAGAAAGTCATATTGAATAATATGGAGTACCTGAAATCAGTGGAAAGTAAATGTATCTGTAAGAGATGGGTAGGGATCCTCCTAGCAGAGGTTTAAAAGCCCCCCGTTCCTTTCTGTCCTCCAGAAAGGAAAAATCAAAGGCAGTTCTCTTACAGTGAAGTAGACATTAAAGATGTAATTGAAAAAAATTGTTATCATCGTTAAGATGCAGGCAAAATAGTCACTACACTGGGCAAGAACAGCACTAGTCTTGGGATGTCTTCAGCTACTGCCAGGCGCTGTAGATAGACACTGAGGTAGTAGGAACTCCTCACCCTCCACAAGTTCACTCCTAGCTTGGTGTGAACAACCATAGCCTAATTACAGTTTCCTCTAGCAAGCAGAAAACAATCAAATTACAAAGTATTTACAAGGTGCATAGTGAAGCTGCCAGTCCATGTGCACACCTGCTCCACAACCCAGTATTTTATCAGAATGAGGCCAGTTTTCTCCTCTCTTGTCCACTTTTCCTATAAGCCCTATTTTCCACATAGAGAAATCTATATGTACAGGCCACATGAAAGTCAAGCGCAAATCTGAAGGATGGGTTCCTTTAGGGACAACACAACAGACACCACATACATTTGACTCCAGGTCAGCTGAGGAACAGCCCAGGAAAACTGTCAGAGGTACAGAAATAAAAACACTGGAGTTGTTTTTTTTTTCAAAAAAGGGAACTGAATTATGAAAGCCAAAAGTATTCTGGTTTTTGTTATGGACCCTTCTTCTCCAGACATTTATTATCTCTATAATAGACCTGCAATATTACTGCATTTCTTTCCTTTTAAAGTGAGGCAGTTGAAGTGAAGAATGTTATGTCAAGTAGGTCATGTGCAGATTAGATTAGAAAGCAGAAGCTTCTTTTCAATGCATCTAGTACGTTCTAACTTTATTCTGTTCCTTTTATCTAAGAGTTTTAAATCTTGTGTAAGAAGTCCAGTGTTGCTAGATATTTCACAACTAGCACTGAATTCCTTTTAGTTTTTTTTTAAAAAAGGTAATTTTAATGAAATTTGTAATTAAACAGACCAGTGTTCTTTTGTTTTGTGTCTGCTTTTCCAACTGAAATCTCAAGGTATTTCCATGTCAAGTGTGATCTTTTGTAATGTATGACCTTTCCCAGCCTAGCCTCATATCACTTTCCTTGTTGCTACTGAAAACACAATTTGCTTAAACAATTTGTTTAAACCTAAATTTTAGCCCTAGAAGACAGGAGTGAAATCTATTTTCGAAGGATACTGCTTAATTTCTCATCAGACAATCTCTGCTTAATTTCCAGTGTCTGCTGATTTAAAGCCTGAAAATTAAAACCAGATTTTTTTTCCCAAGACTAAATAGAATTACTGTTGACTGGATAATTAACTACTGTTATTGTGGCTGAAACTGGAAAAGATGCCTGCAGCTGCAGCTGAAAACAGTTTTTCTAAAATAGATTAATTCCAGAGTTAATTGTCTTGGGTCCCAAACAAAGCTACAATAAATCTGGGCCTGTAATGTTTTTAAATATATGAAATACTGTTCTTTAAAAAATTCTCAAGTAACCACACTCTGCATGAAGTAGTTCAACAGAGAAAAGTTCCATATCTTCTTGATCAAGTGTCAGGGTAAGTATTTCAAATGACACAATGATACAGAAATTTATAGATGCTGTTCCATGACTTAGACAAAACAGTAATTATAAGAGCTTCTTTCTCCACCACAGGCATTTTTTCTTTTATTTACTCTTTTAAGCCACATGTACTTCAGCAGCTGCAGATTAATCTATATTGATTCCATCTACCTTATCTCCAAACCCAAGGCTATATGGATTTGCTTGGAGGGATTAGGACTATGGAGCTAAATTCTACCATTAATACAACCATGTACCGAAGTTACATTAAAGATTACCAAACAAACTTGTGGCTACATCATTGACACACAGAATATTGTTAAGGTAACACAGAGTAGACATACCACAGGCAGTCACATACAAACTGCCTCAAGTCCAGATGCATATGTCTACAGGTAAATTTACACTCTATCCAAATGTTAGGACTCGGTCTATATATCACTGTGCTGTGGGTTTTCAATCCTTGTTGGAGCTGGTATCTGTACACCACATTCTATTTCATGACGTGGTAGACTGAGATGCAGTACTAGTCTCACTCACCAAAATGTTATTCAGATAGCTGCATTATGAAGAAAAGAATTGCAATTATGAATTGTAGCAAAGCTTAGAAAAATTGTCTAGGGGAAAAGGAGAGTATTTCAAAAAAGATCAGAGTCGCTGCGGTCATTGCTATACATAATTAAATAAAAGAGGGCCATGAAACCATCTTCCACTCCAAATCCAACTGACACCAGCTCACACACATCGACCCTGCTCAGGGCTAGTTTCCTTTAAAGCAAACTTACTTATGCATACAGACCAAATCAGGGACTGCCATATCAGGCCTGCCTGTGAACTTAAAAACAAAGAGGACAAAACCATAAAGCATGACTAAATGTAGGCAAAAGAGAGTTGATAAAATTCCAAGCTTACCCAAACTATGATGTTTATGGATGTGCACTAAGAAACCATGTATACCATTTTATGCTTCCTTCAGCTTTGCTCCTGACAAAGAGCATCACAAGGAGACTCACATTTCTTTTAGGGTGAACCAGACCAGTTGAACTTACAGAATCTTAGTGAATATAATGACTGCATTGAAGGGAGCCAGACAGGTCTGGAAACATATCTAATTATACAAATCGCCTATACTTAGTGTCATTTTGGATGACTTACGGTATCCCCACTGTCCATACAGTCTCCTGTATGCCTTATGGTATATCTGCAGCTCTAAAATGATATCTCAGATTCTCTGTGGTGTCCCAGATGCCACTAGACAGCTATATTCTATCAACTGAATTGAGCCACACAGAGCTATTAATCTCACCCTAAAACAGATGTCTGGTGGCTGGACAGCTGAAACATTTTCCAGGATGCGTCAATCGAACTGGACATGGTTAAGTTTCAAGTGCCAAGGAAAAAGTCATCTTGTACTACCTGCAGTACCCAGCAGTACACATGACATACGCCTGGGACTGGCATATTTGACCCAGCTAAATATACAGATATTTGCATGTAGACAAACATATCTAGGTGCCTCAAGCTGTAAACTCTGTTTTGCTCTGGATAACACTTAGTATTTTTTTCATATTTTTAATACATTTGAATTATAAGCAATTTTTTTGTCTTTTTTCCTATTAGTTAATCAAGTGGAGAAATTTTAATAGAATAACTCTAGCTCTTGATTAAATTTTAAATCACTTCTTTTCTAAAAGATTATTTTTTTGTTTCTTCATTCCTTTTTTTGCTTCCTGTACACAGCTGCATTTTATGATTGCAATCAATTGCAGTCTTTCTAAAGTCAGTTTTAAATCACTATTGGATGGATTTCAAAAGTCAGGCTTGCAATGATACATTGTGTGAATGAGCAGGAATTCAAGCAAGACTATGCTGAAAAGAGTAAGACCTTAAATATGTGTGTAAAATAGCAGAAATAATTAAAAAAAGGGACAGTATTATCTCAGGTCTGCATTTTCGTATTGCAATATGCTGATATCATGTGTCTATTATTGTGACAACTGGTAGGCCAGGCAGTAAAATATATATTTATTGAAATTTCTGTCATTACAAAAATTATTTGTCTGTACGATTGCATCACAGAGATTCAAAGTTTGTTTACCATTTTTGTCACCCACTGTGTAGGATCAAAGTCAAATTCTAAAGGTTGAATATGTTGTCTGAGAAAAAAAATAAAAAAAAGCCTCAAATTTTTCACTTCAGTAATTGCATAATATGTGAACAATAAAAGAAGGAATTTCAGAAAGGAATTTTTCCTATGGCTGGATAGATACCAACATAAACATATGACTTTAAATAAGCTTCTTCTCACTTTTCAACAAAAAAATTAGTAATATTAGTATACTTTTACCACATCAAATCTCCAAAAACACACCAGTGAGGATGAGCATTTAGTGCAAATCTCTGCGTATATGAAATAATGCTAAAGAGCCTTAATGCGTACAGATGCTTTTACAGAAAACCAGCACAGTTTTGTAATACATATCATTAGATTGAGCACATTTGATTTGCATGAGTGACTGCATTTCTACCAGTCCCTTGTCTTTGAAAACTAAATGAGCACAAAACAAAAATTAAAATTTAGTCTATTTTGAAACATGTGACAAAACTTTTTTTACCTAATCTTGTTATTGAATCTGCTAAAGAAATAAAACCTATGAATTTTCAACAGCGTGCAAGTAATTAAAATTTCTGACAAATGTTTTAATAGATACTTAAAGGAAACTTCTGAGTGTTTCTTTGCTTTTCATAGCAATCTTCCTTCAGAAGGGGAGTTACAGAGTAAATTTACTTCTTGCAAGGCTGTGCAAGCAGTGCTTTCACTGTGTTTTAACATGATTTACTCTTGCTTCAGTGAACAGAAAATTTGCATAACTCCAACACATGATTATTACTAGGTTCATTCCAAACATGCTAGAATATGATTAACATGATACATACGATACAATGTGATTGTTCTGACAAGATAACATTAACTGAAGAGTCAGACATGTATGAAAAACTTCAATGTTGACCTGAATTCTAGTATTTAGGGATTTCTACCTAGGAATATTTTACTGATCTTCACTTCTTCAAGGAAAACCTGAAAGTATTTCAGTCAAATTCAGGAGCCTCATGTTTCTTAGATTTCTGTCAGATTCAATAAAGATTTAATTCTCATTTTCCTTAGACTTCTTTCCCTTCCATCATTATATTTAGCAATATTTTCAATGATAAGTGAAAGATTATACATCATTTTTTTCATTTATAACAAGGCTAGCTTATACTATCACTTTAATGTAAAGTAATTGTAAAGAGGAATATAAATTCAAAGAACTCTTAATGCAGATAAGATGTAACTTGCTAAATATTACCCGTTTTTGTCTGACCTTTTACTGACCATCCTTTATCATTCATTAGATTTCATTAGATCTCACATCAGATGCAAAATGTTTTATTAATGACACATCTAAGGGCTGTTCTTGATTTGTGATATTCAAGTAAATTTTTAAAAGTTTATCTGAATATTCAATAAAGGATTCAAGTCACAAGACTTTTGAATTAACAAGGAAATTACTGAAATTCATCAAACTGTTATTTCTAAAGCACTTGCAAAATCATTTCTTTTCTCAGTGTAGTCCCGGATAATTCTCAGTGTTTGATAGTGTTTGTCTTTTTATCCATCACTGAATTTCCAAGAAATAAAATGCTTACCATCCAGCATCCTTTCCCCGTACCTGGAAGTGGAAGGGTAATGTTTGCAGTCTCTCATCTGCTGATTTTCCCTTCTGAACCAGCAACTATTATTTCTTGGTGTGAAACAGTAGTGTTTCTAGGAGAAGTGAAATGGAACAGGAATACCAGATAAGGAATGGCTAATGAATATGGTCCAGAAGGTGTCTTAAAAACAACAACAAAAAACTGTTTTAGGAGGCAGAAAAATGAGGTTACTCATGGTTGTTTTTTATTTCTTTGATTTTTTTCTTTTAAATCTTCTTCTTGGAAAAAATCATTCTCTGCTTCTAATTTATGACTCCTTGCATTCATTGGAGCATGTCTGTGGTAGAATTAGAATAGAGTGAAAGATTCTTGTAAATTAAAAACCTTGAGTTCAACATCCTGATGAATACTGTGATGAAGTTAATGTTTGTTGCATTTCTGGTTCTACTGTAGAAAAGGATAATTGCCTATGTTGGTCTTAACATGTTTAGTTTTCATCACTCAGATTATTTTGTTTATACCAAACAATAGAACTAACATAGTTGACAGAAAATCAGCTTGAAGTACTTGCATTTGAATAGATAATAGTTTGGTGTTTCAGCATCAAATTATAAGGATTATGAAATAATCACCTAAATAGTTCTCCTGAACTACTATTGACTCCTGCAATCATTAATCATGTTGATATTAAAACAGGAAACTCTCAATAAAGAGAGATGTTTCCTATCTCTCAGAGTGATTGTTTCAAGACTACATATGTTTAATACACTATATTTTTTTATGAGTATGGAATATACAATAAAAAAGATGACCAATTCATTTCCAAATGAGCCTTCCTGATGTGCCACATTCCTCAAAAAGAAGAGAGAGTTAAAAGTGGTATACGAAAGGTAGGAGACCGTGACTCAAGATGATTCAAGTAGGATTTAACAATCTGAGCAGAAAAGGAGAGAATAAAAGTCATGATGTGGAGGAAACATCTAGAAGAAAACCTGATAAAAGCAAAGATGGCAGTAAGTGTCAACTCCAATGATAGTGAGATATCTTCAGTTTAATATCTAATTAAAGTAAATCTAAACAGTACAATGCATGTTGTGCCATGAAGACACACCTGGGCTGACAAATCAGTTTAATTAGTGGAAGTAATACAGTTGAGTTACTCTCACTCCAGCTAATGAATCTCATTTTTCTGTAGAAGTTATTTGTCTCCATGGAAAATAGCAAAAAAGCAGTTAATCATAAAAGAGTACAAATGCTTCTCTAAAAAACAGAGAGAGAAAAAGCATGAATGAATGAGGGATCTAGAGACCAAGGCAGAATTGAATGATTTTTTTTGACAGAATTAACAATTTAAGTTGGTTTTGAAATTACATTCCCAGTATTAACCAGTGAAGAGTACTTCAGGCACACTAGAGAGTACTCCATTTTATTGGGTGGTAACACTCATGTTCAAAAATTTGTTTCCTTAGCTGTTCTTTCTCAGTGAGTTCATAGGTTTATGTTTTTTTTTCCGGCATTCTTAATTGACCTAACTTTATTTCTCTTGTTAAAGACATCTTTGGCACAGAATTTCTTTATCTCAGCCTTTTAAAAGCCATTAGTAATTTAATTCTCTATCTTATTTATTAATGGACTTACTTAATAGTAGTACTGATTTTCCCCTGATACATTTGCACAAGCCAATTGCTTTCTCCTGTCATAACCTCATTAAGGGTGAGATAGTACAGTTTGATTACAGACGATAATTAGTAATTTCAAGCTTCCAGCTCCTCTTTAAGCTAAGTTTATGCTGTCAGTTAAGCATAGGTCTATTCAAATTCAGATGTGTCATTGTTCATGAACAAGAACTAGCTCTCTCTAAGGCTTAGAACACATCCAAGAATACTCCCAAAGGGAAAAGTTCCCTCATATCATGGTGTACTCAGTCACTGTGCTTTTTCTTCAATTTTCTGGACATAATGAGAATGGAGTAGCTCAGTTCAGCAACTGGTACTTCCTAAGAATATTGTTACTTATTGTTTAAATCCAGTTAGCATCTATGATTCTTTTGTATAGGTAGCTTGTTTTTTAAAGGCCAGTGAATTTGACAGCTTGTGTTTACAAGGAGGCAAGCAGCTTTTCCTTGTTTCCTTGAGAGACAAGGGTTGAAGCCTTACCTAGCATTTAGACAGTCTGCCTGAGTCTACAAGTATCCTTCTCTCCGCTGCTTTTCAAATATAGAAACCTCTATATTAACACCTTTTCCTTTCTGAACATTTACTGTAGAAATCATCTGGCATGTAAAGCTTTTAGCAACTTCTTTAATGGTCCACCTGACTTTCAAGCACCTGTTTAGGGCTGAATCCGAATGACTTCCATTTCAGTTAGCCCTCTTCAAAAGTGTATCATACTGCTCTTCCTTAAACATGAGTTTGTCTTTGAGATTCTCCATTTTTTTTTCTCACAGGTCTTGAATTCTTCTTATCATATCATATTTAACAATATTATTTATTAGATAATTGCTTTCCTAAAAATGAATATATTCTGTTATTCTTACTGTGCTTCAGAAAAAAAAAATAGAAAACTTCTCTAGGAGACCCGTAAAAAACTGAAGGGAATAAATGTTGGGTTGGAATGGACTTCTGAGAGTCTTCTTGCCTAATTTCTTATTCACAGCAGGACTATTCCTATACTAGACAGGTCAGCTGTGGTTTTTCCTAGTCCTGAAAACTTCCAAGTTTTTTTTTATTTTCTGTGGCAACTCTAGTATTGCTCCTCTGCTCAGGAATTCTTTCCTGTCTCACCAGTAGAGATCAGATAGGAACAGGAGCCATCAGCCATTTAAACCCCGATTTTCTACTGGCGTATAAATAATGATGCACTTTTTATCGCAGCAATACTTTATATTCTAACAGCATTTCCAGGGATAGAGTACAAAACTTTTAGGAAAAACTAGCAAGGTCAGTATAAAAAGTAGGCCAGTTCCCATCAAAGTTTAGTTATTTGAAAGTTATGTATCAAAGTATCATAAGTTATATATCTGTAACTTACAGGCAATCCACCCTTCCAGTGGAATTTAGTTAGGCTCTCTATACAAGAGAGGTAGACCCCCACAGAAAAAGATCTAAAGGAACTGGTACCCTCTGAAGTAAGCTAACGACAATCAGCATGCTCAGCATGCAGTACCCTGAAGTCAGAAATGACTCAAGGCTTAATCAGAATAGAAAGGTGCCTAAGGCAGCTGTCTGCTTGGGGGCAAGGGAAAAGGACATGCGGGTACAGCCTAGCTGACTGCATGTTTGGTTGCACTATATCTGCACGCCTCCTTTACTCCCTTCTTCCACTGGAGAAAGAGGATGGTGAGTTTAGTCATGTCTTATTACATGAAAATCATCTAAAAGCAGTAGGCGAGCTCTCGACTTTCAGAAACCTTGGCTGTTGTTTTGTTTTGTTTCTTAGCAACTAAATTACATTACATTTTGGCTGTCAAGACTACAGACTCTTGTGATCCTATAGTAATCATTTCCTTAAAAATATCTCTTTATGTTTTAACAACCTCACATCAGCATTTCTTCTATGCTTACTAATAAGTATGCTAATAGCTGGCCAGCCAGCATTCCTTCTAACCATGTCTTTGGCTTAATGCAAGTATATATTATACATGGATTTACTTGATGTATATGACATTTTTCTTCTGAAATTTACAGAAAAATTGTCACAGTGTTTTTTAAAATAATAAATATGTTCCACTTGTACTGGATGGGAAAATGTAATCTTATTAGAGAAAAGTACAGAAGCAAATATGCCCAGTGTTCATCAACAGGGACATGTACATTTCTGCAGACAATCAGCATCGAGCTCCAGCTTTCTTCATGTGGAGCTGATTACAACAAAAGAATAAAAGGTTTTTATCTTAATGAACAAAATTATGTCACACCACATGAATCCTTGCTAAGTCCCTTTCAATGAACTCAAATTCTCCTACTACCTGCAGATCCTTAATTACAACCAACTATTTCTGGCTCCAAAACAGCTACAACAACAATAACCACACCTAAAATCAGGTCATAAATTTGAAACTTGCATAGATACCACAGGTGACATCAATTAACTCTGATTAAAAACTTGTAGAAAAGCTGGCAGGTTCCTCTGTGAGCTCTGATTTCCAAGTCTCTGTGACTCATCCAATTTATTTTTATATGGAACTAATTTACATGAGGTTGAAACCTGGAATTGAAGTTGTAAAATTTTTAGATGAAGTACAATATTTTATATAAACAACTTGGATTTCTGTCTTATTTTAATTTCATAGGGATAGTCATAACTCAGAAAATGAGGGTGTGGCTTGTGTCAATGGAATTCACCAACTTTCCCCCAAATTAATTTGCTTTTAAAGATTCTGAAATAAGTCATTATACATTGCAAGATATGTGTTAAAGAGACAAACCTCAAAAAGACTTGTAGATCTTTCAGGGCTTCTTTTAAAATACGGCTTAACTACACACAAACTAATTGTTGTCATGGTTCATATGAAGGAAGGCTCTGGCTTCCAGATTCATTATACAAGTAATTCCTCCTCCACTTTCATGGCCGGGGAGACATGAGCATATGAAATATGAAGCAGTAATATATGAAAAGACAGCTGAGGGTTAGGAGTTTCTGAACAAAGAAATGTCTGTCTTCAGCCACCTCTTGATCAAAGCTGAGGCAGAGTGCAATTCATTATGAGGCCAGCAGGAACCTATCTCTGTCATGGATTCAGAAGCTCAGGAAAGGCATCTTCAGCTGAGAGCAGATGCCTCATCTATCCCTGTAGAGAACTTAGCAAAACACAGGGTTTTTTCCTTTAAAATGTTCCCAAAGGAGGTAAGAACTCAGGCTTTACAATATAGATCTCTCCTTCCCTGAATGGAAGACTAAGCTTGTTTAGAGACTCCAATCCACACAAGGTGTTTTCCTTTCAGTATCTGCTAGAGCCAGGTTGAGAACAAAGAGCTGGCAGGAAATGATCTTCCCTTATATTTATATGTGCCTTTACATAGAGATTACTGAGATCACTGTGAGCCTGTGCAAGTAGGCAAAAGGAGAGATGCCTGGGGAGAACTGCTCTCACGAGCACTCCTAACTCAACATGAGCAACATCACCAAGGGGCAAGATTGAGATTGAAGCACCAGATCCAGGACTCAGCTGTAATGTTATCACTGAACAAAAACACTCTGAGCCCCTCCCCATATAGAAATAAACAAACCTTGACATCCAGAAGCATTTTCTAATTTTAGGGGACTCCAACCCATCAGGAAACAATGCCACCGGGCAAGAAATTATGCCACATACTCAAGATGTGTGAAAGCAAAGAGCTCTTTTTTAAACTGTCACCTGTACGCTTAAGAGAAAAAATCTGAAGCTTATCCATCGCCACACCATATAATCAGCCTTACAATCTAGGAAGTGACCCACTGTTCAGACATACATATCTATTTCAGCAGTACTACTTAACTAGATGCATAAAATTCCAACGTGAGTCAGTTGTTTAAATTACATTGACAGGATTACAATGAGTGTGAATTCAGAGTATTTTTTTACTAACAGGTGACTTCAAAGATGATAATCAAATAACGATTGATTCCATTTCGTACACAAAGAGAAGAATTAGAAAAACAAGAGACTGTATTATTCCAAGGAAAATTTTATACAGTATCGTGGAAGAAGAAGGTAAAATGCAGTTCAGGCTGTGGGCTTCAGAGCTGTTATTGAGATTGCAATAGTAAGCATTCGGACAATGTCACTTACTGATCAATATGCACAAACTGGTATTTAGGGACAACCCAGGAAACATGAAACAATATGAATGTGTTTTATAAGTGGATTTTCAGTATATAAGGCAAATAGAATCCAGCTTTACAAAAATGGAAATATTAGAGTTGTTTCAAAGCAAATTATGTTCTGAGTTATTTTTTCACATAGGGCAACTAATTCATTGAGATTTGACCTCCTGACTCTTTACTGACATGTATTGAATACAAGTCTAGGCCAAGGGTAATGACTGGTGTTTGAATGAGAGATGTTTTACACTAAATTGTGACAAGGGTAATAGCATGTCACTGAGACTACAACAAATGCCAGCAAAAGGCTGAAATCATAATGACTTTGGTGTAATCATTGCTTGCTAGTGGAAAAACTGCAACAGATTAATTCACCACATATCTAGTGTGAATGCGGTACTGCTCGAGGTAATGCGAGTACAAGTATTGTGTCACCACTTCCTAGACGTAAAACACAAAATCCCAACTGATATAGCAAGTTGCATGTCAACTAGTAGCATATTACTTGCTTTGAAGAACTGTATTAAAATCCATTTTGCATCAAGTTCTTCAAACCTGATATAAATAAGCCAAGCATGACACTGATTATGTATAGAATTTTTATGTAAAATCCTGGCATATAAAATGAACACTGAATCAGACTTAGGAATCCAGTTGATTTGAGTAGATAGAGAATTTGTTTTACTTTTTTTTAAAAAAAAAAAAGAAGGAAGACATGCAGGAAAGAATGTAATTTCTAATTAAATGTGATTGTTACTTTAATAAAATCAAATGACATTATATTTCTGATGGTTCTGCTATACTTCCCTCAAGTCATTGTAACTTGATAATGTAAGAGACAGGAATAAATACATTTAATGCCTTTTAAGATGCATATATTTTTTAAAAAATCCCTAAATATTGAGCTTTGTAAAAGAGGAAGAAAGACAATTCAAGATAGAAAATAAAATAGGATACTAAATTGTAGGAAAATTAAAGAATGCATCACACAATGGATACTTCCTACAGCTGCAGTTCCCAAGGATTTCTTACGATGCAATACTCTCCTCTACACAGTCTTCATACATCCAGTTTAAGCAACTGTATACATATATTGCTATGATTTTGATTTTCTACTTAAAATTTAAAAATAATTAGCTTTCTGATAAATCTAGCCCTACCGAGGCTGTTCCAGACAGACAGTTTTGCTAAAGCTAATATATCTTTCACAGATCCTCACGCTGTTCTTCTGTCCTGGCACCCATACCTCAGTCCTAACTGGATTGGATCTTACCCAGGCATTTTCCCTTGCTGTACAATATGGAATAATAAAGATAAGCCTCAGAACACAGAAAACACGTATCTATATGCTAATCCTATAACAACCTGCTTACCTTTAAATGCCTTAAAAGCCTGGAGTAGCTCATTTGGGAGAGTTTGTGGGATCAAAGTCTAACAGCCTGCATTTTTTTCAAAAGACAAAAAATACCTCTTGGTTGTCAATAACATCAAAACCAGAGATATTAGGTGCTGCACCTTCGGTTTGTACAGCCATACTAGCATAAGCAGTAATTATAGAGGAGAAAACCTAGAGCCACCGCAAACCACCACCTCTTGCAACAAGCACAAAAGTGTGGTGAGATACCAAAAAAAAGATCCTTTACTTAACTGGAGAAAGTCTGTAAACAAAATTTCTCAGTCTAAAGACCGTTGCTCCCATCGGTAAGTCAGCAGGTGAATTGGAAATGTATTTATAATGTTGCCATTAGAGAGAAGGAGAGCACCATACACAAAAAGCACAAGCCATGGCTAGCTGGCATTGAATTTTCAGCCATACCAAATCTTTCATAAAACTGGAACTCACTTTTTTAAATGAAATTTCAAGGCATAATTGACCCTGATTTTGAAACCATCAGGAAAAAAAAACTGTTAAAAAGATTAAAGAAGAAAAATAGTGGGCCAACTCAAGTTCTATGTCCAGCAGCCAGGTTCTAGTTTTAAATTAGCTAGCTCATCATGGCATAGCCCCATGTACAGTAAGCATTAATGTAAGAATTGCAATGCTCCTGAGGTGTCTGAATCAATATGGCACTACAATGTTGGACAACTCAAAAATCTTGTGTAGGAAGTGCCTTACTCTTAATGTAGTCAGTGCTCTCCTGGAAATGAGAAAGCAGCTTATTTTCGGTTCCTTTCTCTATCTTTCTTTAATGTCTGTTAAAAAAAGTGGATTTTAAAGCAACTGATTTTATTTACCAGAGTTTTTTCAAGAGCGCCTTTTCTGAGCTGAAGGATGATGATAGTTACTGCAAGCATCTAAAGTAATACAGAACCTTGTAAGTAGGAAATGAGAACTAAAACAAAAGAAAGAAAGTCTAGAATAACAGTGTTAGAATGAAAAAAACCACAATTTCTTTGTTTGCCTTTTAAGAACCCTCACTCAAAATTGCATCTTAATGACAGAATGTATTTTCTAACAAAACATTAAAACCCCATTTCTTATAAATCAGAGCTTTTGTCATCTAAATGTAAACTTCAGCCAGTGACTCTAGAATAGAGGTGGACAAGAAGGATCAAGAAGAGTCTTGAAGACTCAGGATAAGAAAGACAGCGTCTTCACTCAGTCATGAATCTGAACAGTTTCTGTAGGATATGGATCTAAGCATCTTGGATATGGTTATGCAGGCTTTTTTAGACTGCTTATGAAACAAAATGAGAGAAACTTGATTTGCAATGAATTGCATAAATTAATCAGTTTACAGTCAGTGTATCTGCCACAAAATCTGAAGAAATCAGACTCAGGTATCTGTATTAAAATAGTAATGGAATCACAAAATAGAACATAGCAATGTTTTTTACTGTTTTTAAAATCCCCCTCCATCTGAAAGACAAAGAAAACAAAAGGTTAAAGCTGCTAATACTGACAGGTTAACAGCCATAGCTACACAGACGTCTTGGTGTTCATGAATCTATACTGACTTACATAAAGCCAAAATTAATATTTTAACAATGAAATAGGTGATATGGAAGTGCATTAATTTTCTCTGAAAAAGACATCTTCAGTTCTGTTAACTGTATTGAATTCCACTCTGTACCATCGAGGTCATATCTCATTTCCCAGTTCCAAATATGTATCAAAAGTGTAAAAAGGTCTGTCCTATTTTACACATTTTTAATAATTTTACAAAGACTGACATAACACAAAATTCACTTTGTGAAAATCTAAATAGAAACTATTTTAATGTCAATGTCAGGCATAGTCACATAAATGTGCTCATCAAAACACCATTAAATCAGATTAGCAATGATTTTTAAAGAAATTAATGGCATTATCTCCCAGCCACAAAGAAAATGTGAAAAAAAAAAAAGCAGACAAAAAGAATAAGCTATGCTCCACTTTCATAGCAGTCTTTTTAGTGCAGCTGTTCAAGTTGCCTGGTTGCTGTGCCTTTTCCTTGATATTTTAAATATACTTTTGTATTTTTACTATTTAGTTATGCCAATGGATAATACAACGTGAGTGAGAGCATTTGCTCACTCTCAAAAATAAATTAATATGATTTCACAGTGCATTGCAATCATACACAAGTGTCAGAATTTTAACTAAGTCAAAAATTTAAAAGAGAAAAAAGCAAAAACAAAAGACAACTAAGCCTATTGCCTGGGAACAAAATTTACAACAAGACTAAGAGTATATTAATGAATTAAATAGCCTCAGTGCAATAAATCTTTATTGAAAGATTGATGACAACATGCAAGCAACATACTCTGAATTTCCCAGCTGTCTCTAACATTGAGTGGTTCTTAATAACTCTCAGCAAGAACTTAAAAAACCCCTATTTGTATTGCTAATAACATATTAAAAATGTATTCTACAATATAACTGTAATAACATGAAGCACGGCATGAAAATTAAATATAAATTGTTATTATCGCATTAAATTTAATATAAATTTCATATACACATATAAATTTTAAAATTAAAAATTTGTAGCAATAATGGTGAATTGGTTAAACTTGTAATGTTTGGATAGTAGCCAATGGCCATGGCTCTTTGACATGTCTGTTTATCTCAAATTTTTAACATACTTTCATCCACAAGAATAGCAATTTTTTATAAATTACTAAGTGGTAGCATCGAAATAAGAGTTATTTATTAATTTTTTTAAAAAAAAACTGAATATTCTTGCTTTATCTTCTAAGTGTTGTTTCTCACCTGACAGTGCTCATTTTTATCTTGGAGAACATGTTGGAACACCTTTAGTAAATCTTGACCTTGCTTTGTGAGTCGTAAGGTTAGTACATATCATTCATTATTTTAAGTGTCTGAGTTGTCTTGGGAAAGGCTTATACTCTACTGCCATATCTATTATACAATAATCCAAGAAATGGAAGTAGATGTCTAGGGCAAGAAGCTGATTTACTTCGTCTTAGCTTACCAAGATGGCAGAGAGAGAATGCAAGGTGCTCTGTGAGATGTGAGCATGAAGCAGCTGCATTTTTTTCTTTAAGTGAAAATATTAAGAACATCAAAGGGGCTTTGACTTACTAATAGTATTGGGGGGGAGTGGGAAGGAATAGCGAATGTCTAAATAGAGATTTTTTTTATTTTCCAGACAAATATTTTTAGAAGGCCTCCTATTTCTCTCTTTCTATGTAAAATGTATCTTCTCCTTCAGCCTTGCTCCAGTAACTTCCACCGACTCCCTCAGCTGCACAAACTCTCCACAGTCCTCTAAAGTAACAGGAAAAATATTTTTGTTTCCTGGCCTGCTCAGTTGTGGAGCGTTGTTCAATGTCCTCCCAGTCCAGTCTCTGCTTACACTGCAAACTCTAACTTGCCTGACCTCCTTTTCATCTGCTCCTGACACTTCTCCCCAGTAGAGCTCACTTAGATGACCTCTAGGAAGGCAGAGTCCTTCCCTCCTACAAGTACTATCAAAATACCAACACCTGAACAATGAAAATTCACATCAGAATTGCAGTTTCTTAACAAAGCGCAATGCAGGGCAAAGAATATATAAAGAAAAAAACATCTACCACAAATCCTCCTACCACCTTACTTTAGTCTCCAGAATATACTTTTGGAAACAGGGCAGAAGGTGGAAGCCAAATGCTAAGATGGAGGGCTAGCTCTTGGTCTGAATCATACAGGAGGAATGAAGCTGTATTGTGGGAGTATGGCATTACCACAAAGCTATAATGCAACAACTGCATTGTCATTTCACTGCTGTGAGATTAAAAGTTTAAGAATATAGCACCTGTACCCATACCACTCATTCATAAACATGTACTTTTGTTCAAATTCCACTATATATATTCAATATATAGATCCAGTGATCCATGGTGGCAGTAGTGCAATGGCAGATATCATTGAAAATCTGTTTAATGGGAAGACCAACCACACACATTTTTGCATAAGAATTACTTTGATCTTTTATGCCATTGTCCTGATGTGCCACAGCATTCTGGCTTAAAAGTTAGAGCTAAGTTAATCCATTTTCTTCACAGTTATTTAGATAGTACCTGCATACTTCAAAGCATACGTGTGTGTTATACTTCTATCAGTTATTCTGAAGTGCTACCAAAGTTGATTACATGCAATGATTTCTTATGTATATCTTTATCTACTTTAAAATTTCGTAGCTCTATGAAATTCACATTAGTCACTCAGCCTTTCAAGTGCTCCAGTCTTCCTAGTGCCATTCCATTGAACTTTCCTTAGTTTATTGATAATTCCCTTGTGGTGTGAGCCCTCATCTGGACAAAGAACTCCTATAGGACTCCTCTAAAGTGCCGAGGAGAGAGGCAAGGTTTTTGCCTTTACCGGTGCAGCCCAGTATGAAGCCACGAATTATCTTTCCAAGGACTGAACGAATTTGTTTTTTTCAAGTTATTGGAGAATTCCTCTGGGTCATCACAACTACTGAAAGATGATAACGGCCTCAAAATTATAGCAGCTAGCTCCCTTAACACCTTTGAATCATCATTTATATATGCCCAATTTACTGAATTAATCTCCAACTCAACCCTCCTTTGCCATGAGTACTTCTCTCCCCTGGACTTTCCTGACAAAACTGCATATATAATGGATGAATTGTACCAGCGGAAATTTCGGAGCTGATGGCATCTCCTCATTAACTGAAGTGGCACACCAGCTGCACTGGTAGGGTTTGTTGTTTTTTCCAGAAGAGACTCTCAGATTGCTGGACAGGGGTATTCCTAAGGAACTCCTTTGACCATCATCACAGAAGGTACTTTTCTTTTATTCTAGAGGAAAACTTGAAAATCTTCTTTTCTGTCTTTATGTCAACAAGAAACAAATGTAACCTTCCCTCTTAGTGTTTTATTCCAAAACAGGAAATAGTTGGTTTGTTTACCTGAGTTGGTAGTACTATTGCCTTTTTATTTGCCAACCTGCTTGTAGTATGCTCCTTCAGATTCCCAGATATCACAGTTTGTTTTCTTCTTTTATTTGAGAGAGCTGAAAATCTTTCGTCCTACCTATAAACATGACTTCTCACTATTAAGAGCAAAGAAAGCATTTTTTCAAACAGAAAAACACGCATTACAGAGGTGTTTAAGTCAAGCTTGGTCTGAAGATGACTCAAACAATAAGAAATGATAATCACAAAGGAAGGATCTTTTTAGTCCTTGCTATTTAATTAGCCAGATATTTATCGACAAATGTAGACGTGACTATCTGACCTGCTAGTTCTACCTTTACGCCTTTTGTGGCAGGTGGGATTAGAGAGTCTTTGTTCCAGTGAGTGTGTCATATATTCTGCAAAGATAATTAAGTAAGCAGAAAAGAATGAGGACATAACTATTTTATTTTATTTAAGCCAGTTCCCTGCAAAGCTGAAAACTAAACTCAGGTATATTTTCTGACTGAGTCAGGACAGGCAAATAAAGACAATTTATGTCTTGCCGTTGAGTCGTTAAGGTGACAGTAGAACCTCATTTTATTATGAAGATTCTAAAATCTCCTTCCTCAGATCTTGTTCTCCGAAAAGTTAGGGTTGCTCAGAAAGTGAAATTAGCTTTAGTCTATTTTTGAAGAATTATGATTAGTAGATTAATAGTATTATTGAAAGGAAATTGATAATAATAAGCAATACTTTATCACTTATCTTTGAAGATTTTAGAACAGCAGAAAGAGTTCTCTAAAAAAAAGTTACTTAAACTCCCCAGATCTAGCTCCCGATTTTAACTACCAACAGATTTCTGAAATTATAGCTAATGAAGCACTTGCTTTGTTCATAGAGAATAAAAATAAAAAGAATGATTATTAAGCATGGAATTGTCATCTTGATCTGCACAACTCGCTTTTCATAGCTCTTGAAAATGTAGAAGCAAATGCTGAAAAGGTCAGTCTTTTTTGTGTTTCTTAACTTTTCTACAAGGAAGAGCAGTTCAGCCTCAGGCTAACCCCAATATTTTCTACTTAAGCTATTCGAACAAGTGAAAATATTACAACTGTAACTTTAGGAAACTCACAACGTGAGGACAACAAAGAAGTGGAAGATGAAGACAAAGAAGAGACCTAAATAGAAAGAAAAATAAAGGAAGGAAAAAAAGAATTTTAGATGTAATACATTTAGTATTTGACCTGCTCTACTGCAAAAGGATCTTTTAAGACAGTAAAGACCATTATTGCTAGGCATTTTAGAAAATTGTCCCTGAATATGTCACTCAGACTCTCAAGTCCTCTTACAGTGGTTGACAAGTTTCTACTTTTCAGCCTAAGTAGTATTAAAATGATAATATGAATTTAAAGGATTTTGATGGGTGAAAGGAGAGGAAAAGTATGGAAACAACACTGTCACTATCATATCAGCTGTTTTATTGAAGAATTTGGAAATAATGAGAAGCAGACAAGTAAGATACAATGAAACTGGAACATTTTCATAATAAATGTTTCAAAGTATAGGATCACAAAATAGTGTTTTGCCAGAGACACCACTAATTTACCTGATTGTTACAATGTGTTCTGTCTTAAAGCATTTATAGCTGTTATAGCATTTATAGCAAGACTGAGCTTGCCTAAAAATATTGTGTTAGAGTTTTACTGTCACCCTTGGCTCTCAGTCAGTAAAAATTCTTAGACAGATGTAGAACTCCACAGCCCATCTATTCTGTGACTTCAGAAACATAAGTAAATATGCAAGATAACTAAGAAATTATATCCCACTTTGTGGAATGTTCTGAAAGAATTTACAGAACTCATAATTAATTAATATTTCCAAGATGCCTTTAAGCTGTGTTTATGGTAAATATTATGTAAATGAGAGGAAGAAACAGTAAGACAATGACATAATCAAGATTAAGATACTGATATTCCTTCTATCTCATTACATGATGTTGCCAATATATTCTTTTTCTCTAATTCTTTTTCTTGATTAGAGACAGTTGCAGTGTTTCAGAATGTAAGAGGGTAAAGAGGATATTTTGTTTAACGTCATTTTCATGTAACGGCAAAAGGGAGAATATAACAACTGTGCAGTACATATTCCACAAGGAAGCTTCAGAGTTTAACACATGAACCGTACACATGTCTAAAACATGTACAGTAATCTAACTTGACAGGACACACCGTTTATGATCTGGACAAGCATTGCTCATGCACTGCACAGCATAAAGACACTTGCCCCTCCAGCCCCCCACCCCCAAGAATATTTTGGATAGAAATAAGAGACCCTTGCGAAATGAAAATCCCAGCAAGCAAGATACATCTACTGAGTAATAAGGAATTCTCCAACAGTTTTTAGGTATTACCTTTGTTAAGGTATAAGCACACTGAGAGCAGCTATCCTAGCAACAAAACCTGGGTTAGGGAATGAAGCTAAGTCTGATAACACAGTGATTTAAGTGTATAATTTATTCACAAAGCATTGTTAAATCAGTTTAGCACTTGTTGTGTACATATCACACCAGCCATGTGTTGGTTCACACTTTCTGCAAAAACAGTTTCTGAATCATGGAGAAAGCCCAAAATATTTGCATTGTATCACTTGCGTTGAGGGAAACTCTGTCTTCTCTTTTCTGCTGAACTGGAACATTGGAGTAAGCTTGTAAGTTCCATAACTAGTGAATATTAATGATCAAATTGGTCGACTCCCTCTAGTATTGCTTACTACATTGGTAATGGAAGGAGCAAGTAGCTTACATTGTTAAATAAGATTTAAAGTAGATTTCTGTTTCAATGCTAGTATAAAGTAGCTGATACATATATTACTAAATCTGATGCACAAGGTCACTAACCTATGACTTATGCATACATTGTATGATTTTATTTCTATAAAACCTGATTGTTGATGACTTTTCTTTCTGGATCCCTAGGACACAACTCATAAAGGGTCCTAACTGAAAACAAACAAAAAAGCCAAAACAAAAAACAACAAAAAAATTTTCTTCCTGTCTGTTTAAGGTAGAGATTCATCATGATCCCAGTTACCCAGCAGAAAGCACAGTATTCAAAATAATAACAGCTATTTTAGGTTTTAAAGAACAAACTATTTAAAAAAGAGATAGAATAAAATATGGGATGTTGTTGCAAGTCCTCTGCACAGTTTTTAAGGTATGTTCAGTTGTAATTACATTCAGTTATAACAATGGACACTAAAAAGCACGTGTATGTTATAAACTGGCATCCAACTGCATCTCAGCTGTAACATATGAGAAATGTCTTATCCATGAATCCCCCTTCCATACATTTGAAAAATTATTTTAAAAAGTAATCACCTACCCAACAGTCTCATACTCAGAAAACAACTCTTCTAAATTATTTGTTCTATGCAATCTCAACGATTTCTGCCCAAGATTGTTTCTAATGTTGCAAGTTATTAGCCTTTGCTACTGTTCCCTATGTAAAGTCTATTTTCATAAGCCTGTAGAATAAACACGAAGATAAAGCAACTCATTAGAAGCATTCACATTGCTCCAGCAGTTCATCTGCTAAGAACAAGTCCAAGAATGGGCTTAAATACGTATAAATTCTATAAAGAGGGTAGATTGTGATTTGCTCATAGACTTGTAACATTTAAAAATCTAACTTAGGCAAATGGTTCTTATCAAATATTTTTTTAACATAGTCATAGAAAGCTTTGAAAAGTACTTTAAACTTAACCAGATAAAGAGATGCATGTCATTCATCAAGCTAAGATACACCTGGGTTGGATTTATGAAGCAACTAATTGTCACATATATTTATATGTATATCATGAATAGTTTATATGTATTTATATAGATATCATAAATAGTTTCTATTATTAAGAAGAATATTTATAGCATACAATGCACATATAAAACAAATATACATCCACACATATGCACAATATGAATGCGCATATAAAAATAAAGTGCTTTTGTGGGAAAGTCAAGCAAGCGGATAATATTTTCTTCTTGTTAAATATTTGACATCTAAATCTTCTCTGACCATTGACAATTGTTAGACAAGAAAAAAAAGACATGATACAAAATAAAGAAATCTAAAATCTCCCCTGATTTATGTTTCGTGAAAATAAAATATTCATCCAGGGCACTGTTACACAGACATTTAGAAATAAAACTGTTACTTGTGCCAGACAGAAAGGTGTTGAAACACTGGAACATAAAGCTGAATTTTACATAGGCAGTCAAATTAAGGCTATTAAGTCAACTCTGGACTAAGAAGGAGATAAACTCATTTTCCGAAGATACTTTGCAGATCTAAACACAGGAAAATAAATTTAAATTAGCGTAGAAAATTTCTTTTTTCTATGCCTAACTCCTCTTTATTGTTACTATTCCTTAATTCAAATTTTGTGCAATATATGACAGCTCAAGGGATTTGTATTTAAAGTTTCATTTCTTTGAACTCCTTTTAGTAATAAAAGATTTTAGTATGGTTTTTAAAGCACACAGATAATAAAACTCTGAATACCTCTACCAAGTTAGACATGCAAATTCAAGCAGTGAACCCACTCATGTTAAAAACCATACTGGAAGTATACGGAACTCTGTCATGCAAATGAGCTCAGTCACTGCTCCTAACTCCAAGTAGGAACGTGGAACAAAAATCGGTATGCCTTATTTTATATGTCCATGCTATCAAATAAACCAGAGGTACTTGAGTCGTTAAAGTCAATATGAGCTGGAAGGCATAGATATTCGCCAAATACGTTTTTCAACTATATTCGCATGTAAAATTACAGCACAGTATATTGTACGAGAGTAGTTTAGGAAAGATGAACATTATAGAAGCAAGAAAGACAAAAATTGGGTATGAAAACTAAGACTATAAATTCAAAGTGTGACTTCAATGATAATGCAAAGTCTTCCTTTCTAATACAACTGTTTATAACAATCATATGAGATTTCCAGGAGTTGCTGCCAGGAGTATAAGAAGGTGGATTTATGCATTCTCATAGATTAAGTATAGGCCTTAGAGCGTTTCTTAGAAGTATTAAAACTATTCCCTTTGTCTTTTTTTGCTCTGGCAGCTTGTCTCAATTGCTTCTTCTTCTAATCTGCTTTTTATTTGGCCAGGTTGAGCACAGTGGCAAAGCGAATTCACGTCGCAGTGGACTGTACTCATTGCAAAACACTCTGTACTACCTGATGATGGGCTTCATCCCACCTAACTGTGACTGCTTAAAAAATCAGTGTCTAGGGTAATCCAGATATCAAGGCCTCTTCAGAGACAGTGGAGAGCAAAAAGTACTTCTAGAAGCCAATAGAACCCAACTTAAGATACATCTAAGAGACTTACCTCTCCTCATTGTTTATAAATAGAACATAAACAACTAACTTAGTCACCTGCCTTATTTGTGGTGAATGCCATAAGAAATGAATCTTGCTCTTAAGGAGAAGTACCTTTTAGAGAATATCTGGCAGGACAACTTCCTTCTTGGTTTCAGTTATGTAGATTAGATAGCATGCTTGTGGCCAAGTAAATAGGCTGATAATTATGAAAGTGCTAAATGTATTTAACTACCTCTGAGTGCAGTTTAGTAGGATTTAAAAATAAGGAGACACAGTGTAAAATACAAATTGATGGATATTAGAAGTGAATGTCCTTAAGATCAATAGTGATTCAAGGGCAACAGTATGAGTACTTCTGTTCTGAACAGTTTCAGAGAAACACCTTCCCTCTGCCAGTTATACCAGTTTTGTATGACTTCAGCTCTGTTGCCAAGACCTCCATTTTCACAATTTACATTTTTACAATGCATACTGTGCAATAAAGATATATGATAAAAACTTATAGGGTACACTAACAGTAGTCCTCAGATAATCACAAGAGCACTGATGCAGAAGAAAGGCAGATGCGCTAGCAATAATTCATGCCTGCATAATGTATATAAAATGCTACATTGGAGATGCTTTTACTCTGCTGGACTGTATAATAGTTACGCAACGACCAAGACAAAAGGGAGTATAAAGACTTCTGATGCAGTGACTGCCATGTCATTATTGTCTTACTGGAGTTGCCATTTAGAACATTATAATCATACTTCAGCTATGAGTAAGTCTTCAGTGTAGAGATGTAAATGTCATTCCACAGCATTATCAATCCCTAAACTTTTCTGTGAATCTGAAGACTTTAGACAAGAAAATACAGATAAAACATTGATAAAATATATTTTAAAATAAGACAAAATAAAAAGAATGCTTTTTGGTGGCTACATTTGCAACGTCATTTCGTATCAGCCATTTTCCTTACATCCAAAGCCCTTATTATTTTTTCTTAATATTTTAACTCCATAGTTCCTTTATGAGGAAATGTTTTGCTTTTGGGTTTGTTTGTTTGTTTGTTTAACGCATACTGAATTGGTAAATCCTAGATTTCATGCTACAGAACCATACAGCAAACATTACAGTGAGATGTTATTGCCCAACCGAATAAATGAGCTGGCCACCAAAGAGCAGCATTCTTCATTTGTTTAAAAGAAAGACAACTTAAAGACAAAAACCTGGCATCAAGATAAGACAATACATGCATTCGCACTAGTTATTGCCTGTTTGAGAGCAACAGCATACCGTTGGTAGACGAAAATAAAATAAAATCATTTGTATCTTAGCTCAAAGTGCCTCACAAAGGGAAATGACAGCTTCTCAAAACACCAGGGAATGTCGTCTTAGGAGAGTACAATACTCAAATGGTTAAAAAAGGTAGTGAATGCATTTGTTCATATCTCTACAGGCTCAGACAGAAAGATCTAAAAGTTCTATGAGTGCAAATGTAGAACTATTTCCCTCCTTAAAGTATAATGCACTAATTTCCAGGTAAACAGAAGAGGCAAAGTAAGTGGTTTATGTCTTTAGATCACAGCGTGAGTAAAGTGAACAACCAGATGTAAAAATAAACATATATTATTTTTCCTGCTGTTTTGAGCTCAGACTAAATATCTGGGCAAAGAGATGGGGTTTTTTTTAAAAAAAAAAAGAAACCTGTTTTCCAATCTATAAGGATTAAGCTTACATAAATATCATCTTACTGTCTCCTCCCTCTTTCAGGCAAAGGAAAGTGCTGCAGGGAGTTCTCATGACAACTTGAGTACCACAAACAAGGAGTTAGTATAGGTCATATCTTTTTTAACTAACTCATGATCTGCAAGACATACAAAGAAATAGAACCTCACCTTCTCAAGATGAGTAGAAGAAAAATCACAGTTAAAAGTATATTTTTGCCTACTAGAAGTGGGGATGAATAAGTAAAAAAAAATTACTCCCAAAATTTTTTTTTCAATATATATGATAGTAAATAGGAAAAAAATTTGCAGCATTAACTAAATGCATACCATGAACCCCTCAGGAAAATACGTCAATGCCCATATCCTAGTTAAAATACTCATTCTATTATTTATCTCTTTTTTGGTTTTGGTACAGATTTTTTTTCCTTAATCAGCATTTGCACCTTGGAAAGAGCATTGGTCAATCAGAGACTGTAGTATACTTCAAGGCTACAGTAAGTGTCCCTCTGAATTAAGATCCTGTGGTTCTTCAGAGATAGATGTCACCGTAAAATAATATTGAAAAAAAGGGTGCGCAAAATATAAAGGCGTGTTTTATGGCTTGAGGTAACAAAGATCACTCTTAAGGTCAAGCAGTAGTCATGAATACAGGGACATAGAGATGTTTTTGTTTTTTTTTTTTTTTTTGCCATATGCCTCTCTGCAAATGCATTTATTAAGTGGGGTGGGTGTCTGCTTATTTTGGAGGTATTAACTGAGCATTGTTCTATTAAAAATATTACAATCAGGGCAGGTAGTATTAGAACTGACACTAGAGAAGAGCCAGATGAATACTGAATGGTACTTAAAATAGGCTAGTGTTATGAAAGTTACTTTTGTCCTCACTTTTACATTTGCTTTCTAGTACTATTTCTGAAAACTGTTATGCAAATATCCTATCACTGATGCCTGTCCTTGGTGATCATTGCATAATCCAAAAAAACCCTTAATATTCAACAGCAGCCTTCCAAGTTACAGCAGCAGGATATCTTTCAAATGAATCCAACAGGGTAGCAAAGATGTGCTCATGTTCAAGGCCGGTACCAAGTCTAAAAGCGATTTTACAGATGAAAGACAAGTTATCAACAGCATAACAGCTGTACTGAAATTTTTTTTTTAAATTACCTGCCGTATTCCAGAGAATAAAGATAAAAGTAAAATCTATGAAGCCCTTTGCAGCTAACCGCGTTTGGCTACCACAAGCCATTAAATTGTGCTCTGTACCTGTGCCAAGAAATTGAATGAGAATGACCCTTCACTTTACTTTGTTGTGCTGAACTGACAAAGTGACTAACTCATACTTGAGATTATATGGGAGAGAAATGTTACTCTCTAGAACATCTATAAGAGTGTTTCTATTCTTAAATGTATCTTCAAAATACATGGCCTACCTACCAAGTTGGTGTGCATCCCAACCAAATGTTTTCATTATCACCTTTTCAGTTCTTCTTCAGCTTTCATGGTTCAAGACATAAATTTCTAGTAGCAACGAGAGACAAGGAATACAATATCTAAATGCAGCAGCCAGTGTCATAAGCCAGATCTCGCTTGATTGGATTTCTCTTCCTTCTTTGTATTCAAGCTAAAATGCACATAAATAGTGACATGAAGAAATGGCATTAGTTTCTGTGTTGACTTCTCTTTATCTAAGACAAAGCTGCATGTAAAGTCTGTGGAAAATCCTGGTCTTTGTGTAGAACTGATCTAAATATACTATAAGGGTAATAACTGCTGCTTTGTATAAACAACCTTGTAAAAAGATGAGTTTTATATAAGAGAAATAGTTTTAAACTGAAGAACTTCTTTATCATTATTCATCAATGCTACTTCTGCCATGATAGGAAAAAAATTAGATATCATGCCCTTACTTGAAGAAGACCAACCTCTGCTCTGACTTCCAAACTCCATAATGCGGTTTTTGAGGGAGCTGCATTGGAATCTATTATTTTGAAGATGTGAATATGTTTGTAGTGTAGGAAAAATTGAATAAACAAGATAAAAGAGTAAGCAAATGATTGATACAGAAATCTTCATTGAATTTGAGAAAACAACAATTGCCTTGTATATGTGGCTGAGGACTTTCTAATGAAGATCAAGGACCTCATTCTAAATCTCTGAAACTTCCTGTTATAGATTAATAATATTTTCAGTTTTCCTCTTTGGAAACCCAGAGACAAGACTATCTAGGTGTGTTAAGATGTGTTTGTCAAATGTATTTCTGTGCCACTCACCTCCTTTTTCAGAGGAAACAAAACTCTGCATTCTACCATCGTTATAAGAAATTTTAAAGAGAAAACAAAATTATTTTGCTTGCTAAGTGTGGCAATAAGAAGGCTCCTCTCTACATCATCGTTCTTCCAGTTTGTGTTGATCTACACTATTCATTTTGTACCAAAAGGTAAAATGTCATAAAAGTGAGTAGGTAACAGATGCAGATGAATCTGACCACTCATTCTTTCTGCTTGAAAATTCTCCTTCCCGCAAAGAAAAGATTACAATATGCATTGCTGGACTTGCAAAAATGGAGTTCTGCTATAACTCCAAAGACAGGAATTAAAGGACTGGTTTTGCAACCTGGAATTTACATAAGCAATGGGTGCTCCAGAAGTGCAATATTCAAAGAAGACATTTGCCTAAAGTTGGATTTATGGATTATAGTCCTGCCACAACAGGTAAGTGGAAATAGTGCATATAATAGGTAACTTGAAGACTCTCTATTTCTGCTATAGAATTCTTTGGTCTTTGCTTTCTTTGTGATGCCTGTCTGCACTAAAATCATCTCTGACTTCCTTCTACCATCTCCTTTCCTCTGCTGTTTCTCATTTGATTTTCCACTGACCTCTTTCTCTTTGTTTTCGTTGTGTATTTCTTGTATGTTTTTACCAACAGATTCCATCACAGCAGTTCAGTTATCTCCCTTCTAAGGCATTTACTGTGCTTGAACTTATTGCTGACTTGATATTAACTCATGTCACACAGCATCAACATAAAGAATTAAAAGAAAAACATAATACAGAGATTATTAATTTTGTTTTGAGAATTTGTAAAATTTATAATGTAAAAATAAAAAAAAAATTAAAAATAACCTTAAATAGGTTTAAGTAGTCAGGTGTGGAACGAAATGGAGATAAAAATTGTGAAAACCCAAGAGCTTTGTGAATAAATAAGTACCTAACCTCCAAAATTGGATTGTTTCCATTAAGTGTAGACACTATTTTCTGAACTTTTTATGAAGTTCACCAACTCTGTGAAACAAGACTCTTTAATTGGAAATAGCTTCTCCCTGTAAAGTGTCAAACAATGTTTCTAAAAAACAGTATTTTCAGCTTACACAGCAACATAAATCACAATATTTTGCTTTTGAAAGGCAAAGTTATAATGGGTATTCAGGGGCACTCTGCCCAGGAGGAACTTTTTCAATCAAACAACCATAATGCCAAATAAAGTAACACACAACACTAATTCAAAAGGGTAGATTAGTTTTCCAAATGCTGGACTAAATATTTGTTCTTGCTATGAAAAAGCCATAGCTTTTTTTTTTTTTTTTTTCCTGGGGGTAAATGTGGTTTTCTGAGAATTCTAAAATTCAGAAGATCTTAATCACTAATGCTGGAATATAAAAAAAAGACAGTATTCCTCACAGTCTTTCTTTTATCCACTGATAAAAACAGTCCAATTTACTTTGTTCAAGAGTTTTAAATATACTCCTTCAGTCACCAGATCATAGAAGTATAGAACCATCTGGTTGGAAAAGACCTCTGAGATCGTCAAGTTCAATCGTACCTGTGTTCTTACTAAACCATGTCCCTCAGAAGCTCATCCACCCACACCTGTTAAGCCTGTTTCAAACACAGCTATCTCTTTAATCCCTAGAGAATGGAGAAAAATAATTATTCCCTGTCTTGGATATGTGGAGTTGGGATCTAAAACTCATGATTTTTTTCACTCTAACCTTTCTTCGCAGATCAGAACACTTCATATCTCTAATATTTTCTTCTTTAAACATGAAATACTTGAAAATTGATTTTTAGTTTTTATTTTGGTAATATTTTCCTAAGGGAGAAACCTTTCTGAGCAGTACCACAAAATGTCCGTAATAAACACTGGAATAAAATACTGCAATAAAATAAAAATATAACTTTTTATGCTTTGACAAATTCATAATGTTTCCTGAAAAAGGCATGCATTAGTCTCATTCTGCAGATGATGATATAGGCTTATGGAAACAGAAAACAACAATACGTATAACTGGAAAACTCCATGTAAGTAGTAGCTCTGCTCACATTAATAATTAAATCAAATTCTGATTTCATATCATGGAAGAAATAAATATGTAGTCTCCCGACTAATTTTTCCTGATCCTAACTGTGGTTAATTGCTTACTTGTGGAACTGGTTTTTTTTCTGATGTAATTCTATAGCACTGTTTGATATTTAAGCTCCCAAAACTGAATTGAGAGACTATTTCACAAGAAGACATTTCTTATTCAAAATTCAAGGATTCTTTTTGTTATCTAGTCTCCTAAAATGATCTCCTTTATCATTTTTTCATTCTTCTGTGTTCCCTGTTAATTCTGTTCTTGTTATTTTAATATAATTTTGTTCTTTATCAAAGAATTGTCGCTGCAGCTTACTTGATGATCAAATGGAGTGAATTATCTAATTCATCTTTATCATCTTCCTTTTCACTTGAAGCAGAAATCACATCTTCACTCATAAATATATTCAGATCAACACCCAAAAGGTTATAGAATTAGTCTAGGAGATGAGAGTTCCCTTTATGCTTTTCTCAGCGAAGATTATTTTTTTCCTCCTAAAAAAGGTTTTTTGACTGCTATCAGCAATTTAGTCAGAAACCAAGACACAAAAATAACCTCCTTTCCTATTTGTTGAGGAAGAACACTGAGCTGAAACTCTCTAAGCAGACTGTACAGGACAATAAGAGTTTTTAGATGGGCTATTTCTGCAAAGAAGAAACTCTTAATGAGAAAATCATTACCTGAAGCTTCACACATTGCACGCTGAAGCCTCAAATATATGTTTTCTTCTCCATAAAACCAAAACTAGACAATATAATTGGTCTAAAATGACAAGCTCATGTCTAGCGATAAGAGGGTTTTGTTCTGTTCTCAGTTCTGTCTCTCCGTGCTTCCTCCATATAATCACAACAGGAGATTTTACATCTCTTTATAGTTCCCATTGAGATCTAAGAAAGAAATTAGGCATGTAGATGTCAAGTGTTATATTTAACTGCATATATATCTTCTAGGTAACATAGCTATGTTGTCAAAATAGTGTTCTAGAGGCAACCACAAACAAATGTAAAGAGTACAAGTGAGGAAGGAGGTTCGCTTTATTTCACAAGTCTTTGTGAGTGGAGGTGGAGAGAGAACTAAAATAGGGACCGGTGTTTTTCTTTAGTGTGAGGGCTAAAACAGCAAATATTTCCCCCAGCGTATATTGGGGAGGTGGGACTGAACATGAAACAAATGTGCAAATTGTGTTAATAGTTAAAAAATATCAGCAGGTGTGTCTCCTAAGACACAGCTTAAAATAGGTTTCTGATACCTGTGGTTCTCACTAACCTGAAAAATTTCCCTTCTTTGGTACACAGAAATTCTTCAAAACAGTAAGAAGGAGTTTTTGTTTTTCAAATATAACTCCCCAGTTCTTACATTTAATTTTGAAGATTTTACATGCCCAAGATCTTGTTTCTTCTTTTCTGTTTTGGCCAACTGGTCGAATAAAAATTCTTACCTCCATCAGAAAACTTTTTCTTTCCTTTGTCATCAGACAATCATTGTTGTAGCAACCACAATTATTTCTTTCTGTGACATTTTCAGAGTGAAGAAGTCCCTTAAAGGCATTGAAATTTGCTTTCCCTTCATAGATATTTATCTTGTCAATCAATCCAAGGTAGGATTCATCTTGCTAGATTAGGGCTTCCCTGTTTGAACAACAGTTGTTAAGGCATTATATAGCAAGGTTGAAATCATCTTGCTGCTTTTTCCTTAGAGCTCACCTCAGAGAGGCAAATGAAACAGTGAGTTCTGTAGATGAAGAGGGAATTGGTCAAGCAAATAACAGGAGAGCAGAAATAGATTCAGGGTTTCATCTTAGCCCTGGGGAGTTCCTGTAAACTGCAGAATCCTAGTGTCCACCTCTTGCTGCAGAAAATGCTGCAGTATGTGAAGCTTTATACTGCACAGCATCAGTTCCAGCATGTCAGTATTAAGGACATTTTGAGTTAAGAGTGAAACCTAATCCAACCCTCCTTATTGTCCAGGGAATATTTTCTACAGCTAATTCTCGTTGAGAATTCCTCAGTGCTGGTTTTCCTCTCTTGCAAATGTGAGTTGACAAAGCTATAAATGAGGTGTCTATCTAAAAAAAAAAAAAAGGTAAAAAATTATAAATTGGAATTCTTTTTCAAACAAACACCAGAGGAAAAAATGTTCTTAGGTACTGGAAAAGATCAGTGAAAAACATCACTTTTGCTGTATCCAGCTGAAATTCAGCTTTGCTTTCTTATCCATCCATTTGTTTGCTTCCTTTGCTGGTGAGTAGTAATTCGTTACCTACAGAATTAAATATTCCAGCTTCTTTTATGGAACAGTTGCAAATATAGTTATTATATTTAGTTATACACCGTGCTTAAGCAGTTTCTTAAAGGAGCTAAGCACCATTAGAAGCAGAATCATAAAATGTCCTGAGTTGGAAAGGACACACAAGGATCATCGAGTCCAACTCCTGTCCCTGCATAGGCTGACCCTACTTCCCTGGGAAGCCTCTTCCAGTGCCCCACCACCCTCTGGGTGAACAACCTTTTCCCAGTACCCAGCTTAACCCTCCACTTGCTCATCTTCCTGCTGTTTCCTTGAGTTCTATCTTTGGTTGCCAGAGAGAAGAGATCAGGGCCTGCTTCTCTTCTTCCCCCTGTGAGCAAGCCGTAGACCGTGATGATTTCTCCCCTCCTGCTCCAGTCTGAACAGACCAAGTGATTTCAGTCATTCCTCACAGGGCTTCCCCTCTAAACCCTTCACTAATTTTATGGCCCGCATCTGGTCACCCTCCAGTCACTTCGGACCTTTTTTTATGCTGTGGCACCCAAAACTGCACACAGTATTCAAGGTGGGGCCACACCACAGGAGAGCAGAGAGGGACAATCACCTCCCTTGACTGACTGGCAATGCTGTGCTTGATGCACCACAGGATGTGGTTGGCCCTCCTGGCTGCCAGGGCACACTGTTGGTTCATGTTCAATTTACCATTGACCAGATCCCTTTCCAGAGGGTTGCTCTCTAGCTTGTCACTCCCCAGTTTGTATGTATATCCAAGGGCTACTGTGTCCCTGATGCGAAATACAGCACTTCCCTTCTAAAACTTCATACAGCGTGATTGCTCAGCAGGCTAATCCCTCTGCAGGGCCTCTTTGCCATCAAGAGCGTCAAAACCTACCCCAATTTCATATAATCTGAAAACTTAATTAGTAAATACCCAAGTCTTGCATCCAGATCTTTTATGAAGGCATAAAAGAGTACCGATGCTAAGATGGATCCGTGTGGAATCCTGCTAGTGACTGGTCACCAGCCCAATGTCACCCCATTTACTATGATCCTTTGAGCCTGACTCATCAACCAATTGCTCACCTATAGCATAATGTTTTTATCTAGCTGTATGCTGGATGTTTTCTTTAGGAGGATACTGTGAGAAACAGTATTGAAGGCTTTACTGAAATCCAGAAAGATTACATCAAATGGCTTTTGTTGGTCAACTGCATGAGTGATGTTGTCACAGAAAGAAGTATGTTAAGCAGGACCTTCCTCTTATGAACCTGCGATGACTGGAACCAATGACACTGCGGTCTTTTGGGTGTTTTTCAATAACTCCCAGAATAATCTTCTCTGAAATATACCCAGACACTGAAGTGTTTCTGTAAAAATTAAGGAAACATCATCCTGGATGCTACTGAAAGGCAAGTCAAGGACAATCCAGTCATCAAAGACAGGCACCTCTAGAAGGGAATTATCTCCTCCAGAGATAGTTACTAAAAGTATCAACATTAGAATGACTCACTTTTTGAAGATGTTTATTGTTTGGTTATAAAAAGGAACCTACCACTCCTAGTCTAGGCACAGATGTTTCTCTCTGGATATCTAAAAGTTGGTGGATCCTTTCCTGCAGGTAAGGAACGCCCATGTCATTGCTGAAGAACTGTCAGATGTGCAATCCTGGAAAAAAATAAAAATGTACCAAGGTGACAGTAAATTTATATAGCTTAAGTGATATTATTCATCATATATGATTCCTCGGTAGAGAGTTTGAAAAAAATAGAAAGTTTTGAAAGAATTATATGAGGGTCTGGACTTCCTGACAATAAGAAGCATAAGGGCATCTGTTTCATGGGTGTGGCCGCATTAAACAATGCAGAAATTGAGAGCCATGGGTTGTGAAGAGGACTCGATAGCCAGCAATCTTTGTCCTCCGGGCCACTGAAGGGAATCCTGGACAGACAACCTGCATACAAGCATCTTGGTGCATATATGGGTAGGAGAGCATGACAGTGAATAAATGAAATCAATTTTTCTTAAAAATAAAACCACCTCACCCTGTAAAGTGTGGCATTAAGATCTGCTATATTGCTGCTTTTCCTGCAACAAGACAGAATGAGACTCCCTGGGCATACAATAGCAATGTGCAGACAGGGACTGCGAATGCAGTGAATTTTAGGCCACCACCCTTGGAACTCCCAGATGACCTTAGAACAGATAGTATGACTCCCAAGGCAGTAAACCAGCCATACGTATGCAGTTTTATTCTCAGTACGTGGAGGGTGGTCCACAGCACCCTTTGATGCACTCTGATTCTATATAGGGAAAAAAAACACAACTTTTTTTATACTTCTCAATCATTTTCCTCAGACATTTCTCAGAATTATGTTATGTTTGGTCATTTAAATTATGTTTTCTTATTTTTAGTATGAAACTCCCTTTAGTTATGAAAGTCCACATTTTCTCTGTATTAACCTCTATCTGTTACAGCAATTAGTCTGTCCAAGTAATTCTGCACTGTACTTTCTTTTTTTGTATCAGGAGATTTTGCCTCTCCACTACACATCTCCTCTTCTAGGTCATTGCCTTACAAAGTGAACAGAAGTGCTTTAGTGCTCATTCGTAGTCATTCATTCCCTCTGCCCATTTATTTAAAATATTTTCTCTCTTGGAGTTCCAAGAGTTCCAAGCCAGTAGGTCATTACTGTAAGTAATTACTAGCTTTGTAGGTGTATTTCAAGAAGCATTCTTGCACCCAGAATTTGAAAGCAAGGAATAAGCTTTCATTTTCCTAACTGGAATTGCTCAGCTAATAGTCTGTGGAGTATTTTGAAAATGCAGTTGTAAATTAATGCCTGGACATATTATGCCCATGACTTTCTCTCACCAGATTTTGTTACTTCTATTTTTAAAAAAAAATCAAATACTGGCTATAAACTCATTTTTCCCAAAACATTCTGACTATACTTAATTAAATTACTGCTTACTAGATAATACCCTAGAGACTGTCACTGATTAGTGTTTCTGGCATATTCACACTGCAGAATTCTAACTTAAATGCCCACTGTTACTTCAAATATCATTAACTCCTTTTAAAAGATGGCGTGTAAGACTCTATTCCATTGGTTCCACCATCTGCTTCCAAATATACCTATACAAGGATGTACTGTTTTTCAACCAGTTCCAACCCCTGTCCTTGAAGGAATCCCTTTTTGGTGATAAAAAATAAATAAATAAATTTAAAGGAAAGGACAATTTAGACAAACCTCCCATCATTCAATGCCTGGTGAAAGTCAACGTGATATTCTGATGTTAAAGTTCCAGTTAAGTAGAGACCTCCTTGAGTAAGGCCTGCATGACTGAAAAGAGCTTCTCTATGTTTCTACGGACCAAATAGTGTTAAATTTCTTATAGCCCCTTATTAATTTAAACTCTTCTGAGCTTCTTTTGGTGTCAGCTGCATAGTTTGTGGATAGATTTGGGAGGAAATTATTGCGGCAAGGAACACCCATAGGTCTGCTTAAGGAGCTACCATCTCTATAAAGACACCAAGCAATATGAAGTAGTCTCTAGACATTGATTTCCTTTCTCGTTTCCCCAGTCAGGCATTGAAGCTATCAATAAGGTAAGAGGCTTAAAGGGGATGAATGTCACTCATATCCTCACCATGTAGAGCATGTTAACTGACTGCAAGTGCAGATATTGTTTCTCTTTTCCACGAAACATCATATAAATCTATTAATTTTAATAACTCTATTTTTTTCAGGTTTTAAAGAAAACGCAGTGACAGTAAGTGTAAACTGATATAATTTTTATGGCACATTATATGGATTCCTACTACTTTTTACAGCTTTTAGTGGCCAAGAGTTTTCCTATTTGCATGTTATCAAAACAGAGGGAAAAATGTGCTTAAGAGCTTTGACTTAGACTTGTCATGCCATCTGATTTTTGCAAACTAATTTGCATTCTTTTCACACTGGAAGCCTCTCACTCTTCTGGCATGAATGTTGATTTTTGTTGTAATTGAGTCTTCGGTGGTAAATGTCTCATGTAAAACCAGTAGTTTGTTAAACTAACACACACGTGAACGGGAAAACAAGAGGTATTTTTTTACTTGCCTGAAAACTGTAAAACAAAACTAAAACTAAAATAACAAATCCAAAAGTAGTCCGCATGGTAATTATACATTCTTCTTGTTACAGTCTTTTTTTTGCTGCATTTTATTCTGAATATAGTGTGTTCTGTAGGACTGGGTATAAAGGCAAGGTTATAAAGGCAAGACTACTCACTTTTTCCCCAACTTTATCTCCATGAAATAAGTCATTGGTAAACCCCAAAGACTTCTGTTCCTGAACAGAATTTCTGAATATTTTTATGTAAAGATAAAGAAAACGAAACATGAGTTACATGGTCTATTTACCTAGCAAGTATATTTTGCAGATTGTGGAAAGAGGAAGACAAGAAAAATACACAAAGCACTTGGTTCCCTTGTGAACCCAATTCTCTAGTTTTCCAGAGCCATAATATACCTAGACGCAAACCTATTAAAAAAGAAATGAAAGGTACATCTACATTGTCAAATAAATTTGCATTCAAACTTACCCTTGAACGTTGGTCTCTTCTTTTTGAGTTAAGCATTATGGATAGAATACTGCAACAGACATTTCTTTTCCTCTCCTACACCATCTTCCTACAACATCCTAGCAAATTTTATCTCCTCAAATATCACCATGCTCCTTCATGCCAGACAATAGGCCAAAACAAAACACATCTTCTATTACATGCTGAAAATGCAGCACTCTGGTGTAGAGTTGTGTTGCACTTCGAATGAAAACAAAAAAAAAAGAAAACCACAGATCAAAAGTGGTTTTTGAAGTTTTAGACTTTACTCTTAAGGCCTAGAGAAGATTGAATGAATGATGGAATAGCAATATGATTTGAGCGTCATCCAGCCTGGCCTTGAACACCTCCAGGGATGAAGTTTCTACCACTGCTCTGGGCAACCTGGGCCAATGCCTCACCAACCTCAGCAGAAAAGAATTCTCCCATAGAGGTAGTCTGAATCTCCCATTTCAATTTAAAACTGTTGTGTCTTTTCCTGTCACTGCAGGCCCTGCTGTCTGTCATTGGAGAAGAGATTAAATCATACTGGTCCCCATACGGAACCCTGAGGGACACCACTCAGTATTGGATTCCTTGGAGACACGGACTGGGACTCTGAACTCTGTCGCGAACCATTTCTTTACCCAAGCAGAGCTGGCAAAACTGTCCCCTGGCACTGAACGCTGGGAGCCCAGACGTTCCTTCCTGGAAGATACTGAATCAGAAGCAGTCAGAGTGGAGTCCATGCATCATTCAGAGCAGTGTCCACAGAACAAAGCAGAGTTGATCCCAGCACTGCCAGCCCTGTGGCACCCACACTGTCACCCCTGGGCCCCAAAACACCCCAGCTCCTGTAGCCATTCATCTGCCCCAGAACTTTCTCTACCAGAGGAAAGGACTGACATCAACCCCACAGCCCAGTAACACTCTAGGGCAAATCCACTTCCTCCACTGAACTCTCTTCTCATTCTCAGTGTCCTTGCTCACCTTCCTGCCCCAGCTTGGGGTTGCATCGCCAGCACTTGCTCATGGTTCTCTTTAAGGATCAGCCAAGTGCTGCCGACTGCCTGGGTGGGAGCAGCAGAATTCCCATTACCCTGGGCATCCCTGTCAACCAGGGCACCCCCGATGTGGAGGACACCCCAGGGCCCTGGGCACCCCCAGGTGGTACAGCATCTCCACCTGTCCTGGCACCTCAGTACTCCTGGCCCTCCTGCCTCCTCTTCCCCCTGGCGCCTTCTCTGCCCTCTGGCACTCCTGGAACCCCAGCACCCCATCTTCCTCAACGCTCTGGCACAAGGGCTCAACAAGAGCCAGCCAGCAGCCCTGCCATTGCCTGGGCCATGCCTGCCTGGCAAAGAGAACAGACAGATTACTTCCGGGAGCTGGGGCCATCTCTCCCACTTGCCCTCCCTGTTGGGCAGCCCCAACCCTAGCGTACAGGCACTGTAGCTCCTCCTGCAAGGATGGTCCCTGCTATGGGCTTCCTTCCCACTTCTCCAGGAGATTCTCTGCAGCACCCAGCCCAGTACAGCTCCCTCTCACCCATGCATTTCTGTAAGTGGCTTCCAACATTTAACGCCTCCATCCTCCCCGTAAACAGATAAGCATAGCCCTACCTCTGGCAGCCACCTTCACCCTGGACCACCCCCTTGCTGCTCCACCAGGCTCTGCCCCCTGGTCCCCCCAAGGCTGCCAGCTCCCCCATGCCTGGAGCAGACCCTTGGGTCCCCCATCGGCAACTGCTGCCCTTGGTGCCCTATTACCAGAAGGCCAAGGTCTTGGGGACACCCCTGGGCAGTGGAAACCCCTGGGACACTGCTGTGCCCATGCATATGGACACCATCTCAGCCTGGGACATCTCCAACACCGCTGATGTCCCCATGGAAGAGGACATCCTCCCACCATTGACATCTCTGTCAGCACCAATGTTCCGACTGAAGAGGACAATCCACCTACCTTGGATGTCTCCAAGGATGAGATATCCAATGATGGATGAGAACACACTCCCAGCCACTGACATCTCCCTGGGCACCAATATCCCCACGGATTAGGGCACCCTCCCAGGCCATATAACAGCACCAAAATCTGGAGCATCAGCCACTCTGCTGCCCTCCAGGTCCACGCTATCAGGGACCACATGGGGATTCCACCCAAGAACATGGTGTCTACTTAGCAGATGCTGCAGAAAAAGGTTGGGAGGCCCTTGAGTTGCTCCCTGCGGGCAGTGGAGATCATCCAGTACCATTCCAGCAGTGTCCCCATGTCCAGGGACCCTACTGACACCAGCAGCTCCCTACCCCAGCACCAGAGCAGCTCATTCTGCTCCCCAAGCAGGTGCTGACCACTGACTCCGCTGTCCCCAAGACCTTCACAGCCATCCCAAGTGGGAAGCACTGCAATCCTATCAAGATGAATCCTGAGGCTCCACGGCAGGATGCAGGGACTGCCATGTCAGCATACCAGGGCAGCTTGTTCCAGCATGACACCAGGCTGGGAAAATAAAGGAAGAAGCAGCACAAGAGGTCACTGCCAGAACACGGAGGTAAGCGCATGGCTCTCACAGGTGGTGCTGGGACAGGATCAGGGGGATTAGCGCGGTGCAGGGATCTGATGGTTTGGGGGGTAGGAGTGGGAGGGGGGGGGTGGGTGTTGAATGAGGGAGTAGCTTTAGCGACTGTTTTGTTCTTAGTTTTTCCCTTATAACCATTTATCCGGAACCTTTCCGCCCAGCATGGGATAGGGAGACAGTGCAGAGGGCACCAGGGAACAGCACGTCAGAGGTGCAAAAGCATCATCCAAGCTCAGACCGGATCCACCAAGTCCCAAAGGGCACGAGGCCACCCCCAGGGCTCACCCACCACCAGCGGTGCGGGTAATTCCGAGGGAGTGACCCTCCTGGCCCCTGACCCAGAGGAAGCAGCCCTTTGGAGGGGGATCCAGCACAGATGGGGTCCTGCAAGACTCATAGTCATGGCCCCATGTCAAAAGCAGCCCTGACCCCTGCCACCATGCGCACCATCCACCCACCACAAGATTTTAGCAGGGAGCTCTACCTACTCCCAGCTACCCAACCATGCCCCCACACATCGCACTACAGCCCCACAGGTGGCTCCTACAGGCTGCACAACCAAATCCTATACAGCGTGGATGTGTCCAGCCTGCATGGGCAGGATGCCCTTAGGCACGTAAACACAAGAACTCATCTCTACCAGGCTGCTTTCCAGAGCTTACTGTCCAAGATAGAGGTAGTCTGTAGTGTAGACCTTCCCAGAACAGACAGGAGTCCAGTGATCAACCTTCCCAGCAGGGTGGGGCACCCACGTAACTGCTAAAATAGCGCTGATGGTATATATATGAGGGTGATGTTTTTTCTCTAGCTCATTTATAGTAACCACTTTGTAGATCCCTTACTATTGTCACTTTATCTTGTCAGAAAGAAGAAGCAACATAACAGAAAAGTCCTTGGCAGACCCGGGGGCAAAATGATAGACTTCACCCCATAACTCTGCCTTGTGAAAGCCCATGTTTTATCTCCACATATGAGAAGTAAACAGTGAGTCACAGCTGGGACTATCACACAGGGCTCAAGCTGGGAAAAAAAAAGTATGCAGCACAGCATGACAAATGGGAGATACATAGTTCTACACGTGGATGCTGAGGTGAGATCCATACATGTTATTCTCACCCTTAGTGTGTAACTGTGGTGAGTCTAGTGACAGACTACAGATTTTGAAGTGTTTAAGAAACATAACTTAAATCTAACCAAGAAATATTTTTAAGATATGCTGATTTGACATCATGTATAAAGAGATCATAGACTGACCTTGTTTTCTGTTGATTAGAGGATACTTACTATCAAAGGAGTATAATTACTGGTTTAGCACTATTCTGCAGCCACCTGTGAGCTACTGATTTGACAGGATATGCAAGACACAAAAGTAATCTTTGGGAAAATACAGAAACAGAAAAATGTTGCTGAAACACTGTTGTGTATTCCCTTTAGAAACATTCGTTTGAGGCAATAACACTTCCTCAGGAGTGAGCAATGCTTTTCTAATTGCTTACATTATCTTGCTACTGCTGTTTCACAACTGATAGTAGATAGATTGTAACAGACAAATCTCTAAAGACTCCAGGCAGAAGCATAAACACACAAGTAAAAAAATATAATTTCAGTGATTGCCTTCCAAGTCTTTCATAATAGTAATTAAGGTCTGATTTAAAAGCCTACCCTCTGATGGTAATAGCTTATTTGTCAGATGCTATTAAACAGTGATGATAGTCATTGTGCAGTAAAATGTTTAGCATTTAACACTAAATATTTGGTTTGGGGGCTTTTTAGAGAATTCTATATCATGACAAGCAGAGGAGAGACTGACCTGGAGTCGGGCTATCTAATCTCCTAAACCATCATGATTTAAAACTGTACACTTCTTTAGCCTTGAAAAAGAAAACTGTTGCACATTAATAAATAAGAAATATAACTAAGTGCGAACACAATACATATAACTTAAACGAAAAAATGTTTATAATAATTCTAAATAAATACTGAAATAAGGTTTAATCCATTTAAGATTTCACCTTTGAGTTGAAATAGACTTTTCCTCTTGACTAAAATAGAATTTCACTAATGGATATTTCTCTGTAAATTCTAGTCTTTAGGTATGCTGTATCATTTACATTATATTTAAATCCTAATTAATTATTATAAATTATATTCAGATATATTTAACTGTGATGCCATAAAAAAGAAGCAAAGCATTACAAACCTTTAAAATCATGATAGCGCTCAGAAGAAATATCAAATAGTCATATTGTCTGATCTATTTTGATATTTATATTAGTGCTCAGTCAAATGGAGTCTAAAAGACTCACTTAGGTGTAAACACATTATAGATTTCAGAACTTGAGCAAGAAGAATCTCCTTTTCACTAATCTCAAAGGCGTTGAATCAGGTCCTGCCTTTTAGAATAAAATTTTCCACATTTCCTCTATGGAGTGTTATTGTATCATTTTGCTAATGAGTCAGATTTTGTACTCCATTTGTTTATTTTTCATCTTTCATAGAATATATGATGTGGAAATCTGTTTGCTAGTGAATATGTGTCAGACAAAAATTACTGCTAATCCTCTGTAAGGTGGTAATGCATTGTTTTTAAAATATCTGTGATTTTTTTCCATAAATTTACACTGAATTAAACAGATGGTAAACTAATAGTGATGAAAGAAGCAAGACAAAAATTTAGGTTTAGAGCACAGAAATTGTAATACTTCTTTATTTACCTTTGTTTATAGAGAATTCTTGTATATGATCTTTATCTAAAACTGCAAGAGAAATTAGTGAAATAACAATATATTTTTTGGAAAAAAACTAGAGGTTGTATTCCCCTTTATCACCTCTTACTATATAAGTAACATGGGTGCTTGGTATTCCAGGCATGCAATGCAATTGACACCTCACATCATTTACTGCAAAGCAAATATTTGTATTTCTTCCAAAAATCCTTACCTATAATAATTACTCTGAACCATTTCCAATGTTCTGTGGAAAGTACTAACATTTTTTGTATGAATGACAAAATATGCACCTAATCGACAATGGTGCATGCAAAAAAAAATAAAGAGAATCTGTATAGAAATAATAATCTGGAGGGGTTTTTTTCTAAGAAAGATACTAGACTATGGTTAAAAATCAGTAGAGGCCCCCTGTTATATTCTTCTGCAGTTAGGATCCCCTGGGTGAAAGTGTTTCATTTTATTCAAGAAAATGCATTAGAAGTATATTCGATTTATTTACATACCTCACTCAAATTTTTCAAAAATTTGCTAGCTTATATTTCTTCATATGAGATAAAATGTTTATTGGTTTTATTACTATAGAATGTACTGGTTCATTGTTTTTAACATTTTATCCTTAAGGAGTTTTCTCTCCATCATCGTTTCTAATTCAGTCTTCAGTAATTTACAGTAACAGATAACCTTACTAGCAATGAACAGAAGTGCACACAAAAGCCGTGTTTGGATTGGCTACTGAAAGTATGGAGGCAATGATTTAGATCTTCTTCTATTGGACTGATAGCAGCCAAAGTTGTATTCTAACAGACATGTAACTACATGAACATCTTTCCAACGAACTAAGGACTCCCGGAAAACGTTTCCACATAAATACACAGTACAAAACAGATAATCATTGTCAAATAGTTTTTTATCAGCTCATGCAGAAAATTTCTCAAAATTTCACAATAAATTCAATTTTATGAATTCCACAATAAATTCAGCATTATATATAATACTTAAATGTAATACATATCCGGTTTTGTTCTGAACAATAAAGAAACTGCATTGTATCACCTCCATACAGTTCTTCAACATATTTACAAAAGCTACATATATGCTGCTGAATATTTTCGCTGTGGGAGCCCAAGCCAAGAAAAGCTACATAGGCTTGTTTCCACCCTACTCATTGTTAGCCCCATCTGTAGTAGACTGTCTGCATCAAGGCCTCACAGGTTTCAGCTTTGGATATCCTGGCTTCATGCTGTGCTTTTGTTGCCATAAAACAAAGCTGGGTGAGAAACAGAGACTGGATTTTGTTTTCAGCTCAAAATGTTTGAAATAATTTGAGGATTCTCCTGCAGACCAGTAGCATTTTCTGAAATCACAAAGATGTGAAAGCATTGCATAACAAACATGTTGCCTGTAGGGCAAGTGATGGCATTTGAAAGTGCAAAGATTTCTAGGATAGTATTAAAGGGTAGAGAGTGCAAAAGCTGGGGTAATCTCATCCACACTGCTTACTTGAGATGGGTCACTTAACTTCCTATACTATCCAGTAGAAAACAAGTACTAATTTCTTCTAAATCGCCTTATACAGGCATTACTTCTAACTGAATATGTATGGGTACCATTGTATTGGATCTGACTGAGAAGGAGTTAAGTTTTAACCATACAAGTCCTCATAGTGCTGTGCTTTGTACTGGTGTTGATAACACGTGTTTTGGTTACTACTGTGTGGTGTTTGCACAGCATCAGGCTGTCTATCCAACATTCCCCCCTCCCTCACCCTCAAAGGTCAGTAGATTGGGGGTGGGTGAGACCTTGGGAGGGGACATAACCAGGACAGCTGACTCAAGCTGACCAGAGGTATATTCCATACTGTATGATGTGTGCTCAACAGTAAAAGCTAAGAGAAGGAGGGCAGCATTCATTGTAGCAACATTTGTCTTCCAGAGCAGCCATTACATGTACTGAAGTTCTGCTTCCCAGGAAGTGGCTGGACATCACCTGTTGATAAGAATTAGATGGTACATCTTTTGTTTTCCTATCCTTCTGTGTGTGACTTTTTCTTTTCCTGTTTTAACTTGCCTGATAAGGTTTTTCCATCTTATTTCCTACTTTCCCTGTTCTGCTGAGGAGGGGAGTGATAGGTGGGTACCTGTCATATATCCAAGGTCAACACACTACAACCATGACTTTAACTTAGCTGGTTAAATTCATCCTGTTTCTCTAGGTACTCCTAGTTAAGATACTAAAATGGAATTAAGGAAATTCCTTTAAGCAGACGAGTCTGATGATTTGGGACCACTTCTTTAATGTTGCCCTTTACTCTCATTGTATGTACAAGTGTTCTCAAAAAACATGAGAGGTTTTGAAAAGCTGATAATTTACGTTAAGCACTTAATGGAAATAAGGCAGTTTGAAAATCTGCCTTTAACTCACAAGAGGTCTGCCACAGTTTCGTTAGCTATAACATGCTGATAACATTACCCACTTACTGTATCCATTTATTGCAAAGATTCTCTAGATAGTGATTATAAAGTAGTTTGGGCCCAACTGAGAAAAGCATCAGCTTTCAGGAAACCCCTTAAGCAGATACTTGAAACCTTTCCTGACTGAAGGTCACTGAGTTTCAAGACACTGTAATCAGAACATAACTCTGGGGCTTCCACATATTTAAGATGAAAGATAGCATCTAATGATTCTTTTGTACAGACAGCAGAATCTGGATTTCTTCTTTAAACTAGATGAAAATATAAATACAAAATAGTATCTGTATATAACCTCCGTTGATGACTCAGATACTACTTTACTCAAAGTAAAGGACGTCTGTGCTTCTTAAATTCCTATCATCTGAATATTGGATTCAATTTTCATCAAAAATGTCAAATACAAAGATTAATAATTCTGGAAACATAAATAACCATGTTGTTAATTTATTTTGATGATGTAGTATCTTTAGGGAACATTCCCCTTTTGCTTTTTCTCTCTTGGAACACTGTATTTGCTTTGTGAGTTGTTTATTGGAGAAAAAAAAAGGTAGGATTTTTATTTTCTTCCCTTCTGGACAAAACTAATTAATACACTATACTTCCTGAAGAAACGCAAATTGTAATATTGTGTTGAATTTTTCTGTCTCAAGAAACTTGATAGCAGATCAATTATGTCACCCATCAGAATTTTGGAAATAATTTGGGAAAAATAATTTTGCATATGTTAAAGTGATTTTCAAAAAATCCCAAAGTAACTAACTGGTCAAAAGACAGACTCATTCAGTTTGCTTAGGCATCCACTATTGCTAACATTACAGTCACAATACAGTGCTTCATTATTTTCTAGTGCTTGATCTAGAGTTATTACATAAATCCCTCTATGATCATTGCATTACTTGCATTTAAACTGAATTTAATGCTGTAGATTGTGTTGGAAAGCTTGAAAAAGGTGATTCATACTGCACTAAGACCATCATACATTCTTTGGACAGCTTTTTTTTTAATGTTGAGAATGAAAGTTATACCACAGTTTACAACTATTACTGAATTTCTTGTTAGAGACTTAAATGATAACAGCACCCCCTCAAGATTCTGAAATTGCAGCCTGAGATGTACACAGTATTTCTCAACTTCCCCTCATCCTTTTATAACTTTTAATTACTTTTCTGTGAAGACAGAAACTACCACAGAGACTCTAATACTTTATAATTATAGACACTCATGTCTTATCCAGGCAATCTCAGGCCATTTGCAGTTTATTCCCATGACTCACACAGAAGTTCCTGCAGCAAGTCCACATATAAAAACTATAAAAGCTATTGCAGAAGTAATAGTTTTTGCCAGTAGTATTCTGCCTACTACAGTTTTCCTGGATGACCAAGTGAGAGTTACCCTCAATACAGTTCTCAGCTACCCAAAATTGATGTACAAATACTCAGAAGAGTCTCTTTTTAAAAACCTCATGTAATTCCTCCAAATGCTTTTGAACCACATTGCCTGTAGGAACATAGATTTATTCAGTTGGATCCTTTAACTGGTACATATAGGGGTGGCTGGATAGTGGAATAAATTGGTTTTACCACACAGACTAATACAGCTGAAAAGACAAGCTACATTTCCTGCCATAAGGTATTTGCTCTCTTAAACTTAAAAACTGAAATTTAGCAGCCCTCAGCTGAATAGGTAACCATGTTAAGAAGCACACAGTATGAGGAAAGCCACAAATATACGGCTTTACCAGCCTAAAAGACGTTTTCTTCTACTCCATAAAAATAGTTTCCAAGTTCTTTATGTCCTTTTTCTTCCTTATCAAGTTTGTATGTATCGTGGCCCCTTCAATACAGAGAAACAATATGATCTCAGAAGACAGTGGATTTTAGCCCCTACTCTCACGGCTTCAATTCTAAATAATAATCTAAAAAACCCCACCATTGACTCACCAAGACTGTTTCGGTTCTAGAACTTTTAGCCAATATTAGCAAGATTGTATTTCAGAAAAAGTATCAGGCTCTACTAAGCTTTAGGCAGCCATAAATTCAGGCTACTTGAGTCCTTTAAGTTCAGTCACATACTTCATTCCTCTGATACCATAAAACTTAAAATTATTTTGATTGTCATCAGATGTATTCATAATTTTTCAATATAAAACATAATTTCTGAAGTATTGATTTAAAAAAAGTCATATAATTCTATTATACTACTTATATTACCTTATATTAACTTATATTAGTGATACCTGAATACTTTACAAACAGTATAATATTTATCCTGTCATCACACGCAATTTTCATCCCAACAAATGCCCAAATGCTATCTACAAGTCTAAGGTTTTATATATACTGGACTTCAGGCAAGACATAGAATTAACACCAACCTAAGATCACAAATCATGGATCTCTTTCGTATAGAAGACAGATGTATGTTTTTATCTTCCCAATCTTATTTGCAACATGTGCCACTAATAAAATCTTGATTCATCAGAAAGAAGTAACTTGTATCTGAAAGCATTCGGAGATCTCTCTGCTTCATACCAACAGATAATAATGAGAAACTGAACCTCAGTTCAACTGATTTATTAATTCTTAAATACAGTTGACTTCCCACTCCTTTTCAAAACCCAGACAAAGGTAAACATACTTGCTCCTACACTGTGGGACTGTCCACAGTGCAAGTTTACAACCTGGCTATAATTATTACCGTGGAATTATAATCTGATTACGACAATTGTAACGTTAGAGTGCTGGGAGAAAGTTACCTCTGGAACAAAAGAGTTGAAAGAAGATTCAGCTGTGGCTGAAACTGAATCCAACCAGCTCAGCAATATTTCTTTAATCTATATTCAGGTTGACAATCTGCTATCTGTTATAAAAAAAACTGACCTGTCTTGAAGGAAAATGATATAGACTCATTTATTTATCACTGCCCAGCCAGAGAGTGCTAAGGACATTTAGTAAATAGTGACACCTTCAGTGCTTCAGTATTCTTAACTGAGATAAGAGTGCTTCAGCCCATCAGACCTGCCCTGCAGTAACCAGTAAATTCTCATAGAATTAATAGCCAAGTTCAGTTCCTCACAATGCTTCATGTAAGTAGGCCTAGAAATTTCAGTATGGAAAAAAAATTGTAAAAATTGAGGAGTTATAATAGGAGTCAATAAAGTAGCGAGTGGTGCAAAGACTAGAGATTGTGTGTTCATTCTTTCTTTGAACGAAAGTACCACAGACTATCAAGCAAAATTAACAGTGACATTCAAAAGAAAAAAATGTGGATCTTCACACATAGTGTGACAGTAACCTGTGAAACTTTCTGCCACAAAACATTGCAAGTGCTAAGTGGCATAGTAAATTCCAGTGGAAACTATGCAAGTTTATGGAATAATTTTTCATAAGCAGTTATTAACTACAAATACATTAGGGTTTCTTGTTCAGAAATTCCTTGAGCTTCAAAATTCTAAATGTCTGAAGAGTATTCTGAAAAATTTTAAAAACATTTGTTCCATTCGTATACACTTTCCTAGGTATCTACTTTTGGTTAATACTAGAAAGACAATGCAGGATCATTTGGCATGACGTCCTACAGTAATTTTATCTTCATCTTATCTTCATCATGAAAGCAGTCCATAACAATGACCACAAATATTTGAATTCTGTGCTAATGCTAGTGAATGGGTTTGAGCAGTAGATAATCCCTTCATCTGGCCCTTTCTAATTTCGTTCCCTGACTTTGGACTCATTTCATATGTAACAAATTTCTGTGCAAGGGCAATCTGAAGGAGTCTAGAGTCAAAGAATAAAGTATGTTGCCTACAAGGCAAATGTGCTGCAGCCCTGGGTAGTGTAGACATAACCCAGTTGGTGCCCTTTAGCTCCTGTTAGCAACATGATTAGAGCATCTTATAAACAATGCACTCAAGACAATATTTACATACCTTTTCTGTTGTAAACCTACAGAAGCACCATATCTAGTCACATCTAGCATGCAAGACCTTGGATGTCAAAGCATGCTTAAAATATCTCTACTTTCCATGAAAACTTCCATGTTATTTTTGCTCCAGAAACTGTTCCATGTTAGAGTTATCTGAAAATAATAACAGACAACTTCAAAATTGTGGCAGATCTGAACTATCTTACAGGAATTGCCAGGACTTGGCAATTATTCAGTCAAGAACTGACAGTTATGAATGTTGGTACCATCTGTTTTTGAAGCAAAAGTTACTTTTTTCTACCTTTCATATCTTTTTTTCTATTCTGCATATCTGCCAGGTTGAAATACTGTACTACACACATGCCTCCCTTATAGGTATAGCCAAGAATAAATTCAGAATTAATATTAGTCACATCATTCAATCCAGGACTGTCAGGCACTTGGATGTAAGCACAGCATAAGAATCTACATATTGTGAAGCAGAATTTCACAAAAAAAAGGAAGTGAAGTTCAAACAGTATCAGTGGTCATAACGGAAAATTCTGAAAGAACAAGAAATAGAAGTTAGACCTTCCAGTCCAATGCTTTTATCACAAGATCATCACAAAAGGGAAGTCATCTCTGATTAACACTGCATGCTCTATTCCCAGTTGTACCATATTCTCAGGAGAGCAGCTACCAACTAAGCAATGTGAAACCCCTTTATTACAGCAAAAAGCTGATCATTCATAGACATAAAGCTTAATCATGAACTTGATCACCAGTCCACCTCTAATTAATACCTCCTCAGAGAAAATTTACAAATGTTAATATCTTGAGACCCTCTTTGTTTGTATCATTTTATTATAGCCCAGTTCCTAAGATTTAAAGCATTCTGTATCTCTGAGGAAAACTGATGCTAGATATTTAGTGCATATGCATATGTTTAACCTTGCAGATGAAGTTGTTCCATTGTAATTTTCCAAATGTCCAAAGTACAAGTCAAATCTAGCCATTAAAGCCAAAATTTTAAATACAGCATCCTGGGTTCTAACTCTGTCCTTAACCTTCAGTTTTCAAGTAGGAATAATTCTTCACCTCTTGTGAGTGTTACATGGACTATTTGTAACTAACTCTACTTGTGACTAATAGTGCAAATACTATTTTTAAAGTAGATGGAGGTCTATGCAGAAAAGTCGCTATATGGGTTTCATATACTATCAGGGCATCTCCTTTTTATTTGAGGAGATTATTTGTGCTGAAATGTGGTACTCCAGTCAGAACAGAACAAATGTTCCACAATAATTTCTATGCTCAACGCAAATTCAGTACTGCATAAGGCTACTCTCTCCACAATTCTGTGCAGGTATTTTGGGGACCTCACACTGAGGTTCAGATGTTGATAATCAAAGATGTGATGTCTACATCTATCCCTGTATTTTTTTCTTGCTAGTTAATGGACAGAAATAGACAATTTTAGGACACATTCTATACAATCATTTTAATCCCATAAAAATTAGAAGTGATCCTGAGTGCTTCCAAGTGAAAGGAATATGGATACAATATTCAGATACTGATATTTGTACTTCTAATAAATATGAGCCAGCAGTGTGCTCAGGTGGCCAAGAAGGCCAGTGGCATCTTGGCCTGTAGCAAAAACAGTGAGGCCAGCAGGACCAGGGAAGCGATTGTGCCCCTGTACTCGGCACTGGTGAGGCCACACCTCGAGTACTGTGTTCAGTTCTGGGTCCCTCAGTACAAGAAGGACATTGAGGTGTTGGAGCACGTCCAGAGAAGGGCGATGAGGCTGGTGAGCAGGTTGGAGAACAAGTCCTATGAGGAATGGCTGAGGGAACTGAGGCTGTTTAGCCTAGGGAAGAGGAGACTTAGGGGACACTTCATCACTGTCTACAATTACCTGAAAGGAGGTTGTAGGAAAGTGGATGCTGGTCTCTTCTCCCAAGTGACAGGTGATAGGATGAGAGGAAATGGCCAGAAGTTGTGCCAGGGGAGGTTAAGATTAGACATCAGGGAGAATTTCTTCATTGAAAGGGTGGTCAGGCACTGGAACAGGCTGCCTGGGGAGGTGTTTGAACAGCCATCCCTGGAGGTGTTTAAAAGGTGGGTAGATGAGTTTCTTAGGGACATGATTTAGTAAAGGGACAGGACTTGATGATCTCAGATGTCTTTTCCAACCAGATGATTCTCTGATTCTATAATTCTATGATCCTATGAATATTGATATTTTTCACATGAATTCTACTTTTCACTGTGTGTATGAATTGACTACAGCTCTCCAGTGGCAAGTTGAACGAGTTTTCACTATTCTTTTCTTCCTTCTCCACTGTACATCCTCTGCTGATCTTTCTGATAAAGATTTTCACTTTTATCTTCCAATAGGAAAACTGAGACTAGTGGCAAAATATTTCCCATCTTAAGGTGGGTTAGTGTGTGTCAGTTTGTACAAGGAGATTTGGCAGTAGTACCAATAGTCATCTAATAGCTGTAAGAAAATGAGAAGTGGTACCTAGATTAACAACTTGTGAATTTCTGTCCATGGATCAGACTGTGATTCAATCACAGCGGTGAATGAAGGTTCAGCTATCCTGGTGCTGGATAAAATGTTCCACCGCAACAAGCATTGATTTAAAATCACCTCTTTTTCTAATAATTTGAACACAGAATTTTGGCCCAAGTTCAAAAGTTTTACGGGCTCATTTCTAAGAGGAAGAGATTGATCTTGGCAATGGATGTAGAATACCAAGAAAACAAATACCACATTTGTGGGGTTCATTTCAGAACTACAGGACAATATGAAACCTCCTCTACCTACTTAGAAAACTGCGGCTGTCATTCATGGTTATGAAAATCTTCGTAAACATACCTAAACTACCAAAACTCCCGAGCAGTAACAAACACTTTTTCCGGTCCTGATTGTCTGTGTAGATTTTAAAGTCTGCTATTTCTCAGAGGCTGTGGATAACTTTGCATGGATTTTTGATTCCTACCTCACACAAAAAACAGACAGATACTACATGTTTATTTCTACTACCTCTCTTAGTTGACCACGTTTCACGGTTATGGTTGACACCTGGTTTCACCAGGGTTATTCAAAGTTCATTTTGAAAGTATTCAGGATGTCAATTGACACCTCTTTTATTTAATTTTAAAAGTATATTTTTTCTAGACATTATGAATATTAATTCTACTGAAATTCCCTTTTAATTTTGGATATTTTATTTTTTTCTGTACCTACTTGACCTATGAAGCCTTTAATTATTCATTGGTTATGGCTAATTGACTTCAGCTTAGTAGACCACTAATCAACTAAATTCCTTCTATAAGGAATAACATCCTAGACTAAAATAGGTATCCAGATGGGAGGAATTGTCTTCTTCAGTATTAATTCTGACTAATTTTGTGAATTTCCTCTTGTATTACAGGAAGAAACTCTTTATGTCTTGCCTAAACTGACATCAAAAGACTGTAAACAATGTAATAAGAAAATCGAGGAACGGAACAGAACATCGATGCTGGACTTTCAGTGGGCAGATTTTGGATTATTTAAGGAATTGGTCAGGAAAGTACCCTGGGAAATAGTTCTTAGTGGAAAGGGGGTCCAGGAAGGCTGGATGCACTTTGAGAATGAAATCTTGAAGGCGCAGGAGCAGGCTGTCCCTGTGTGTTGTAAGAAGAGTCGTAGGGGCAGACGGCCTGCCTGGATGAGCAGGGAGCTTCTGAAGGAACTAAGTAAGAAAAAGAGGATGTATCGCCATTGGAAAGAAGAGGACATAAGCCAGGTCATGTGGTTAAGTTGTGTAGGAAAAAAATCAGGGAAGCAAAAGCCCAGCTGGAGCTCAAATTGGCTACTTCTGTTAAGTAATAATAAGAAGATAATAAGTTTAAGGGGAGACTGGATGAGGCACTGAGTGCCATTGTTTAGATGATGGGTTGGTGTTAGTATTGGTGTTGGTGTAGTGTTGGGTTATAGGTTGGACTTGATGATCTCAGAGGTCCTTTCCAACCTTATGATACTGTGATACTGTGATACTGTAAAGAGCACATTTGGGATATTATGGGGAGGATGTTGCTGCCACACGATGAATTTTAGTTGCTTTGTGCCATAATGGTACAACACATACTCCGAAATACCAAAGGAGAAAAATGAGCTTCCCTGTGAACCTTGGGAAATGCAGTAGGGAATGTTCTTAGAAAACTGTAAGGAGTCAAAAATCTTATCTTTCTCCAAATGACAGATGCCAAAGGCACTGACTCAGAGATGCCTAGTGTTCCTGTTCTGAGGACTTGAATTATTTTAGCAATTTTAAAATTACTCTTTATTCAGCTGACTATGAGGTTTCATTGCATTATATATTATTACATACATCATATAAATTCCATGTGATAGCTCACAAACAATTTCATAGATACTCATAAGAAATGTCGCAAATAATTTTATGTCATCCAACGGCTTTTCAACTGGTATAGCTTGCATGACTGGAGTGATGCAATGGAAGGATACAAGGTCTTTAGCAAGGACAGGTGAGGAAGATAAAGAGGTACAGTAATCTGGGTTAATGTTGGTCAGTAGTGCGAACATGAGCAAGAAATTTGCCCTTGCAGCAAAGGCTACCTTGGGCTGCATTAGGCAGAGTACTGCCAGCAGAAGGAGGGAGATGATTCTTCCGCTTTATTCATCTCTGTGAGGCCACATCTGAGGTGTTGTGACTTCTTATGAACTCCCTAGTACAATAGAGACATGGACATACTGGAGACAGTCTAATGAATGGCAACAAATGTGATTAGGGGTCTGGGGTATTTTTTCTGTGAGAAAAGGCTGGAAAAGCTGGAACTATTTAGCCTAGAGAAGAAAAGATTCGGGGGAGATCTTTTCAATGTGCAAAAGTAGCTGCAGAGAGAGTGTGAAGAGGATGGATAAGTGGTGTCCAGTGACAGGACGAGAGGCAATGGGCACAAACTGAAACATAGGAGGTCTCCTCTGAACATCAAGGAATACCTTTTCACTATGAGAGAAACTGAGCGCTGGCACAAGTTTCTCAGGGTGGCTGTAGAGTCTTCATCAATGGAGACATTCAAAAATCACCTGGGCTTGGTTCTGGCCAGCCTGTTCTAGGTGATCGTGCTTGAGAGGAAATGTTAGGCCAGATGGCCTCCAGAGGTCTCTGCCAATCTCAACTATTCTGTGAATCTATGAAGAGTTTTGGAACTTTCCATGAACTTTCCATGAATGGATATTTTGTTTCCTGTGGTATTTCACTGTAGTTGTATCTCAGTGTACTTTTTTCTTCATACATTGCTTAACATTTTGTGAAAATATGATAAATCTTATATGACAATTTCAGAGGCATTTCTCCTACATGTTTCATGAAATATTTCATGAGCATTGCTATGACATTTCACAAACTTTCTTATGCTTGAGGACAAACTGTATCATCAAATATTTCATGAATGGTATTTCAGGGGTAGTTATGTTAAACAATTATTAATTACTTTCCAAGCAAAGAATGTGGGGTTTTTTTTTGAATATGCAACTTCTAAAAAAAAACAAAGCACTAAAGCATAAACTTTTGAATCTCCTCAGGTATTTTTAGATGGCAGTTTGACACAAAAAGGGTGACAGTGTAAATGCATCCAAGAACCTTCACAGCCATACACATTGTCAGAATGTGTATGTCTCTTTGGAAATTCAGCTTACATACAGACATGGAGCTACCTAGGGAGGGTGCATAGAAAAATGTCTCCTTTCTTTATTTTCCTGTCCACACCCTTTACCATTATTGTTACGGCTACATGCCACCAAAATCACTGTTATGTGTATTCCAGGTTTTATAAATGGTCCTTTGCTAGTAGCTTGCACATTAGAAAAATGCATCTTTCATTTCTGAAGTCACTTTCACACTCTGTAATGTGATCAAGTGTCTGTGAGACACAATTTGTAATGCTTGCCAGGAGTAATAGGCTGACTGAGTTGCTCTAGAATGGTAGACCAGAAAGATATTCAGTGTTATTATTTACCCACAAAATACCTAAGGAGAGATCCATTTCTACCTCTTACACCAGGCAAGGCCAACTATACAATTAAACTATATTGCACAAGGCTTTAATGAGTAAGGCCATGAGATCGCTTTTAAGGATGAAGAATGAACAAACTGTTGTTTTCTCTTCATACTGCCTGAACCTTCTGTGTTTCACTTTATGACCACTGTCTCTCGTCCTCTCACTTGTCCTCTTACTGTTCAACACTGTGAAGAGCCTGGATCCATCCTCTTAGTACTTGTCACAGGTTCTGGGGTATTGTCCACCCTGAAATCTTTTCATTTTCAGGCTGAATAAGAACAGTTTCTTCAATACCTCCTCACAAGGAACAACCTCCAAGTATTACAAATTTTAAAAAAGTCTATAAAAAATGAGAAACAAATCATAGTACTAGTTCTGCTAGGTCCATTTTACATCCTGTAAAATGCTCAAAAAATTAATAGGTTATTGCAATTTGTTCTTAGAGCCTTAGGGGATAAAAATATTCTTCACCATTTTCTCCCCTTGAGACTTAATATGTCTGCAAATCTTAATCTACATGCAGACTTAAGTTGTGAAGTATTTCCCCAAAAAAGTTTTACTGCTGAAATACTGGTCTTTGTACCAGATTAAAAAAGTCAGTTAAAATGCTGTGCAATATATACTATGGAAAATATTGTACACACAGCTACGAAAAGTGTCATAGAAATGGTATTAAGTCTATAATTTTGTCCATAGCACTAGCCAAACTGTGAAAAACAGTAATTTGGATGGAGTTTTGTTTCACAGTAACAAATTCAATTATGTTAATAGTACATTGCAACTTGGACATATGGTAAGAGACAAGGTACTACAAGGATAGCAAGAAGGGGATGGTATAAGAAATGTTAATGAGAAATAACTGCTTTGGAAGGAGTTAAACCTGACTCTAGGCAGAGAACGGTAAAATTCCCAAAGCAAATGTGTTTTAGAAATAATCCGTTTGCTCCTATCGATCTTTCAAGCATATGATTCGAGGGAAAAAAACTTGAACCTGCTCCTACTTCTACAAAATTACAAAACCCAGCCACCATTTCTCTAACAATGACTATGTCTTATAATGCTTCAAAAATTTTCTGAACTATATATCTGAATACCACCACAGTTCACCATAATATGGCACAAAATGATGCATATGTATCAACATCTTCTAAATTGCTTCGGACTCTTGTCAGATAGTTCAGCTCTCTAACAAGATTCTTTCCAGTCAGATCTTGTCTTAGGGTAGGCAAATGCACTGAATTACTGCACCTTTACCAATGAATAAAACAAATCAGAAACTAATCGATGTCAGCTAGCTTGGCATGCAATGTATCCATGCAGTTAAACCCCTTTTCCACACCAAACTACAAATCTTCATATAAAATGGACAAGTTTGGAGTGTTCCTAGGCCACTGCCCTCCTCCAGACCATTCCTGGTCATTGTCTGTCAGGGTGCTGCTCTAACTACATTGAAATTTTCACTCAGAACACGTGCAGCCACTGTACAAACTCTACTTTAGAAGAGCCCTAGGTAGCCCTAAGATCTTTGCTCATTCTCATTGCTCTTTACAATAAAAAAGGATCTTTTTGCCCATAATGCAAGGTATTTCCCAAGGAAAAGAAAACTTATCATTTTTACTTAAGATGGGCAGACAGTACAAACAGGAGAGTTTTGGATGTAACGCTAGACTTTTTTTCCTATTTCTAGACCTTTCAGATGTCGCAGTTTTCTGAGCTGATGTCTTCCTTTCTCTATCGGTAACAAAGTTCCATGCTTTGATGGGCAAAGCAATCCAGTGGGATGAAAGAACCTCATCCCGAAGGTTATGCAGAGGCACAAGAAAGAATAACATATTTTAATGTTCCAAGGGTGTGGATCAACATCATTGATGCCATTAAAACTTATGTTCCAAATCTGGCTGTCATACAGTATTTAAATAGGAAGGTGGTCCACAGACCATATAAACCTGAAAAATATAGAAGTTACATGGAAATCTGCCTGCAAGATACAAACAAGTAAGTGATAGTTGGAGACCTAATAAACCTGGGCATGGCAGCAGAGCATCTGAACAAGTATTAGTCAATCCTAACACTGCAAAGTAGATTTAATATTAAAGAGTTCAGGTTACACATTAGCTTGCTATAACAATTGCATGATACGTACACAGATTTTTTCAGTGCAAGAGCCAGGCTCACTAAATATTAAACAGCACCTGAAGCATGATTAGACAAGCATTTATTAAACTGTGTGGCAGTGGAACTCAATCAGCTGCCCCTGCTTATCGTCACTTATCTGAACAAATCATTAAGCAACATCCAGGCGAGTGAACTATGGTTTGGAGTCACTTCCACAGAAATTGTCAAATGTTTTCTGGAGAAAGAGGGTGATAATATGAAGTTATTATAGCTGTGAACTGCGTGAAGAAATTTAAAATGAAAAACCACTATGAGTAATGCAGAACTTTGTTTGGTTAGACCTCGTTGCTAGTCATTACACCTGGCACTGACTGCAGATCTTTCAGCTCCTCATAGCTGATACCTGCCAGTTCTTTAAAGGCTGTTCACAACATCATGGTGCTGGAGACTGCTGGAGGCGGCTCTGTGGGCTATTTAACCCTTTATATTAAGTTAGCAATACTAACTTTACATTCTGGGGGGTTCTGAAGTGGACTAGTGTTGTCACATGTTAGGAATTTACATTCAAGAGTAATATTTGCTACCTTTTTTCATGACAAAAATCCTACGTCTGTTTTTTGATTTGTGTGACTGCAATGATAATTTGAAAAATAGCACTTCTCAGACTGTTTATTTTCCTAATTCATGATTTTCACTCCCAAATTTTCTGCTCATTATCTTCTTCGTATTTTTTTTATTTAGGATATTAAGAAATATTAATGCACTGAGATAAAAATGACATTAGTACACTGTGATTTATGTGCCAAAAAATTGTATATGCCACTTGTTCATGAAAATCAGAAGCTATAATTTGAAGCAAGGCTCAACAAAGCTGTTTGCTTCATCTTCATGGTATTCACCTAAGAAAGGAAAGTTATGCATAGCAGTCACTAGATTTTCAGCTATTGAACTAAATCACAACCAGAAAATTACTCAGATTTTTGCAAAGTTTTATTGAGAATATGTTTGACATTCTACAATGTGTCTGCATATATGCTTATATAAGTAACTGAAGCTGCAAAAGAAATAGTTATTCCATCTCACGTTTACAGCTGAACTGTAAAATGCAGTTTAATTTAGTATTATCAAGTACAGCGGGGTGCATCTGTGTATCTGGGATGGTGGTAAATATGTGAGCTTACAAATAAGTTCATTTTCCTTGCAAGGCACAAAAAAAGGACACATAGATGATGTGTATCAATCCAATGACTTCATACTTCTGAAAGCTAAGTAACTGCTTCCCTGTAAGTAACACACAATGAAAATTTTAAGAGAAATTCCTACAGTGCTAAAAAGAAAACAAAGTATTGTGGAATGTGTCTTCAAAATCTGATCTTTGACTTTCATATTGTTATTCTTAAATTAATTACTTTTCCCAGAAAAATGTTTATCAGATTTAGAAGTGTCAATTTGAATTTTAAAAAGAGGTATATTTCATTTTTTTCTCTGCTTAATTATTGGTTTGGTGCAAAAATACTGGGCACTCTGAATATTCTCTGACATTTTGTTAATTCAGAGTATGCTGGTGTGCCTTTCAGAGGGGGTAATATAGAGTTTTCATCAAAGTCACCAGCTGACCTGAACACTATTTTCTGCCAAGAAGCTTCAGGGTACCTCAGAGGAATGTGTGTCTGATACCAAAGTAAGTTTAATTTTGAAAAACTTGAAAATCTATCAGTCACTTATACCACGCGTTTATACTGTGTTTTCCATTTTACCAAAAGTTTTTTTCAAATGCCTCTCATAGCTTATAAGTATTTCTGAAGTATTTTTTACCTCATGAATTTGGGTCTTCCTACATTGAATGAATTTGACATAAACAAGAAGCCTTGAATCCAGATGATTATGTTTTCTGTTGCTATATAGTTCTTATTGGCTATTACACAGTCTGGTAATTTTCAAGGAATAGTTGTATTGAAAAGTTAGCAAGAATAACCACAAATTCATGAACTGTGAGGCTGATGCTTGAAATAAATCACATTAATTTGCCACTAGATGTGAAAAGTGTCAAACAAATCCTCAGAACATGACAATAAAAAACAGTAGAAATATGACAACTTACACTATGAATGAGCTTTTTAAACAGAAATAAATGAGTCAATCAGAAATAGTCAAAATTTTATGTATTACATGATTTCTGAGCTGCCAAGGAAGATTGAATTCCAAAAGTTATTCTTTCATTGAAGCAAAAAAAAATGAGTTAATATCAGCTCAGTCCAACCAGCCACCAATTTAATGCAAATTCGTTTAAGAAACCACTTAGTTACATCAGGGCATACCATCTGCAGAGACAGAAGCTAGGTTTTTACAGGTGAATAAAAGAGGTGAAGCCTAATGGGCACTGACTTTCTTTACATCAGTTAGGACTTTGCCCCGTCTAAAGCAATTATTTAAAACTCCCTGAAAAACAAGATAATTATGAACATTTAAATTTAAGCTAAACAGGCATGCACCCAGTAAACAGCAGCTGATAACTGGCTGTCAGCTGTATACTCATATCCACAGATTTATGCGAAGAAATGTAGATATCACTAAAACTAAAGAACTCATTTTTAAACAAAACTCATTTTAAGATAAATTAATGTAATGTGCCCACATTTTCAGGTATTTGAGTTAAGCCTTTGAAACTTCTCTAACTCGGGAAAAATCTACATTACATTCTGACCTTGTATGGACCTGGCTTTGTTCCAGGTGTTGAGCTATTTGAATATGTGGTGTCTATGCATTGAGTAAATTAATTCCTTCCATTTTACCCAGCTACTCTGTAAGAGTGAAGAATATCTAACCAAATTCAACAAATGTCATTCAGACACCACGATTCTAGTATCTCTTTCCAAATTTCTGCTTCCAGTTGTCATTTATTACTATTTAAATATCTTTCAGCACTTGGACTGTTAATTCAAACAGTCAAGAACAAGATCCAAAAAGACACCTTCTGGATACCAAGAACAGCATGTATCCTACCTATTAAGTGAGCATCTATGTCTAAACCTGTCAGCTAAGTTCCCTTCCCAGACAATGAAGAAAGTCACTTTTACGATATGGTTCATCTGACTCAAGAGATCTGTATTAAGATAAGACTCTACATTACCTATGATTTTCCCTGTATAATTACTTAGGTATTGAAAGCTTTATGCATGTACAAGATGCTATCATCTTGGATAAACTGACCATCACAGCAACTCTCTTACAAATATGTAAATTTGAGGATCAGACATCTCCTATGTCAAGAGACTAAATTGCTGTGTGTACTCAGTTGAATTCAATACAAAGCATATCCATTTGTGTTATTTTCATTCAAAAGTGTGGAAATAATTAACTTTTCCCAACTTTTATATGAGGTGTGTGATTGCAGCTTTTTCCTGAACATGTTGGATAACTATGTTCCGTGTTAGCTTTAGCTAAAAAGGCTACAATACTACTTATCCAGGCCACCAAAGTGTTGAAAGTAAAGATCAGTCAGTCGTTCTTTGTGTCTTCTACTGAAATGCAGCCATTGAGCCCAGTCAGCTATGAAAAGTTTATAATACAAGATGACGACTCAAGAAAGACTACATTTGCATACTTCCGTTACACTCCCTGACAGTGAACTTTTGATCTCCACTCCTAAGAACCACCAGTCCATTTTAAAACAGAGCCACAGAAAAACCTTACCTCCCAGGCAAATGCATTACTTCCTTGTCTACTGTTTTAATAATGAATAATTTCAAATAATTTAATCAATTGCTAAGGTCAAAAGTATGATAAATAATAATATATATGTATATAAAGAATTTATGAGATTAATACTAATATAAGGTGGACATTTATATCAACATTGCTGAAAAGATTTTTATTTTTGAAGTACATAAATATCATTGACACATGCCTCTCTCCAGCCTTTAAGTTTGTCCAGGCAAAGCTATCCCATCCCTTCCCTCGTGTTCAGTGTTTGGCAAAAAATTACTCCTTTCTTGCCAGTTTTACGGAACCAGCTTCCAGAGAATAACATCTGAGAGACCTGTGAAGAAAGTCTTCATTTCCTTCCACAGTTCTCAAACTATACTCAGCAATTGTCTGTTGTTCGTCAGGAATTTTATGTCATTTGCCCCAATGAAACAAATGGTTCCTATGTGTCAGGATTTGGAAAAGTAAAGCAGCTCAAGAAGATATGCTTCTGTTGAAGAAAGTAAGCAATATAAGCAAATATTACTAACTATTATCATTAATGCAATTTCTGACAGCTCCCAAAAACACCTTGTCTGGTGGGCTATACTGTGGGCTGTAGTCAGGTGGGCACCTGCTCCAAGGAAATAAGAACAATTTCAAAATAAGAAATAACTGAAATAAGAAGTTCCATGATACTCATAAGCAATGAGTGAAAAATGTTTACTGACCATGGAATATATGGAATTTGTTATCTAATGAAATCTAATGAAAAATATAACTAATGGTAAAAATCTGTAGCAGCAGTCTTCCTCTTCTGAGAGCTACCATATCAGATACTTCTCAGGCAGTTATTAATTCCATGGTTTTACCTCTTACAGGGAAATTGCATAGGCTGGGGATTAATGTGATGATTGGAGAACAGGTGAATTTACTACTTAGCCAATCCTCTTTCAACCCTCAGTCTGGCTGCATGCCAGACCAGGAATCGTTGTCATAAAATTGACTGGGGAAAAGAGAATATCTGTTAGCAGCTCTCTCTAGTTGATTACTAGGTCAAAACAGAGAAGAGAAATGGGAAGTGAAATCCGTCTTTCTCTGTAGTCCTCTACAGTCTCCTTATATTTAAGTTTCTGAAACACAGAGGTTCCTTAATTTCAGAAATATTAAAAAAGAGTGTTCCTGAATTATGCCTTGCATGGAGCATGTAAAATCTAAGCCAAACCGTTTTAGTTTTGCTTTTGTTAACACAGGATCTCACAGGATTCCAGAGGTTAATAAACTAATTAACATGCAAGTATTAGAAGCTAATGGTAAATAAAACTTTGCTAAAAGGAGCTTAGAAAGTAATAGCATTAAAAAACAATGATTCTTTCAAAAGAGACTAATGGAACCACTTAAATTATTCTACCATTACAAGGTTTCTCATCTTAACCAATTAAGGACAGAATAAGCAAATTAGGTTATTAACTCAATATATACATAGATCTCTGTAACTATAGTAAGATTTTTTTCTATTGGGATAGTAGGAAAGAAGACAACCATTTAGATATAGAGTAATACAACTGAACCACTTCTTAAACCCTTCATATTGCATCCTAAGACTGTCATTTGTGTTTATATAAGGTCAGAGGAAGATACACCTTGTTGGCACGAAAATTATGCATACCATATTATGAATACCATATTATTTTTTGAAACATACAATTATTTCACACAGCAAAATTACAGAAATATTTGCTACTGTATTGTACTTCATCTCATTGCCAGGAGAACTACAAACACTGTAAAATGGTACCGGTACCTCCTTTTGGTCTTCAGCTTTACCATCTTTGTGAGATTTTGGACTATATTACACCAAAAGGGATTCTAACCAAATATTTATTTATTTTTCATTATTATCATTGCTAGTAGAAACTAGAGGGAGAACAAGTTAAAAATAGTTATCAGCTAAATGTGGATCTGTGATCAATTCAAGAACCTGAGAATAATGGAACAGAGCTGGTGTAGAACATGCAAAAAGGTAAAGAGGGGAATGAAATTATATTCATTGTTGCAGAAAGTGACAGATAGCTAACAGGGGATCAAAGAAAGTTTTATAACTCTCCATTTAATGTAAACAAAAAAAGGAACACTACTACAGGACTTATTTTGGAATGGTTAAAGATGACAAACCCTGGTTTTAAATGGCAATCCACAAACCTGAGCGGATAATAGATACAGCTGATAAAGCAGTGGTGTCAAATTCACGGCCCACAGGTCTAATCCAGCCCTCCACCTTGTTTTATTTGGCTTGGCACTTAGTTTCCAACTGGCAGTGCTGAGCTCATTGTCCCTGCGCTCCTGCCAGCGCCAGTCACGTGTGCAGCGTGTGACGCGTGTTACGCTGCAGGTGCAGAAAACAGTGGGAGCTGTGTGTTTGACACCTCTGCTGTAAAGGAAAAGATGTAAGAGTATTAAGAATATACAACTGGTAACTTCAATTGGAAGAGTTTAGAGAGAATTTCTATCGTTATATCACTGAATGGAGTTTTTGCAATGTTTTTGCAAGACATATCATTTTTTTAATATCAGAAAGATGAAGTCACCACCTCTTGTTTTTTCCCTTGATAGAAGGATAAGTGATAAGTATTCTCAAAGAAAATGGATAACTTTCCAGAGTTACAACCTCTGATTACTTCTAGTAACATCTGGTTACCAAGATTAGAATAGAAATACGACTTTTACAGAGCATAAATAACATCTCTTCCTTTTTCTTAGTTTCTTTTCCTTATGATGTGTTGCATAAAGACCAGATTTTCATTAAAAAAAAATAAATCAATGTGATTCTAAGTCTTTCGCTATGCAATTAAATACAAAGCTTGGGCAGAAAGGGCAGGTTCTGAAAGATGTTGTAATATGGCCCATCAAGCTAGGCTCTGCAGCTACCAATAGATTTTATTTTCCATGCATGTCTAGAGATACCCACCTCGAAGCCATAACTTCACTTTCATTCACCAGAATTAAAGATTTCTATATTCAAATCATACTTAATAAACCTAAAGTCTAGGATCTTTTTGACTGATTAAGATAAAAACTACAAAATTCATCAAAATAAACAATCTCCCAAGCCTTTACAAAATTTCTAAGTATGGAAATAACAAAAATCTTTCAAGTTATATTTATTTCCTCTATTCCCAGACACCTTAGTTCTCTTGCTGAAAAAAAAGTGACAACAAAAACAAGCTTTTTCTTGTCTCATATAGAGATTGAGGTTTCAAAATTAGAAACTCAGCCTGGCTTGTCTTGTATCACAGTATCACAGTATCACAAGGTTGGAAAGGACCTCTGAGATCATCAAGTCCAACCTATAAACTAACACTAACACCAACACTAACACCAACCATCATCTAAACCATGGCACTCAGTGCCTCATCCAGTCTCCCCTTAAACACTTCCAGGGTCAGTGACTCCACCACCTCCCTGGGCAGCCCATTCCAATGGCCAATCACCCTTTCAGTGAAGAACTTTTTCCTCATATCAAGTCTAAACTTTCCCTGATGAAGCTTAAGTCCATGCCCTCTAGTTCTGCCACTGGTCACCTGAGAGAAGAGACCAATCCCTGCCCAACTACAACCTCCTTTTAGGTAGTTGTAGAGAGCAATGAGGTCTCCCCTGAGCCTCCTCTTCTCCAGACTAAACAGCCCCAACTCCCTCAGTCGCTCCTCATAGGGCTTGTGCTCCAGCCCCTTCACCATCTTCGTTGCCCTCCTCTGAACACATTCCAGTATCCTAACATCCTTCCCAAACTGGGGGGCCCAGAACTGGACACAGAATTCAAGGTGAGGCCTGACCAGTGCCGAGTACAGGGGGACGATAACTTCTCTGGTCCTGCTTACTACACTATTCCTGATGCAGGCCAGGATGCCATTGGCCTTCTTGGCCACCTGGGCACACTGCTGGCTCATGTTGAGCTTCCTGTCCACCAGCACTCCCAGGTCCTTTTCTGCCTGACTACTCTCCAGCCACTCTGTCCCCAGTCTGTAGCTCTGCATGGGATTGTTGTGTCCAAAATGAAGTACCCGACATTTGGATTTATTAAACATCATCCCATTAGAATCAGCCCAGCTCTCCAATCTGTCCAGGTCCATCTGTAGGGCCATCCTACCCTCTAGCAGATCAGCCCTTCCTCCCAGTTTGGTATCATCTGCAAACTTGCTGATGATGGACTCAATCCCCTCATCCAGATCATCAATAAAGATATTAAACAGGACGGGACCGAACACCAATCCCTGGGGGACACCACTGGTGACCGGCCGCCAACTGGATGAAACACCATTCACCACCACTGTCTGGGCTTGGCCACCCAGTCAATTCCTAACCCAGCACAGAGTGCTCCCATCTAAGCCACGGGCTGCCAGCTTCGCTAGGAGTCTACTGTGGGAGACAGTGTCAAAGGCCTTGCTGAAGTCCAGGTATACCACATCCATAGCCTTCCTCTCATCCACCAGTCGAGTCACATGGTCGTAAAAGGAGATCAGGTTGGTCAGGCAGGACCTACCCCTCCTAAATCCATGCTGGCTGGGCCTGATTTCTTGACCGTTCTGCAGGTGCCGCATGATTTCACCCAGGATTATCTGCTCCATGATTTTACCTGGGACCGAGGTCAGGCTGACAGGTCTGTAATTACCTGGATCATCCTTACGGCCCTTCTTATGGATGGGCGTCACATTGGCCAACTTCCAGTCTTCCGGGACCTCTCCAGTGAGCCAGGACTGCTGAAAGATGATGGAGAGCAGCTTAGCAAGCTCATTCGCCAGCTCTCTCAGCACCCTAGGATGGATCCCATCCGGCCCCATAGACTTATGAGGGTCCAAGTGGCTCAGCAGGTCTCTAACTTCCTCCTCATGGATTGCAGGAGGGCCATGTTTCACCCTGCCCCCATCAACCACTTCAGAGGGCCAACTGTCAAGCGAGCTGACATCCTTACTGTTAAAAACTGAGGCAAAGAAGGCATTAAGTACCTCAGCCTTCTCTGCATCTTTGGTTACTATATTTCCCTCCACATCCAACAAGGAGTGGAGGTCGCTGCTGCCCTTCTTTCTGCCATTGATGTATTTATAAAAACTCTTCTTATTGTCCTTAACAGAAGTGGCCAATTTGAGCTCCAGCTGGGCTTTTGCTTCCCTGATTTTCCTCCTACATGACTTAACAACATCCTTGAACATGACCTGGCTTACATCCCCTTCTTTCCAACGATGATACATCCTCTTTTTCTTACTTAGTTCCTTCAGAAGCTCCCCGCTCATCCAGGCTGGCCGTCTGCCCCTACGATTCTTCTTACAACACACGGGGACAGCCCGCTCCTGCGCCTTCAAGATTTCATTCTTGAAGTGTATCCAGCCTTCCTGGACCCCCTTGCCACTAAGAGCTATTTCTCAGGGCACTTTCCTGACCAGTTCCTTAAATAATCCAAAATCTGCCCACTGAAAGTCCAGCATTGATGTTCTGTTCCTGGCTTTTCTTATTACATTGTTCAGAGAGAACTCAATTATCTCATGATCACTACACCCCAGACAGCCTCCGACAACATCACTCACCAGCCCTTCTTTGTTTGTGAACAGCAGGTCAAGCAGAGCCTCACCCCTGGTGGGCTCACTCACCAGCTGTGACAAAAAGCAGTCCTCAATACACTCTAAGAACCTCCTGGACTGCCTCCTCTCTGCGGTGTGAAGTTCCCAGCAGATATCTGGAAGGTTAAAGTCTCCTAAGAGAACAAGGGCAGCCGATCTAGAGGCAGTCTCCAGCTGTTTAAACAACAGAAGATCCAAATCCTCCTCCTGGTTGGGCGGTCTGTAACACACTCCAACCAGGAGATCAGACCTGACTGCCCCTCTGACTCTTACCCATAGACACTCAACCTGGTCATCAACGATCTCGACTTCAACAGCATCCAGGGTTTCTCTAGTGTAGAGGGCCACCCCTCCACCCCTCTTCTCACGCCTGTCTCTCCTGAAGAGCCTGTAGCCTTCCATGGCAGCACTCCAGTTATGACAGTCGTTCCACCACGTTTCCGTGATAGCAACTATATCATAGCTCTCCCGCTGGACCAGGACTTCTAGCTCCTGCTTGTTTCCCATACTGCGTGCGTTTGTGTACATGCACTTCAGTTGGGTTACTGATGACACCCTTTGAGATGGCTCATCCTCCACGGGAACATCTTTGATGAGCCTAGTAACTCCCCCCTCCCCCGTCATGACTAGTTTAAAGCCTTCTCAACAAGCCCTGCCAGCTCCTGAGCTAGAATCCTCTCACCCTTTGGAGTTAGACGAGACCCATCTGGGTAAAGCAGGCCAGGTGCTGTAAAGGTTTCCCCATGATCAAAGAACCCAAAATTCCTCTGCCGGCACCAGCCCCTAAGCCATCTATTAACTGCATATATTCTCTTGTTCCTATCTGTATACATCCCTGCCACCGGAGGAACCGAGCAGAACACCACCTGTGCTCCTGCCCTATCTATCGACTGTCCCAGCTCCTGGAGTTCCTTTTTAACTACCCTTGACCCTCTTCTCGCTAGCTCATCCCCACCAGCCTGTACCACCAGAACTGGGTAATAATCAGAGGGTTTATTTAGGTCCGGGAATCTCTTGGCGATGTCGTGTACCCGGGCTTGGGGAAGGCAGCAGACTTCCCTATGAGTTGGATCCATCCTACAAATAGGGCCCTCCGTCCCTTTCAGAAGGGAGTCTCCTACTACAATGACCCTCCTTTTCTTTTTCTTACTTGAGGTCCTGACCTGTCTGATGGGCAATGTGAGGTTAACAGCCTCCTCAGGTGAGCTCTCTGTCAGACTATCCTCCACCTGAGCATCAAATTCCAACTCCCCAAACCTGTTTTGTAGAGGCAGCTGGAAAGGTGGCATTTGAAAGGGAGGTCTATAACCCCCAGGAGAGCAGACCTGCGAGCAGACCTGCTCCGAGTCCTCCTCACCAGCCAGGTCACTCCCCTTACCCTGTTGATGAGGAATATGGCATTCCTCAGCCTCCTGGGGAGGATTACTGGGAGGAGAGAGGGTTCTACTCCACCAGTCTATCTCCCTTTCACTTTCACAAATACTTCTCAACCTCTCCACCTGATCCTTGAGATCTGCAACCATAAGGAGCAGATCCTGAATCTGTTCACACCTCAGACAAGTATTTTTGGTATTTTTGGTATGGTCCTCAGGAACCACAAGTAGGCTGAGACACTCCCTGCAGTCTCGAGTCTGGGTAGCTGTGTCTCGTAATACTGCTTCCGTTTGGATGCCTATACTCCTGGTGGCAGAGGCTTTACCACGCCTGGTCACCATTGCTGCAGGGGAGTGGGAAGCCAACCACCTGTCAGAGAGCGCCTGCTTGCCCGAGCTGCGCGAACTGCCTATACTGTGACCCTGTTCACCGCGCTCCGGTCGCTGGCGCTCCCAGGGCAATGCTTAAATGCCCCGCGGCTTCTCCCGGGACCGCCCCCCTACGACGCGGTCGGCCCACGTGACAGTTGCCGCTTCTGAAGTTCAGAGAGAGTCGCCCTGCCGGGGTCCTCTCCTGAGCTTTTGCCTTTCCCAGGAGCTCTCCACCCGCCCAGTTTGAGCACCCGGCTGCAGTACTTACGGTTCCTGCCGCCGTAAATGGAAACTAGATAGTTACAGGAGATTGTTCAGCACTCTGAGATTTTCTTCCTCATTTTCAGATGCTTCTTTTTTGAGACATAGGAAGTCTGTATGGTTAATTACATGCCACATTCTCAAAAAGGACATCAGATAAGTGCCTAAAATTAGATGGAATAAACCTAGATGTGGGCAATCTTCAGGAGGACATAAAAATCATAACACAGAAAATGAGTGCTTGGAAAAACTGTTGTCCAATTAAACCTGGAGGACTTTATTGTAGGCACACTGTACATGGATTTAAAAAACTGTTTTGGATAACTAAAATCACTTAAAATTTAATAATCAGTGAGAAGTTACGACTCAAAAATTAATATGTTCAAACTAAATGTTTTAATATTTTGATATAAAATATCAACTATATAAAGACAAAAAAAATTGAAAATTAATCATTTCAGGTAGATAAGGTGTCTCGACACAAGTCTGCATTGTGATATTTTCCAATTTTTATTTCATTATTGGGCAGACCGATTGTTCAAAAAGGATGGTTGCAATATATTTTTCTTTATGTATGCTGAAGGTTTGTTTTGATTTTCCAAGATAAAATCTTGGATATGCTGCGAAACAGAAGCAACATTATTAAAGTAAATGCCTTAATCTATGCAATGCCTTTCTTTCTTTATAAGCACATTTTTAGTGTGACTGACATAATTAGTAAAGGACTATTTATCTGAAAACTAGAAAAAAATTGGATTTCCTGGGAAGAAAAAACAGCACAGTGTAAATGTATGATTTCTTTTCTCCCTGCCTCTATCTACTGCTTCTTGGCAAAAATATAACTGTTGCAGTAGGAGCAGCTGTGAAAGCCATGATGCTGCTGCTGTCTTAGGCAAGAGACTGAAAAGCAGGGACCAAGTCATTAGCTGACACACTAATAATTTTAGAGAGTAGTGGGAGGCCCAGAACTGTCTTGTTGGTTAACCAGTAAAGTAAAGCAAAGATCTTGTAACCAGTCAAATAATTAAGTACTATATGAAAGGGAAGGTTTGCTACCTAAAGGAGGTCTTTGAGGAACAGTGGGCATACAGAATTGAAGCAACATCAAGAGACTGGAAACAAACACAAAAATATCTATGTTCAGAGTTTGTTGTCTTCTTGTTGAGTCAATCAAACTAAAGCCCTGAAGAGGGCACCTTCAAAACCTATTGTGTAATATTATGCTAACTGCTTTCCATTTTTGGTTTAGGTTACCAGTTGGGATAAATGTGATGTGAGAGTCAAAATGCTCCACGGCTGCATACTGAGTAGCAATGCGTAGTCCCACGTATGTTCTTTACCTACATTAGAATCAGAGCCTAGAGATGTAATGGAAGACTGCAAAGAATCCTAATTCGGGCATTTATTTCTGCCTTATTAATACCCAGAGAGAATCTGTCTGAGTTTGTGGCATTTTTTATAGCCCTGATATGACATCACTGAACTGTAAAATCCAGAGAAGTTGGCTCTGCAGATTTTTTTTTGCCATCTAACTACTGATGACCCAAATGCAATGTATTTAGAACTATGTATACTCAGTACCGTCATATTTGGGACAAAGGAAAAATGAAAAGGGAAGTATCTCAGCTCTTCCAAATTGAATTATGGATGCCTTATTATATAAAACAACAGACTGAAAAGTCACCCATCTGAATTTTCATCAAATGCAAAACCAACAACACTAAACTATCAAGTAAGCACAAAACTTTGCTCTACATGAATGGGTTGTGATAGCCATGAGTAACAAACTTTCTGCCCTCTTGAAAGTAATATTATTCATAATTTCAATTCATATTTCTACATGACAAAGTGTATATGAGAAGTCTGTCCCCAAAAGGCTGCATTTTACAATACCATTTTTAGTAAAACTGAAGCATGCTACAATCTCCGACTCTGGCTTTTAAAATACATTTTAAGGAAATCAATTTTTATATTTTATGCTTGAAGTTAGAAATCCACATTTATGCATGATGATTTAGGTACTTAAATGTACACTTAGACCCATTAATTTGATAGCTAAAATCTAGTTTATGGCAAGAACAAACAAATAATGATACATGAATCAGAACTGCCAAAGGGTGGTTTCTAGTTTAAAAGTGAAAATTATAGAGTACAGTAGAAGAATATAAAGGAATGTATTGCAGCTTTCTCTAAAAATGCATATCATTTTACCGTATTTCATAATACAACATATGTCCAGCTATTCTTACTGGAGTGCATTTTTCCATTTGCCTTGTCTGTTTTGATTTGACAGTGCTCTTATGCAATTTTGTAGGCTATCTTAGCGGGAAATTTATTTGGAAAGAGAAGTAAAAAAATATTCAAGAGAATTTGCTAAAACCTCAGTTACACTTATAGCATACATGCTATTCTTTTTTTTATATATCTGAGGTACGAATATGTCAAATTAAAAAATTATATTTTTTTACAAACAAACAAAACAAAACAAAGGAAGGGAATACTATAGAAAAATATGTTACATTTTAAATGGATAAAAGAATATCTCAGACATATAAAGTAGATATGGAGGACTGCAGGTTAAACACCTATATTGCGAACTTAAACTGTTGCCTTTGATATAAGTTTATCTTTTTTGTGTATGTGAATCATCATGTAGGCTATTCATAATTAGTGTAGTGAGATGTTCCCTCAAGGGTGATTCAGCCCATTATACCTCTAAAGTGTAAAATACATGGGATTATATCACTTTTCAGAGGTTTATCTCTCCCTACTGATTCTATAGAGTGCCTAGGTGACTAATCTAGACCTTTCACTTTTAGGCAGCTAAGTAACACAAAATAAAATATTTTTTTCTTACACAGAAAATGAGTCACTGTGGAAAAAATAAATGTTGAGATAATTTGAAATTTAAAAAAAAAATTGTTATATGAAGTGGTTATAGATAACTGCCTGTATATCTATATTTATATGAAGTAAGAGAACTGCAAATAGATGTTAAGAAGGAAAAAAAGGGGGTTGGGAATCTCTTCAGCTTTCAGAAATTTATGAGACAGCTAAATTTAGAGTTTTAGATCAATCTTAACCAAATCAATGACAGCACCCTTTGCCAGGGTTCAATGAAGTTTTATTTCCCAAAAGGAGATTATGGAACACCTGGTGTGAAATCTTATAAATGCTAATTTTAAGACATCTTTAGATTTCATTATCCAATATCTTAAAAGATCGTATCTTTCTACCAGCAAGCCTATTCTTTTAATTCACATGCAGATTCCCATAATGGAATGAGTCCCATATACTGAACTGGGGGTAGAGCTCCAGAGATACATGCCACCCTTCAGAAATAACTCAGGTTCTGTCTATTGTCAGGGCCCTGGGTCATTCACAGGCTTCATCATCCTTTTGCAGCCTCCCTGGGGCCTTTGCCATCCTGCCCATGGCCAAGGACTCCATTTTGACTGATCCCAGAGCTGTCATTCCCTGGTCCAGCAAGTTTGTAGGACTATGGGTCTCCAGCCCTTTGTTTGACTCTGCGTCCTGGATGGGCCTCTGACCTACTCTCCTCTGTCTGGGAGATTGCTGATTGTCTTCTTGTGTCTGTACAGAACTAAGCTGACACCCTTGATGGGGTGGCCCCTTCTTAACAACTGTCTTCCCTCTCAGTTCATGTAATTCTTCCAACTTAAAGGTGGGTTCACCATCCAACTTCCTCATACCTTCCCTGTGGTGATGCAGGAAGAAACAGAATGCACCATGTGGCATGCACCTGGGTCTCCCTTTCCCTCTGACTAGGGCAGAAAGGGACTGATTTCTTAAGGTTGCCCCTGGCAGCCAAGGCTGACCAATAGAGATGAGGAAGGACAGAGATTTTCTTCAAAGTTTTGGAGTCAAGGAGACACTCTGCACAGTTGGTATATCCATATCCAGGCAACACAACAGTGTCAAGTTTTAGAATATGAAGCTGGGGCATTTTTTATCACCTTCCTCCTCATGGCCCGTATGTACAGGACATCCTCTGGATCTTTGGAGACCTAGATCACTGTAGGTGACTTCCAGCACCTCCAGTTCTCTCATGAACTGCATGTCTTCATCTGCAGTAGTTTACTTCCCTGGGGAGTTCATATGATCTTCCTTGGATGGCTATCTTGCCCTCAAACTTGAGAAATGGCATCCTTGGTCTTCCCTCCCTTCCAGTTTCTGACTGTCAGACTCATTACCCCAGCATCAGAGCAGCCAGGCAGCAATCGGCTAACCTGGCTGGCGGCCCTAATGTTTCTGTATGTCTCAAAGTTCTGATGAGGTCAGGGACTAAGTAGTATCCACCACATATTTGAATTCTCTCACCCTTTCCTTGCTTTGAGGAAGCACCACCTTCTTCACCAAACTTTTTTTTTTTTTTTGCTCCTCCTTTACTAAACTGATGCTATGGACCAGTTGTTTTCCTTGTGCACTGTTTTTTATTCTCTACTAGGGAAAATACTGTAGTGGTTGTTGTCTGGATCCCAGCCTCAGCTCTCTCTTGGAGTACTGAACAGGCTAAATATGCACAGGCCAGGCCCCAGTACAGTGCTAGAAGCTGCTAGTTTTCAACAGGGTAGGTAAGGCACCCTTCTATCAGGTGGCACATCAGTTTGCCAAGGTTTTTTGCCTGTTCACATGTAAAGTTTCACCCTAGGAGTGTAAAGATAACCACGCCAGGAAAGTGCTCAAATCCTTTCGCACAACCTGACACCTAGGGACTGGCCACTTTAAAGAATATTTCAATATCACCTCACAAAAAAATTGTCTCCACTTACACCAGGACGACAGTAGATTATTCCACAAACCTCAGAATACCTACACTTGTCTCTTGCCCACTCTCCTTTTACTTTAGATTAGAGGCTGTGGGTGGACTCTGGACCTGGTGCACTATTTGGCATCCCAGGGGCTGTCAACGTACCTTTCTGTGACCACCCACGCTCTGCCTAATGTGTTCAATCCCTGCTGGATGGTATCCCTTCAGTGGGGGCAATACCTATGCTGGAGTCACCTGGAGGTCCTGACTTATCTCAGTGCATGGTGCAGCCCAGCTCCAATGGCTCCCAGAAATTCAGGAGCAGATCTGAGAGAACAAATCTCACTCCTCTGAGAAGCAAAGATGCATGTTCTACAAAAGAAAACATGGCAGGCTTGTCCTAGTGAAAGAAGCAAACATTTAATGTTTTCCTTCACATGAGAGGACTCTTTTCAAGCAAAAACATTCAGAGGGAAGAAATGAAAGTTCTGTCTTTAACTTTGATATGATTTCTGTGCTGATTCAGCCAAATCCAAGAAAACTGCAAATACTACACTTTGTAGCTCAGAAGTATGGGTCTATGCCAGAGACCTAGAAAAAAGTAAAAAAAGTTTTGCAGAAATGCAGAAGAATTTCAGAAGAACATACTGAACCATTAAACGTTTTATCAAATTATTACCTGATTTTTAACAATTCTGTGATGCCTGTTCTTCTGTTTATACTAAACTCTAACCATAATAAAACAAAACAGAATAAGTACTGTCACAATAACATGACAGAAGCCTTGTTGCTGAATCTTTTATAGGAACAGCACAACACAATGACAAGAAAGAGCCAATATGTCCCCATTTTAACTCAAGACCAGATCATGGCCTGCAAGTTATTGACTGCAAGGAATCAGCTATGAAAATAAACACATATACACACACACTCTCTGTCAGAACCTAGCGTAGTGTATACACATACACAGATATATAGATATATACATATATACATACATATTCAAGTAGACTGCCTTTATTCCTAATGTTTGGCAGGGAAAAAAAGACAATTAGCTCAGGTACACTGACTATCAATAGCAGAACTGGGAGCAAACAAGACAAGACTCAAAAGTACGAGTATTGTACAAACATCTATCTTCATTGAAATTAAATACAACCTGGTAGTCATCAGGCTCAAGAACTCTGTGAGCTGAGAATTTGTTTAAATGAACTGAAGGTAAAAATTCTAATATAGTAGAGAAAATAATTTCTTTATAAACTGTATTGGAATAAAAAACAAAGTAGTCTATATAAAAATTTTGAGAAATATTCATTGAATTTTTTCATTTTTAGTGTCAAAAACATGTATGACACAACATATACCATGTAACACACTAACTAAAATGAAATAAATAGCAAATATAGAATATAAAACACTCAGTGCTAGCAAAATAAATAGATAAAGTTTTTTCAGCCTCTTCCCTTCCCAGCTGAAACATTCACTTCCAACAAAGCTTCAGTTTCCAGTGACATTGCTCCTTCATCAAAAATTTCCAGTCACCTTTTGGTGAGACAAATGCAATACTGCCTGGCAGCAACTCAAAGGTAGAGGAGTTGCTCCATCATATGGTCACCCAATCTATCCTACAGACAACATATAAAAGGGGCTTACAGAAAGATGACAACAGACATTTCACCAGGACCTGTAGTGACAGGCCATGGGGCAACAGTTTTATGCTGAAAGAGGGTAGATTTAGATTAGACTTAAGGAAGAAATGTTTTACAATGACAGTGGTGATATACACTGGCACAGGGTGCCCAGAGACCTTGTGGTTGCCCCATCATTGGAAGTTTTCAAGGTCAGGCTGGACCCAAACTATTCCGTGATTCTATGACTAGTTTTGAAATCAAAAAGTCACTATAATATTACTAGATTCAAAATCATTTCTCAGCAAAAATGGGAGAACTTGATCTGTGCACAGTAAGACAGAGTAATCGATGTAACTATTATGACTTTGCAATAATCAAAACATTAAAGCTACAGGGTTCATAGTGTTCCTGTGGTATTGGATGTATTTTTTCCTTAGTGATCCAGGGGTACAATAGAATACTGCTGAAAATTACATAGTGACATTTGAAAAGATATATTGAAAATGGCATAAATGTAGTCCCATCAGTTATCATGACAGAATAAGATGTGTCTTCTCTGATTTAAAAAAAAAATCAAAAATAATTAATTTATACTAATCTTACAATAATAATATCCATACATCCAGCCCGAATGGCAGCATAGTTTGCAGCTGGAAACCACAAGTAAGCCTCAAAGGAATCAGCCATACACAGCGGACGTATGTATAAGTGAAACATTTTTGCTTGTTTTTTTAGTTTATGACACCCTATCCTTTTCCCCAGTGATCTGAATGCTTTCAAAACTGCACCACTGAACTTCATTAAAATGAAGCCCACAGTGTACAGTCTAGACCTCATTTTAGCACAATAAAGATGTAATACTTATTATGTATGCATAAGGCAATCTAAATAAATCATGACTTAAATGTCTGCTATCTCCAAGTTAAATAACCTAATTTACTTGGAAACAATGTGTACAATTGAAATACAAATTATAGAAATCCAAAATAGGGGATAGGAAAAAAAGATCAGTTTATCCGAGCAAATAGTCTTGCCCCTTAATCAAAGGAAATTAGATTAAACTTCACAATTCAGCCTGTTTTAATCCAAAATAACTTCATATTTCTCTGATTTATTTTCCATCTAATAAAACTAAACCAAGCACACTTCCTGAAAACCTTCATGTTTGTTTCTCATATTTCATGTCCTACCAGTAATTCTATCAAATTTTGATATACATAGCTTCTTATTTGACAGCTGTCTGAAATCAAGAATAAGGAAGGAGTCCAAGGAAAATGCTTACTTTAATTCTGTATTTGCTCATTAAAGACCCAGTTAAATCACATTCTTTAACTTCAACTCAGTGATACATGTGATATACAGATTTGGTTTCCCTTTTTCACCCCCGATTTCTTTAAGAAAAATCTTTTCCTTCATCTAGCTTTCAGTGCTGCCTTCTTGCATTTCCCAACCTCTTTCCCAAACAATCCATTTGTTTTCTCCCATTCAGTGTCATCTATCTCCATAATTTCCTTCACAACACTTTTTCCTGCCTGTTTCAAATTCTTTTGAAATGTCACACCTTACACCTAGTCCTCCTGATGCTATCATCTATCACTGTCCCCAGCTCCTCTCTGGAGTCTGCTGTCCTTCCTAGAACACAATGAACATCAGATGCAGCATCCCAAAAGGACTGCAGACACAGCAGTCATGCTAAAATAATAGGAGCCGACAGCTTTTGGGTGTAGTCATAACAAAATCAGGGGTTGAGTTGCACCCATATCTGAAGCTAAGTCCAAATTTCCACCCAGTGCACATGTGAGCTATGCTGTGGTATTGTGCATGGACATCCAAGAGGAGGTTCGCTCCCCTTTCTGGGGTGTTGAGTCAGAAAGTCAAATCTGGTACTTCAGATTTGTTAATAATATAAATCGTGATAACACATAATCTGAATACTGCAAGATATTGCAAAACTTTTTTATAGTTCAAATAAAAAATAAGAATAATTCTAATCTTCCTTGAATGAGGTGCAGAGAGTACAGACTATTGTTTTTATTACAAACCTAAGTGTTTCATACTAACATTACTAAGTGTTTTTCATTTTCTTTCTCAGTAGAAAAATAAAAATACTATGGATATTAGATTCAGCATATGCTTCAGTAAGATTTCACAGTAATTTTGCACATTTCAATTACACACAAGGCATGAAATCCCCATTGTGAAAATAAAAAGTTAAAAACATTATGTAAGCACTGACACTGCATATTTAAGCAATAAAATAAAAATAGAATCTTACCAATGTATTTGGTTTCTGTCTACAGAAGTAAAAAAACGGGTTTATCATTGGATTGTGTTACTTTTCATTTGTGTTCTAAAAAGCTTTCTCTCCTTTAGTATTTTCAGTTAGCAACACTGGTTTATCTCAAGCCCACTAAAAGGGGGAAAACGGAATATCTGGCTTATAGATAAACCAAACCATGGTGACCTTATTATGAACTTGGTCCATGTTAAAAATAAACATATGGCTGCTGTGGAAATGGTGAACACTGGATTGAATCCTGACCCTGGTTTTGATCAGCCATTTTGCACTCCCTTGCCAATGGACTCTGTCCACAAAACTGGCATAATTTGCTGTAGGAGAATCATCTCAGGGTAGAAACATTCTTTGGCTGCCTAAAATTTTCATTGAAAGGCAAAGGAGGTGTTGCTGGACCACGCCTGAGATATTCACCATATCGACTGACAGCACAAAACTCTTTCACAATTATTTTGGCTTTGCCAAATGGGTAATTTTTTCCTAAAAATACTAAGCATCTATCGTACCCAGAGCCTGCATTGTTAACCTAAGTACCTGCTTAAACTCGGTTGTATCTTAGTATGCCTGGATAGCTCTGGAGGGCACAAACTGTGCCAACATTCAGAATACAGACTTCTGCAAAAGATTACTTGTAAAAGAAAGAAGAAAATTAAGATCATTCAACTAATGTGTAACAGTTCAAGCATACCCTAACTTCTGGGACACAGAAGATACATAGCTGATTCTGGATCTACCACTTCTGAGATTTGCATTCTAACATCCCTGTATAGTCAATGGACAGAGATGACACAACTATATCACAGTATCACAGTATCACAAGGTTGGAAAGGACCTCTGAGATCATCAAGTCCAACCTATAACCTAACACTAACACCAACACTAACACCAACCATCATCTAAACCATGGCACTCAGTGCCTCATCCAGTCTCCCTTTAAACACCTCCAGGGTTGGTGACTCCACCACCTCCCTGGGTCACCTTATATCTAAGGTGACTGGAGAGTGCAGTTACCAGGACCTAACAGAGCTAACCAGAACTTCTGCCTTATCTATGTGCCTGGTTCTCCTCAATGAGTTGACTAAAAGGAACTATCACCAGGTCTCATCCCAAGATGTGTTCAGGGTGTGACTGTGTTACACACCTTGAGATGACAGCTGGGAAGACCTTTTCTGTCGCATCATTTAGATACAGCCTCTGAAAACTAGAGAGGACAACTGAGACCAATTCAATTATGTATTCTTGTGCAGGAAGCTGAGTCCTCCCACAAGAAAACAGACTGCTCTAGGTTACTTACTTTCTTCTTCCGTGAGTAAAATGTGTGGGTTGTGGGTTTATAAGGAATGAAAGAGGTAAGCACATTGGTCTGTGCAGTCGTATGAATGTTACTCTATTTTGAGTATGTGTTGTTTGAAAAATAGTAAAGTCAGCATCTTCCACATTTTACATGATACCCTAGATTACTCACCTAAGAACTGCAAGATCTTGGTTTAGGCTGCCAAATTCTGTGCTCAAGGGGATGACCATAATCATAAACTTCAGGGTTTTCCAGCAAAGAGATGGCACTGAGCTTTCAATATTGAACTGCTGTGTAGGTAATGAAGCAAGAGAGCAGTCAAGAGGAAGCTGCAGGTGCCTCTGACCTCAACAGATTAGAGATAATACTACCTTCTTGTTCCTAATATATACATGTTGTGACTTGTCACATGGTATTTAAGGTTCAAAAATACAATTTGTTATAACCAGTTCATTCCTGAGAGAAGCCTTGGGTAGGCAGCGACAGTTCAGTCCCATAGCTGCAAACACGCTTCTTGTTTTCACTCATAAACTGTTGAAAAGGCTTAGTTTAAACATACAAAGCACTAATTCCTCTTTTTAACAATTTTTTGAGAAGCAGTTTTTTTCTTTTTGTTAGATTAACTGTTTCTTTTTGCTATATAATTAATTATACCAAAATTTATTTAAACAGTCTCAACCGAATTCTCTTGTTTTAGAAACAAACAATACTATCAGGTGACTTTATTTATAAACCAACCATCCAACTATTTACAGAAACTGTCTCTTAGTCTATAAATATTGCTAGTAAACATACCTTAGAAGATATTCTGTTTCTAAATATTTATGAAATAACTAAAACATTTGAAACAAAGTATTTTCCAGCAAATTATGCTTTCCTGAATTTTCCAAAAGCACTCTACAGGCTTTATAAAAACTTCCTTTTTCAATAAGAATGTTCTTAAAACTTTCCATATTAAGTCAAAATAAAAGTTTTCTTTCTGAACAAAGAAGGGTACACAAAGAAAGAGAAGTCTTGTGTCTCGGTATTCTGTAGTTTTAGAAAACTGTGATACACATTGCTCCCCTCTGAGTTCCTTTTAACATAATATCATTGCTTATGGAAATTTGCTTTCTAATTAAAGAATCTGAAAGGCAGCAATGAACAGCTTATTTACCATAATTCACATTTAAATGTTATTGTCAAATAAGATAGCTATGCATTCAAATATTCAATTCTCCTACCCTGTAAAACAAACAGGACAAACTGCTTCAATTAAACTGAAGTTGCATAACTGCATTCTAGCAACTGCAATTGGGCCTACAAGTCAATAGTGTAGAATTATGCACCAGAAGGACGTATTATTTTTAAACCGTCTACATATCTTTATCTCACATTGCATGGAATTTCCTTTTAACTAAGTAAAACCCTCCCTTCACTAAGAGAGTTATAAATAAATATGCCACTATTCTACATGCAGCCTGTGTAAAAGTGGTTTCTTCACTTTTAATACAGGTTCCAAACGACTTAGGTGTAAGTTTTCTACTGTTGATGTATGTCCATGTATGGGAGAATACTCAGTTTACTTTAATGATGTAAGAATTTAAATATGCTTTTGGTGGCAAGTATATATTTCATGGTATGTAATCAAGGCACAGGCAACACATATCTGATACCACCACTATGGAGAAAAGGTTCCAGCTGTCATGAAACTTACTGAAAATCTCTAGATGAGTGTATCAATACATCACTAGAGAACAGACTATGCACACACCTGTAGACATCCATGTTTCTTACCTTCTTTCTCTTTTTCTCTCATAGGTGTGGTCCTGGCCCACCGACCTCTTTCCCAAACAATGTCAGGTACAGTCTTCTGCAAGGACAGCAGAAGACTAGAACTGTTCCATTAGTAGATTTAGGTGTAGTCACCTTGCTTTTGGTATGATCATTGGTGTGCAGTCACCACAATGTGCCACGCTGTTTGCATTTGACCTCACAGCTAGACAAAGCGCACCTGGACTCATTTATTTGCTAACACAGATGTAGAGGAGTAAGTTTTTCTCCCTTCCCCCTCAGCCTCAGAGCAAATATAAGAATCAGAATTTGCTCATCTGTTGCAGACTACTTTGCCTGTCAAAGAAGGCTTGCCTAGTCTGTTTCTGTACCACATCTTCCATGGATGAGTGGTTTTCAATCACTGTTGGGCAGAAATTGTATCTCTGAACACAGCTGTGCTATGTGCAGCCACCTGACAACAAGTTTCAGCAACATTAAAGCATTACTAGCCTGGGATCCACAGAAAATGTCTGTCTCCTGCTGCTGAGATGGAGTAATTGGCCCATCAGGGGATGCTTGCCATCAGGGAGATTGAGCTGATACAGCTTGATGTCTTCCATTCTCCTTATTTACTCCTACTTCTTTAACCCTGTTCTCTGTCTTTCTCATCTCTGTTTCCCATCCAAGCATTTGAAGTTGTTTCTACTTCAGCTTTTCAGGCAAGAGTTCACTAGAAGAAATGGAACAGCTAGATTTCTCCCATCTCCGCACCAGGAGGGAAAGAGGCTGAAGGACTGCATCTGGACATCACAAACTCTCAAAAGCATGTTCGAACCTAGCAGAAGTCATCAATAAACAACAGAAAACAATTTGTCCAACCTCAAAGTGGAAAAAAATCTCAGTTACAAACTCTTCTTTTTTAAAAGAACAATATCTCAGTCGGTGTTATAATTTGGAAGGTCCCCAAGCTTATTGGATTACTTATTTGCAAAACTTAAATTAATTTGTGTCTGCAAGGAGAAATATGATTAAAGCAGAAAGCAGCATTAAGCCTTCTTAAGAGCTGTCTGCAGAACAAATACATGAGGTGTAGAACATATTTAAAAGTGCCTACAAAATATAACTATAATTCTTCATAAATCATGTTTAGAATTCTTCAGATTTCATTTCTTGTAAGTATTAATCTTAGGTACCCATCTTATTTTTGCATATAAAGCATATAACTTGTATATATGAACATAGAAATTTTAACACTAAGGATTCTTTCCCTCTGCAAATTTGGTAACAGATACCGCAAAAATCTTATTGTACTTACATTTCTATAACACAGACACTAATTTTATACTCATATGGGCTCTGTTTTCACTCTACTGTGGCAACTCTGTAGGAACATACAGAACCAAAATCCCTGGACAATACTCAGAAATTCAGGAGGAAGTGTAAATGTGAAGAGAAATTCTGAGAGACAGCAGTGTTTGACCCAGCAGGTGTATATGCTGATGGCTGATGGCTTTGCTTACACTTGAGTTACATCCAGCCATTTCTAAGGTCATCACAGGGCTGGGAACAGTAATATATCTGTCCTGCAGCCAACCTCTGAACAGATTAAAAAAGTGCACATCAGTTCCAGTGACTTTCATGACTGTCTTGATGTTATAGGTAGTACAACCAGGTCTTGAATCACCAGAAGGTATATTTAACAGAGAGAATGATTGAAGTCCATATGAATACTTTGGTCACCAAACTAGGGACACAGCAACCTGAATAGCTAGCTGATGTGACAATAGAGATATTCCTCCTCATCAGATGTTAACATTGTTTGCTGGGAACATAGCCCTATTTTTCCCCTGGAGAGAGAGGCTGCAGTTCCAAAATATTTGACTACCATGTGTAAAACCTGTGTGCAACATTCGTGCACAAATCAGTCATAGTCATGAGTGAGATTTTGAAGCATGATATAATACCAGAGTAAAGCATGAACCACCCTTAATGAGGGTGGCTAAGAATCTGTATATTGCAAGGGTCTTGAAGAAAACAGGTCCAATGGGGCTTCTCGTAAGATGTCTTTGCTGCAGGTGTCACAGGTTTCACGGGCCAGGTCTTATGTCCAAGACTATTCCATGCCCATGGGCAGTACTGTGACAGTCAGTATTGCAGGGTAGGCATGAAGGAAGCAGGCTAGTGTACTTACCCTCATTCAACTGGTCTAGAAGAGTGGCTGAACAGAGCAGCACAACCAGGAAAGACCTTTTTTTTTTTTTTTATAGATTTATTGGCATCTCAATTTTAAACTTAAAGAAGGGTTGCTATTGGTTTCAGTGGAATACAGTCAATTTCTAACATGTGAATGCAAGTCAGAGAATTATATTGTCAGGAACACGTATAGATAAATCAATAAGGCAATGGTGTGGAATGGGCAAAAGCATTGGACAGAATCTGGACAAAATTAAAGTCATGCAAGTGTATAGGCAGTGAAAGGTGCGTTAGTGCATTTCAGTTTAGTTGTCTCCAAGAGTCAGGAGCCTGTTTGTCCTGTGAGGTTAATTGCTGAGTGATTTCCCTGTGTGATTTCCCTGTCCTTATTTTCATCCACAAAAATTTTGTCATATATTCTCCCCCTCTCCTGTTGAAGGAGAGAGAGTGATATAGTGGTTTAGTGAGCATTTGGTGGCCAGCCAAGGTCAAATCACCACTGTCATTTTTGATGTTAATAAAAACTGTAAGCTCAAAAAATACAGATCTCACTATTAAAAATTCATTAAGAGTTTTTCATTCTTTAAAAAACATATATGAAACCTAAACAATACATTTTCTATTGTGAGTACAGCCTTATAGGCTGTAGTTTCTAATTCTTCCAGATAAAATTATGAATCTGCTCACAGGCCTAATCTTTTTTATTCCTAATAATTTATATAGACAAATGCCTCTGCATTTTGCCATGTTTTCAAACTTGATTTATAAGAAATCCTTACACCTAGCGGTGATTGTTTATCTTAAATATTGTTTGCTTGTTTATTTGTTTATTTATTATCTTAAAATATTTTATTGCTTGTTATATTCACAGTATCACAATAAACCTTTTATGTTTAGTTTAGTAGCTTGATACTCATAGAAGGTTAGATATCTTCTGGTTCAAAAGGTTTCCAGAAAAAATTGTAAAGGTTAGTATCATTTTCTTAAACACATAAGAAATTAGAGATTCTATATTATACATAGTTTTAAAATGTGCCCAAATCAATGAAGGACGGTTGGCAGCAGAGGCGCATAGAGGAGGAAGAGGCTGTCAAGAAAAATTCACCCTGCAGGCAGTCTTGCGAAATTTCTACCATTACACTTTTACTGGTGGATGGCAGAAGGTTCAACTGATGCTTAAAAAACTTAAATGCATGATCAGTCATTGGTTACACTTAGAGAACTCCAGACCATAGGATTTTGCTTAGAAAGTTAGTTAAGTGTGGTTTAAATATTCTTTACATGGCTGGGGAATGAGTATGTCGCAATATCAATCTTATTTTTGAGAAGAGCATTTACGGCTCATCGGCTACCTGAACCTATACCATTACCAAATCCAGGACCTTTTGTTACAGACTATGTTGACTCTCTGAAACATGGCCAACTTTTTTTTAATTGATAGTCAGAAGGAGGAAGCTGCAACCAATATTACCCGTGGTGATGTTTTACTAGAGAGAGACTGTAGAAGTTTAAATAAATTAAACCCTAATAGAACATTGCCATATCCTCCATAGACTGTCTGACCACATCTGTTTTTCAAGTGTCTCTTTCTTCCTTCCTTTCCTGCACAGGAATGTCAACCGTTTTGTAACCTCTTCTGTTTTTCCACTCTGCCCAGTAATTCAGGAAATATGATGCCTTGATTTCAGAATTTCTACTTCTATTACTGTGCAGAATTTGTGTTAATATTTCTCTGAGGTATTATAATCTACAGGGTATGGTTATAGCTACTGATCTTCTCATTGCCTCCTATGATGCTCATAGCATTTCAGCAACTTAACTAAATTCTTACAAACTCTCTGAAGGTTAATAAACATTTTCTCATTCTCAGGATTTATTTGTTTACACTACTTTAAATTGCTTGAGATCATAAAGGATAACCCACCATCCTCCATACTATCGTGACCTTTCTGAATGAGAACTGCCATAAAAGAAAACACTGCAGCATTTCAAATCTTTATGACACTGTCTAGCAGACTGTTCTTTCAACAGCTTACTGGTTTCCTAATGATCGCTCTTTCTATTTTATTTCTTCAAACTCATTTATTATAAGGTCAATATTATCTGACAAGGACGTCCATTCTCTCTCAGTACAATATGCAGTCTTTCAAATACTGAATAAAGTTAAGTGGTAAGATTTGTTAAAATTACTTCTTGCAATAGATATATAGATACGTATTTAAACACCTCCCTTGGTAACAGGCAAGAAAAGACCCAATGTTATTGCCAAATATTATTGCCCAAGGAATTTGGATGTTTAATCACTTAAGAATAACACATGTAGTAATTCCTTTACAGAAGAGAAATTCAGGATGAACTATGATCCGTATTTTTATCTGATAGTGGTAGTCAATGGTGGGACACACCAGGCCTACTAAACAGAATCTACAGTTTACAAAAGGAATGCATCTCTGACTTGAAAATTCAGTACAATGCCTAGCAAAACAAGGGGTATCTGAAAGAAATTATTAGCATGCTAAGAACTGTTTTAAGGATACAAGTAAGGCCAGGTTTATATGAAGAAATAACCTCTTTTATTAGACCAATTAGCTGAGTTAAGGAAAAGAGACACAAAACTTTTCTCCAAATCCTGAAAAAGTTCATGCTTTAAAACCTGTAAGTTTTTTTCCAGCCACATTATCTGGTTTACTAAAGTTTATTACCTTTCCTGAGACAAAATGAAGTGTAGGTCAAAAATTGATAATATCTCAAAAGGTAGCATTATAGAGTTATGGAAGTGTTGCCTACATTTATTATTTTTCTCTATATATGCATATTGTTCAATCAGCTTCCTGAATTATATTCCTGGAATCTTTTATGCCTTCAGCATTCAACACAGAATTAAAGAAAAAAATGGCAAGAGCAGGGAAAATGTTTTTTATTGGAATTGTTATGATTGCCTTAATGAAAGAAACCTCTTTTTGAATGCTTTTCTTCTGATTTCTGTGGGAAGAGGTTCCTTTTATATGATTGCATTATTATTTTGTAATTCAACGCTAATGTGAGGTAAACTCTAAAAAATTCAAAATACATAGAAAATATTTTAAAAACAAACAAAAAAAAAAAACACACACAGAGAAAAATAGTATAATTCTCAGCCAGCAAGGTCATACAATTGTATTAGGTAAAAGAAATAGGTATGCAAATTACACATACATAACTAGATGTCATTTAGCTTGAATGTCTGACCTCCCATTTTCAAAATCAGTCCATTTAATTAAGGGATATTACTGTTGTACTCCTCATTAGATCTGCACTCATAAAATAATGGTTGTTCAGAACCTCAACAGTTAGACAGAGCTTCCCATTTGACTTCTTGTTTTTCAGAACTGTTCAGTCTATTTGCTATTCACAACAATACCTGATCCATTTTGGCATACTGTCCTAACAAAAGGTGAGCCCATCTTTACAAGCATACAAGGAAATGTCGGTAGCTAACTTTCACCTTTTGATTTTCTTTTGCCTGATGAATTCCTCCAATGAATAATACTAGCAATAGTAAAACCAGGATGTTTTAAAATATGGAAGGAAGAATTTTAGAATGAAGCAACATGTCCAAGTTTAATTTTAACAGTCAGTTAAAAAAACTGTATACAAGCTTTTTAAGGCTGCACTTTGTTTCAATTATGTTTCTGTGTCCTTTCTTAGTTTTTCTATCCAACTCTTTTTCTTCTGAAGAAATCAGAAATTATGTATGGGAGAACTTTGGGTGAATTTTGACTTTGAGTTTTAAACTAATATGAGGGAAAAAACTGAAGAAATGAAATTTTTTACGTATAACCTTCACAATTTGATTGGAAACCATGCGAGTTTCATTACTGACATTTCTAGTAAAAATAAGTCTCATCCCAAAATGAAAATGTTTCTTCTTTGCCTCCTTTCCACCTAGCTCAACATAAAACACTGTTTAAACGTTCTGGTGTATTTTCTCACGAGAACATTAGTACAGGAGCATAATTTCTCCATGCTGTTCTACGAGCCAGAGCCTAAATGTACCAAGAGCTTCATGGATCTCCTGACTTCTCCACTTGTGAAAGGAGAGTCTGCACTCATTATGAAGGAATACACTTTTTCACGGGCTACAGGCTTTTGAAAAGAACTTGCAACCAAACTATAATCTGATTGAAATCTGATTTGGGGATTCCTTGGTTAGCAAGGTTAAAAAAAAAGAATTTATTCTTTGCATTTCATACATGGATTTTCATTGTTTCCTGTGTCCTACCTCTGTTGGCTCACTCGTGTCATATTTTTCAGACTGACTTGAAATTGACTGAAAATAAATATTTTCTAGAAACTCTCACAGTTGAAAAGTTGCAATATTGAGACTATAAATTACATAGCGTACCGTTACAATGCTGGCAATAGGAACATGAATCTGCAAAAAATCGCCTCCGTCATTGGTGCAGAATTCTCTGATGTGTAACATTTCCATCAGTTTTTTTCTTTCCCACTATTAAGATACCAAGAGCCAAAGCTAACAAAGTCAACTCATATGTATAACAGCATACACACATCACATTTATTTGGTCTCAGTCTTACATAAGGTAATGAAATAAAGAGATCCTACTACAGCAAAACATTAATAATGAAAGCATTTCATTTCAACCAAGTTACTCACTATTAGTGACAAGCAGTAGATGCCCAAAATAGTACTTCAGATGCATCTTTTTCATTTTTTCTTCTATATTCTGTGTGATGAGCAAGATAATATATCATTACCAATTTAGCACATAGAAAAGCAAGTAAAGCTTATTGGAAATTTAATAAGCCAGAAGATACATCTTTGTGGGGAAAGGGATAGAGTCGGGCGAACCAACACCAAGACTATTATTTTTTGTACTGGTTTTCATATTAATTCATCATTACAGATGAAGAAAATAATTAATCTGTATTACTTCAATACAGATTTAACTGTACTGCAAATTTACATTTCTATCCATATAGTCTCCAAATGTAGCCAAGTTTAAAAACTTCATATTTGTAGTAATTCCTGGCTGAGTTTCTGGGACTCAATTTTAGAGGCTGATCCCAAATTCTTACATCTACACTAGCTCAGATATAAGTACAATTATAACATGAAGATAAATAATCCACTTTATTTTAAAGATTGGGGGGTTTGGCTATTTTTAAGTTTTCTGTGGAAGAGTAATTACTTTATGATCTAAGCTACCAAGGCAAATCTCTCCTCTTCCACATACCCATATAACCCAATTTTGTGTGTTCTTTAACTTACTAGAAGATATATAGTGTGGTTGATCTGTAGGTCTAAGACATGTATACCTTGAGTTCCTGTTTCTAGGAAGAAATAGGAGACAGAGAGAGAACACCACAGAAGCATTTTGAAGAAGAGAAGAGTCACTGTCAGAGTTTTCCTCAAGCAAGGGAAACACACTGGGACATACTTGTGGAGAATTCAACAGCCTGATGAGTAGGTGAAGAGGTTATCCAAATTACCAAAACCCAATTGCAGTTACACAGTCACCAAAAGTGTTTGTGAATGGTGAATGCAGTCTGAAGAATGATATCCCATTCTCCTGAAAATGTGTTATCAAGAGTGTAATCAAAATTTATAGTTCATATTGAATTACTCCAGGCTTTATATTTTTATTGTCATCAGAGTGTCTCATTAACAGAAATAACAATCCGTCGCTTACACCAGAAAGCTGAGCTGTAGGATCATGGGAGTCTTCTAGAGTTCTGTATGCACCCACCTAAATATTTTGAAATGTCATCTAACAATATTCATTGTTGCAAGTGCTGTAAATCTTGGCAGCATTCTGCTCATCCTTCTTCTATACTACAAGACTATCCCATCAGCATCTTTTCATGTTCACGTAAAATTTTTAATTATATATTAATACCAGAAAAAAAAAGATTTTCCTTTTTCTGAATGAAGACATTTATAGCTTTAATCTGATAATGCCATTTTGTTTCAGTCTCAGTTTTAGTCACTGTTTTTGCAAACTTATTGCATGACTAAAAGCAATTAAGATACATTGAAAGTAAAACCATGTACATTAAAAGATGGCTCATAGTTAGACTTCACAGAACTTCTCAGGAGCAATTTCTCACACTCCTTTGGGATTTGAATATGAACTGAATAGTGGTGTGTAGGAAAATTCCCCAAATCAAAGATATATCAGTGTTTCCTCTGGTCTGTTTTTATCTTTGGTTCCAAAGACCCACATGCTCCTCAACAACAGACTGCTTTCCAGCATGATTCACCAATTGCATATGTAATTCAGTCTTACTATGTCTCATTCATGTAGTTTTAGTAGATAAGCGTGTATCTTTCTCCTTTCCCTAGAGAGAGAGAGATTAAAGGCCTTTTTCCCTATTTTCTAGATTATTTTTGCATAATTCATCTCAGATTATCACTAAAACAGAACTTCTTTTCCTTTCAAGGGCAAAAGAATAAAAAGACAATTATACATGTTTTCTATATATGAAGAAGAATTTATGCCCTACCTCTACCTCTAAATGAATTAATATAAATAGCTGTAAGTGCTGAAAAATAACCAGGTCTACACTTTTCAAAGTTGCCTAATACTGATACCTATGTATCTTATTTGAGGCACCAGAACATCCTGCTGTGTTTGTAGCATAAACAGCTGAGAGATCTACAAAATATTCTAGTATAAAAGAAACAAGAGAAGACAGAGGCAAACCATCATGTCCCCTAGCTTTGAAGATTTGATAGTATTTGACACTAAGATTACAAGGGGATATTATCAAAACATTTGGAAGAGTGTGATTTACCACAGCCCGAACAGCATCCCTACCCTGCATTTATTTGCACTGCTTAACTGTATCTCATGACATCTCTGATCATAAGTCATGAGTGAGTGAAAAAAAAGCTCTGGAGACATCGAATATGCCAAGATGAGAAAGACAGGAAGCAGTTGCGGTGTACCAAATATTGAGTAATACTGCATATTTGACTGATTCTGAAACTTTGTTCATTTACAGTAGAGATTCTGTTGCATTTCCTTCTGTCAAGATTTATGTCCTTATTTGCATGTTGATGTGCTTTGAATCAGAGCAGAGACTCACTAAGCATCTATGGAATTACACACCTTTTACAATGAGACTATGAAGTGCACTGTACACCTGTTAGTATAATATGTAAAGGTAATGCTGCAGTCTATTGTCAGAATAAGATTTATTGTATTTACATATTAAATATTCTTTGAACATGACAATGTGATAATATGAAAGGCAGTTCGAGCTCTTTCAAATATTCTCTTTTCGGTAAGAATCATGAAAGTCAGAACCGGCCCTTCTATGGGTAATGTATACCTTATCTGAGTATTCAAAGCACTCTGCCAAAGCCAAATTTAAGAGGCCAGGTGGCACTTCATGAAGAGAAATTACATAAAATGCAGCTGAATAAAAAACCTCTTGAAAGGATATGTGTCTTGTGGGATAAAATTCAATACATAGCAAGGACAAGAAAATAGGATGTTAGGAATTTTTTTTTTTGTTTTCCTCTCTAGGATAAACTCTGAAGGCTTCTCAAGAGTGTTTACTTTCTGCTTTTGAAAGGAAAAAAGCATGATAGGGGATCAAATGGTAGATTATCTTTTGGTTAACTGTTAAAAATAGCTTCCAAAATAAATGGGTTGCCTCAAATGCCAATCTGATAAATACACTGAAATTACTTTTTAGTTTAAATTTTCAATGCTAATTTATTCCCTTTTCTCCTCTCAGAGATCAGTTGTGTGTCTCATTTTTCTCTGCTATTTAATTAGATCTGGGCTTCTCAGCCTGCACAGAAGAAAAAGCTAGATAGCTAAACTGGTCTGGAAGAACAGAAGAGGTATTCAGTACAGCTGTGGCAGCGTCTAGAGTTTCATTCCTTGTCTTTCTGTGTACTCGTACAGACTAAGACATTGCCCTCTAAATGGCAAATTAGCCCTAACAGAAGACAAAGATGACTGTAGCCGTAGCAGACCAAGAGTTCCCAAGTTTTTTGAAAAAGAAGTTTCTATGTGTAGTGGAGAGAATATTTTCTTGGAATTCTCTTGGGATTCTTACAGTACTGAAAATAACAACAAAATGTAGTATAACTTTTTGGAGTTATGAAAATATTTTTAAAGGAATGACACTTCAAAACACAGTAAGAATGTGGTGATGGAAAATCTTTCCAGACAAAGATCTTCTGCACAAAGATAAATCTGCATTAATATTTAAACTGTAGTTAGTTTTAACCAAAATTATTAACAAGATAGTTTCTTTGGCACTGTGATGGAAAAGAAGACAGATTCAGAAGACAGAAATAGAATGAGAATTGCCAGCTTTTACAAAGAAAATTCAGTTCTTATTCAGAGTGAGTAAACAGTTTTGTTCTTCTCAAAAATAAAAAGTCACCTAGTAATACAGTCTTAGGAAGAATTTATTATTAAATTTGAAATCACCCACCCATATAATAAAACCAATAGTAGCTCAGATAGATTGACAGATATTTTCTTTCCCATCCAATCAGGAAAACAATTCTACCACTGGGTATCAGATCCAAAACTTTCTCAGACACTGTATTTTTGGTTTCTGTCAATAAGGTCTTAAACAAAACAAATGTGTTCCATAAGCCTAAGAAATAACCACCTTTAAGTTTTCTGATGAATGTTTTAATCAAGTTACATGTAAACAAAAGTTAACTTTCAGCCTCAGGAAAGAACAGTTCTGCTCATTTAGGTGCTAGGAACTGTCAAGAAAGTAGATTAGGTGTAGCCCACAAAATGACTTTTTGAAGGCATCACCAGGACAAACGTTAGTCATTAGAAAAGCCTACAGCCTGTTTCAAAGAATCACATTAGACCTTCTCTGCTGTCACCTTCATCAGTTGATGGCAAAGAGAAGTTACTCACAAAAGAAGTCATAGCCTAACCATGAAGAAATGCCAGTAAGTAAAAAATTCTCAGATAGACTTATGGAAAGTGACACCTTTCCTCCATGCCTAATATATACTTCCAAGTATAATCTTAGTGGCAAGAATTTTGTGGACTGCAAGAGAGTGAACCCAAGAATTGTTAAGTTTCATTTTCTTTACCTGTGTGGTCAAGGTGCTTTTATCTTGCTTTAGCACTGTTGGAGCAGACTAATAGACATCAGTCCCTCCAGACATATATATTGTGTTTTGCTTCTGGAGATATTTCTAGTAAGTTTTCCACTGAGTGTGATGGAACAGATGCATCAAGGACCATCCTTACAAATACGTTGACATAGTTAGCCATGTAATTAATTCACTGCAGAACACTATTTGACAAAAGCCCTGTTGGGATAGCCTGCTTCAGGCTGTATAACTTCCAAAACAATGGCTTTTGTACATTTTCTGCAACTGTATGTACTTTTTGCTGCCCATGATTCATACATACATCAAACAAGATGCCTAAAAGGCTTTTTTGTTGACATTGCCAACTTGATTAATCAAGTTGTGTTGACTTTTCAGTCATTCAGGTTCTGCCTAAAAAAAAACCTCAAGTTTAATCTTTCAATTATGGATGCTTGCTCTCTAAAAGTCACAGCAACAACTTCTTCACACTCTTAGCAAGCTGAGAAAAATCATTAATTTGTATAAATTACATTTTTTCTCCACTTTTCAGATTTTATTCTTCATTTAGAACTTTCTACCATGATGAAGAAATTCCTTCTGGTTCCTCTGAAGTGGAGTGTATATAGCATTGTCGTTGCTAGCAACAAGCCACAAGCTTTGCTGCTGCTTAGGACTGAGGTTTGTCAGGCTTGTTTTCTCTGCAATTGTTTTGACCTCTGCCTCTCTTCTAGTGTGTTTAGATGCAGCGGATTTTTTTCTAATGACGAGGTGGCTAGGCCTAATTTATTTTACTTTTATTGACCCTTGTGTTGTATAACCATAATTTTAAAAAGACAATAATAATTAGTGCAGGACTAAATATTTATGACTCTGATAATGATGGAGTGTAGAGGAATACCGGGGGCACAAGATGCACTATGAAGGGCTTCTGGGCACAGGATTACAAGAAAATTGACACAGGCTGCCTTTGCATATCTGGAAACTGGAAGGATGCAAACAACTTGATAATGGTCAGGTTTAGACCTGCAGATGTGAAACTGGACAAAAAAAAATAGTTTTACTGGTAACAAAGAGAATGGGAAAAAAAGCTATCTAGAATATATTAAAAAACCCACCATATGGAGAAAATTCAGATATAATGTGAAGTCACAGACCAAAGACAAAAGAGCAAGGTATAGTACTTGCTAGCAAGTAAATAAACAAGATCCCAAATGTATCCTAGAGTAAGAAAGAAGAAACTATCATTATGATCATACTTCTCCAAACAAAGTGTTTTGAGACATTGACAACAGACTACACATCTCTCACATATACCAGAACTAAATAATTCATCTTAGGATCCAGAAGGGCATTGTCAGAGTGACCACATCACCACAATAAAAAACAAACAAACAAACAAACAAAATTGGTGAAATCGTATCTGAAGTGTAGGGTCCAGCTTTGGGCTCCTCAGTACAAGAGGCACATGCAAATTGAGCAAGTTGAAAGCAGATTGAGTCCAGTGAGGGGCATGAATATGATGGAGGAGCTAGTCTAGTTACTTTGATTGTTGCATTTAGGCAGAAAGGTGGATGACACCAAAAGTTCTCGTACAATCCTAAGTGAAAGAGTAAACACAGAGGAAAATGGGAACTTTTCAGTGCCGCAGAAAGAACAGAGACCCCACTGAACAGGAAAAAAAAAAACAAACCATAAAAATTATTTCCACAGCCTCAGAAAGAGGGGCAATTTTAGTTAAAATTTTTGCATCGTTCTGGGATAGAAGTCAAAGGTGTCCACTCAAATTCTTTTTTCAGATTTCAGCAGAAAACAGATGCATTTTGTAGTACAGAAGATATCGGAAGACAGTGCTTAAAGATGGAAATCTCATAACGGATCTTAGATATGGAAAGCTCTCTACAACGAGTTCCAGTCAACTGGAATTTTGTGGTGAACTCTATCAGCCTTAAAGTGATTGTCGTATAGAATTCCTGCATTGTATTGCCAAATATAAATCCCTTGGCAGAAAAAAAAAAAAGAGACAAGGTCAATTAGGATGAAAAAAGAACAGTAAATACTTTCACATCTTGGTAAAACACTTTGGAATTTTTCTGCTATTTAGCTCAAATGATCTGATCATAACTAGTAATTTCTGATTCAAAGAGTAATGTCATAATTTGGTCAGCTTTTGCATGTGTTGACAATTCCAAATTTAGGTACATTTGAAAATAAGGAACATAAAAGTCAGGGAATTATTTAGCAATCATCTCAGAATCTTTTCTTTATTAAGGTTTCATGCATGTATTTTAGATTACAATGCATATTTTCTATTCAGCAGCAAAATGGATATGTTTCTCTAGGTATGCACATACAAATTTACAAAGCACGTACAAAGGCGCACAAAAGAAATATGGTGCTGTGTAACTTAGCACTGGTTCTAACCCTGGTGCTTCAGTCAGTAACCAAATACCAAAAATCTGTCTGACAAAGGAAGAATCACAACATTTTCCTGGGGTTAAGATAGCCAAGATCCATCTGGTTTTAAATATAGCATGACAATAAAATTTGCTGCTTATATTGTCATGGAAGTAAAAGCAGCTGCAGTGGAAAATATAGGTAGAGTATTTGAGACAGAGAGACTAATCTGGTTGTACAGTGCTGGAGTGCTGCTCATGAGTCTTCTGAGAATATAATCAACACTCGTGCAGAAGCAATTTCTGACTCTGTCACTCAGTTTCACCCTGGATAAAACCAAGAAACCTGCAGAATACTTGCTATTGCTTCGGTCAAAAAAAGGTCGTTGAGACTCAGAGTCGATTCTGGCACTTGTGAAATATTACTTGAGTACAACTACCACTAGCAATAGGCAAAGGTTTCTTTCACTATTGGCATTTTTGTCACATCTCATCAAAGTGAGCATAATGTCTTTGCTCCCCTGTCCTTCTTTTACAGCTATCATGCTGGCTGTCCATGATGAGGGTTATACTCTGATCAATCAACGGCTGTTACTGCTGCTCCTAACTGAAGAAACAGCATGTCACATCAGCGGGCTTCCTAGTAATTAAAGTGGATCACGCTTGTCACATTAATACAACAGATTAAAACTTAGAGTAAGAAGAGAATTTTTGTTAACCTGCAGCTTCTTTTAGCTCTTCACCATGGGAATTACCCTTAATTCAATTATTTTTCATATAATATAGCAAGAGTAATTACGCTTTAAGGAAACTAAAAGTCAAATAACATAACAACCGGTGGATCACATATTGAACAGGGAGTCTCCCTTGTACTGGCTGGATGGGAAGAGATCCATCACAGTACCTGTTTTCACAGATTTCTCAGGGTTAAGCCCCTTTAGTGACTTTGTCCACTGAGGCTATTGCATAAAGAAGTAAATGTTCTCTGGTGTCTGAGCAGCTAACACATAAGAGCCCATATTGTACTATTAAATGTCTAAAATTTTCAAGATGACCTCAATAAACAGACTATTTCAAAGGGCCCCTAGTCTTTTTGAATGGCAGAAACTGGTACAGTTAACAATATACCCAGTAAAGATTTAAGTGTATAGGAATATTACCTTGAATTTCTTTACTTATACGGTTAATTACAATAAGAACTATTGATTACTCTCAGAAGATTTGGTACCTAATGGCGCTAATTGGATATAACACAGTAGTCCAGGGCTTCTAAGTTCTGGAATGACCAAAGAATTTTTTGTATTTTAGAGGAGAAATCCCTTCCTCTTTCTATTGATGGTAGTCCATAACACCATAGAGAGTACAACTCTGAGGCTAGGAGAACTTAGATCTAGTCAGCACTTTTCACACTAGTGAAAATATGCCAAACTGTATATTTCATACAGTTAGAACAAAAAAACCCTTCTGTTTCAACCATTTTAACAATTGTGCAAGAAATATCAAGAATTACAAGAAAGAAACACAGTTCTGCACCTTAATTCGGAAATTCTAAGATTCATTTAAAGTCACTGTAATTCAGTACTTGAAATTGAAAAGTTGATTTATTGCATTATGAGGTAATGAGACTCCACTGTAATCTTAGGTACACTTACAGTTTCTAGGTGTGCAACATTGTGAACTAGACATTTTCAGAAATGTGGGGAGGGTAAATCTGAGTTGAATATGAGTTCTTGCATACTTGGACCCCAAGTGCTTTCTGAACATAAGGACCATTAGGAGACAAGTTACTTTTCCCTCCCTTTCAAATCCCTCCTTTAGACTTACTGAGCTCAACACATCAAAAAATAGCTGCAGTAAAACAGGACAACAATCAAACCAAACCAACCCCACAGAACCATGAACTGTCTACACTTAACACCTGTAGAATTCCTTCCATAGTTAATGTGCCTGATATACTTTTCACGTTGTAGAAGTAAAGCAAGCACTAACCTTTTCTCATCTCACTTGAAACGTGAGATTGTCCTGAATTGGTTACAAACCTATATTGAAGGCTTTTGCTATTGTGTTTCTTCAGATAATCAAAGTCTGCGTTTAGAGCACTCTGAGAACTACTTATACCATGATAGCTATTAAACACGATCCTTCCCTTTGTGAAATGAGCACTGTAATCACTAAACTCATGACAAAAAGGAAAGACACTCCTTCCAGAATAATTTTAGGAGCATAACCTGATATAATCCTTAAGTCTCTACCCTGCCTTTAAAAGAGATTCAAAGTGGTAAATCCCAGTTAGAGACAGACTTCTCTGTCAGTCTCAGAAAATACGGTTAGGGAAATTAAGAAAATTAAAACACAAGAATTTCCTCTCTGCTTTCCCATAGCTAATTAGGAAGTGTCTCATTGGGTGAAGTGAAGCTCTCACACTTGTGCATCTAATTCCCATGAACTTCTCAGGTAGGGGTGCAATCTACCTAAAAGCTGGGTTTTGCTATCTTAACCTTAATGCCTGCAGCTGCCTGCTTCATGACACACCTTTGCAGAGACTCTGGATGTCAGCAGAACTTACCCACAGACAGCATGACAAACCATGGCTTCAGAGAGAAGCTCAGTCCTGTGCCTCTCTTCCAGCTTGAAGTACCAAATCCATAAGTGTTCCAGAACGAAAAGTAATGATTCTTATTATGAGATGTTTATTACAGACTGAAAACAAAAAAAAAAAAAAAAAAACAGAAAGAACCAAACAATTTTCAGTAGAGCTGAACACAAGTCATGGCATGCTTCAGTTTGGGAACACACTTGAACTATCCATTTGCAATGGACAAAATGCAAATTTCTGATGTAGTATTGATGGATATAATTAAGTAGATTTTGTAACACTTTCCAATATTTCAGTAACAACCAAGCCTTACTGAATTTTCTTAAGTATTAAAAAAAATACTGAACGCCTGAATGAATGCAAAAGAGCATGAGCATTCCCTATCAGATGGTTACTAACACTGTTACAGATATATTCAGCAGAGATGATTGCTGCTTCTAATCGAAGAAACAGGAAATTTTCTGTAAAATGATTACCATGTACAAAAAAGAGGATATAAGGGAATAACAAATTTCTTCCCTTTGAGAATATTTGCAAGCCATATTCTCACACGTACATAAAATATGTAAATTCAGTCTGCCCAGCAATAACTTACCTCCGTTATTCAAAAACACTTCAACAGAGGCCTCCCAGCTACATCTTGTGCGCCTTTCCTAGCATTCATATAAAAATAAGTAATTAATTAAAATGGGAATGATCTTAACAGAAAAACCAAGCCTATGTATAAATTATTACTTGCATAAACTGTCAATATAGCCTTACTTATGCTGGAAGTCTACCTAATTACCATAGCAAATTGAGGTTTCTGAGTTGGCAAAAACATTCAGAACAAAGCAGGGTCAATATCTAATTATTGTTCAATTGTAGCTACCATCATTCCCAAGTCACAAGTGCATAAGCCTTCCTTTTTCTTGCCCAAACATAAAAGTCCTGAAGTCTTACAAAAAGGTGTTGGGATTTTTTTTAAGAACATAAAGGAAACCAAGCTCAGAGTAAAAGAAAAACCCTCTTTGTTCTATTAATCCACAATTTGGTGACTTCCCAGATGTTTAGCTTTATCTTGTCTTTGGAGTGGATCTGTGCTTTAAAAATGTTAAGTCCTCTTCCACAGGATTATTCTGTTCCTCCCCTAAGAATTTCAAACAACATTTTAGACTTCCATATTTATTCGTAGAACAGGATGTACTAGTTAGCTCTAATTAAAACAATTTTATACTGCAATATTTAATTTTGCTGCTTTCTAAAATTCTGTTCTTGTGGCTGTAATTTTATTGCAGAATCCAGATCTCTGTCAGAAGTAATATCAATCTCAATTATTCAAAAATAACTAACAAGAAAACCCAGACTTCAGGAAAAAAGACACAAGACAAATAATAATAATAAAAATATGCTAAAAATGCTTTCTTTATAACTATCTTTCTCTGCAACTATAAGAAATACTGGAATTCCACAAATTTTCTTCCACAGAGTACAAACTGAGAGCATTATATCTGCAGAGAACAGAATTTCATAACAAACCAAACATCGTGAAGTAAAAATATAAGCCACTAGGATGTTTCTAAAAAACCGGGATTTCACATAAGGAGGGGGTTTTAATTTTGATTATCATCAATTATTTTATAAAGTAAAATTTGAAAATAGTTTCAGTTTAATATACTATGGAACACGTTTAGGTTGGTTTTGTTTAATTAATTAACTCATTATAAATTCTTGAGACTAACAATGAAAAGAAACTCACGAGATAAAAGTAGAATTCAAGGTTTTATTTCTGGCAAGATCTTGGCTAGTTAATATTAATGCTTCCCAGGTGCACAAAGTCCTATTTCTTATAAACATCTAGATACAGCTGAGCTGCTGAACAGTTATCTCATGCCTTTGCTTCGAGAAGGTTCAAAAACTGCATTTTTCCTCTAGCCTGGTCATACAGACTTATGCACAGATTTGCAGTTAGCACCAAGCTAAGGACCTGGTGGCCACCTCTTCATTTTTCAACAGACTAGGAGTGCACACGCCAGCTGAAGGAGATAAAGGTTTTACCCCCTTCTCTTTGAGAAGATTCACATCCATAGCTCCTATCCAAGAGAAGGAGAGCCCAACACATGAGCTCATGAGCTATTCCATGTTAGGGAATTTTCCATACTCCTCTCCAGGTGCAGCTGTTGGTTGATTTCTGGGGTGCCTGTCCAAAGTGACCTCATGCTCCCCATGCACATACGAAGTGCTGTAGATGATCCTGCCCCATGAACTGTATGACCATGCTCAACACAAATCAATTCATTAAGTTAACATCTGGTGAAGATACGATCTACTCATTTCTCTACTGTGGACAGACTACCCCTATTAAGAAGTTATAGGCAACAAGGTCTCCTCTTGGCCTGTTCTTCTCAAGATTGACAAGACCCAGCTCTTACAATCCCTCCTTGTACTTCATGTGCTGCAGTCCACTGACTGGCATGGTGACCTCAGTATGTCAATGTCTTTCTTGTGCTGGAAAGCCTAAAACTGGATGTTGTTCTGAAATGTAGTTTTACAAGTGTTGAATAGATAGAAACAACCATTTGCCTTGGCCTGCTGCCTACATTCTTGCCGCCCAGTGTGAAGTCAGCCTTCTTTGTGCAAGGACACATTGTTAACTTATCTTCAACATCCTATCAGCTGGGACACTTACGTCCTTTTCTACAAAATAATTGCATTACTCAGCTGCTCAGGTGCAGGACTTCCCTTGCCTTGGTTGACCTTCATAAATCTCTAGTTGGCTCATTCCTCTAGCCTGTAGAGATCTCTCTGAGAAGCAACCCTGCAACAAGTTTATAAACTGCTCTTCCTATTAGGGCACAACACACAAGTGTTTTGAGCATGTCTCTGCTTCTAGAAAGAGTGCTCCTGGTACATATTTGCCTTGCTTGTTTTCAAAGGCACTGAATGAAGAAGATGCGAAAGTCCTCCAGGCAATCTCTCCTGTGTTTTGGCATTCTTTCTCTGGTTAATTATTCCTTGTTCACTTTTGTTTACACTCATCTCTGCAGAATTGTTGTTTTTAAGGCCTCTTCTCCTGCACTGAAATTATGTGAATTCTTCAGTGCACCATAGATATTACCCAGGCCGCTATCTCCATAACTGTAATAAAGAGTCTATATTCCACCACCCAGACTACAACAAAAATTTTGAACAGAAATAAGTCTGGAAAAAAATCCTTTCAAAACAGCCCATTTTATTTAAATCCATTACTAATTACACTCCTACTTAATTTGTCTAATTTATTTTTCATGCATCCAGTATGTATGACAACAACATGCTTCCTTATGCAAATGTCACAACAGACAGTGCCCAAAAATTAAATTCAAACTAGAAGCTACCTATTCCCTTTCCCCTGTTCACAAAGCCCATTATCTTACTGTGGAATAATATTAGTTTGATTTGGAAATACTATTTTTTTTCCTATTTCTCCTGAATGCTACCTATTCTTTTAGTTATCTTCCAAATGTCTTGAAATAACTGATGATTTGTTATAGAATTTTCAACAGTGTCAGCTGAACTGATATGCTTGTCATTCTTAGATTCTTTTTTGAACACTGTTAATATGTTTACACAATTTCCTTTCTTTCTCCATGACTTCTCAGATATTAATATTAATGATTCTGAAACTGCTTCACCAATTATTTGTTTTTGGATAGGGTGCATTCTCACAATGGGTTCTTTATTTAGTGTTCTACAGCTGGTTATACTTTAGTATTATGTACATCAACAATATTCTCTGTTCAGGGAACTTTATGATCAATTCCTTTTTCTGTATGTCAGATGATTACATTTTCTCAATTTTTATAAGTGAAGGCTAGAACAAAACCATAATAGTAAGTCAGGAAAATTCTATTTAAGACGGTGAAATTGTACAGACTTGAATAATAGAACTCTTAGATTTCACTTCAATTTTGCAAGCAATCTCTTGTTGTACAGAAAAAGACAATTTAATGAAAAGTAACAAAAAATGATTTTATTAAAGTGACTTAATTACCTCTATTCAAAAACTGGGTGGTGCATGAAAATCACAGATGATTTACCTTTTCTAAAAACTGAAAGTATATTCTATAACAAAAATAAACAGTCCAATTTTTAGGCCTCCTACACAATGTTTAGATAAATAGGTCTCTCAACAGTTAGCAAATGTCTGAGAGAAAGTAGAAAACAAGTAATCATCCAAATTCAGCACAGAATTGGCTAAGTATATCTAGGTAGTCATTTCATAGTGTTTTGAGTTGAAAACTACACTGCCATGAGTAGAGTTCATAAGTAGGAAAGAAATATTTCTAAAGTACAGTTTTCATGTCATTAAGAAAAACAGTGGGGGTTTAAGCATGGTTAAGGGAATATTTTGGTTTAGTTTTCATTTCAGCACTGTAGTTAGAAATGAAACATCAAAAATAATATGTGAGATCATTAGCTCACTGTACACTGCTGTCATTTCCAAGAACTTTCATATTTGTATAAATACAAGACAAGAAAAACAACAGCTTCAGATGTCTCTAGAACTAAGTCTGAAACAGGAAAAAAAAAAAGAAAAAATATTTGTCAGAGGAAAAAAAAATATCAAAATGTATCACCTGTCTGAGACATGTCTTATTTGCTTTTCTTAAAAGATTCAAAATTCTGGTGGAACATCCTGTAAATTCTTGAAGTGGAAGTGGCATGTACATAGCACAGGAAAGTTACCTTTCCAGTCTGGCTGTAGAAAAATGACCAGAAGGTAAGAGCTTGAACCAGTCAATCTCCGTGGCACAGATGAAGGCATGGTTTTATCCACAGGTAAATCACAGACATTGGTGACTATTTACTATGTAGTACATAGCATGATCTAGATTACAGGCTTTGGAAGCAAATGATTAAGTATTTACACTTCACATACGGAGATACCTGAATTTAAGAAGCACTACTTGGAGACAAAGAAAATCCTGCAAGAGCAATAACCACCTATTGTATCATAGAATCAGATAATGGTTTGGGTTGTAAGAGAACTTTAAAGGTCTTGTAGTCCAGCCCTGCAATGAGTAGTGGCATCTTCAACTAGATATGGTTGCTCAGAGCCCCGCCCAGCCTGGTCTTAAATGCTTCCAGCGATGGGGCATCTACTGCCTCTCTGGGCAATTTGTGCCAGTGTTTCGCCACCCTCAGTGTTAAAAATTTATTCCTTATATCTAGTCTGAATCTACCATCTTTTAGTTAAAAGTGTTCTTGTTCCATCACAACAAGTCTTACTATCCCCATCTTACTCATAAGCCCCCTTTAAGTAAGCTGAAAGGCCACAAGAAGGTCTTTTCAGAGTCTTCTCTTCTTCAGGCTGAACAACCCTAACCCTCTCAGCCTTTCTTCATAGGAGGGATATTCCATCCCTCTGATAATTTTTGTGGTCCTCCTCTGGACCACAACAGGTTCATGTCTTTCCTGTGCCAAGGACTCCACAGCTGGATGCAGTACTCCAGGTGTGGTCTCACCAGAGCAGAGTAGAGGGGTAGAATCACCTCCCTCAACCTGTTGGCCATGATTCCTTTGCTGCATCCCAGGATGAGGTTGGCTTTCTGAGCTGTGAGCACACATTGTCAGCTAATGCCCAGTTTTGCTTTTCCAGTACCCCCAAGTCCTTCTTCGTAGGCCTGCTCAGACTGGGTGTTTCCCTGACCCATTTGCAGGACCTTGCACTTGGATTTGTTGAATTTCATGAGGTTCACATGGGCCTACTTCTCAAGCTTCTCTAAGTCCCAATCAGGTGTCAGGTTCTATACGCAGTGGAATATGTTCAAAAATACAAATGCAAGCTTAGAATGTTTAGAAGTCAAATACTTTTTTGAGAAGTTACTCTGACCTCCATAAGCTATAAACTTACGGTCACCCAGCCCTGACACTGTAAAGATCAATAGATCTTCACCGAGATATGAATTTGCAAAGGCATATAGTTCTTCTATAAGGAGTTAGGATGAGTCATTGCAACTCCTGAACCAGCAGTATAGTAGAAATAATAATAAATTGTCCTAGCTCAACTTTTCTCCTTTCTCATTTGTATATATTTAGTATAAAAACTCTTGAAAGTCTCCAGCTAATTCCATTTCCCCTCTGCCCCACCAAAATCCTTAGTCTATATCTACACTATCCAACTTCTTTAACTCTCACACATTTTTGCCTAAATTGTGGTAGTGTTATAGCTAAGGGTTCAAATGAGTCACAGAAAAGCATATTAATTCCTTTGTCAAGCAAAAATACTTCCTACAGTGATAAAAGTGTGCAAAAATTTTGTATGACCTTTACACCTACTCAAAATCCAAATGTTAAATTGATTAGAATCATCCTCCACACATCTTCCTGTCTACCATGAGCAGTCATGATCTACTACACCAATAGCAGATAAACACTCGCCTCCGATACCTGTTCCAAACCTGAGTATGAGCACAGATGTAGAAGGTACAGTCATTCATACACCTACCAGGATTAAATTACTATAGGCAATGAAAAATCCCAGTTATCTTCAGAACCACAACAAAAATTTTGCTCTAACCATACTGAGATAGAACTCGGCTTTACATTGAGGCACCTAAACATATGCATATACCATGCATCTATTTCTGAGAAACAACTTCCTTTGAGAGGAAGGTCACATAAAGCTTCAGTGTCTTCTTTTTAAAAACCCACAGAATAGTTAATTGTAGCATCATTGTGTGACTCATAGTGGAAATTAGCTAATCTGCAGCTCTCTGAGGATTTAACCTAGAAGATAAAACAGGATCAAGTCTTTATTTCCCTATCAGTGCTTAAGCATAGACCACGCAGAGTAATACTGTGAAATGTTGAATAAGACATGGTTAGACATGCTTTGTGCCCTTGATGAGAGCTTTCAACCACAGGCCTTTAGTTCTGTGGCCAAGTGCTTTGAAGTGAAAAATCCTCATTTTAAAGTACTGTAACATGAATCTTACTAGGGAAAGGGCAATACTTTCCCAGATAAGATAAAAGCTAGAGAGAAAGCACAGTAAATTCCCAGTCAACAAATCTTACAGAAGAAATTCATGACCCTAGAGCTGCTGAGGAGCCTTCCAGAAGCTTACTCCAAATAACACTTTGTGAGAGCTGTCACCTTGACTATTGTCTGTTCTGAGCCTCATATTAATGCACGTGCTAGACCTTGGGGGGGGGGGGGGGGGAACACATAAGCAGAAAGCAACATTTCTCCAAGTCTTACAACTACTTTATTTGAGACAATTGTAGAGAAAAAGGTCTCCTTGAAAGCTATAGTGTAGAGTGAAATGTAGGTGTCAGGCAGGCACAGTGTTATCAAAGAGAGTTCAGAAAGTTGCTATCTGGAAAACTCATCAGGTGCTTGGCTGAAAGTGGGAAAGCTATTGGACCCTACTTTCTGCTACGCTTGACTTGCAGTGGATAGAGCTGGTAATAGTCATCAAAGATAAATTTCACAGCATCCTGACTTTATTCCTGGGCCAGGCCCTTGATGTGGATCATAGTGAAGCCTAGAGGCAATTGTAGCAACAAGTTAAAAATTATCCCAACAGGCTGCCACCAGCTGAGTATTGCCAGCCTATGCAGCACTCCTGCTGCTTTTTCTTCTCCAACTTTGATACGCACCTCATGCCGAGTACTGCAGGAAGCCAGAGTTTTTCTAGGGAAGGAAGATGGAAGAAGCGTGACAGAAAAAGTGCCACAATTCACCATTTATGGTAGGCAGTCATAGTGTCACTAAAAGCATATTTAAAATTTACTCGAAAGGTGCAACAAAATATATGGATTCTCAGTACACATGTGATCAAATTCTACTTTGACATGCACCTTGTATCTTTGATATGACTTTGATTTATTTATTTATGTCACACACTGAGGCATGTATGATATTGTTTTCAAAGACTTAATGCATTTTGAGAGGCAGAGAAAAGATTGTGGGCTAAGGATTTGTATCTGGGAACACAACGTGACAATCTGTGAATAAGTGTTAATTTTACCTGCATCTTGTGCCTCTTCTTCAGCCATTGAGCTGTGTGCTTCCTAAAAAGAGCAAAACTTCTGGGACCTGAAACACTGTCAGTGGCTGCAAACTAATAAAAAAATAACACATGAAGAGAGAGAGATGTAGAAAGACCTATTTTCATATTTTACGGTTGGACTTGATTCTGTGAACATGTTTACTCCATTCTGTAAAAAGAACAAATAAATACCTTTGCAAGAACAACAAAGTGATCACATATGGTTAAGACAACATCCTTTCTAACATATTTCAGTTTAAATCTGAAGTATTTTTACATAAGTGTATTCATATGCATTAGTATCAGCGTAGTTCTTAGTTCTGATGTGCTAGGTTAACAATGAACTTCCTAAAGTTTTCAAGGAGAAAGTCAGCTCCTTTCTACTTCACCTAAGCAAGTGATTCAGACATATTATCCCTTGTATATTTCCATTCTAATCTGTGTTTATTTATGTCTTTGAACTCAAGCATTATCATCAGGAAAAAATGGCTCAAAGTGACCATACCTCTCGAGCCAAAGACATGCAACATTGCTCGTTAATGTCACAGGGCTGTCCACTCACTTTTAGATGATTAAAGTAGAAAGAGGATTAGCTAATACAGCGCTTCTTTTTTAATATGTTGAGAAAATAGTCACATGTTTTGAAGCCACAAAGTGGAACATGTCCTTCTTTTGTCAGTACAAATTACTGTGACTTATATAAGGTTTTGCCTGAGAATAATTATATATGAAAAAGTCCTTGTCATAGATTTCTGAAAAATCTAGTTCAATTTCATGGAGCACTTTTTCTCTCTAGTATTTATCATCCTGATTGTATGGATTAGTGTTTCTATTTCTCAAGAGTATCATATATATTATTTGGTCCACTGACATTTTATAGGGAGTTTAAAAGGATACTGTAACTAGCAGATTAAATTCTGTCTTTAAAAAAATGCCAAATTATGCCCATGGGTGGAAACAATCCTAAACTTCATGTGAAGTGGTGGATTTTGAACTAGTTAATTACCACTGAGCTAAAAATATATGTATGTATAACGGATAATCTAAGAAAATTATCAGTAGCTGTTAGACAGGAAAGCAAAATGCTAGAAATTTATTAGGAAAGGAATGGATAACATGACTGAGGACAAAATTATTCCACTATCCAATTCTGTGATGCATCTGCATCTTTCAATCCATGTGCAGTTCTGTTTCTCGCATCTCTAGAAGGGTGAAAAATCACATGACCAAAAGCTGAATGATTATGGATCAAGATAAAGACAGTTTAATAAGTGAAGCAAAGCTGCCTGCACAGACAAAGTGAGAAAAAATTATCCACAGGTAGGAAGATGTTCAGCCATGCCCAGGAAAGCAGAACATTTGCGCACTTAAAGGTTGCTTGTGAAGACAAACACCATGACCATGAACCTTTACTCTTCCTGTCCCCGACATTTTATTGTTGACACTACATGGCATGGCATAACTCTTTGGTTATTTGGGGTCAGTTGTTTCAGCTGCATCCCCTTCCAACTTCCTTCTCTCTTCCAGACTGCTCAGCGTGGAGCAGCCTAAGAAACAGAAAGGCTTTGATGCTGTTTAAGCACTGCTCAGCAATAATTAAAGTGTTGTGTTATCAGCACTGTTCTGATCACAAATCCAAAACACAGCACAATACAGGCTGCTATGAAAAAGGAAATAACTCTACCTCAGCCAGATCCAAGAAAAAAAGAAAAGGATTCAATATAAGAAGTGATCATCAAGCTTAATATTCAATAGATGATTCAAAACAAATGAAGGCGGAAGGCTATCACACAGTGTGTAATTAATATGTGGAATTAGTTACCACAGTTATCATGGATTCCAAGCTTGACATTTATTCATAGACCAATTTTTAAAAGTCAAGGAAGAAATAATAAATGTAAAGGTCCTGATACAGATCTCCCTATACTTGCACATCTGCGAAGGGAAAGGGTATATACCTGTGAAGAAAAATTCTCACATAATTTCCATATTCATACATTGTTATATTGGTATCTGATTTTGACAACTCTTAGTTACAAGATTCTCTTGGGTATTGAAGAATTTAGTTTTGGGGTTTTTTTTTCAATGTGAATAATTTTTTAAGAGAAATAGTGAGATGTCCATTGTAATGACCTTTTAAAATAAAAGAGGGTGTTTTCTTTCTCACCTATTTAGCCTATTAGTCTACAGACTGATCCAGAAACAAGAGCAAACACGCTCATGTTGTTCCCCCTCTATTTCATTCTTTTTCCTCTCCCTCCCTTTCTCTGTGGAAACATCAGCTTGCCATCATTTTTATCCTCACATAGTTACATAACTACCTGGAGCTAATAGGAATTATGTTCTTTCAGAGCCTAGATGAGAAAGGGCACATGAACTCCCTTTATAGCAGCATGTGACATTGATGCAGTGGACTGCAAATAACTTTGAAAAGTTCAAAGTGAATGAACTGAAAAGTATCTTAAATTTATTTCTGATCTGGTGATTTCAGTAGTTACTTGTAATAGGAGAAAGCTGAACAATAAAGGTCTTGGTTCCATAGAAGTCAATGCTAATTAATTCATGAAAGTCTTGTGACCTATATTAACCATGACATCAAACAGCAACTCCTGACCTTAAAATATATGAAGTTCATGGTCTCTTTTTATTTTTATAAATTAAATTGATGTGATTGTTTTGTTCTACCCTCTGTTTCACCATAGATCTAATTACAGCTACATGCCCTAAATATAGTTAATACATTCCCTGTTTACTGAAATTTTTGACTGTCTGAAGTTCATGTATACTGACCTTGTTATTGATGGCACAAATTGAACCCCAGTTACTGGGACAAATTTGGGCATTGGCTCACATCAATGGTCTTTGTATAATGCAAACCCCACAACAAAATACTCTTTCTTCTATACCCACATTTCCACTGCTCTGTTCACTGCTTGGAATCTATGGCTAAATTAACGTGTGCACTGTGCTGTGTTCCTGAAGTAAAACGAGAAGCAAACCAATCTGACAGTATGCATGCACCCAGTGCAATCCCATTCTTCCTAGGCTAAGAATGTTGCTATTCATTTTAGTAAAAGGAGTAGACTTCTTGATTCCTAATAAACATTTGACAGATCTTAAGAATACTGACTTTGAACACTACCTCATTGGTTCAAATATAGTCTTGAGAAAAAATGACTAAAAAAAAAAAGCACATGCATGTTATTTTTTTACAACAATATGCTAACTGCAGTGAATTCGGGCTACCAAGACCATTCCATGAAAATGAACCTTCATATTCCATAAATAAATATGGCAAAGCATGCGTCTTCTATTGAACTCAGCATACAAGCCAAAAACCAGTCTCTTGATTCAACTGTCTCTCATCTCCAGACCAGGCATAGAAAAAGTGCTAAATTAAATCCAGCCAATCATAGCTGTGATGGTAGCCTCAGTGTAGGAGAAATTCTTTTTTCATCGCTGTCAAGGCAGTGCTTTCCAGAAACATTAAATATCTTTCAAATTAAGTCCCAATCTAGTGTTTTAAAGCAGACGCAATGCAAATAATGTATTGTTTACTTCATAAAATTATTTTTAGACCTTGATATATATACCTGCTTCACCTCTATTTAATTGTTATCAGGCCAATGCAAAATAAGTCTTAAAGACCTTATTCACTCCAGCTAATACTTCCCAATTAATATTAATGTTTTGGCATATAGATATATAGAAATAAAATCCAAAATGGACCTTTTCGGTAATTGAAACTAACTACTTGCATGTGACTGGTGATTAAACTTCAGCTGGTCCTTTCCATTAATAAACAAAAAGCTTGCACGTGACTACAGCATATCTTTTTGAAAAGTCTTGATCTGAAGCTATGAAAATCCACTCCTTCCTGTGGCAGAGTATCAGTCTGCTCCTTATTTCATCAGCTTACTATCAATAATTAATGTTGTACTTAAAATCTGACTTTAATTTCAGATCCAATAAGTGGTTCTTGCTGTGTCTTTTTCACTAATTTGTAAAGTCTTTTATACCTGTCTGGTTTTCCTCTCTGGGCGTTCATGCATTATAATCACTTCATATTCTCACCCTCCTTTTTAAAAATCCAAATAAACTAATTTTTTCAAGTGTTCCACTGATTCGCATTATTTCTTGCTCTCCAGCTCCTTGACACTTTTTAAAAACTCTCTAGAACTATCCTGCACCTTTTTGAAAATATGTGCACTAAAACATTCTTGTTGTTCTAATTAAGGTCTCAGCAGGTGCACCTATACACTGCATTCTAGAACAGAGGGCCGAAGAATGAGCTGATGGCTAACTGCCTTTCTGTGCTTTCTGCTGCTCCAACCAAAACTCTTCAGGACAAACCTTCTGTAGAGAAAGTAATAAGCATCATGGATGTTAATTAATCAGTCCACCTTGGGCAGACCCCAGGGCACAGGCATCACCACTGGCCCACTTTTATTTATCTGCCTCAGACAGAGGCATTAAAATTACAAACACAACAAAAAGTCACTAATTCGTAGCATCCCAGAATTACTGGCTTTTCTCTCTACAGTTTCATAATGGAAGCTGAAAGTTACTTTTTTATTTATTGTGATTTGTAGAAGACCTTTCAAAAGGTTATATTAGAAACGTTTCCAAAATGCCGTCCACACATTTTAGCTAAACTCTGTATTAGTCATTTGAAAGGGCTATATTTGTATGTGGCTCTACCAATGTACGTGTTATTGGAGAAGCCAAAAATAAGAACCCAAAACTGAAAATTTCTGTGCTTTGAGCAATAGTTTCTATCTGGAAGTTGATTCTGTAAAGTTTATTAGTGAAAAATTAGTATTTCTTTTCAAATTATTTATGTAAATATTGAAAACATTGGTCCTATTATCAACATCTATGAAGTAATTAAAACAATTCCTTCCAGTGATCTTTCCTGATTGACCACAGCTTTATTAAAACTCAGAATCCACATAACGTGTATTTTGGTGGTTCTGGATAAAGATTTTTTTTTAATCAGCATGCCTGTAACAGTAAGTTAATAGTTTAACACAACACTAACTACATTTTACCCATGCAGCTACAAATTTCCATCAAATAAGACCAGCTGTTGCAACATGAAATAACAAGACCTAATTTCTATGTCATCATGTGGGGCTTGAATGAACAACTGTTTCCATTCTAATGTCTTATTAAATATTTCTACGGTTAAATATTTTATCTAATAACTGTCACATGCAATATTTCACATGAAAATAGACCTCATGATCTTCCTCTCTCCTTTGTACTTGGCAATCTTGACCATTAGATGACTGATAAACTCTTCATCATAGGGTCATTAACTTTTACACAGCCTCAGTGTAATGGATGGAAAGGATCTATATTTTCTCACTTGAAAGGTAGAAAGAGTTGATTTGATCTCCTTAGGTAGTACAGAGAAACGAATCAAAGTCCTGTTCCCTTGATATATGTTCTCATCACAGAAATTTCTTAAAGGAGGAGAATGCTACCATTCCTGTCATGAAAAAGGTGAGGGTTTTAAAGAAAATTATGAGACTTGTGTCAACATCACCTATTTGTGGCTCTTCAGTGGACAAATGTATCTTCCTGCATTGTTATTGAGATATGCAGCAGGTGGCTTTAGGGGCTTATCTGTGTGCTTGGTGTTTAGTGCCTCTCTCAGAACAGCTTTCCCAATAGCAAGCTGACTTTAGGATACTCCCCGTTCAAGGTGCTGGCTTTGTACATTTCCTTCCAAAGTGCTTCAGAGGGTATGCACAGGAAACCATTAATCATGGGATGTGGGACTCTGCAGAACCATGTCCGTAACACCTAGGCATTCTGAAGGTAAGGCTGAAGACCCATAGCTATGTGCTGCATATTGCAGTTCTGCCTTTTGTAAAAACATGATGCACACAACTAAAGCTATGCTTGGACTAGGAAAAATTTAGTCCCAACAGTGTTCTGTATCATCCTGACAAGTCAATGCCTTCTTCAGCTAATTCAGCAAAAGTTCGGTTTTGATAGTACATCTGTTTGTACAAAGTGGAAGGTTCTGCTGTCAACCAAAGATTATATTCTTGATAACAATCACTATGCTGGCAGATGTTTTATAACAGACACAGAATAAATTGCATACACTGCGAAGTGCTTTGACAAGCGTGAATAGTCTGAGCCTAAGTTTCTGTATTGGTATTGAAAGAGTAGTTTGGTTTGAAAAGCATTTAAACCTTTTCAAAACTTTTAACTAGTATCTCATGACAGAGCAAACAGTGAGACACTGCTAACATTACGTTTTCATTTTAATAACTTGTTAGATATTCCAGTTGATTTTTCTTGATTGATTTTCAGCCTTATCTCAACAGGCACTCCTACCAAGGTTAAAAAAGTCAGCATTTTATTTATCTACTGCCCCATAGCATTCAATATTAATTCAGCTGGTGATTCACAACTGTGCAAAATATAAGTAAGCAGGTAGTCACAACATTTGCTATTTTCACCTGCCTTAACTACCAGAAATAACAGCAACAAATGGCAAGCAATAAAGAATCTGATCCCAAATGTCATGCACTTTCTTTCTGAATGGCAGAATAAACATGTTGAGTCTTGAGTTTTCTCCTATTTGGGAAATCTTCAGTTCATTCTAATTACTGCAAATCTCCCTGGAGTTAAATATCATCAATCCCATGAAATTTTATGATATTACGTAACACAGAAATTATTCACTGCTTTTCCTTCAAGGATGCTCTTCTAACCTTATTTTTTATTACCATTTGATGCTAGTTATTTAATGGACCTAGCATGTGTTACAAATAGACAACACTTGCTTTACTGATTCTACAAATGTAAAGGAGGAAAGAGCATGACTTATCACATAGGCCCACCAGACAATATAAACACAAGATAACATCAAGTCAACACATTCTCTTTGATACTAGAAAAAGTATAAGCCAGCATCTGGGCGAAATTAAAGGGAAAACACTATTAGTGTATAAGGCTATGTATATATTCCATGGCCTTATCACTTTATGGTGTGATCAAACGAAACATCACAAGCAGAGCAGAGATGAGCTAATTTGGTACTTAGCCAAAAGAATTCTAAGGAGCCTGTAGCTACTGTTTCTTTGAGCAAGCGTTTGTATGCAATAAAAGAGGTGACCGCCTGCAAGTTGTCATCAGTATACAAAGCAAAAAAATGGTTTCTGAGAACTTACTCAAAGCAAGAGGCTTATCTTAGCACCAGCTTTACTAATTATTTTCTGCCTCGGATATTTGCATGACTTTTCAAGTAGGCATCAGTTTACGTCATTTCTGATTAAACTGCTTACGTGCAGTAGGGGCAAATGAATCAAAATCATGCAAAAATGAATGATAATGCTTTTTGGTGAATTGAGTTTTTGAAATATTTTTGCTGATGCACAATGGAATCACTTTTCAAAAGTAATAGAATAAAGAAAACTTGAGAGGCAGGTTATTATCTGCAAAAATTTTGATCCCATGGAGGTAAAATCAGCCAGTAGGTAATCTATTCTTATTTAGTATTGCAATATTTCTGACTAATATCAGGGTTTTTTCTCAATAACATTATATTCAGTCAAAAAAAATTGTGCTTGATCATCCAGACATATGGAGGGAAGAAGGTTGGATTCACTCAAAAATGTCAATAGTCTTTTTTTTCCCAAATTATTTATTTAAATATACTGATATGATGAATCCAGTCTTTTGCACGGTTACTTAGTAACTTGCTTCATGACATTTGGACCCATTGTTCAGATAACTGCTTTTATTCCTGCTTTTTGGAACATTCTGCCTGTGTTCAATTTCTCCCATGTGAAAAATAAAATTTTGTCAACAGTGGTTACGTGTAAATTGGAGCAGGCAAATGAATGTAAATCTGATGCTGATAAGGGGATGTCTAGTAGCCTCACTTTTGATATCTCACTTAATATCTTGCCATAGAGGCAAATAGGGAAATCTCCACAGAGAAATTCATCCTATCTTAAGAGTAAGAATGGGAAGAATTTCATACACACTTAACCGCGTATGATGAAAACATAGCATAGGATTCACCTACAATTCATTGTCTAAATATGTATGTCAACATAGGAGCTAGGAATTTAAGGTCCCGCTTAAGTCAAAGGAGATAACAGCCAAGATAGAAAATCTATACTGCAGTTCACAGCTAATTAAAGCAAACAAATAGTTTTATTTTGCCTTGTCTTAAAATACATGCCAAATACAATAAGAATAAAATAAAATGTATTCTACCTGATATCTGTTAACTTTTACATTCTCTTAAAAAAGAGATTTTTTTTTTTTGTTTCCAATCAGACTAATTGTTTGATTACAAAACTGAAATCAATTACTTATCAACACACTGCTCCTGACACTCACGGTCTCCTGAGATCTCACATTATCACGTTATTTGCATCAATTCCCTCAAAAGATTGACGTATTTCAGATTCGAAATCTTCAGTTTGAATCTATTTACAAAGGTAATTTAGATTAAATTCTTGTAAATCTTTAATGTTTCCTTGATAATTGCTATGAATTCACTCTTTACAATCAACTCAAATGAATAATGATTAATATATCCCTTAATCCTGTAATGAGGGGTTTTTTTAACTTTCACTTTCTTCTAGAGATTACAAGCAATAAGTAATTTGATTCAGTGCTCTATATGCTTAGTGGAAGTAAATGACAGCATGCTAAGACACTTTATGTTGGATTAGAGATGCATTTGAATTTTTTATTAGTTTATTCACTGACATATTAACAAAAAAAAGATGAAAAAAAGAACTAAGTGATGAAAGAAAGAGTTAAGAGATTAAAGACTGACTCAATTCCATATTATCTGTCAATTATTTGAAGGATAAATCAGAGTTTTTTCTTTATATGATATTTCTTTATGACTACGAAATGAAGTAAACAGTCTGTTTAAAACCAATATTACAGAACAAACCTCAGCAATGATGAGTAACACATTGATCTGAGCGAGCATATTTCATCTCATATAACGTGATTCTGTTACAGCTGAGTCTTATGATACCTTTTAACATCAGTGCTATCAGAAAGAATCCTTTAACACGCTTTGATTATATGGTAGCTGAACAGACTATTGGTAATAGGTTTAATGGTGCCTCTTGACAGTCTTAAGTAACTATTTTGTTTGTTCAGGACATGTTCCCAAATTAAAACAATTTATAGAAAGATCTTTCCTCCTTGTTCCAGCTTGTTTATTCTCATTTAATCACAGTTTCCTTCTCCACAAATTGCATTTTTTCTGCCTTTAGGATGCTCATCATTTTTAGCAACACTCACTAAATATCTCAGCTCTTCTATTTAGTTTCTTCTTACAGATACTTCTTCTGACATCATGTCTCTGAGTACATTTAAAATTATTTTCTGTGTCTTTTAATAACTCTCTTTCCAATTTTAAAATCCTTATTCCTAGAATTCCATGTAATTTAGTTCTCTTCATTCACTGCTTTCTGTTTGTACTTTCTGACCGTAAGTCGTTACTGTAGACCATAGCCTTGTGTATTGTGTGACAGCTCGATAATATACTGGGGTGTTTATGACTTGTTGACAAATTGTATTTCCACTTTGTCATAGATTAACACAAATAGCTTAGCCTTAATACTCGAAAACAAATTCATTACAGATTGGCAAACAATTTGCCCTGAAAAATTATTTCTTTTAACTTTTTGTTTTAAAAGAAAAAAATGGTGGTAGCTTTTCAAGTTTGAATGTTTATATAAAACTAACAAATTTGAATCCTCTTATTTCTTTGTCAGGACATGGGGCATGTGCATGGTTTCATTTGCTTCTTTGCCATAGCTTATCTGAGAAGTTTGATTCTTTGTTACATCAGTTTAGTCAAAACTTTCATCTTGTATATTGCCTAGTAAGTGTTTTCTAGTTTGTCTTCCTAATTCTATCATTCAAAGACAGAAGCTTTTTCCAAAGACAGCCAAATGAGTTGGCTAGGAAATAAAAACACTATGGTAGAAAAAAAAACTGGAACAAAAACATATTACTTATGTTTAATATTTCTCTTCTGAAATTAGAGATTAAAAGTGACAAGTTTTTGATCAATTCATAGGCAGAGAACATGCTTGTGGCCTCACTGAGATCACTACATAACTAGCACTCTCAGGATTTGAAACCTGCTTCTATTTTGGAAGCAACTTGCTGTTGATTGCTACTGTTGGAAAGGCATTTGATCCAGGGCAGAGGTGTAGCTCTCTGCTGATTTCCATCATACAACAAATAACCTTACTTAAGGGGAAAATAATTTGATTCTACATCCTATTGCTCTGCCTTGAGAATCTGAGAGAAGATAATACATAGAAGAAAAGAAAGCATTGAATTTTCACTCGAAACCTTCTGGCTTTGGGGTCAAATATGCTTTCTTTTCCCTCCAATATCATGTTTCAAGATCTGTTCTATTCCAGAAAAAGGTATTATTAGTCACAGCCATGTGAAAATACTGCTAAAACTTTGGAAGAAAGATCTTTTACATGCAAATCATCTCATCACATCTGTACAGGAATTCTGCCTGGTTTGCTTTGTTTTTCAGTGGCTCAGTTCAGAAAAAAAAAAAAGGCAAATGTCCTGGGGCAAAACGTGATCCACCAGTAGGCTACCAGCCCCCCTCACAAGACTCCCTAGGAGCCTGCATTTGCGCACAGCAGCCCACAGATATTGAATAAAGACCTCTACCCTTGGAAGGAAGCTTCAGAGAAGGTCTTGGATGCCCATAGCCTGCCACCTCCCATGGACATAGAATCCCCACCTGGAGCTGTGATTTCACCCACTTCATTTCCTATCAAGGCCATCACAACTTGCTGTTATCTCATATCATGCTCCTGAAACTCACCTCACCTACAAATCTTCTTTACGAAAACTAGCACAGCCATGATGACTTGTGGCCATCTAAAAGCTACTTAACTGATGGTACCCTATCCCAGCGTTTTTCAAGTAAGTTGAGGCAAAGCATGCAGTAAATGGAGAGCAGTGACTAGGCTGCCTAGTGTCTAGGCTGACTTTTTGAGGACAGTATACCTATGACAACAGCATCCAGCCTCAATCAACACAGAAACATTGCTAATTTCCCTCAAAAGGAATGCATATAGATGTAGTTGTTAGAGCTGAGAGCAGTCATCAAGAAATTATAGAAGACCATAAAAAATTCAGTGTTTCAAATAGGTCTGCACCATGTAGTGTCCCTTTCATAACTAGTTAATCTCAAGAACTACTGCATTATAATTTTGTATTTAGAAAATTCAGCACTTTCTTGTGTTCAAGTGAAATTTGAGGGATGAGTTTCATTTGATAATTTACACAGAGCTTCCTAGCGAAATCCAGTTTACTATTTATCAGCTATACCACTGATATTAATAGTGATCTGGGAAACGTGTTACAAAGTAGGATGAAGTAAAAAATACAATTGTTTGTGGAGGAATTATGTATCAGCATCACAGTTGGCACCATTACATCATTAAATAACTTATCGCAAAATAGCTGTCTGATTTTTTAATCATTCAGAAAGCATATGATGAATCACACTCTGACGCAGCTTATCATTTTCCTTTGGATGCCAAAGATCAAAGAGTAATGATACTCCCATTCAACTATTTGGTACTCAAAAGTGGCTGAGATGAGCATAGCTTTAGTAAAGCTTCTCTAGGTTAAAAAAAAGAAATCAATGTCATTGTGGTTTTGTCATATTTTGTTCAATATTCTTTAAAAAAAATTGGCTTTACTTCTTTAATTTTACAAGTTCGTTATCTACTGGCTATTCTCTCCCGCCCTTTGCAAAAAGATTTATCTCACTTGACCTTGCTGTCTAAACAGTATAATCTGGTATAAGTGATCATTTAAGCAATAGGGAAGAGATAGATGTCTTCAGACTATGATTCATTTCTACCATAGACAGAATGGACGCTTACCTCTGCCCATGCGCTATGGGAAGAGCTTTCTGTAGATGAACTCATGACTTACAAATTGCTCTAAAACTCAGTGATCACATCACAGCTGTAGCCTGTGTGTATAGGGCATAGGTACTCACCAGGTATATTTATTTTATATTTTTAAAAGAGAAATATTTCTCAGAGGAGGTAATAATAAAAAACAACAAAACCACCAAATTCCCAATATTCCATTGCCGTAAAGTTGTAAAGATATTTCTTTTTTTCACTGATGAGTTTCTTAAACATTTCATTTCAATGATTTCATTAAAAATTTAAAAGATTTGAAAAATAAGGCACCCATCCCAAAATTTACTGTCTGTTACTGTCTTTTTTAAAAGATTTGTTTAGATTTTGAATGGCAGAGAGAAGTATTTTTCTATTGAATATAGAATCATGGCATCATAGAATTTGTTGGCTAGAAAAGACCTTTGAAATCATCAAGTCAAAACATACCTAGCCACTACTAAACCACATGCCTAAGAACCTCATCTTCCCCTTTTTTAAATACTTCCAAGGATGGTGCTCACCCAACTCCCTGGGCAGCCTGTTCCTGTGCCTGATAACCCTTTTGGTTAAAAATTTTTTTCCTGATATCTAATCTGAACCTCCCCTGGTGCAACTTGAGACCATTTCCTCTTGTCTTATCACCTGTCATTTAGCAGAAGAGAAGTTCACATCACTACAACCTCCTTTCTGATAGTTGTAGACAGTGATAAGGTCTCCCCTCAGCCTCCTTTTCTTCAGGCTAAAACAAAAACAGTTCCCTCAGCTGTCTCTCATAAGGTTCGTTGCCCAGCCCCTTCACCAGCTTCATTGTCCTTCTCTGGAAATGCTCCAGCACCTCAGTACCTTCCTTACAGTGAGGAGCCTAAAACTGAACACATTACTCAAGGTGCAGCCTCACCAACGCTGAGTACAGGGCCACAATCACTTCCCAGGTCCTGCTGACCACACTGTTTTTGATACAGGCCAAGATGCTATCAGAGAATGGTGGGGAAATGTGATTTGACTTTCCTAATGACTGAGAATTCAAAAGATGTGAAAATTCATTAGAGGAAAAAAAATACTCCTAAAATGAGAATGATTAGAGAATTACTACCTATAAAGTTAATCAACAGAGAAGTGCTTATTTATTCTAGCAAGGTTGCCCTTGCTTTCACTGTATCTGTATAGTTCTGGCAAAATGTTTTACATAACAATTACTCTTCGAACAGAATAGTTTTTAAATATCAATTCTATTCAATAGTAAAGCAGCAAATTCTATTAAAATTGTAGAAAGCAATCATCTTTTCAAATATATTTGAAATTATTTGAAATAAATCATCATTTAAGCAAAGCATATATATGTATGTCAGAGTTTAACTACGGTCAATAGATTTTTCTGTTTCAAAAAGAAAATAGCAAACCTTTTCTTTCATTCTTCTTTTCCTAGAAATGTTTGCTTTAACAGAAACTCCTCCAGATATTTTGAGTCAAATAAATCAATATTTTTCTGTGTACCTATTGGACCTTTCTGGTCTGTTTTCTTAGCAGAACTTGAAGGTTCCTACAGAATTCCATCTCATTCGCAATCAGAGAAAAATTATCCTTTCTCCTTAGCCTTCAAGCTGCCAGGTTTACCCAGGATCATTCTTCCACTTTGTGGGAAAAGAATACAGATAATAATTTCAAAACTGGTACTTTCCATGGAGTGAAATTAATAGGTATCATAAGGCGTTCACCTGATTTCAGCTCTATCAGTTGGGATGCATCTCACCCTGAAAAATACATGGAAATGCAGTTATGATGAATGTTACTCTGAATTTTTATTTATATTAGCTGGGACAAGCAATATATTCACAAGCTGTGTGAAGTGGGACAAAATCTTGTTAGGTAACTGTTCTTTTCCTGTGTCATCCTAAGAATAAGCATGAGAATTTAAAGGTAAGCAAATTGAGTTATAAAAAAACAAACTGAAGGCTATGTAAAGCAACATAAAATATATGCATGAAATATGAAATCAATTTCTTGTGTGAAAGATGACTTGCCTCACAAGATGAGTAACACAGGGACTGAAGCAATGTAGCCAAACACTGTTGCTGAATGATAAAGAGAGCAGGAAAATTAAGTTCATCATAGAGTGTCATACTACCCAGATGGCACAGGAGAAAATATTCTTCTCATGTTGTACAGAACTTAGATGCTTCATGACCGTAGTTGATGTTTTTCTCTTCCCTTCTGTGATTATTTTTCTTGGTTTATGTTCAGTAGTTGTACAGAAATACTACATGTGAAGTTTTTTTATTTCTTATCTCCTCCCAATCCGAATAGCTGTGAAAAAAAGTAGATTTTACCACTAGATAGCTTCATGACAAGGATATCATTGACTCCTTGTCCTGCAGAGGAATTTGTGTTGAGGGGGAAAAAAGAATAACAGGGAAAAAATTGGACTGATGGCACAAAGCATGAATTTAAGTCATAGCAACAGAAGTTAAAAGAGTACCCTGCAGTATCCACTCTGATTCCCAAAACAGGCTTAGGCATTTTTGCCTGTTACAGTTAAAATGATTATTGATAGCACGAGGCCTCTAAACTGAAGAATCGCTTTTGGCCTGTGTGGTAAAACAGGAAAAGGATGTATTCTCTGCTGCTGTGCTTTGCAGATGCCCACTGCATGGTGGGAAGATATCCTCTGAATTCTCCTTCGAGTTCACGCTGTTTCACACAGGCTATGCCTCTAAATGTCATCTTCCTTGAAAAGCACCCTCTGCCTTCAACATTCACCCTACTCACTTTCATTTCGAGTTGTGCTTTGCACAGAGGGAAGGATGGGTTGCTTAAATGAGTTGAAGTCGGGTCTTGAAGTCTATTTTCTTTTCTCCTTTTTTTTTAAATAACACAGAATGGAATCAAGTATTAAGAAACAACAGCTTTAATCTAGTTGTCCAATGGAAACATGTTTGGCCACTTTTCAATTCTACAAGAAATTCTTGTAGTAAATACTATGCAAATGGATGAAGACTCAAAGTGACATGATGAACTTTTTGAATTACCTTAGCCACCAGCTTTAGGAGTACTATCCCAAAATTGAAGAGACAAATACTTGGCTGCACATTTGGCCTGCATCTTGTGTCAAAGCACAAGCAGTCAAACCTTCTAAAACTCTCTGCTGAAAGCTAAAACAAGCAGTTTCCTGAAGCCTCTGGCAACCTTCCAAAGAACTGGACGGATGAGCACCTGCACAGGTTTTGTTGTCCTTTTCCATAGCATACCATCAGAATACTGTTTCTTTTTTCACTTGACAGTAAAATCAAGTGCCATTCACAATTGCAGGTGGAAAAATATCAGCAATAAAAACTGACTGCAGGTTTTTCTCTCATCTCAGGCATAAAATAAATCTGAATAAATCCATGACCTAAGATCTAGGAAAATAATAATCACTCATATTTTAACAGGCTTCTTACAATTCTGCGTCCAATGGGATACATGGTAGAGTAGCTTATCTACAAATGACCTAAGTTTGGAAAAGTACTGCGTTAAAAATCTAGGAACTCATCACTTGTCACCTCAGAGGAAAAGTACAAAAAACATACAGACGATAGTAAGCCTCTATATGCTCTTTACCCTTTTTCTATAGACTTCTAATTTTTGCTTTCTTCTTTCTCACTGAATTTCTGTTAGAGAATACTTTCACTGAAGTTTGAAAGCTGGTGACTCAACATTCTTTATCAGTCAATTAAAGAGATAATCTTCTCCAAATAGTAACATAAAAGTACTTAAATTGAGGTTCCACTATAAACTCTAGGTTTATGAATAATAAAATAGATAGATAAGGTAAATTTATACAGAAATTTTATTGTCTAGATACACAATTCTCTCATCTGCCCTATCCTGCAAAAAAAAAGTAACGTAATGTACTAAAAAACATAGTAATCTAAAAAAGTGGAGGAAGGAATTTCTGGGAAGAGACCTTTAGTATCCAATTCCAACTTAGACTAGGGCTTCGGGAAACACTGTCTTCTCCAAGCTGATCTGTGTTCACATGACTTACAGAGGTCTTTGGTGTCCCAGATACCTCAACAACAGAAATACAATCTGTGTCCATCCTTTCCTACTTTATAGAAAAAAAATATAAAAACAGATACTTAGTTCGCGTTGAATTACTCACAAAAATTTTCAGTAGACAAGATAATTTCCTGAGATTTCTGTTCTTACTCAAATGCAAGCTTTATCTGATATTACCTAGAAGAAAACACTTCCACCAGAAATGTCTTTGAAATCTTCTTGATTGAAAAGAGGCCCCAGAATTTAGAAAGGAAGTGTAATCAGCGTTTTTCTTTTCATATCCTCTGTGTCACTTGCCTCTGGGTGGCCAGAACCAGGGTATAACACTTAATTATCTGAAAAGCACTACCCTCTACAAGTTCCACAAACTTCATTGTGCCTGTTTGCAGAATAGATTCTACACAGCAAAAGTAAGAGCATCACACCAACACAATGAAGTATTATTGTGGTATTTAAAATATCATATATTCATAGAATTATTTAGGTTGGAAAAGACCCTTGAGATCATCAAGTCCAACTGTTAACACTGCCAAATACACCACTAAACCATGTCTCTCAAATGCCACATCTACCCACCTTTGAAATACCTTCAGGGATGGTGGCTCAACCATTTCCCTGGGCAGCCTGTTCCAACGCTTGACAACACTTTTTGTGAAGAAAATTTTCATAGTATCCAGTCTAAAACTTCCCTGATGCAACCTGAGGCCATTTCATGTCATCTTGTTAGCCTGTTACCTGGGAAAAGAGACTAACATCCACCTCGATACAACCTCTTTTCAGGTATCTGTAAACAGCAATAAAATCTTGCCTGAGTCTCCTGTTCTCCAAACTACACAACCTCAGTTCTTTCGGCTGCTATTTGTTTCTCTGCTTTGGATCTGCTGCAGCAGCATAATGTATTTCTTGTAGTGAATGGCCCAAAGCTGAACACGGTATTCAACGTGCAGCCTCACCAGTTTTGAGTACAGGGGAAGAATCACTTCTCTAGTCCTGCTGGCCACAGTATTTCTGATACAGGCTAGGATGCTATTGGCCTTCTTGGTCACCTGGACATGCTGCTGGTTCATATTTAGACATCTTTTAACCAACATCTGCAGGTGCACCATGGATGGATGACTGCATTCATGACACTCCCAGCACTGAAATGTGCTCTTAGGACTGTACCGTCGTGCTAGTTAATACTACCTGAGAGAGCTGTGTTACTTGATCAGCAGTGAAAAACCTATGTGTGGCCAATCAGGTATTTAACTGATTCAAATCTATTTAGTACATGAGATATAGGAGAAAGGTAAGACAAGTTTAGGAAATTTTCTACAAATGTTCTACAATTCTGTATAAAGCTATGGTTTCTTTTCTGATACTGGTTAAGACGTATTTGTTCCCAGTTAATCCATCAATGACATACATTACACAGCTCTCTCTGATTAACTAATTATTGTTTCTCACTCTTCAAACTGCAAGCCTGATATTAGAGAATCATCAAGTGTATGTGTCTTACAGTCACAAAATAAAAGAAAGATAAAATAAACCTGCACCTGTAACTTTCCCTCTTCTTTTCCTCAGTTGTCTCAGGTTTTAAAGAAAAGAAATGGGAGAAGAGAGTTTTCTTTGAACGTGTTTTGCTATATAAGTTGAGACTGTTTAGAGAAAATCTGACTCCTGGGAAGATAATAAAAACATGATGTTCACAGCCCTTGCAAGCACATAATTATAGTTCCTTTGTGCTACTCTAAAATATGCACACCTTCCACTTCATGATTGCAGATCAGACAAAGAAATGGGCACATTTTAAAGCCACAGGGATGGAAAATGTACTTGCTCCGTGCAAATCTGCTTTCATTCTTACCTGTTGATTGTCATTTTTGCTGGAAACACTAAACCAGTCAGTAGATTGATGCTCAATTGCCCCAGAGTTTGAAGCTTAAGCTACTTTTTTTTGCTGAGATTCACTTTAAATTTAACTTGAGATGTGTTTAACACTCCTTTGTCATCCTTCATTTTGCTAAATCAACTTAGATTCTCAATTGTTTGCTAGTCACTCCAAGTTTTTTTAAACAACTCTATCCAAAGAGCCCCACAGAGAGTGGCATACCCTTTAAATTTTATGCAAGGTTCTTTCCAAAACAGAGGAACTTTTATGTTATTTTAATATATTGGCTCAGCACTACCTTCTGTTTCTGAACAACAAAACAACTTTCTTGAATCTATTACCCTGAGGCAAAGACAAAAAAGCTAGTTAGACTATGCTATTCAGGTGTCACTGTGCCAGCAGAGCTTAGGAGAGCAGAGAGTGACTGATGAAATGCTTCTTTATGTAAGGAAGATTTCAAGCCACGTGAAAGATTTCTTTTTCTATTGCAAAAGCTTATCAAGTTTCAGGGGCTTTAGAAAGTCCACATGGGAAATTCAGTTTATAGAGAGGTGTTTAATCAATCACATCAAAAAATATTTCAAAACAGCGAAAACATATCCAAGTGAACAATATCCTACGCAGAACAATGAAGGAAATTAAGTATCATGGAACTGCTGAGGGAGAGCTCAGGGTCAGGATTCCTTTGCTATTGTGAGTATTTACACTGTTTACACAATGCAGTTACGAATGCAATCATCCAGGTGTGATTTCCAAATTGATAGCAAAGAAAAGTGGGGGGTAATTGAACACTGGGAGTTTGAAACAGAATAACAAAAGCTCATCATTACATTCAAAATCTCGATCACAGTTAACTCATCATAAGATGTACTCCAGTCATGGGAAAGTAAAATTTATCAGCATTTTATTCTGCTCTCTTCATTGAACCAAAAGTAACTCAGCACTGAGTGAGTCCTACTGTTGAAAACCAGAAAACAATTTGTAGTGAAAATACACACAACAAAAGAGAACTTGGACAATCACAATGAAGTTAGCACCAGAAAACACAGCCTAAATCCAATGCAGTGATTTTCTATTAATTGATTAGCTGTTAAAATAAATTTATATTTTTGAATTATTGTCAAAGATATTGAAAAGACTTGTGAGAGGATTTCATGCCACGATAATAATCGCAAATGGAGAGAAGATACAGCATTTTATGTTATATGGAGGCCAGAAGAAAGTATTGATAGATGTTTAAATCATCTCCAAGAATACCAATACATATTATGAGAGATGCATAGTTCATCATTCTTCGTGACCAAAAGGAGAAATGAAATACACAATAGATAGGTGTAAACATTGAAATACTACTCTTTGAGGGCATAAATATGCCTTCTGAAAAAGAAGAGGTCACCATTTTGACAAACAGTGTATCAGAAGTAAATCCAGTCACTGCAGTGAGTCCATTTTAAGTAAATGATGTATTTTAAATGGGGAGAGGAAGTTAAAAGGCCTCATCTAAACAGGTATTTTAACTTATATGGGCCACCAAAAAAAGACTTTAGATCGGTCATGGGGTCTGCACATATGATATTTCACCTAATTAGTATAAGCCTGAACCAAACACCAATCTCTTGTATAAAATGGCACATTGGAATGACACTGATCGTAAGTCTCCTATAGTTATTCCTTTTCTAAGCCTCAGAAGAGTCACTTGCACTCCATCAGGTATAGCCTTGTCTCTAAAGGCTTACAAATGCATATGAGCATTTTCAAGCATAGAACAAGGATTTGTGCAAACAAATTAATCAGAATTTGTGCACATTTTTTAAATTATATCGACCGTTCTGATTCCTACATTTGACCATTTCTGTGTAAAAGTTTGGTACTTTTACACAATGCTTATTCCCACAAAAAACACCCAAACTTTTTAATCTAAAACCAAATAAGAGCAATAACTTTTTCACCCAAATCCACCTAAAACCCTATTATAGACTTTTTCCTTACTTCTTTCTTATGTTTAGTTTAGCAAAGAATTAACAGCCCTGTGATCAGATGACCTATAGATAAACTAATGAATTAATAATGCATAATATTTTACTTCCTCAATGTACTGCATCAACACAAAAGATGCAGGTGTGGAGTTGAGATTAGTTTGGATCAAAAAACCTTACAGACACAGAGCCAATGAAATGGCTTGGCAGATGAGAGTGTGCACTGGCAGTATAGCCTTTCACCATGGCTCCTATCCCTCTGCTTTATATTTTTTTTGCATTGCATCCATCCATCCAATTCAGATCTGTTCTGCTCTCTAGCTTAGGTATTCACAATACACCTGTCATCTTCATATATAAACTATTCAGGTCAGGAACTTTGTCCCACTGGACATCTAATCCAGCAAGGCCATACAAGTATGCAGCTTCTGAATCACTGTAATTAAGCAAAGGCGTCTATCAACTGTAACAACTGGTATAAAGGGAATAGCAAATAGATGTAAAGAAATAGAGACCTACAAGGGGAACTGAACAGAATAGATAAGGAGGCAAGTGCAATCCACCTCCCAGAAAAAGAAGCAGGAAGACACCAGGCCCTGGAGGCTGAGCTGCTTGGTTTTGAAGTTAGGAAGCCAGAACAAAAGAGCACTTCTCAGAGAGGTGGTGTTTGGAAATCTATGTAAACCAGGTGTTGAATCTAGTCAACAAAGGGCTTTGATAGCTGAAGAAAATGTTTTAAAGCTTTTCCTTACTGAGCAGCTGCCAATAGTTGTTAACAAAATCCTTCCAGATCCGTTTCTGTCCAATTTCATTTAAGCCTTATGTTGCAGAAGGACTCAGGGACAAAAATGAATAATTCTGGTCCTCTTCCTTTCCTTCCCTTCCCAATTATAAATAAGGATGGAAAATAACTAGGAAAATACATGTATAATTGACAAAGTTGATGAATGTATTACTGTGTGGTTCCTGATTATCTGTTTGAGACCATGGTAGCTTATCATCCTGTTCAGTAGTTAAAAAAGGCACTGAGGGCTGAGACAAATACCTTGTAGGAAGAAAAGAGAAGAAATGATAGCGTAGGAGAAGATTTTAAAAAAAACAAGATAACAATTCTCATACATGATGCAAAATCTGGTTAATTGTAATGTCAAAATATGTGTCCTTCCAACAAAATTTTTGAGAGCTATAATTTCACAAACTCTTTGCAGAACAGCATGGCATGACTTACCAGGCAGGGCTGCTCCATCCTCACCTTATAGGTAAGGAGCTTTTTACAATGCACTTTCAAGGAAGAATCTGATCACATCTGTTCCTATTTGATGACAGAATTTAAGTGTGCCATGTACAGCACTTTTGTTTTCTCTTGTTAAATTTGCTCAGGAGAGAAGGTTTAAGTTTTGCATTAGAAGGTTTTTCAGTAGTAAAATGTTTTACAGAGCACTTATTTTTTTTCCTGAAAAATCTGACTGAGTCCTTCCTCACCTTCTCTTCCTCTCTCAAGTTCTTCCGTGCAAAAATAGTTAAATAACTACTCCATACAGCTACAACACTCAGACACATGTTCAGGCAAATTGCACCTACAATAGAAAGAATGGCTTGTCTTACATGCTCAAGCTTAATATACTCAGTGTGTTGAACCATCAGCCGGTTCCTCATTTATTGCAAGAAAATATGCATATTCATTAGAATTCCCCGAACAACAACTAATCACATTTTCCAGAGCTAATTATAATATTTTTCCTCCCTCTTTGTGCGTGCCCAGTTATTTGAGATGGTGGTCTTCAAAGGTCTTGGGTGTCTTGGGATATCCTTGACGGTCACCCTCCAACTGAACTTTCCTTTGAAGTTTCCATAGATGACCTATAAATCAGGTCATTTCACACTCTAACTAGCGTTATTGACAAACCCAGCCAGTTTCTGCTGGCTCAACATCTCGCAAGAACTGTTTGTTCCAAACTTGCTTTGTACCAAGGCTTCTGTTCAAGTCATCTGGCACCCAGTAAGTAAATAATGATAGCTTACATCTTGCTAGCATCCTGTAAGGTATAACAACCTTAAAGCAAATTTAAACTAAATGTAATCATGTCATACAAAACTGGAGGGTAAGAGAGATGCCTCCCCACATCAGTACTGGCTCTCCATGCTCTCTCGTCAGCCTCCACCAGGTCAGCCTGGCTGCCCTTCCTCCACTGGACCAATGTCCACCAGCAGCACCTCCCCAGGGCCCACATGGGAGGACACTGCCCACAGCCCACACTCTGACTGCCACTAGGCAACCAGCTAGAGCAAGGGGACATGACATGGGTAGAGTGGCCTGGCAGGGTGCCTCACCATCTTGCTCTCATTCTTGGCGGCACCAGCTATTATCAGACTAACAATGGCAGTGTTGGCATTTGAAACTGAAGAAAGTCTTACAGATGTGTGCCATACCAGAAGATTTCCTTGGAAAGAACTAGGAGATAATACTTTTGGGCAGCTTTGCCGTATTGACATTCTAAACTACTTTACTCAGCGTAAAGATATTTTGCATTTTATTTGGAACAGTGGGGGACTTATGTATGTGCTTGGATTTTTTTCTAGTGTTTCCAGGACATTTTATTTTGTATCCTGAACCTTGATCAACAGACAAATAATTTAACTTTGTGTGCTATAAATAATATTTTTTCTACAATGTACTTTTTTTAGCACTTTGAACATATCGTGCCATTGGCAATATGATGCAGTATATTTATATTGCAGAACCACAAAACAAGTAGCATTCACTGGAAATTGCTATCCAACTGGATCAGCATGGTTTTGTTGGTCTTTCACTAAATGTTAATTTATTGTCATAGTGTTTTGTACTGAAAATCGTAGAACAGTAGAACGGTCTGGGTTGGAATTGACCTTAAAAATTATTCAATTCCAACCCCGCTGCCATGGGCAGGGACACCTCCCAACAGACCAGAGAGGTAAAGCCCCCATCCAATCTAGCCTTGAACTCTTCCAGAGGGGGCACATCCGCTCCTTGTTGGATGTGGGGGGATATATAGTAACCAAAGATGCAGAGAAGGCTGAGGTGCTTAATGCCTTCTTTGCCTCAGTTTTCAACAGTAAGGATGTCAGCTTGCTTGACAGTTGGCCCTCTGAAGTGGTTGATGGGGGCAGGGTGAAACATGGCCCTCCTGCAATCCATGAGGAGGAAGTTAGAGACCTGCTGAGCCGCTTGGACCCTCATGGGGCCGGATAGGATCTATCCTAGGGTGCTGAGAGAGCTGGCGGATGGGCTTGCTAAGCCGCTTTCCATCATCTTTCATCAGTCCTGGCTCTCTGGAGAGGTCCCGGAAGACTGGAAGTTGGCCAATATGACGCCCATCCATAAGAAGGGCCATAAGGATGATCCAGGTAATTACAGACCTGTCAGCCTGACCTCGTTCCTAGTTAAAATTATGGAGAAGATAATCCTGGGTGAAATCATGCGGCACCTGCAGAACAGCCAAAAGATCAGGCCCAGCCAGCATGGGTTTAGGAGGGGTAGGTCCTGCCTGACCAACCTGATCTCCTTTTATGACCATGTGACTCACCTGGTGGATGAGAGGAAGGCTGTGGGTGTGGTATATCTGGACTTTAGCAAGGCCTTTGACACTGTCTCCCACAGTAGACTCCTAGCGAAGCTGGCAGCCCGTGGCTTAGATGGGAGCACTCTGTGCTGGGTTAGGAATTGGCTGGATGGCCGAGCCCAGAGAGTGGTGGTGAATGGTGTCTCATCCAGTTGGCAGCCGGTCACCAGTGGCGTCCCCCAGGGATCGGTGTTGGGTCCCGTCCTGTTTAATATCTTTATTGATGATCTGAATGAGGGGATTGAGTCCATCATCAGCAAGTTTGCAAATGATACCAAGCTGGGAGGAAGGGTTGATATGTTAGAGGGTAGGATGGCCCTACAGAGGGACGTGGACAGATTGGAGAGCTGGGCTGATTCTAATGGGATGATGTTTAATAAGTCCAAATGTCAGGTACTTCATTTTGGACACAACAATCCCATGCAGAGCTATAGACTGGGGACAGAGTGGCTGGAGAGTAGTCAGGCAGAAGAAGACCTGGGAGTGCTGGTTGACAGGAAGCTCAACATGAGCCAGCAGTGTGCCCAGGTGGCCAAGAAGGCCAATGGCATCCTGGCCTGCATCAAGAATAGTGTGGCAAGCAGGACCAGAGAAGTTATCATCCCCCTGTACTCAGCACTGGTCAGGCCTCATCTTGAATTCTGTGTACAGGTCTGGGCTCCCCAGTTTGGGAAAGATGTCAGGATACTGGAATGTGTTCAGAGGAGGGCAACGAAGATGGTGAAGGGGCTGGAGCACAAGCCCTATGAGGAGCGACTGAGGGAGTTGGGGCTGTTTAGTCTGGAGAAGAGGAGGCTCAGGGGAGACCTCATTGCTCTCTACAACTACCTAAAAGGAGGTTGTAGTCGGGCAGGTGTTGGTCTCTCGGGTGACCAGTGACAGAACAAGAGGGCATGGACTCAAGCTTTGTCAGGGAAAGTTTAGACTTGATGTTAGGGAAAACGTTCTTCACTGAAAGGGTGATTGGCCATTGGAATGCGCTGCCCAGGGAGGTGGTGGAGTCACCGACCCTGGAGGTGTTTAAGGGGAGACTGGATGAGGCACTGAGTGCCATGGTTAGTGTTGGGTTATAGGTTGGACTCGATGATCTCGGAGGTCATTTCCAACCTTATGATACTATTATACTGTGATAGTGTGATCCACAACTTCCCTGTCACATTAGACTTACAAAGAAACAGTGACATCTATAACCACAGTTGGTTTTCAGTACTTTATGACAAAGAATAGAACTGTAATGTTCTTCTAACAGTTGATTATGGCAAATGAGTTTTAATGCAATAAATTTTTGGACTAAACAATTCCCTCAGTTGTTCCTCATAATACTTATTCTCCTGATCTTCCCCAGCTCCACTGCTTTTCTCTGGTCTGCAGCACTATAATGTGTTCTGCATTTACAATGTCTTCTATATACATTGAAAAAACACTGCTGTGTATGGGTAAACTAGAGTTTTCAGGACAGACACAGGAAGACAGGGAAATCATTGGCAGAGATAACAATGCTTAATGTCATTTATTCCATGTCTCCTAAGGTTTCTTGAGAAATATTTGGTTTTATTAGTTTTAAGTATTTTATGTGAAAGAGAAGATAAATTATATAAAATATACTCAAAAGCCAACAAAGAGAGATGGCCAAATTTACCAGGGAGTGCAGGGTTAGGACAAGTGGTAATTGTTTTAAGCTGAAAGAAGGGACGTTTAGATTAGATATTAAGAAGAAATTTCTTACTGTGAGGGTGGGGAAGCAATGGAACACGTTGCCCAGAGAAGTCATGGATGTCTCATCACTGGAGATGTTCAGGCTTTGAGTGACCTGATTCAGTGGAAGGTGTCACTGATCGTGACAAAGGAATTGGAACTGCATGATCTTTGAAGTCCCTTCCAGCCCAAATTATTCAATGATTCTATGACACTCATATCTTACATAATGAATTTAGATGTCTGATGAGATTATATTCAAGAAAAAAGGTAATAATTATACTTCTAACATAAAGTAAAAGGTCAAGTTAAAGCTGGCAACCTCTTGTGGTTGTACTTCTATTATTTTGCATGCATTATGGTAAAAGCAATGCAATTGTACTGCAGCCAGGCTGAGGTAGCTAGTGTGATTAATCAAGCTTTGAATTTCAAGGTAAGAAAGATTTTATTTTTTTTTAAAAAAAAAAAAAGCCCTCTCTGTATAAACAGTTCTCTTTCTCCTCAGGACAAGAGGCACAGATAGGAAATTATATTGGGGCTCTCTTTGTTTTCCTGTCAAGAAGGTACCCTTGATGCACCTTCAAGACAAGGCAGATATCTGGATCTGCACAAAGACTGGAGTGAAATTTACTTACCTACTTCTACTTTTGGATTTTTCAAATGTGAAAAGTTTATCCTATAGCTGCTGTTGAGTCACTACTGTCCTTACACAAATCATCTGCAGCAATATTCTTCTCAGCAATTTTTTCTCCATACTCAGTAAAGAGAAGCTGGTGGTTCCATGATATTGTTCATCTCATCCAAACAGTGGCATGTAGGAGCAAATTCAGTTGTCCAAACATAGTTACCTGTTGCCATAGAGTTTCTTGAACCACCCACATGAGGCTGGTAGATAAAGTACAGGATTTGTGGGAGGCCTGTGCTCTTCTGTAATGGAAGGCAGGAAAACCAGAATGATCTCCTGTTGTATTTAAGCTATTGAATGGGGTGCTAAATTCTCAGGTTTTCATCACTTAAGCTGTTTAGGAGTGGGATTTAGTACCAAACTGTAGATGCCTGAATGTAATGCTTGCAAATGAGCTACATGTCTAAGCTCCCATTATAATCAAAGCACATTTAATTACTACTAATAGTAGTGTCAGGAGAGCTAGGATGTAATTTAACAGAACTTTTCCAGAAAACAAGATTGATTATTATAATACTTCTTGACCTGACTTGTGGAAGCCACATTCTTCTATTAGCAGGTATATGGAAGAGTGATTTAGTGATTAGGCTCATTTGAGAGTGGCAGAACTCTTTATTAAGAAAATGTTTCCAGCCTGTGTATGGATGCCAGACCTGGGCTTGGCATTAAAGTAATTGATCTTGAATATGTTTAGTCTATACAACAGTGGCTTTGGGTTTATTGGACTCATGAAGCTTGTTCTTACTTGTTTGAATTTTAAGTGTTAGGTTTTAATCAGAATGTGTTTATGTATTTTAGGATGTTTATATTAAGCTACACAACACCTCAAACAGCTCTGCAGGAGGGAGGTACTCCATATATCAGTTTAATTTGATTGCTAGTCAGATTACATTCTCTGACAGGATGTACCTTCCAAAATGTTATAGAAAGATAATGCCTGAAGGTGTGATAAAAAAATTACTTAAAAAAAATCTCTAAATCATGTTTGTAAGAGACTTGTGTAAGAGGAAAACTGTTTTTCTGTCACAGGGGCAATTGATAACATCTGTAAGAAGTATGACCAACACAGTAGAGGGGTTTAGCTTTTGGGGTTTTTTTTAATGGTTATATTATATTATATTATATTATATTATATTATATTATATTATATTATATTATATTATATTATATTATATTATATTATATTATATTATATTATATTATATTATATTATATTATATTATATTATATTATATTATATTATATTATATTATATTATATTATATTATTTTTAAAAAGAAAATACTACTGGATATAAATTTAGAGCAGACTGGTCATGTAGCAGTATCTCTAGCACCTTTTGGTACAGAAAAGTGCTCTGACAGAGGTTAGAAGTCATTTGGATGCTGTACAGTGTCTGAAATATTTTTTTAAATCTGCCTTAAACCAAACAAACATGAGTATAGCAAAGGCTTTGACGTGACAACTCAATCATATCCTCGCTTTGGCAGAAGAGCTGCTCTCAAAGAGAGATTATCTGGGTAAACAAACCATCCATCAAAAGGCAAGTGGAAAGATAAATGCAATGGGACCATTCCAAGCCAGCCCTGGGCCGGATGGCTAAGCAGTCTTGAGATCCTTAATCATAAGACCTGCTTTTTAGACAGACTGGTTTCCTTTGTTCAGCCTCCTAAACAACACACTTAATGTATCAATCCTTAAGCAACATATGTGAAGCTTACTTCTAAATATTTTTAATCAACCTACTACATAAGATTCTTACCATGTGCTGAGGATAATAACTGATACGGCATTTGTCTATTGATGGCAATCACGCAAACATGAGGTACAACCATATTGGAGTCCATTTGAGGTTTACAGGGATGGGTCTAGCCACAGTATGAATAGGAAAAGGTGAGACGCTGGGGAAATCCAGTCAATTTTCATATGATTAGAGTGTACGACATGAGACATTGCTAACTGGACATTGTGCTTCCTCCATCTTTTTTTTTTCTGATCAATGATTTCCATCATGTGCATAAATGGGGCTTAAAGTCAAAGGATCATTGAGAACTCCATGGCCATCAGATCATGTTGCATATAGCTGCATTTATACTTCCACAAAACTCCGATGTCAACTTCTGTCATCAGTAAAAACATTATAATTCTCACTGCCTACTAAAACAAATACTTGCAGGTGGCAACCTACATTTAGTTGTTATATCCTGTAGTTTCATTGTAGTAAATATTGCCCAAGTCACTGTAGGATCATGACTAAGAGTGCACTAGCAGTAACTTTTGTATATCCAAACTTCACAAAATACTGCTTCTTAGTAAACTTAGTCCAGAAAAAGTCTACATTTATTTTCTTCGCCAATCTAAACATATCTAAGCTTCCATCATATATTAGACTGAAACCAATTATTACTCGTCCATTAAAGTCAATACATAATCTGTTCACTTCTTGCCCCTGGATATCTAAGTAGATCAGACTCCTTTCCTAGTAAGACAGCAATGAGCACAGTGATAGTTACAAACCCAGTGAGTAATCTAAATTTAATCAAAACCTTCCCCTCAGCTATTAAGGGAGCAGGAAATAATAGAATGAGCTCCTCACTTAATCAGTGAGGGATAGTGACCAAATTTGGTTTTGCATATGAAATGTCATTATCACATGAGAAAAACACAGCATATACAGTTAGTAGCAAACAGAGCAAAAACTTACCACTACTTGCTTTTCTTTTTTCTAATTAAATGGTTATCAAAAAATACTGATAGTTGAGTATATAAACAATAAGTTTCTTCATATAACTGATCCTCTGAATTTGTGAATACACTCAAATAAGTGATTTAACCTGATACTATTCTAATTTTCTCTGTGTTGGAAGCAAAAAAAAGAAAGTCAGTATTCATAAACTGTGTTTTTAGTATAGTTCTATGTGGATGTTTCCATGGATTAATGCTGTTGAAAGTACGCCAGATTTGTACTGAGAGGTAACATATTGTATTAGGAATGGGAAAATGGGTCACTGGGTGAAGAATTTCTGCACCGAAAAATCTCTTCTAGGTCCACAAATTGAACAAAAAATATTACTTGTCCAGGCAAATGTCCACCTCCCTGAAAAATCATCACAAATCTATCTTGTTTGTGTGGTTTGTATTTTAATAATGCTTCTGCCAACTTACTTTTGCTCCAGAAGGCACATACTTTACAATTTTATAGTCCTTCGTTAAATACAAAGCAACGATTTAAACTGTGCTTTTCCAAAATACTTCATCGTAAAGTCATAGAATCAGAGACATCTGTTTTTTTCTGGTTGACTTGCTCCATTTTTAAGAACCACTTTTAGAAATCTTCTTGACTCCTATAACATCTATTTTCTTCAGACCTTCTCTCGGATACATATAGATACATGAGATCTGTAGCAGATGTGCCAGAAGATCAAATCACAGTAATGCAAAAGGGGCTCAAAATACATTTTGTAAACTACACCAGCAGTAACACTAACACAGAATTTTCTCTGCTCTTGGAAAAATATGCTAACCTGTGAAGACTTGTTCATTGCTGCATATTTCTTCTATACTGTCATTGAAAACACCGTGTTGAGTAGGAAAGTAATTTTTTTCACTCTGAAAGGCGGGGTTCATATAGTTCTTTGACTATGGTAAATTACCTAGGCTGTATCACCCAAATGAGCTCTTCATAAAAAAAAAAAAAAAAAAAAAGACAAAAAAAATTTCAGGCATCCGCAACACAATAAAAATATAAAAAGTTTCTGACAATTTCAAAAATATCTATTACAAAGAATACTATAGCTCAACGACATACTTTCTTAAAAAAAAATCTGCTTTAGATGGTCGCACAGGACATAGCACTTAAAAGTCAGAAAGTAAAACAAAAAAGCATGACTATATATTTTGCTCATCTGAAACACATTAGCTTTACTAGTATGACAAATTAATCATATGAATTTTAGAAAGTATTTGTTTATTTTGAAATTTAGGAACTTGGGTCAGAGTAAAATTGAGGCAGATTTTTATAAATTAAATAATGCTTAACCAGTCCTTGACAGGTTTATTTGCTGCAAATTGTAAACTTATGCTGATGCCTTATTGCAGGTTATAGGACTGAGTAACCTAGGATAACACATCTATATATTGCCTTTCCATACAGCATTTAGATTTCTGCTATAGTTGGCAGTTATGCAAGCTAAAGACAGATGAAAACTTCTGTGTGATCCACTGGATCACAGATATTTGAATACACAATGAATTCTACTGAAAGCTGAAACTTCCATGTTAAATCAGCTACATGTTTTTCCGATTCAGTTAATATTTTCAACTAATTTTACCCAGTTTGAGCCGAATGTCCTTTACACAAAATGCTGAAAGCAGGATAGTTCTTCAGATCTCTCTGTATGGGAAGAAAACTTTTAATTAGTGGGATCGTCCCATTTGTTTATTCTTCAGGATCACTCTAACATTATCACTACCTGCCTGTGTTTTAGTACTGTACCCGTCATACAGGATTTTGGTTCTTTGTGACTTAATGAAAATAACCATAGAAAAAAAATTCATCGATGTATTTATTCAGTCAGATACATTTCAGTAACTATCTTTATGTAACTAACTATTACCAAGAGAGTCTAGAAAGACTTTGCCTGCTTTTTAAACAAAAAAAAAATCCTAACATGCAGAGTGAGGGGCAGGGCTCTTTGCTTGCTTTTTTCATCTGCCCATTGGACTGAGAAAATATTACACAAATTTCCACGCAAGTGGATCTTTAAATATTAGTCTGCAGGCACTTCTCCATTCCATTTGATTGTATTTGATTTTTTTTACATGCTTTAAGCCAAAAATACAAACTTAATCCCTACTAAGCACTCTGTAGCTCTGAGCAGATGTTGCTTTAATCCTGTTTCTAGCATAGAAACTTTCCAGAATTCCTGTTTTGCCTTATGGCTAACTTAAGTGACTGCAATATAAATCTTCATGTAAGCATTTTCCCTCAGTTTAGTTATTTGTTATTGTTTTCCTTACAGTAATCCTCTTTTCCCTTTCCTAACTCCTTTTATTATACTACGCATTAACACTACAACTCCTTTTCTACCCCTACTAATAAACCCCACCTTACCATATATCAGACTGAGCCAGAAAGGAGATTTCTGGTTTTCCAGCATCTTTGGAAAAAATCAAATCCTATCATCCTATTCTATAGCTCATTAACTCACATTTCTCACTCTTCAACTTTGGCATCATTAAAATTTGTCACTACCAAATGTAAACACCATTCTGGTAATTACATAGTGTATCCAGTGACAGAAGATACCTATCTGGAGGGACAGAAATAACATATCTGTGGACATCTACAAACTAGCAGTCTTTTCAGAGTCTTCATTTTCATATTTTTCTTTCTCCTTTTTCCAGCTCAAAACACTGGCCAAGGGAAAGCAGTGTAAGTAACTTCCAGAGAGGTATTTGTTAAAAGAATAATAGAATTGGGGGCTTGTTAAGAAAATATCCATCTAATCTCTTTTGGTAGTTAGATTCCAAACAAATATCAAGTGAGGTTACCAAAGAAGACAAATTTACTCTTGATAGTCAATATAAATTTGCTTTAAGAGGTGAAATGGTACTGTATTAGGGTGTCTTGACAACTGACAACACAGTACAATAGTGCTGACAATGGTGCTTGCAAGAGTCCACTGATATGAAGGAAGTAGATACAAAATTTTTTTTCCTATCATTTTCTACTACTTAAAATTCAAAAAAGAAAAGCCACATCATGCATATAGGTTGAGGGTAGGTTTACAAAGTTCCCAAGACTGCTTATTGATTAATGCTGAACAAGAAAAGCACAGTATAGGTAAGGTTTATTGCGAGCTCTTCAGGTTAGTGTAATATGGATCAATATACTGACCTCTTTTCATAGTACCTAATCTACAATGACAGGCAAAAATGAGATGAACTGATGAGATAACAAAAATGATTGATAAGGAAGTGACAAAACCAGAAAAGATAACATATTGGATAAGATGTAGTAAATTAAGCAATGTTATGATTTAAACTGAGTTAAAGCCATCTGTCATTTGCCCTCCCAGCCACAAAATCCAACATCCCATAAAGTGAGAAACAAGAAGTGTTTAATAGTCCAAAACCCCTTAATGATTGACTCAGCAAGCCACAATGCAATTCACCCATAAAAAGGTAGAACAGTTTAAAATGGGCTGCTAATTAAAAGCAAAGCACATATGTGAATTGAATCTCATCAGCACTTAGTGCCAAGAAAACTCTGAAGAGATGTTACTCAATTGAAAGTGTGGCAACTGACGTTACAAATAAAGCTTTGGCACACACAATGTAAGAGACAACAGAATTTTTTTAAAAAAGCTGAAAACTACAGTAGCCAATGCTGAATGGAAAAAGAAACAAACAAAAAAAAAAAAAATTGAAAAGGGTATGTTCCTAACTAGTCAAAGAAAGAAGCTAATAGTTTGATGTAGGATTGATCTGATTAACACACAGACTCCCATGTACATATAAAAACAGTCAGATAAGGTCTGAATGTGTACAGAGAGACACACTCACACCACATGAGACTTCCAACTGCTGGAACTAATGTCCATACACAGCAGGCAGATCCAGTAAACCAAGAGGTGCCCCTTTTGTCTCTCTTTTCCACACACGCACACCCATACTTTCACTCTTGAATTTCAATCTGTAATGCAGAGATTGCATCTTAGGTTCTGCCACAGAGCTGGTTTATTTCAGCTCAAGCTGGGACTCTCCTGTGAGGGACTCCGAAAGAAAAAACCTCTGGGCCATTATACCCTTACAATCTAAGATCCTGACCTCCATGCAGTCTTTCACACACTGTCCGCACAACAGTTGGTTCAATAGTGTTTCAGGGGCTGGGGGTCTCCTCATAACCCTTTGGGTTCCTTCCCCAAATCTAGGCATGCCATCTTCTTTCTTCAATGTTTGCAGCTGTTCATAACTTCCTTATCATCTGGCTTGATCTGGCCCTGGGGCCCTCTTTTGTGTAACTCTGTAAGCATTTAAGTTGATTGCCCTGTTATATCTGTACCAAGGTTTTAACCATCATCTGCCGCCTGTCTTCTTCCTTGATTTGTTCCTCTTGTTTTGTGGTGCAGGACATCCAACACTTCTTTCTTTCCTCCTTAATCATTCATGCTAGCAAAAACAAGTTCACTTATGCTAAGCCTTAAACAAAGCTTACTCATGCTAAGCTAAATCAGTTACATTTTAGCTTAACTCTAAGCAATCTCACAGTTTATTCTAACATTCTATTAGTAAACTTATTTCAATCCCCAACGCTGACATCTCCATACGTATCACCTCTCACTCCCATAAATTCCTTTCCTTATTTTGAGTAGTACATCTGTAGACTTGTTTCAACTACTGTTTGGTATTGTGAAGATCTAAAAAGCCCTAGTTCAAACCACTTAATCAGAGTGCAGTGCAGCAAGTAACAAAAGTAAGGCACATTCTGTTATTACAGATTGTAAACTCAGAGAAAGTAACAGGAAAGTATTGGAACAGGTTTCCCAGGGAGGTCATGGAGTCTCTGTCTTTAAAGACATTCAATAGCTATCTGGACACTGTCCTGGACTGTCGGTGGCCCTGGCTGCATAGAGGGGTTGAACAAGATGACCTCCAGAGGACCATTCCAACCTGGGGTTGTACCGTTACCCTGCAAAAAACCTGAAGAAAGTACCAGAAGCCTGCTAATAATAGACGCTTCCATTTATATTTTGACTAACCTGTAAGCCTGTACATGTCTGTTTCTCCACTACCTTACTAAATTTAGTAAGCCTCCTTCTGTGCATAAAGCTGTCCTATTTTGAACACTTTACTGCTTACTTTCTTTAACATATTGTAATTCTCAAGGCTGCATGACCATGTTTATGTAGCCTTGTTACCATTTTTCATGTGAACTGCAGAGCTCTTCACCATTCCCCCTACACTTATATTTAGAACACTGACTGCTCCTGAAGATTTCCTAAGTGATGAGGTCATTTTCAAAGCGAATGCGACCACCTGGTCAAACGGTCAATCTGTCTGCTGAGACAGATGTAAATAAATCAGTAAGACTCAAGGCTAATATCAATAAACCTACATAAACTAAAAAAAATAAAAATATTAGAGATTGATAGGTAGCTCTCAGGTTAGCTATTCATTCATTTTCATTAGAAGGTGAGGAATGCAGTAGAAACTGACCAAAACAACGTGATAGATAATAGCTCATCATGGTTAGAAAAGTAAAAAAATAGGAAATAGAACACAGTTCCATTGTCACAGGAAGAAACTGCTAGCACGTTTTTTCTAATGAGGTCTAACTTGATGAAATAGCCTAGTGAAATTCTATATAGAATATGTAAGTATTTATTTAATTACTGAATGTCAGACTGATCTCCAGAAGCAGAACACTACTACATTCTTTTTGTTGCAGTTAATATACTAGCTAGAGAGTAATCACCTCATTCCTACCAAGGCTTCATAAGACAATTCTCATTTTTAGGCCAATGATATAGCACCTATCTCATCAAGAACTGGAGTATTTTTATTCTTGTTTATTCAATGTGTTTCAAAGAACTTTGTGTGTTGAACTGCAATCTTACTATAAACCAAAGAGTATTAAGACAGAGGCCTGCAGGCCAGGGAAATACAGAAGTAAGAAGGACAACAGAAGGTATGATTTTGCATAATCACACAAATCTAGCACAAACTGGGGGAAAGTTTCCTTGCAACTGAATATATAACCTGTGGAAAGGAACCTTTCCACTGAAGCTCTTCAGAAGGACATAGCTCATTTCTGGGATGAGTGAGATAATCACTAGGCTGTTATAAGAAAGACTGATCACTTCTTTTCCTTTTCCAAAATAAAGAGGAGACAACGTCTGATTTTTGCAAAGAATAAAATTTATTAGGCATCCTCCAGGTATGACATGTAGGTTTGGCCCTTTGGGGGACGTAATAGGAATGTCTAATTTCTGAATCTTAGCAAGGAACTATACAAAAAAGTACTATAAATAGAGCATGATGATGCAAGAAATCTGGTAAGCTTTAAAAAAAAAAAAATTAAAAGATGGCACATAATGACTATGGTTATTGGGAGGTAGTACCTGATAACAAGGTATAAGGGAGTCTGAAATGGTGAGTTTCCGGCAAACGTTCATTCTAATAGCTTTGCTTTAGCCACCAGTCTTTTATCTGGATCTACTCTATCATTAGTGCAACAAAATAAAGAGGAAATGGTAGAAAGAAAGGCTTTGTTTGCCAGGAACAGAGTTTAAATACATTCAGAATCTGTGTTCGGATTATGCCTTTCTTTTTACCATTCCATCCTTTAATAAGAATATCTACAGTTCATATAAATCAGCAATATAAGCACATCTAAATTACATAACAGTACACTGTCTTTCACTATCATCTGATAATACAACTATTAATGATCTATGCATGGTAAATCCAATTAAAGATAGCAGCAGTCACAATGACAATGACCTCCATAAAGCTGATATCTGTGAACTAAATGAGTTAAAAACTCACGCAAATAATTCTATGTTAACCGAATCTAATCAAGTAACGAAAACCTGTTTTGAAAAGATATCATCCCTTTTACACTTGCTGCACTATATCTAGCAATTACGCTATTTATAAAAATGGTAAACAGACTGGTATTTTCTGGTCCTGGATTACTACTTTCTGTTAGAAGTAGTAACAGCAGAAACTGTAATCTCTTTTATGGTCTAGAACAATCTGCCATTATTCTCTCTCTGCTCTTCCAAGTTCCCAGGGCACAACTGACAGCTATACACATTACTTGATGCTCAAAATAGCACCAGAGAAAAACTCCACTACTAATAACAGGTGTCACCTTCCAAAAAATTATATCTTAATACAGACAAAAAGCTCCTACAAGCAATCCATTTAGGACTATCAAGCTGAGCTCACCAGAAAAACCCTACAGTGTCCCACAACAGGGTGAATAATGGCCTAACAGAGCCAAGAAAAAAAAGGAATGAATGACAGGAGAGAAATTAAAAAAGTAAAATTAGCGAAGCAGAAGAGTGAAAACGCAGAGTCAGACCAAGATATCAAGACTCATTAGCATCGGGCAGAGAATTCAAACTTACTTCGAGATCTGGAGTGACCTAAAATGTGTCAGACAGCTGCTGCTCTACTTTCATCCTTTTGGATTTGATGGTGATGTTCTTTATCAGCACTAAGAAGACAGAGGGACCTTAGGACTTCTGTGGAGCTCACAGAAGCCCTGCCAAAAGCAGCTACAGCCTCCATACAATATTACAGAGATAGAGGAAAGCTGCATTTAACAAAAGTGTCACTGAAGTGCTAGTGAATTTTTTTTTCTTTTAACTAATAATGCTTGATTTCTGATCATACAGCCTTGTGCCACAAGAAAGCTCATATGCTTTTGTTCAGGGCTAGCTTATCTCCCCACCTTCCCAAAGACAGATAAGACCTGGACAAAGGTAAGCAAGGGAGTTCACAGCAGAGTATGTAAACAAGCAGTATGGATAATGAAGATACAAGCATTTGAGCATGTTTCCAGCATCTATTTTTTATTAAGTGGATGTACTTAAATATGTGGATTGGAAGCTGCAGAAAATTAAATATCTATCCACCCTTGAAGGTGATCAGATGTGTACATGGGGGAATGAATCCTTGCAATGCATTTCAAATCTCATAAGATGGGACCACTTCTGGGAGGATGTTGAGGCCATTCGCTTTCAGAATTACTTGAAGAATATCTCTTTTCTCCACTCTATACTTGCAATAACTTTGACAAATACGCCCAGTAACAACTGTGAAGGAAGTTTTAGGACATGGATACTTCTCCCTTGAGAACAGCACTGAAAATACCAACCTGATTTGGGTGAATTACCATGTGGTCTTCAGATGTTAATAAATTAAGGTGACTACCACCAGTTAAATGCTTGGTATTCTTCTTACGAAACCCCTGAGCAACAGGCAGTATATAGCTTTTGAGGCTCTGAATCAAACCTGTAACATTTGGTGAGCATAGGTTGCGACAATTTATATCTTTTGTTGCGGTGGAGAAAGAAAAGGCAGCAGCTTTTAGAAAGTGTTTGAGGGTATGGAACATGCCAACAAGCATGTTAAAAGTTAGCTGAGCATAACACATTATCCTTAATATACAATCACAACACACAATGTAATGACGGAGAATGCTGCAGATACTGAATGTAAATTATTAATAACGTGTTTTACAAACTCGTACCACATTCAGTCATATTTCAAGTTTCAGTTGACAGATCGACAGATAGCAATTGACAGAATATACTCTAGTGGAATTCTTGACATTGCTGTTATCTATCATAGAGTGTAAAGACATGATCACAGGAGACACGTTTCCATGTGAAAGATTCGTTATAGGAAGCAGTGCACTACTATGCTTCAGTAAGACTGAGTGTATAGAAAATTAAGGGTAGTGGAGGTATGGTGACAGTGTTCACCACCGTTTCATCAAATGTTACTTTAAATGTTGCAAGGAGTAACTAAAAGAAAAAGACTGATGCAAACCAATAAAATTAAATACTTGATTTACATAATCAATTTATATCAGGAAAATCGATGGGATGAAAGCAGAACAGTCAAAAGTATGTCTATATGTCAGCTCTGAAATTATGCGGTTCATTTTAAATTGCACGAAAGTCACTCTGAAGCCCTATAGCTCCTCCTACTGAAATGTAATGACAATATAAAAGTTTCATTATTTAGATATGAATAAGACAGTATTTTAAAACTATTTCCTTTTGTTTAAGATATAGATACATACATTTATATATATGCATATCTGAACAAAACGATCTGAGTACAGAAGCTTCAGTTAATGCTCTCACCAAAATATAAGACAAGCTTCTTAAATGTGTGATTAAAAGTAACATTCAACAGGCAGCATGACAGTACAAAGTGCTAAAATGTGCCTGTAAAAGTTGTTAGTGTCTTAATGTATTTTATACGACATGTGAATTTTTCTTCTTTTCTAGATGACTCATATTCATATTTGCTAACAAATTCTCAGAAACAAATGCCACAGGATGAATCAAAAGATGATCTCATGAAGGGTAATATTAGAGGAAAAATAAATAGATTCAGGCATGCACAGAGCATGCAGTTCTCAAGAACATTCCCATAGGAACGTCACAAACACAGGAAAAAATGAAGTTTCTGATTTGCAGCAGAATGAACCACTAACAATGGAAAATTCAGATAGAAATATATATCTATTTAATTGCTTTAATAGATAGCAGACTGAAAATCTGAATTATTAGACAAAAAATGAAATTTGAATTGTCATTGTGCTATCAATAGAGCAATATTAGCATAAGGTAATTCAATCAAAATAAACCATAGAGTCTTTGTTATTTGCCACATTTAACTAAAAATCTTTCTGTCATCCATAGTTTTATCATTTCCTAGACCTCCTGTGGCTGCCAGTGACAGTCTACAACAACAATAGTGAAGTGATTCATAAAACAATGCATTAGTATGAAGTTGCTTCATTAGTATGAAGCTACTGATGCAGGATTCTCTGCCACTACAGGAGAAAATACAAAAATGTTGTTGCCTTAATTGCAACAATATAGGTTTTTTTGTACTATTAATATATACTTCACTATTCAACTACACAGTACGATAAATGAATGTTCTAATTCCCTGATGCAAGTTTAATCACTTCTCAATGACAGAAAGCCAGAGGCTTCTAAGTTGCTTGCACTGCTACAATATTTAAATTCTTTCTTCCCTTTCCTTCTGTCTTCTCTTTTCAGAGAACAGTTTAGAATACTGGTGGCCTCTGTCAGTTATGGGGGAATTATAGATGTTGCTTTCAAGAAAAAAATTCCTTGAATTGTCCTTGAGGGGAAAAAAAATAAACAAAACACATGTCCATCATTCTGTAAAACGTCTTAACAATTAATTATCAATCTAGCATTGAACAATCCATAACTCTATTTTCAAATTGCCTTGGCCTCCAAAGTCCTGTGGTTGAATGCAAACTGGGATCTATTGGGAATGGCAGCTAGCTCGGAGATTAGTTCAGACCATGCTTGTTGGTACAGGCAAAAAGAACACCACCTATCCTGTAAAACTGTTAGAACAGTTTCTAATGGATCCCCAGTGCTTGGGCATGTGCTTGGGCATTTCATCATTTACTGGTATGTACATTGCCTATAAAGATCTGCAAGAAACAGCTTGGGTTCAGCCAAACCATATAGCTAAACAGATCAGGGGTGATGTAGCATCGTCTGATATTTCTCCACTGAGGCCCATAGTTTGCTGTATTTTATTGTATCATCCAAATTAATGCATTACTTCTGACAAAGAATCAGCTGTATAGTTCCTTTGTTTTAGTGGTCAAACCTTCCAAGCGTACACGAGAAAAAGGCGGACAGAGCCGTGCAGACTTTGACCTTCCATGAATACAGTCTTTTTAGCTTTTCTTACATAATTTCAGCAAGGGTTTTAAGAATGGTCAGAACCACAGGTCCAGATCAAATAAAATATAACAATAGCCTGCATGTATAGGGGCTGAGTGACAAATCTTGACCTGTTTTCTGAATATGTTGGTAGTGCTTGATTAGTGGTGAGGGAGCAGTTGAAATATCCAGAGTATCAATGCAGTCATATATAAACAGAGTGGTTTGTTTATTAATATTGACAAATAATGTTGGAGAAACCTACCACGTTTTTTCAGTCCTAGAAGATCCAAAACGTTATCCAGTACCTATTGACAATGACATAGCAGTGAACAGAAATGCCCAGAGTCAAAGAGCACTAGTATAGCAGTGAGCAGAAAGTGTAAACAGCTTAGTAGCAAAACGATAACAGATTGCATAACTTAATAAATAAATTGAACTAACCTATAGCTTGCTGTTGATAGATTTGGAGTCATTTTTCATCTACTGCATTTTATATGATACAGAATTACAATAAGCCACTTCTTGTCTGTTTTCTAACTGTTCGTTCTCTTGACAGGAGAGTTTTTCAATGAAACATTCACGGGTGAAATCTAGTTTCTAGCTATATAGAGAAAATGTATAATTACCCAAGAAATAAGCTGCATATATCTTTTCCTGTCAACATCACCAGGAAACTTCAGAATTATTGCCTTCTTGATTTGAGGCATGTACCTCATTTCCAAGTTTTATTTCTCAGTTCCTTTGATCAGCTCATCCTAATAAAAATCTATTCCATTAAAAAAAAAACCCTGCCTTTGGGATTGAATGTTCTTTTTTGTTTTCTACAAATTGTCCAGTGATTATAAAGGGCAATAAGAAGATTTAAATAAAGAGGAAAAATGTGACAATAAAAATAGCACATATACCATCTGCAGCATCACACGCACAGATAATTTATGGCATGATGTTCAAAGTCAGAACAAGGCTCAACTGTACTTGCCTAAAATTTTTCTCCTACACAGATTATTAATTAGAGAACAATCAATCCAGTGTACTGTTCTTTTAGTAGACTTAAAATACAATGAATGGATAGTAATTAAGCTTTAAATTTCTAAATTGTCATCATGCTATGAACTCACTTTTTCTTTTTTTTTGGTACAACCAATAAATTACAGTATAATCTATTATTAAAAGGATACGGGCAGCAGTATTGAGATTAGAATTTCAAAGTACCAAAGCAGCAAATAAGTAGAGCTCTGCTTCCAAAAAATTTTTATAGTACAAGTGAAGTAAAAAAGAGCGCATGACATTTTCCTGGGAGTAGAGAAGAAAGTTATATTTGATTAAAGTATTTCATACGTCTACTAAGAAGATGGGTATCCTTCTAGACAACATAACAGAACCAGATAAAGGATTTTAGACATAAAGCTATGAGTCTCTACAGAAGAAGCTAAAAATCAGCTTCGGTCCTTAATGTACTATTAGATTCATAGCCCAGAACAAACAATCTAGCTCAGATAAATAATGCGTTTGATAGCTTCCCATTCACTGCCATGGTCAATATCCCATGTCCTTCCTTGTCCACACTTATTTATGCCTAATTTTAGTTAACAGACTTTAATGTTCAAGTTAGTTGTCCAATTTCCTCACACTCCCTTTATTGTCAGTGGGAAAAGAAAAGCTTCTACAGAGCAATTTGGAACAGGAATCTAAGTATGGAAGAGGTCCAGACTTCCCTTGAGCAAATTATCTCATTTTGCTGACTGGGGAGACACCAGCAAAAGTGTTCCTAGTTTAAGTATCTCATACTAGGCTGCTCAGTCCAAGTCAGTCTGGTCTAACACACCCGTACACTGCTTATTTTTGAAATTAGAAAGGGGCCAATTCCATTTTTATTTTCTTTGGTCACAGAGACAGTTTCTCATAAGTAAGAAAGTAATTGGCTTCGAATCACAGCAAAATAACATAGTCTCTAACACGGCAGGGCCAGCAGCTGGCTCATTTCTCTTCAAGCTGCCCAGGAGAATTCATCCAGCAGCTGATAGACCAAGACTTGCAATCTGATGTGAACGGATTTGGACAGACACAGCTGATGATAGAAATTGATTGCTGGCCACCAAAGCATGGTGAGTTTTGTGTGAATAGTCCGTGGGGAAGTGATGTGTGAGAATGTGTATGTGTTCATATAAAGATTGTAGCAGTAGCACAGAGAGTGATAAAATTGTACCAAAAGATGAGGTGGTAACATTCTTGAGAGGAAACCAAGATGTCTGTCAAGAAAGGGAAGAATTATTTTAAACTAGAAGTGTCTGAATAAGCCAACATCCTTTATCCCCCTTGTGTGACACTATAGTGTAGAATTCCTGGATACTGAGGGTTGCCAATGCTAAAACTTTAGGTAGGTCCAAAACTGACAGGGCAATGTCACAGGAAAAAAAAAAAAAATCCACCAAAGGCTGTTAAATGCAAAGACACTCCTCAAACCATAAGCCCATCAGTCAACTGGATCTTGGGAGAACTTTCTGAAAAAACAACAAATACTGATTTCTTCATGTACTCTTCCTTAGGATATTGTTGGATAGCAGATATTCACTTTGACATAGTACAGACATTTTAGGTTCATTGTAATATCCTTAAATACTCTTACCAGACTGGGGATTCTCTCTCACTTCTAGAAAATCTGTCTCCCTCTAGAGAGAACCTAAAACAACAATATCAGAAAGAAAAGTCTAACTTGATTGAGGTGCTCCTAAGAGGAAAGAAGGTGCAGTATTTATTTTCCTTCCATGGGCACAGAGGAGATGGAAAAAAATACCCATGCACCAAGCAAACAGATCAGCAGAAAGAAACAGCCTGTATGTCTTATGCTGACTTTTATAATCTGAGTGAAGATACAATTGAAAATCTCTGGATTCAGGATTAGCTACCTAACCTGTTAATTCCCTGTTAAAACCTGTTCTTCATATGGTCATCTAAAATGCTTTAAAAAGTAAAAGCTCAGACATTCCCAAGAACTACCAAAAATATCAAGAGATTCCTGCATCTCTTAACCTTCAGTTATTCTAACCTTTCTTATATAATGGCTCGATAAAACACAAGCACATCCTTTCCTCCTTCTCTATTCAGCAAGCATTCTGCTATACACACACGCTTTAGAGATTTTCAAAGCAAGGATGGTTGGTTGAATCGGGGTTCAAACAGCCACACTTATTTGTAAACCAGTTTTACGTAAGCTCTGAGATTCAAAGAAGGGTAAAAAAGAAACCATTGTTATAATAAAGTTTATTCTGCCATGTAACACAGGTCACAGGTATTAAACCTTGCTTTGAATCCAATAACTGTGGTTGAGCCAGGCTATACAAAAAGGTTTTAGCAAGAAAGAATTAAAAAGGAAAAGAGGTCAATATACTAAACTTTTCAAAGCTGCTGAGAAATGACCGTTCCTAGAGACACAAAAGAAAATATATCCCAACAAAGGAATCTAGAACTCGAGAGAAAACAAAACTGAAGAGTTGTAAATATAATTCAGTCTTGTGTGTTCAATCAGACAGAAAGCAATAAAGTACACTAACTATGCTAGACCTAGATATTTCAGTTTAAATTATAACCCTAAATTGGAAATGTTAGTTTCCTTCCAAAGGCAATCAGAATACCCAAAGCATCTGGCTGCTTTGAATAATGCATGGAGGGGAAAAAAAATAACTTCCTTAGAAAAATAAGCAGAATTTTTCTTAGAATTCTAAATTTTAAAGACTTATTTCAGAAAAATAAAAATGCCTTAAGAGACATAAAATATTCTTAGACTACAGCAATAGTAATTGAAACTATTCATTCTGGTTTTACTCAGAAATTATTGATACATCATATTTAACTAAGACAAACTGTAAACATGGGTTCATCAAAGGGTTAAGAGCTCTAAAAGTTGGTATTATAACATCACTTCTACTTTTAATCGATTCATTTTAATAAAAGCTTAATATCACAAAGATTGTACGTGTGTTTCAGTTTATGCACTCTGTGTAGTCCTCTCTGACTCAACAGGAATAGTCACAAAGGATAAAACTGAGCAGTTGCATAAGTCTCTGTGTAGGATTGGAGTTGGATACTTCTGGGAAAAATAATTTAACTATTAGCCTCTGGGTGAGAAGAGCCTGAAAGGCATTGATCCCAAAAGAGATCTGGAGATTTTAATTGGGAATTAATTAGATTATTATGTAATATGACGGGGAAACAAAAAAGGCAATGCAATTGAGGCAGAGTATCAGAGAAGTAGGGAGAAAATAATCTTTTCTGTTTTAGTCAGATAAGAAAAATAGTAGCTATAATTAGAAAAAATACTTATAATTACATTGTTGAAAAATAAAACCTTGAATAACTATTAAAAAAAAACATCTTCTGATAAGGGGAACTATTAAGCTGTGGCATAAACGTTTGCGGAAAAGAATAAAAAGCAGAGCAGAATGTAGGAATTTTAAAATTCCACCAGAAATAACATTAGAAAGCATACTCCCAGGACAAGCCTTCATAGTCTAGAAGCCAAGATGAGTAACTTCTTTTTGTATTCCCATTGCTTGTCATTCCATCTCCTTCCATCTATGTGAATAGCACTAGTGACTGAGTCAGTTCTGGATGCAGTGGCTCACACAAGATTTAGACACTCTGTGTCTGAGAGTATTCCCTCTCCATGAGCAAGACATCAAAAATGTCTTGTGATTGAGACTAACTGTGACATAATAAAATAATTACAATTACTTTGATTAATCGTAATTTAATATAGTTACCTAAATGATCACTGTAGGTTTGTGTCTCAAATTAGCAACTTTTTCTCCCTTTCAAATACAGATCTCTTTTGTGGTAACTGTCAGTGCCTTGTTTGTTTGTTACAACCTTTCTTCCCTTGCCAGTTTACCTCAATAACAGGTACCTACTCCTTGGAGAATTTACCTCACTAGTTAAAGAATTTTGAATCCAACTGAGTCTTAAATAGATCCGGAATTCCAGCTCCTGCATGACTGTAACAGGGCAGTGGACTTAGATTTGCAATACTTCTCATTATAAAAATGTGAGGTTTGTTACTTCATGACTTCAACAAATTAAATAAGTGGGGTCAACATTTTGTATGTGCCATGATTTCAATTTTAATGTTTAAAACCATTAAATACTCTGTGAGTACCGAGAAAAACCTTGTCACAGTTTTCAGAACAGACTTAACCATTTGTAATATCAGTGTCTATGTGCCAGGAAAGGAAGGGATGTATAATTCTACTTCAGATAAAAAAGTAATCATTTTTTCTGCTTCATGGGCCTTTAGTCCCAGGAAACAAGAAAACTAGATGCTATGATTTAGCATGCAGCCTCCCACTCCCTCCCTACGCTCCAGAAAATCAACCTCAGCTAGTCATTTCCCCAACTGTAGTGGTAATTTGTAGTAGAAGGTGATCAGTTCTATTACAACACATAAAGAAGCAGAGGTCTTGCTTGTGCTGTTGTTCAAAAAAAGGCACTTTAATAAAGTGAGCTCCTCTGTTCTTTACGTTTCATTACTCGTGATTCTTCTGCTTGTCAATTCATTTTGAAGTCTCCTTACTCTATGAAAATAGCCTGTGACACAATCTCAGGAAAGAAAAGTCTCTAAGGATTATAGAACAATGTTTGTGGAAATATGAATGAACCATGCTCTGCAAGCAGGAGGTTTAAATCTGCTTGGCAATAATAGCACCTCCAAAAATACATTATTTTTTTTTTAAAAAAAGAAAGAACCTCACTTGCTCAGACTGTAGTTTTCTCTTGAAAGCTGCCAAATCCTGACAGATGCTGTGACTCTGTCTCCAGCCACCAGTGAGACTAAGTATCCATTCCCAATAAGCACACACACACATTATATGGTGAATGTCTATACATACATACATTCACGTAGCACACAGATCAACACAGACAGAAAACACACAGCACTTATAAAACAGGCAGCCTAATCCCTGTTCCTCCTCTCCAGCTGATTGGGATTGAAGCCTGTCAGCAGAATGTAACACCATGGGTGTCCATATGCAGAGTTACAAATACGTGCATCCGTTATATATGTATGTGCAATACCGATCCCTCCAGCAGCTGGGCTGGGTGCTCAGTCTATTTAGTAGCTGCTCCTCAGTCCTCTGGTCTCCCCTGTGGGTCCCTGGAGGTTCATGGCTGCACTCCAGTTGCTGGTACTAAGATCTCTTCTCCTACTCACTAGCTATAGCTAGTCCAGTTTTCATTAATATTCACATAGACACACTCTCTCAGGATGGAGAGCTCACCCACACAGACAGCAAAAATAAGTTTTAATATGAAGATATGGCAGACAGTGGTGGCTGAGCTCAGTCGGACAAGTGTAATGACTTGCAACCTAATTATACTCAACCAGGTCCTTTAACCCTTTCTTCTATTTCCCCACACCATTCTTCCACAATCTACTTTTGTTAATCCCTCTAAATGCACCATAGTAAGTCTCGCACATTACCACAATCTCCTTAAAATATCCCATGGAAGTTTTATACATTTGTCAAAGTACACTTCCACCTGCATTCCACGTGTGTCTTATTAGACCTGTAAGCAGCAGCATGCAATTAGAGAGTAAAGGACAACACTGCCTAAGCCTTACATAACTTCCCCTCATGCAGCTGACACATAGTCAATTACTTCTTTTAAAGAAACTTAAAACCTAACATAATACAGCAACTAGTGCAAGCAAGGAAAAAAAAAGTAATTTTGGATTTTCTTATGCATAAATAATTTTATTAATATTAGCAGTCCTTTACCCCGTGGGATGGATGAGACAGTAGTATTAAAGCATGTACTGAAGTATCTGATGCAAAGAGGTAAACAATGGAAGCATTTCCCCACCGAGGGCTAATTATAGACACTTCAAAATCCTGCCGTGGGGATTAAATGTTTGCATTAGCCAAAAAGAAACTAGCAGAGGTATTGTTCATATCAGACCATAATCTCCCTACCTTGTTTCAAAAAAAAAGCTCGAAAATCTGGAATAATTATGAACATAATTTTAACTACACTAAAGCAGATGCATAATTGGTTGTTACTCCTTTACACCCAAATGGTAGAATGGACAAGAACATGTTTTATTCCTGGAAAGAAGAGTATCTGGGCCTTTCCAAACAGAATTTGATTGGTTTCAAAACATGAGGCTAGTCTGAACCTGCAGATAGTACAGATCACTGCAGTTTCTTTCAAGAGAACTTCCTGTTTAGGAGCTCTGCTTTCCAATTCATTTCTCAGAAAACCTGCTGGATTTCCATGTAAGATGTTTTCTTTAATCTGTAAGACTCTAAGTGATTACCTTCATGTGATGATATGAAATATAGCTTATAAACACAGCAGAAAGTAATAAAAGGTCTTTAGCTGACACCACACACACCCCCCCCCTTGCTGCTGTCGCTGTTGTCAGGACTTTCTCTGGAAAACAGCCTTGTTTTTTTGAACTCACCTTTAATCTCTTCCTTTCTCCAGCACACAGATTTGCTTCTGTTTTCAGATTTGTAGCAGAGCCTACCACTTCTCAGGCTATTTCTCCAGAGGAGATTGCAGTGGTTAACTTCACAGCCTCTGCTTTTCTATCTCCTTAACCCATGAGATTGAATACATTTGATAAATAATAACCAAACTTCATGTTGCAAAGCAACCAGACAGAGTGAGATTTCATACCCACAGTTACCTGAACAATTCATGCTGGGTACTCAAGAAAATGAGGCCATTTAGCTTTGAATGGAAAGACAGTGCACTATCTATGAGCAGAAGTGATTAGTGCTCAATCTTTATTTTTCTTTTTTTTTATTCAAGCTGAGTTTTCTGAGTATGTATCATGCTGCATAGTATTATACAAGAAGAAGAGATAACGCTTCCTTAGCCCATTATCTGAGCCCCCCTAGGAAATCACCCTTCAGGTCTATCAAGTGAAATGCATCAAATACATACTAGGCTCTTGATCCTGAGCAGCTTACAGCTACAAAGGATTTTTCAGAATCTATTACAGGTACATAAAGCAAAAACAGAGAATAAGATTTTAAAAAAATTATCAAAAGTTAACTTTAAGGAAAATATTAAATCGTAGCATTTCACACACAGTCCTCAAATATAAGCCTGCTGAATACTGTATTATTGTACACGTACAATAAATGTCAAAGTATCTCTTTATTTTGAGGTGGTAAAGGTCACGTCTCGAGTATTTTCCAAACAATGTTGCTTCTCAAATAGTAAATAAATTCTTAATTTCTGTTTTAATTTTTATATCTTCAATTTCAAAAGACTTAAATTTATCTTATTAAAAGATTTTCAAAATATTTTTTTCAGTAAGATAACTTTGACCATAATATGAAAGAGGAATACACTTATATAGGTATTTAGAAAATACACAATTATATGTGTGTGAATATACTCACTTCTGTATATAAACGTGCGTATATACACACATATATAGGTATTTAGAAAACACACTTATGTGCAAATGTTTATACATATGTGTACACAAGCATATGTAGTCTTATGTATGTGCATGTTTACACTTACATATACGGATACATAATTTATAATTTCCTCTTCCCTTACAAAAAGAATCTATCAAAACCTCCATGAAGCTGAATTATGTAACAACCTTTCTAAAGCAAACAAATGAACCCTCAACTATTAAAACATTAAAGCTCTAATTGTCTCCCATAAAAATGCTAGATACTCTTCATGATCAAAACAGAAGTTTTAATATAATATGGTTTTCCATGAATTCACAATAAAGCAGTACCAAAGGTACTAGCAAAACTTATCTGGAGTATTCATTGTTTTAATATTCTTCTCCAGACGTTGTGGGTAGACAATACTTTATGATCTTAAAGGTCTTTTCCAACCTGAATTATTCTGTGATTCTGTGAAGAGCTGAATCTGGCTTTATACCATAGGTAATAGCTTCCAGCAACATACACCATGGCTCTGTAACATCAGAAAGGAACACCTAAGGGAACAGCACTTCTCTTTCCGCACAGCAGTTCTTTCAACAGTTCATTCTGCACACAACCTAATCAGAGAAAATCAGAGCTCTGTCCTAGCAATCTCAGTTGCTATTTTTCTTCTTTTTCAGTTCTTAAGACATCATGTTTATGTAACATCAGGAGACCGTTGATACTTCTAGAATTACAGCTTGAGAATCATTGCTTACAACAACTGTTCTCTCTTTAGCACTCTGCTCCCATAAAGTTCTGATGTGCACTGTGTCGCTTGGAGGGGAGAGCACAAAACTGAGTGACAAAAATGATTAGGAAAAAGGAGGTGATGTGACTTTGAGGGAGGAGGTTGAAGTGAGAGGAATAGACAAATAGATTACAAGAGCCTTGATTTTTTACTGCACATAGACAAGCTTTCAACAGTAGGAAGTATTTTCTGTTCAGATGGACTACATACTAATAGCTAAGGCCGTAAGTAAGACATGGAAATATGATTCCCATCTAGTGGAGGAGGGATTTCCAGGTTAACTGTGAATGCTCTCATATCGTTATTGCTTTCCCTGGTTTTTGTTCTGCTATGTCTTAAAATGGGAATATAAGCAGAAGGAAAGTTAAATGTCTGTAGTCCAGTCCTCCTTAGGCAAGTGGTCGGCACTAGCATGGAAATCAAGGCTAGGACGTTAACCTGGGCATGTTTAATATTTAGGCACTGGCAAAAACCTAAAGCCCCAGATGAATGGATTACAAGTTTGCACTTCAGTGCTGAAACTTCACTGCAGCTTTAGTATAAAGGATCAAAGCTTTTCTTTGTGTCTCACCCTTTGGGACTCTCCCATGTGAGCAAACCACAGCATTCATCGGAAGTCTTCCAGGACATGCACAGCTTCAGGACAAGGCACCAAGACAAATAAAAGCTTGTTATATTGTCAGCAAATTTAGGTGGTGACTTTTCAAGTCACTACCTTTCAGGGACATCCGATACTAAATATCCAAGTACCCACTGAAACTACCTACAGTTCCTTCACAACATTGACATATGCTGCAGATGTTGGCAACTCGTCTGCTCTGAGGCAGCTGACCAGTGTTTTGCCATTTGGCTGCCATGACAGTGCTGGCATTAAAATGTAATCAATACAATTCTGTGTATGATCTTGATCTAGCTTCAGAAATGCATATAATTGGATTATCTATTGAATTGTATACTCACAGCAACTGCAAATGGGATTTTTTGTAACTTACTGGTCAAGGACAGGTGAAGTATGAAAACACACTATCGAAAGCAGGAAATCCCATTAATATTTCTGTTTAATACAGACAAGACATTTCCCCAAGTCTAGAATCTTAATTTTTCCTTTAGAATCTATTAGGAATGTAGTTTTGAGGACATGAATAAAGAAAAAAAATGTGAGAGAGAATGGTGTTACTACCTAGACTGCACTGTCCAGGGGTCACGAGTGTAGGCCCTGGGCCTCCTTCTAAAACTTGGGAGTTCCATTCCCCTCAGGTTAAACAAAGATGAAGAGACGCCAAACGATTTAAAAGAAATTTCTTTGCACAGGCAATTTTAAGAATAACATAGGTGTTGGCTTGCCAAACCTTTAGCAAGGAAAAAAAAAAAAAGGAGAAAAAGGAAGGGAGAAAAGAGGAGAGAGAAACGTGTAAGAAGGTAATCACCCCAGGGATCCACCATTGTCTTCAGGCTTCCAGAATGGTGGGCACTCTCCAGAGCGTTATATATAGATTAGAGTTAGAGAGGGGGTTTTGTGCCCTTTCTGGAAGTTTCTGACACCCAGATTGGAGGTCTTGGGGAGTGTCTAGGGGTTTCGGTGACCATTCTTGTCCTTACTCCCCCCACTAACAAGACTGCAGCATGACCTCTTGGCATGCAAGCACAGCTGCGCTATTTGCAAAATAAGGAAGCTGGCACAGAAAGAGGCACTGCTTCATCATGTGACTTTTCTCTTCCCTGCAGTTCCACAGCCAGAAACAACTGCTTTAGGTCATACTATCTCCGTCACAGAATTATTCTTTTGCAAACGTGGTCTAGAAAGAGGCTTCTCTCTCCTCCCAACCCTATCTTCAGGAATACGTATCGGCACATCCTAATAAGGATTAAAGAGCTCATAAATCAGCAGATGAAAAAAGAGGTATTTAGCCTTTTAGGGCCTTTGCTAGCACTACAGCTTATGAACTGGCTTTTTTGGATTTGTTGCATTAGTACCAGAAAGCAAAGTACCTAACCTTTATCTGAAGCTTACCATACAAGCTTGCCAGTCAAATTATTTATGAACTATTCCTGGCTCTAGGGCTGGTACAATACCTGAAGTGTGACCCATGAGTGAAATCTTGTATCATTGTTCCTATCACTGTTCCTACCTTTGTTTAGGGCTGAAGCAAATCAGAGATCTATCTCTTTTGAAGGGCAATAGGAACTGCCATGCTATTCCATAGGGACACAAATTTTAATAGTAATATGTACATAAGCTAATTACATAGGACTGGACTTTCCCTGTGTGCTTTAACTAATGCATTTCCAACTAGGAGAAAAGCAACAGCAGTAGAACTACTGCAAATAATTTAAAAGAAATGCCACACTCACAGCATTATCCTCCCCTAACCTCAAGCTGCTGACACAAGAAAAGGTTCAGAGCCCTTGACCTGGAGCTGAAAAAGGAGACCCAGAAGGAGACAGCTAAATGCAAATCAACTTCCCTTTCTTTTCCATCTTTGATTCCTTCTAAAAAGGTTCTTAATTTTGAGAACTCCATTCTTAGGTGGTTGGTTGTGCTAAGCGTTGTACAGAGAAGCCCTGATACCTGTTTCAGGACTAAGAATGTCTTTGAACAGTTACATGTGCATCTAGGTCCTTTCATTTCACACAAAGACATGGTGTCAAGTAGGAGGAGAAGAAAGGGGTTTGTACTCTCACTGTGACTCATGGGAACACAGCTAAGCACTGTGACAGCACCTCATGTTGACAAGCCTCAATATTGCAGCATGACACAAGCAGAGAACTATCTGTTTAGGCTTAATTTAGCTACTGCCTTACACCACAGCCAGCTTGATTTTGCTGCTTTCTGTTATAAAAGCAAGAGCACCTAACATAGCAATGTACATTTTAATGCTGGATTATGGCAGGAGCCTGTAGATGAATAACCATTATTTTTGGAATATTCCAGTTAAGTATTGCTGTGAAATAGTCATGCAGACAATTGGACAAGAAAAGCAACAAAAGACTGAAGTTCCAGGATGACATTCAGATCCAGTCTGCTGTTACGTTGTTTATACCAAAGTCCATGGCTCTGCTGTTGTTAAGGGTCTTGTCAGCTTTTCCATTATATGTTCTTATTTTCAGGGATTTGTTGGTAACAGAGATTCACTCCAGGCAGAATGAAAACACTAGGAGACTAACATTTGGCCAAAAGCAAAAGGCACTGTTTACAGCTGATAAATTCACAGATGGACCAACTCTCTACTTGAACAATGTTAAAAATAAATGGAGAAGTAATCGTGTCTTCTTATAAAATTTAATGCTAATAAGAACCAAAATTTTTAACTTTTCTTTTACGATACCAGAACCTATTAAGCACTAAAATGCTGGTGAACAAAATAAACTCTAGGCAGATCTTTTCAACATGGTTGCATCATTTTCACACTCATTCCAAACTCAGAATTACAGGATAGGAGCAAGTGTACTTTGACATCTGCACCTACATGGTAAGACACTGTCTGCACGCATAGGCTGGACTCAGTCACATAGGTGAAAGTAAACTTTGACCACCTCAAAGAAGCTGTTTCCAGGTTTTCCAAAGCAGGTAAAATCTAGGTGAAATAGGTGGCCCTAAAATGTGCATAGAGAGCTAAATACACAGAATCTTTGGATACGTTCACACTTCTGTTCACATGCCATAACTGATTTGTAGGATATCAGAAATACCTCCAAAACACCTCCAAAAAAAAGGAATGTTCTAAAGGCATGTTCTAAAAGTTATTTATGTATACCTGGAGATAACAATGCTCTACATTTTTAAACTTAATTCTTTTAATAAAAAATGCGTATTAAACTCTATTCTGATAAAGACAGCTGTACAGTTCGCTTCATTTTCAATGACCATTGAAGAAAAAATTCAAAAAAATTTAGTTCTTCACTTTTTCAGATAAATTCTTCCAAACACTCATCATTTAGTTTATATCTGGAAAACACAGAAATGTTGATTCACACCATTAGCATCTGAATCAAGTTTCTTAAAAAATTTTTTAAAAAAGAGAAAATAAGATGTATAAAGAACAAATAGCTTCAAGAAACAGTGCACATTTTTTAATGCCTTTTCAATTTCACAGAAGTATATACAAACTTAAAAGTCACAGACATTTAAGTAGCTTATCAAGATTTCTTTACTTAGTTATATCCATGGTATTCTCAGCTTGCCAACAGGGAAAGGGAAATAACACAGGGTTGAAAGAGAGGACACCGGGTTCAGTTTATGCTGGTGTTATTCACTGCCTTTGTGACCCCAGAAAAGGTGCTCTGCTGTTCTTCTATAAAACTGTGTCACAGCACTTCTTTCTGCCTTGAAGTGTCAAGAGATGTTCAGAACAACAGGTAACAAATTCAACATGTTAGAGAAAAGATGAAGCAAGGCTAGCTCCTAACGAGAAGTCTTTCCTCCCCACCCCACCCACACCCCACATCTGCTCTGTGAATTAAGTAATATCAACTCTTGGGGGATACACAGAACCAGTCAAGCTCTTGGAAGTATACATTTTTTTCCCAGGTCCTTAGTCTGTAAGCACACTAACAACCATTTGCCTGAATGGTTTGATTATAGTCTGTTTCTGCAATATTTACAAAGACAAGCCATCCCAAAGCTTTTAGAGTGGCAAATCCTTTTCGACAAGCATAGCAGTATTAGAGCACCACAGTCATCCTGTTAGATTTGAAACCTGTGTAGTTATTTACAACATCATTTCATCTCGCCTCCAAGTTCTAAACAAATCCCTGGTTACTGTAGAGATCTGCAAAGAGTGGGAATTCTTATGTATCATGTTAATATCTTTGGCACAGAGGCAATAGGCACTATAATTGCCTTAGCAAAATTCCTTTATCTATGTGTCTACATCACTGAAGAATTCTCAGTTATTTTTAAATATTTGCCGGTAGGTCATTTAAAATATATTTATAGAGCCAACATTTTGTGCAGCTCAGAAACTACAAACCATACCGTCTGTTCATTATTGTTTTGTACGTTACACTTCACTGACACTACAATGTCTCTAATGGAAAGGAATCCTGATACTTTTATTACCACATGAATTTTAACAGGGTTTTCAGGCCACAGAGATACTCTTCTCCAACTCTGTAAAGGGTCAACATGAGCTGTTGGTTTTTTAATGGGTTTTTAGCGGCCTATTAGGATGAAACAGAAATTACAAAACACATAGGTATAAAAAACAAAGAAAGTGCTCCTGCCTCCGCAGATGAAACTCATTAGACAACCCACAGTGCTACTATTTCCTTATATTTAATATATAATCTCAGTGTCTCCATGCTTAGAATAGTTAAGAAATGTTCTCTACACTGCTGACTCTTTCAAAGCGAGAAATACTAAACATTCTGATAGCTTTACTGTACCTCACTATGCATATTTTCTTTTGTCAAGGCAAATTGGAAGTAAATAATATCACTAGAACATAAGAAGGATAAACAAAAATTCATTCACATTAAACTCACAAATTATGCCTTGGCTAAGAACTTGGCTGAATAGGAAAGTTTCATTAATAGTAACAGTGTTCCTCACAGCTGAACAACTCTTGGTTCAAGTGAAGATTTTTCAATTATGGTTTTAAGCCCCTTTCAAGTAACATACAATGAACTGAAAAAAAGATAATTCTTTTTAAATCCCACAATAAGCCTCAACATTTGCAGTGGGCTGAGGAGAGGGAAAGGCTGCAGAAAGCTGCTTTTGAAAGCAAAAAAAAAAAATATGCACCATTGATGGTTTAAAAGAAATTGTCAGTGTAGTTAAAAAGATGCATTTGAAAGTTTATTTCTGGATACTTATGGGCAAACTGTAGTAGCGAATTTCTTAGGGAAGAATCGTGAATTAGATTCAACAGCCCCAGGAGAAGTCCTTTTCCACCAGTTGACATTAAGAATGTACCGGGCTTATGTGATTATTCCTGTCTTAAAGACAAGACCAAGGATGACCTAGCAAAGAGAGTCTCTTGAAGAAGTTGATATTTGCATGCAACTTAAGATAAGAGACTTTTGAGATACTACACAACTGGTGCAGGAAAATTAATCATGAATTTCAAAAGTAACCAGCTACATTAGTAAAATTACGAGGTAAGCCGGTATAAAATCCAGTCTGAAAATAGAATAAGACCTTTATCAAGAAAATACAGAAATTGCCAATAATTAACATTTTTAAGAGCAGCTAAAAAGCTACAGGCCTCACAAAGTTCATTTACAATTTCTGGGATTTTCCAGCATGTCATGCCACCACTAAATCATTTCAGATGAAAAGGAGGACTGTGGAAAGCTATTCTGTTGCTGCACATAAAACAGACCACTAACTTGCCTTCATGCACTTCTAAAGCACTGATTCTTCAATACTCAACAATCATCTGAAATCTCAACAGAGACTTAAAACTATTCATGAATTAAATTGAGCAATGATTTTAAAAGCAACACAACAGAGAAAGAGCGAAGCAGTCAACTTCAAGTGTAGTCACTTTCCCTTCAGAGCAAGTCTAAGTGGTGGAATTGTACTGAATGCATCTATTAAAAATTGAAGTACAATAAAGGGAATAACTCCAGAATAATTACGCTAGCTTTCTAAAGCTGTAAGCAGTAAAGAAGCAGTGAAGGTAATTTAGTCGCCCTCACTGAGAAATTAAGACAAAGTTCAAAATATGACAAGCAACACTAAGTTCTGAGTTGTATTTAGCACGTTTTTTGCTTGATAACAGTATTGGGGGCACTGATTAAAAATAGACACAGGGGAGTGTGGGCCTGAATGCACCCCCTGCATCTCTAAAGCCATTTCTTCTGCTGCAAGTGAGCAGCTCTGCATTGCACTGCGGGTAAGAAACAGCCCTAGAACAGAGATAGCCATTAAAAAGGAGGGTTACTTCAGTGCTGGGGAGCCCTCCAGTGGGACAGAGAGATTATAGCGATTTATGCACTGCCTTTGGCTCCAGCTTACAGAGAAGTACATTGACGTTTGCTGTGCAGATGAACTCCCTGGGGAGTCAGTCTCATCTGGAACTTAAGACACGTTGTTCCAAATCACACGGGGAATTCTCCAGCATATGTAGAAATCAGTAGTGAGAAAAAAAAAAATAAAAGAAAAGCACCTATTTACTTTAAATATGTGAGCCTGTCCACGAGGAATGCAAGCTCTGCTCTTCAGTTAGAGCATGTCTTTGCATTCATGAGGGCAAGTTCAAGGCCCTGATCTATCACAGTATCACAGTATCACAAGGTTGGAAAGGACCTCTGAGATCAAGTCCAACCTATAACCTAACACTAACACCAACACTAACACCAACCATCATCTAAACCATGGCACTCAGTGCCTCATCCAGTCTCCCTTTAAACACCTCCAGGGTCGGTGACTCCACCACCTCCCTGGGCAGCCCATTCCAATGGCCAATCACCCTTTCAGTGAAGAACATTTTCCTCATATCAAGTCTAAACTTTCCCTGACGAAGCTTAAGTCCATGCCCTCTAGTTCTGCCACTGGTCACCTGAGAGAAGAGACCAATCCCTGCCCGACTACAACCTCCTTTTAGGTAGTTGTAGAGAGCAATGAGGTCTCCCCTGAGCCTCCTCTTCTCCAGACTAAACAGCCCCAACTCCCTCAGTCGCTCCTCATAGGGCTTGTGCTCCAGCCCCCTCACCATCTTTGTTGCCCTCCTCTGAACACATTCCAGTATCCTAACATCCTTCCCAAACTGGGGGGCCCAGAACTGGACACAGTATTCAAGGTGAGGCCTGACCAGTGCCGAGTACAGGGGGACGATAACTTCTCTGGTCCTGCTTACTACACTATTCCTGATGCAGGCCAGAATGCCATTGGCCTTCTTGGCCACCTGGGCACACTGCTGGCTCATGTTGAGCTTCCTGTCCACCAGCACTCCCAGGTCCTTTTCTGCCTGACTACTCTCCAGCCACTCTGTCCCCAGTCTGTAGTTCTGCATGGGATTGTTGTGTCCAAAATGAAGTACCCGACATTTGGACTTATTAAACATCATCCCATTAGAATCAGCCCAGCTCTCCAGTCTGTCCAGGTCCCTCTGAAGGGCCATCCTACCCTCTAACATATCAACCCTTCCTCCCAGCTTGGTATCATCTGCAAATTTGCTGATGATGGACTCAATCCCCTCATCCAGATCATCAATAAAGATATTAAACAGGACTGAACCCAATACCGATCCCTGAGGGACACCACTGGTGACCGGTCGCCAACTGGATGAAACACCATTCACCATCACTCTTTGGGCTCGGCCATCCAGCCAATTCCTAACCCAGCACAGAGTGCTCTCATCTAAGCCACGGGCTGCCAGCTTCCCTAGGAGTCTACTGTGGGAGACAGTGTCAAAGGCCTTGCTGAAGTCCAGGTATACCACATCCACAGCCTTCCTCTCATCCACCAGGCGAGTCACATGGTCGTAAAAGGAGATCAAGTTGGTCAGGCAGGACCTGCCCCTCCTAAATCCATGCTGGCTGGGCCTGATTTCTTGACCGTTCTGCAGGTGGTGCATGATTTCACCCAGGATTATCTTCTCCATGATTTTACCTGGGACCGAGGTCAGGCTGACAGGTCTGTAATTACCTGGATCATCCTTATGGCCCTTCTTGTGGATGGGCATCACAGTGGCCAACTTCCAGTCTTCCGGGACCTCTCCAGTGAGCCAGGACTGCTGAAAGATGATGGAGAGCGGCTTAGCAAGCTCATCCGCCAGCTCTCTCAGCACCCTAGGATGGATCCCATCTGGCCCCATAGACTTATGAGGGTCCAAGTGGCCCAGCAGATCTCTAACTTCCTCCTCATGGATTGCAGGAGGGCCATATTTCACCCTGCCCCCATCAACCACTTCAGAGGGCCAACTATCAGGTGAGCTGACATCCTTGCTGTTAAAAACTGAGGCAAAGAAGGCATTAAGTACCTCAGCCTTCTCTGCATCTTTGGTTACTATATTTCCCTCCACATCCAACAAGGAGTGGAGGTCGCTGCCGCCCTTCTTTCTGCTATTGATGTATTTATAAAAACTCTTCTTATTGTCCTTAACAGAAGTGGCCAATTTGAGCTCCAGCTGGGCTTTTGCTTCCCTGATTTTCCTCCTACATGACTTAACAACATCCTTGAACATGACCTGGCTTACATCCCCTTCTTTCCAACAATGATACATCCTCTTTTTCTTACTTAGTTCCTTCAGAAGTTCCCTACTCATCCAGGCCGGCCGTCTGCCCCTATGACTCTTCTTACAACACACAGTGACAGCCCGCTCCTGCGCCTGCAAAATTTCATTCTTGAAGTGTATCCAAGCTTCCTGGACCCCCTTGCCACTAAGAGCTATTTCCCAGGGTACTTTCCTGACCAGTTCCTTAAATAACCCAAAATCTGCCCGCCGAAAGTCCAGCATTGATGTTCTGTTCCTGGCTTTTCTTATTACATTGTTCAGAGAGAACTCATGATCACTACACCCCAGACAGCCTCCGACAACAACATCACTCACCAGCCCTTCTTTGTTTGTAAACAGCAGGTCAAGCAGAGCCTCACCCCTGGTGGGCTCACTCACCAGCTGTGACAAAAAGCAGTCCTCAATACACTCTAAGAACCTCCTGGACTGCCTCCTCTCAGCAGTGTTAAGTTTCCAGCAGATATCTGGAAGGTTAAAGTCTCCTAAGGTTACATCTATCAAGGGGTTAAGAAAATCATTGTGTCATCTGCCATGGGGTTAGGCCAGAACCCACTCCTCTTTGCTGTACTGAAGAGTTCTTGAAATAAATACATTCAAGGCAGTTGAAAACAGACTGCATGAGTGTGTAAATACATGTATACCACAGAAGTTTCAAAGAACAGACAGAGAGCTCTCCTGTTGTTCAGCCATGAGTCCTTGCTTTCTTACTTACTCCTGCTGCCTTTCTTGGTAAAGACCATTAACTGTAATTACCCAGAACAACAAAAGATAGAATCTTTATTTTAGAATTGCCTGTGGATTAATGCCAAAATTGATCAGCGTTGATGAAAACGTGCATCAGCTGCTGTCTCTTTTGTGTCAGGGCACTTTATGAAGCCTAAGCTGAAGTCCTAAGCCGCAAGAGAGATCTCTAGCAACAAGAGAGATTTCCCCAAGAGATACGAAGAGACCATATCAGTCAGCTGGTCCTAGCAGGTAAATTGATACTTCTGGTTGCTCAGTCTTTTCCCACTCAACTTTGATTTTGCTTCATACTGACTTTCGGAGAGATGTCTAAAAATCCAAGAACAAATTAGGTCAAAGAAATAGAATTTGAGACTGTTCTTTTTTCACATGTTTGGAAGCATGCTATTTTCATAAAATAACCCGTGCAGTAGGACTGAGCTAGCTTTTTTTACTCAATTTCTTTTCTAATTCCACACATTTCAGTTTGACCTCCAAGTTCTTTAGTCACTTCAGGATATAAACCATTCCACTAGTGTAAATCACACAATTTTGACTCCTCGTGCAGACATCCTCTTGACTTCAATGTGAAATATAAGTTTATTCAAGTGGCAACAGAAGTTAACCTTTGTTGCTGCAGTTTAATTTGCGCAGTTTACAAAGTAGAAAAGCAAATTAAATTATTCCTGAATGCTATATTTCTAAAATGCATAAATTATGAAGAAACTAGGCCTGTTTCAGTCATTTGCATATTTTTGTAAAGCATTGAAAATGTTGCTTAATTCGAAGAGCAAAGTGGTAGAACATTGGCATTTCCAAAGGCAAAGAATAATTACTAAGAAGTCAAAGGAAATATATGGTTTCATTCTGCGCTTTTATTTTCTTCCATTCAGCAAGAACTAGAGCCGATTGTATTAAAATATTTCATTAAGCCTTGAATTTATGAAGGCTGAAACAAGTTATTCAATGTCTAAATGTTCAAAATATATGAAAAAAGTGCAATAAGTATAATTACAGAGGAAGAAAAAAGTAGTTTTTCTTTCACTGATGCCTAGACAACATCTAGCTTGCGCAAAATTAATGGTTGCATCATTTTTATCAATTTACCAATATTAAATTAGACTACATCAAAAAATTGTATTTATATAATTACTCTTCCAAAATAAACCAAATCCCAAGGAAACACAAAAATGTAATATATATAGAAGTAAAGTAGACTTATTTTACTCTAAGACATGAGCTTTTTATTTCTCAACACATTCTCACCACATGCATATAACAACGCTCCTCTCCATAGCTTTAATTTACAGAAATAGTTAATAATGAATGGTTATGTTGTATAGCTTCTCACTGTTATTCTATCAGAAAAGTACTCCAATACAGAGTAGACACTTCTAATAGAAGACTATACTCTAATAGAAGAGTATTTAAAACAGAAATTAAGGTAATTATGTTTATTGTTTAAAGGAGAGATATGAGCACACTGATCAGTTAATTATTAAATTAACTTCACAGTAAGAACTGTTTGATTATTTTTAAAGAATGACCTCTCTGAGGAAGAGGAAAACTGGGGCAACCTGGTTCTTCTATCAGACCCAGGAGGAAATGAGCATGCATACACACATAGGCTCTGTAGCCCCGGGGCAAAACACATTATTGAATGATGGATGAAATATCAAAATGTTTAACTTCATTAAGGTACTGAGCACACCTGTCATGTGGGTAGAGATAAGGAAGGGAAATGTATCATAGACTGGTTTGGTACTTTAAGGACCTGCCCAGTCTTTTCATATCTTCCCTTCCAAAATTCAGCAGCACATGGTGAAATCATGTTGTGACGTGATCCTGAATGATGTTTTTGGCTTTAATATTGTGGCGTTTGTACACAGAGATGTCCTGTCCCTACCAAATGTAACTACCAGAAGGACGTAGTTCACCACACACTTAAGGTTCAGACTCTGCTTGCTGCAAACATTGGAAACAATCCACACTGAAATATTTCCTGCAATAAGTGGAGAAAACACAGTTATTTAAGTTTTATAAACTGTTTATGTGAAAGTGATCATTAAAGTATGAATTTGCTTTGAACAAATATTTCTAAAAGCTAGTTTTATTCACACAAAACCCACTGCTCTTTTGCCAGATTTCATACCACTGAAATTTAAATGTTAATGGAAGTTTCCAAAATCATTTTAAAAATGTTTTTTAAGCTGCAAACAAAAACCCAAACATTTTCTTGTTTTAAACATAACACAATATGCCACAAAGAACCCCACAATGCTGAGCTGAACACAGAGGATGGCAGTCATCTGACAAGCACAGCATTCCCCCTCAGGAAATCTGATTGAGACTGCTGGTAGAAGCTAACTCACTTGCGCACTGATGAGTTACATCATATGTTGTCTTAATACTTCATCAAGTTATAATATTAAAACATAGTCCTGCTAGTAGGAGCATTTTGGAGATGTTGGTTCTTTCAGTGCATGAACTGCTCTCTGAAAGCGCTTTAAGGTAGATGAGATGCTTCCTAGTCTTGAATATGCCAACTTCCAGCTTTCATTTGCTATAAAGAGTAATACAATATATGCTACAGTGATTCTGATAACAATTTAATTCCAAATCAGGGTCAGGCAGGAGCAGGAGAGAGGCTGCAGGGAATCAAGTTATGGGAGTGCATGAGGCCATGATTAGGGTATAACTCATGTGGAAAGAGCTTGGAGTTGGTCTGCACTCTTATTTTATTCCTGACCTGCTCTGACCCCTAAAAGAATGATTTGGACAAAAAGTTCACTTGGAGTTCTCTCGCTTCAAAATCAGTCACAAAACAAGAAGGAAATGAATAACCTGAGGGACTATCAGTTGGTTAAACCTCTTTTGGTGTACTCACTTAAGTGGAGCGATGCTAAATTACACCAGCTGAGAATCTGCCTTCACGTCTTTAATTTACTCTCAAAGTCCTTTAAAAAGAGTATCAACCTGGTAATTTTCCTCAGACTTTTGAGGTCAGACACCCCTACCTTCCTCTGAATATCTCTTTGAATTAGAATGGGAATGACACAGTTTCTCTGCCTGGAAAGAGATTGATTTTTCCTAAGGTGCAAAGATTTCAGTGCCCACAGTAATGATTCCATCTACTGTGATAGGTCATAAATAAACATAACAATACATTCAGTGCTGTTGCCAGCTATTGTACAGGAAGATATTATCCTTACAAACAAAATGTCAATATGTTTAATTAAGGCTTAGAAAGCAAATGAAAACTCAAGTTCACAGCGTAAGATCAAGTTTTCAACTCAAAGATCACAAATTCATGTTTGCATCCCAAGAAAAAAATAAACTAATCAAAAGACAGCAAGGAACACACCAAGAAAAAAATACTATAAGGTGATACATATGATCCATGCAAAATCAGCTGAAAATCAATAAGAAGTTACTCTACTAGTACATCATATTGAAGGGCAAGGAGGCAAGAAGAAGAAGAGGATAACAAAAAAATTTTCAGCTTAGAAACTTATACAAGCTCTGTTTCAGTGAGCGAACCAAAAAGAATTCTCTCTATGGTATAAAAATACCTCTGAAGTCATTTGAAATTTTCAGATGAAAAGGGGAAATTATCTTAGGTTTAGAGGTAATGACTGATTTAGGGAGATGAACATGCCAAAAAGCTTTCTGCAAAAGAAAACACAATTTTGCATTTTGTGTCACCTGTGGTGAATGCCATTTTACTGCTTAAAGAACATCTCCCATAAGACAAAAAATCAAACGGCAAGAAATATATCTCGTACAGACTGAAATTTCTTTAAACTGCAATAGATTCAGGAGAGAGGTAAGAAATGTCACATGCTGTTCCATGCTCTTCTGTAATTCCCCAGGATATGGATTTGAAAGACCTCTTGAATAAAGGCCAGTGTCTCCTAATGGAGTCAATGAAGATATTTCACCTTTACTAAACACACTAAAAGCTTACAACTTACTGAAGGTTAGTAAAATTCTTCTAGTTCCTAAACTAGCTTTACCCATGGAAAAACAAATACCTCTTGCTCCTTTTCTACCATTCTCCTTTAACTCTTTTTTCCTAGCATTTACCTGAATATGTTTCTACTACGCAAACACTCCTTCTCTTTCTAGACTAACCAACCTCATTTCTTTTAATTTGTTCTGAAAAGATTGGCTCTCCACTGCCTGATAATTCTTGTAGCATTTTTCCTGCAGCTTTTGCATTTTAAAGTCATTTAAAATCAAGGAAGTTATACGAGAATAAATCTGTAGCAGAAAGAAATAGGAGATGGTCTATGGGATAAACAATGGTATCTGTGTTGTTTGTAAGGGAGGAAACAACACTGGGTTAATAATTTGTCCTCTCTACTCTCACTGCTTCCCTTTGTTTCCTCTCAAACTTCTTTATTATTAATTGCGAAGAGCAAATCAAAATAAAATTGGAATGCAGAAACTCGGCCATACCAAAAAAAAACCCTCTCTCTAACCTCAAGGACATTTTGCCATTAGCAAATGCCTCATATAAATCTTCCAAACCACAAAAAAAGAGAAGGGCAGATCCTAAGGTGCTCCATTTCCTTTCCCCAAAGGTTATAATTGCTTATACTTTAACTTATGCCTCAAGAACTACTCAATAAATTCATTATTGCATTATTTCTGCCTAGCTTCTTCATTTTTCCAATTATTCTCAAATTTAAATGAAATGTGTACCAACACATGGAATTTTATGTTTCGTTGGACTGATCCCTGAAGCTTTATAATTATAAATGTGGAAACACATATGTGAAATTGCCTCAAATGTCACAGTCAAAGACTCAATTCTCCTTATTTTTCTCATCTTTTGGAAGACTGAACTAAATTTTGCAGAAAATGCCAAAAAAAAAACCTAAATCACCTCAGTTGCTAACTTAAATTCCAGTGCCATATCAAAATTTACCATGCAAGAAAGGCAATTTTAATAGCAGAGGCAAATCACAGCAAGAAGACTTCAGTGAATTCTGTAGTATTTTCATAGACTCAGAGACCTGGATTTTAACTGGTCTCTGGCTGAATCTTTCCTACTTGTTCCTATCAATACATGACAGTATAGCCTAGGTTCATCCAGTTGAAAAAAATCTTTATCAGTTCCCTCACAATGTAATGGCAAAAAAACTGATGTGGTAAGACAAAAACATTAATGGCAATGACTAAGGAGATAGGGACCACTTAGCCTTACTATGCAACAGGTAACTGCCCTAGACTTAGAAAAATGTTGCACATTTTGTCAGTTAAAGTCATTTGCTGACTGAAATAGTGGCAGTACAGTCTGAGGAGGACAGCTCTCAGTCAGCACAATTACCTTGATTATTTCTTGATGTGTATTTCAGAGTTGTACTAAGTTCAGTTGAAAGGGACCTCAGGAGGTCATCTGGTCTAACCATACAAAAGGGGAAGTATTTCCATTACAGAAAGTAGCTCAGGGCTTTATCCAATTAAGTTCAGAGTATTTTCAAGCATCTTCCACAATATTTTGAGGCAACCTGTTCCAATATTTGTTTGTCTTTACTATGATTTCTTTTCCTAGTATCTAATTAGGATTCTCCCTGAGGCAGCTTCTGTCCATTGCCCCTCATCCTTTACCTATCTACTTAAGAGAGATTGACTCCATCTTCTCTATAAAAGGAAAAAAAACATCTCCCTTAGATAGCTGAAGACATCCATTTATGCATAGGAAACAGATGGGGAGAAAGGTAATCACTATTCTAACAGTCGTAACACTTCAGAATATTGAAAGATTCTTTTACACAAGAACTAAAAAAGACAGCTTCAGCCTATGAATAAAGGATGTGTTGGTGATTGCTAAGTTAACACCAGTAAGATTAACCTTCTCAAGAGTGGGAAAATACTTTATTGAGATAGGAAGCCCTGTAAAATGTGTTTTATAAATAGGTTTTCTGTTTTAGTCTTGTAACTTGGTCTCTGTCAACTCCAAAATGATATTTCCATTACATGAGAAGATGAAAACAATGAAAAAAATTTAAATGATTCAGTCAACTTTGGTTTGAACATTATTGAGATAAAATTCATACTATTCCTTCAGGAAAGCCTTGATGAATTGCAAATTTTTCTCCTGAAGGAAGAGTGATTGAACATCGATTTAGAAAAGGTAAGGAGATATGATTAAAAACAAAAGTACAACAGAATCAAATCGCAAGAATATGGAATCTCACTGTATGATGGAACGTGACCAACACATATACACTACTTAGAATAGGAAGAAAAAACTTCCACAGTTCTTTGTCTCAGAGGAAGCAAAGTAAGGTAGAAAAGTCATCATGTATTGTAGAGTAGGCAAAATCCATCCCTGGAGTGAGCTGCCCGAGCTCTTTGTCAGTCTCCAGATGGATTTTATTAAGCCTTCTAGTTCATTCTTTCAAAGTTGTCTTTATTATTCTTTTGCTCAAATGATGCAGGAAAAACTTATTCTTTATTCGTTTCAAAACAAGCATTGTTCTAGAGCTCCTGCCATACAAAGGGTAATGAGGTTCAGTGTATGTTCTGTGGGTGGCTTGAATATCACCCCCATGTCCGTATTTACAGATGGTTGGCTAAAATGTATGGAGATTGTTAATTGGAAATGACCCTTAAATTATGATAGTAATTTGGTTTTAATGAAATAGCTAATTTGAGCTGAAGAGATATATGCAAATCTAAAAAATAAAACCCAACTGCATTTTCCTGTCTGATTTCAGCTCACCTGTCTTTTTAATGTCCCCCTATCCCTCAGGATACCTCAGCATTTCAGTAGACATTATTTTTTTTGCCATGTTGTCTCCACCTCAAACTTAATCTTAATCTTAAAACAACATTCTAGAGTTAATTCTGCCTTATCAGAAAATGATGTCATCTTAACCCCAAAAAGATTGCAGCCCTTCAGAGTCTGAAACTTAGTCCCAGCTCATCACACTGGCTTCTGTCCATCACAGGTCTAGTCAGAGGTCATGGGCCAACTCATCGGCTCCCTAACTCATATTTTAAAAGAATTTGACGGCAATGACCCGCTCTTAGTTACTGCATGTAGAAAATATATGGAGGGAGAATCAGGTTATAAGTAATACATTAAGTGTTTTGCACAGGGACTGGGATGCAAAAACATATGGGAGACCCCCCTGTTGAGCCATGAGGTTCGTAATGGTCCTCCATGCTTCCCAAACTCCCCTTTCAAAGAGGAGTCTAGGTGTGGCTGGATCCAATCCTAGTCCAAGACTTGATCAATGGTTTATGACTAAGAGGTGCAGAAGGTAACGATAGAGAATAAGGGAGGATTGCATGTGTTGCTAGCTTAAGGACTATATCTGCCTGCCAGATTCTCTGTATCAATTAACTAAGATCTCTAAATGTCATTTCGCTTCTCCACCATACTCACCTTCCACCCGGGCATTCTGCCGACTGCTGCCAGGTGTCAGTTTGCTCTGAAATTTGGATCCGAGGTTTTGCAAAGCAGATTCTCAGGCATTAGAGTTCCTAAAACAAATAATGTAATGGAAGGATAAAGCAGCATTGTCAGCTCTTCAGAGGGGGCCCAACATCAACCAAGAAATCCCTGGACATTAGACCATTACAGACTATTTAGCTGCCCCCTTGCTTGACGATTTGGTCCAGTAGTAATTTTGAGTTCTGGGGTAGTCTTGCTCCTCATTGGATTCCTTCGCTGTCAGACAGGTTGTTATCTTGTCTCGGTGCAGCTGGTATTGATGATCTGTATCCTTGAATCCTCTGTATTTTTCTGGTTTTCATTGATCTGGAGGCCATGTTTGACTAAACAGGTTGTACATGCTGGGAAAATTTTTAACTGGAAATTCCCAGCTTATAGACTAGTGCTTCAGAGAAGGTCTTGCTACTCATGCTAAGAAAGCTACCAAATCACATATATGTAACATTCAAAATGTTACTTATTTAAGCTAAATAACTAATCTCTATTAAAGAGGAAAATTCCCTGGTTATGCAGTCCAGCTATCATCCAGGGGAGCATTCAAATGGGGATCACAGAATCACTTAGGTTGGACAAGACCTTTAAGATCATCAAATTCAACTGTAAACACTGCTTTTCACAAAGGCTCTTTGGTAGACAACATCCATGGGCTTTCCCTCATCTGTTGAGTGGGTCAACTTCTCACAGGAAGAGATCAGTTCAGTCCAACAGAACCTGCCTTTCCTAAACCCACGCTGTCCGGGCCTGATCACCTGGTTATCCTGTACATGCTGCACGATAGCACTCAAGATGAACTGCTCTTTAACCCCTTCCTGGCACTGAGGACAGGCAGACAGTTCTTAAAATCCTCTTTCCAAACCTGCTTGTAGATGGGAGTCACATTTGTTAATCTCCAGTCAACTGTGACCTCTCCAATTAGCCAAGACTGCTGATAAATGATTGAAAGTGGCTTGCTGAGCACTTCTGCCAGTTCCTTCAGTACTCTTGGGTGGATCTCACTCAGCCCCATAAACCCAAGTGTGTCTAGCTAGTGTAGCAGTTCGCTAACCACTTCCTGTAGGATTATGGGGGCTCTATTCTGTTACCCATCCCTGTCTTCCAGCTCAGGGAGCTGAGTACCCAGAGAATAACTGGTCTTACTATTAAAGACTGAGGCAAAGAAGGCATCAGGTACCTCAGCCTTTTCCTCGTCCTTTCCCAATACATTTCCTCCACTTATACTAAAGGATAGAGATTGTCCTTAGCTCTCCTTTTGTAAGCAACCAGCCATCTGCCGTTGGTAAAACACCTCATTGCTTTGAGGATGACCCTTTAAAGGTGTCCCAGCACAAGCAATCATCACCATGCAGTCACACTGCCAACAGGGAGAGCAAAAAGAAGGTTCACTTAGGCTGTTGTATTTGTGGGACAGAAGTAGCTGACTCATAGTCAAATTGCCTATGAGGCTCCTTATTGGGGTTCACTGTGTTGTTCTGCTTCTTAGGGGTTTCCTGCTAGTTTGGTTGTGGGTGGGGGTGCTGTAGAATGCATCCATTATAAGCCATATACCTTCATGGTTATACCTACCTTACATAATGCTTCATCAGCAGATAGAATTATCTCTCTAATCACTGGTTTTTTCTGTGTTATTTATGGCTATGTTAAACAGTACAGATCTATTTGATAACACTTTGTCCTCTTACAGTAAATTGCTTATTCCTGTTCTTCACTTCATACTCTTTTAGCCTCTTCCAAAGAGTAACTTCCATTTTATCTGATATCAGCTTAATTCTATGAAAAAGTTTTCTATTAACAATAAGGTCAAAAGTTTGTTTGAACTCCATGTACACTGTGTAACAGGATGATCTTTATTTATGCATTTGTTAACTTTTTCAAAGTTACAGATGTAGAAGACATGATACACTAATGTAAAAGAGAAGAACTGTTTTGGATTTTGTAGAGCAAGTTTAAGGCTAGGGGAAAGAAACAAGACGGGAAAAAAAAAAGAGTACGAAGAGAGATTTATTGACAATTTTTTGAAGCATTAAAATAGATAATGCAAAACCTGCTGTCACAGAGATGTTGACTTGCAGATGAGCCTGGGGCAGGGCTATCCAGGTCTTGAGACAGAAGAGTCTGGAAAACTAGCTTTAATATTGACTACTTGTTTTTAGCATCCTACGTTGTCCATAGAAGTAGTATAAGGGTCAGAGCTGGTAAATATTAATGATTTTTGGTAATTTTTGAGGTACACCACGTTTTCTGGACTATGGCTTTTTACTCTAGTCTTAAACAGAAACTCATTATTTGGGATAGAAGGAAATGGGATATATATCTGGGATATACACACATCAAAGAACAGAGAAGACCTGAGTGGCATATTGATAGATTTTGCCTTAAACCAAGCCAAGAAAATACGACATTGTTAGTCTGCGATGTTAGGCTTTTATAAGTGTGGAATGGAAGAATTAAATGTCATAGTAAATCATCCATGGCACACAGAGCTAAGGTGACTTAGAGCACCAACAGGGACAACTAACTCTGGGACAGATCAGTCAGTCTGGTCATAGTAGTTGTACTCAAGGAACAGTCAGGAACCTGCTCCAACCTTCAAGCATAACCCACATAGAAAGAGGGTAACACAAATGCTTTATGCAAGGTTCTCCAGAGAACTTCAGAATTAGGATATAAAGATTAGGAAATTAGGATATTCAGACTATGGTCAAGAGTGTGGCTAGGATCTGTGTTTGGACCAGCAAGGAGAAAGATAAACTACCTGCACATCATTAGTCAGGGCCAGGATGCAGTCACGAGTCTGTATAATTAGAGAGGTGTTCTAGCCGGAATTAAGTAAAACTGGGATTAGGAATTGGGCCAGTGAGAGTGAAAAAAGGTTAGGTCCTCCAAGACCAACATGGTTAGGATGAAAGAAGGTGCCAGCAGAAACAGGGATGTGCTTATCGATTTCCTAATCTGAGGTCAGCAGAAATTTGATACATGATTAGTCTAGGGGTTCAGCTGAGTGAAGATGAGGGGTAGATATCAAACAGCTCCATGTTCTACTGAATTGTTCAGACCATGAAACTGAAAGTTGCTGACAGGGAGAGAGAATGGCTGAGACAACTCCTGATGCAGAAGACACACAGTTGAACCTAGTCTTAAATCCTGGAGTGAAGATTAAGTGTATACTTAACCTTCAAGACATTTAGGGGCCTATGGCAGATTTTGACATATTTCACAAAGGTCAGAATGAGCTTGAGAATAGTATATTGCTAGGCTGTTTCAAATCTAATTTAGATAATGTCTAATTTCCAGCCTACATGTATTCATAGCTAATTTATATTAATTTGTTATTGCATTCTATTAATGAGCCAGCTATATAGGAATAACTATGCCCATGTTCAAATTACTATGTAATTAAAATGAGCTTCTCACACAAATAACCCTGTCAAGCTCATTAAACCAGATGGAGGGCCTGTGTGGGCCTTACAATCTGGGAAGGTTATTTTGCAACTAGGCCACAGAGAGCCCTGCACAAGATTACCACTTACTGGCTGCTGTTAAAGGCTGTGGGCAAGAGCAGCCCATACCCAGCAGGACAATTTCTGCCTTGCTTTCTCTGATTGTCCTCATCCCATAGGCAGCAAAGCAAGAACACAAAAAGACCTAACTTTGTAGACCCAGACAAAGGGTACTGAATTCACCTTCACTTCAGATCAACAGCAGAGAGGAAAGATACACAGTTACTGAACCTGAGCCTTCTCCTAGCCCAGAAGCCAATGTCTTAGGCATCACTCAGCTAAGTGTATCTTCTTTCATTGAAACAAAACCAGAAAAAAATGCAGGGGTAAGTACATGCAAGCAAGAACAGCTTCTGCGACGGTTCACGGAGAATGAAGTCCTCCCTGAGAAACAGAACACAGAATGAAGTCCATAACAGCTGGAAGATTAATACAGAAGTCCTGGCCCAAACATGAGAGATTGAACTTGAAGTCTGTACATGAGACTGACTCCTTGTTAAAAAGTTTTTTCCTTTCATAAATGGACAATTGAAACTTGTAAAATAAGTCTTTACCCATCTATATTCTCCCCACTACCTATTACCAATTGTTTCTATTTATGTTATCCAGCAATTCCAGATATTTTTCTGGATTCTTAAAGGGTCATATACCCTATTATATATATCCTAGAGGTTTCTTTCCCTCCTCTCAAATAGAATTGGAGCATGCGTGTCCTCTTCTATGTCCAGACAAGCAACATTGCTTAATAGAGAGTGTCTTCAGGGTATTCAAAGTTATACAGCAACATACAAGCAGGATATGCACCTTCATAGACCAGGAACTTTTCCTGATGGTATTGATTAAGAACTTACAAAAGCAATTATATTCTTTCAAGTTCACTTTCATCAATAACATCTGAAGTGGAAATGTCCCAATGTGACAGAACCATCCAGCCACATCACTCCTCATAGAGTTTCATCATATTAATGTGACCTTTTCTCTTTTTCCATCTTGAACCACTCAAAAAATGGTATTTAGCAGCTGCAAAGAAACATCCCACAAGTGGGTTTATAGTTCAAAACCTGTCACTTTTCACAGAGTGAAAATAATTCTGTATGTCAAAAAAAAGGCTGCTCTTAAGTTTTATTTGCATATAGATGCCTGTTCACAAATTGCCTGCCTCAATGCCTCTCAGCCTGCCTCAGGATTTTATTTACCAGGTACAAGCTGTTGCTGTCACATAGCTCAAAGATTAAGCTGTTCTGGGAAAAAACACCTGCCTGGAATTCACTACCTGTAGAGCCTAAGTTTCTCCTGCTACTCTGGCCACCTCACCCTGTAGGCTCCTCTCCAGGAGGCAACCACTCCTCCCCTTATTTCTGAGGATCAAAAGCATGACTAGTTTATGTCAGGGAAAGATTCTAAACTTCTGGCTCTCCTTACCAAAGGTAAAGCAAATTATAGACTCTTCCTTTTCTGCCAGTGAATCTTGCCCTTCTTGGTGAGAAGATACCTCTGAATTCACTTTGAATAGCCATACAGGAAAGAACAAGCTAAATTTCTTCCAGTTCTGTTGCCATGTCTACGACCAGCATCAAGTTGTGAAAACTTCATTTCCAGACTCCCCTTGGGAATACACAGAAAAATTGTTCTAGGGTCTTGTTTTACTGTCTCTTGAGAGAAAAACAATTCACTTTTTCGCTCAAAGGAATCCAGAGCTCTCAGCCTCCTCAGCCATTCCTGCAGGGCTAAAATCCGAGACAACTATATCTACAGCTTAATCAACTCCAGCCTTCACAAAGGCTTCTTATCTTAATTCAAACCAAACTAGAATAGTTATAAAGTCTTCAGTTATCTCACGCTTCTCATTAGTTAATGATGTATCCCCAGATGGATAACCCATTCCAGGGCTAGTTATAGATACCACAGCAGGAAGATTTTAAATTATCCGCTGCTGTGAACACTCCTCTGTCTATTGAGAGGTTCCTGTGTCCTTGTACCCACTTAAGGTCTCTCTTTCCCAGGAACTGTTAGGCAGAACAAGAACTGCAGCTATAATTGTTATATAGGTCAACAGCTGCTTCTGTTCTGGTCACCAGACACTCATTCACTACTCTCTGGCAATTTTGATTGCATTTTACTCTGCATAAACTGGTCCTATTTCCTGTTAACAAATTCCATAAGAAAAGTTCCAGGATACTGTTTTTTTCCACTTGAACACAAAGAGAGAAAAACAATAAGAGGAAGAAAAAGAAAAGGACATCTCTACCAATTTCATCTTAAGAGAAAACAACTGTATTTCTTAAAACCCCAGAATGACACTATGGTTGAGGTTGGAAATGACCTCTGGAAGTCATCTGGTCCACCACACCAACTCAAGCTGGTTGTCCAGGACGATGTCCAGGCAGCTCTTGAATATCCTTAAGGATGGAGATGCCACAACTTTCTTGAACAACCTGTGCCAGTAATTTATCAGTCACCCTCACAGGTAAAAAAAAAGTCTTCCCTGACATTCAAAGGGAGTCTTCTGTGTCTCAGTTTGTGCCCACTGCCTCTTGTGCTGTCACTGGGCACCACTGATAAGATCCTAGCTCCATTGTCTTTGCAGCCTCCCTTCAAGGGTTTGTATACATTGAGAAGATCCACCCTGAGCCTTCTCGTATCCAGGTTGGATCATCCCAGCTCTCTCAGCCTCTTCTCATAAGTGGGATGATCCAGTCTCTTCATCAGCTTCTTGGTTCCTAGCTGGACACTCTCCAGTAAGTCCATGTCTCTCTTGCACTGGGAACCTCTGAACCATACACAGCACTCTAGGTGTCACCTCCCCAGAGCTGTACACAGAGGAAGTATCATCTCCCTTCAGCTGCTGACAGTGGTTTGCCTAATGCAGCCCAGGATACCATCAGCCTTCTTTGCAGCAAGAACACATCTTTTTGCTTCCAAGGACGTAACAAGGCACTTCAGCTTTCTCGTCCAATGGCAGCCTCTTTTATTTCAAGGATTATTTTACCTAAAGCTTTCTTTAGAGAACTCTGAAACTTTCATACTGCAGATAAGTTCTTTTGGGCTGATTACCATCAATTGTACCTATTTAAGTTAGTCAGCAGAGCCATTCACCTTTTACACTCTAATTCCATATTCCTAATTCCTTTCTGTCATATCTGTGAGGAACAGACATATAACAACCTCCTCCCCAGCAACACTTCATTCTTACTTAAGATCTGCATGTTCTGGGTAATGCAACAAGAAAGTGCCTTCCTCCTCAATAGGCTGTTCCAGTCATTACTGTTTGCCTTTGTCTTTTCCTTGATAAACTAGAAAAAATAACTAGAAGACAGCTCTAAGCCCTGGTGTACATCCAAAGTACCTCCTCCCCCATCAAGAAAAAAAAAGCAAAACCAAACAACCCAACAAAAAACAACCCCAAAACACAGAGCTCCTGGCTTGCACACAATCGACTGACTCACAGCCAAGCCCGGTGAAACTGAAGACCAGGTCCAAAGCTGCAAGGGTTAAACAGTAAGGTTTTTGGTCTGTCATGGCTAAGGACATGCTAAGGCAGCAGCTGCTAGTAATAAAGAGGAATAGATGGGCTCGATTACCGTAATATCAAATGATTCTGTATCAATTGAACACTCTGTGGTAGCTCAGGAGTGGCAATACCATTGACGGACCTGGAATGGGAACACACCATCATGCAATTCTCCTTCCACGCATGATAAGACAGCCTCCTTCTGTGGACAACTGCCAGTACCTAGAGAGAGCTTTGAAGAGCTAGTGGTTTTGATGATCCCACTCTGGAAAGAATTTCAAGATAAGGACTCTCTGAAACTTCCTTTTTGTTCCCAGGGAAAGAAGCCATATGCCACTCTCCTCACTCAACCCAGGACTGGCTTTTACTGTCTGCTGGTACTGTCCCAAACAGAGTTTGCGAGTTAAGAGCCCCTTTTTGTCAGCACAGGTGAATCTGACAAGACCCCGTAATAATAAGGGTATGATTTTTACATGAATATGGAGTTCAAACATAACAACAGAGTGGCAGGGAGATGCAGACAGCAAAACAACATACTACTGAAGCCACCAAACCTGTATAAGTCTAGGTAGTTTCAAACTAGTATAGCTACATGGACAAAATGAAAAATTACTGCAATATTTTAATCATTTATTTTCCCTGTTGTATCTTGCATTGTTATCTACCAAAGCAGCAGGGGTGAACACTAGTCCCTTCCACGGTTGGCTCTATCAGGAAGAGACAATGTGTGCAAGGAGTTCCTTTGGAGATAGGATACAGAGCAGCAATTGAGTCATTGCTGCATAGGAGCACTACTAGGTTAAGAAAAAATAACAAACCTTTCCACAGGTCCTCTCCTGTTCTCGAGAAGGGAGCACAGAAGTTGTTCTATGAAGTCGCTAACATTTTGAGCTGAAGAGTGAATGTAAGCATTAATTGCGATAAGCATAGTGCTGCCTGGGGCAAAAGAAAGAAAATTATGTTGTCAGTGATAAGTTAAGCAGCAATGTGATCTAAATGGTATGTGTACCATGCAGATTTTCTGTTTTAACTGAAGAACTCTATATACTGCATATACTGCATTCCCCAATCTAACAAGTATTGACATGTGTGGATTTACATACTCGCTGCCTTGGTTGCCTTGCTCCCAAGATGGCTGTGTTCCGGAATTGAAACCAGATTATATGGACTGGTACAGAAGAACCCAGATGAAAAATGGAGCTGAAAGTGAGCCCCCATTTCATGGCAGTAGAGCTGCAACAGCCACTTGGCAATGCGGAAGACTATGCCTACAGCAGAAACAAGTATGCTGCTGGAGGCACTAGTTTAATCTCTGGAAACTCATAGCAATTTGTGATACTCTCATTCATACAATCAACTTAGCAAATTTCCTCTATACTCAAATCCATATGCACAACTTGGTTCTAATTCTAAAATTTATTGAATTCTCTTCCTTTCAATGCAGGCAAATAAGGCAAATTAAATAGAAGGTAAGGTTTTCCCCGCAATATAAAAATCAATTTGAACAGAGAAACAATTTTTAGTGGAAAACTAAAGAAACAATGGGAAAAGCAATCCTTTGCTGTTGAACTTCTCTCTTTTTTATAAACCAATACAAATACAGATTAATAGACTCCTGTGCAATAAAAATGGAAATAGGACAGATATATTTCCTCCTTGTAACCCACTTAACCAGAAACTTTTGCACTCTTCAAGAAGTACCTTCTCTCCAGGGACAGAAAGAGAAAGAAAGTAGAGAAAGGCAAAATTTTTGTAACAGAAAACCAGCAAATTATCCAGACTATATGGTTTCCTGAACTAATAATATCAAAGAAAGATACTCTTAGAGAAAGAGCTACTTTTTTAGTAACAGAGAAGACAGTGATCTTAAATACAGGATTCATAAAGCAACTAGAAGTTACACTGGACTACACTTCCTTTACATCACTTCACAAATGGAATCAGAATTAAAAAAAATGAGGAAAATAGCGTTCTGCAAAAATAGATAGTGACTACTCAAACTGGGAGCCTAAAGCAGTATTATACACCTCAGTTGGACAGAAAGACATTCCATCACAAGTAATTATTCACCATTTTGTCCATTATTCCTTGTGACTGCAATCTTGCCTTCCACAGTAAGGTACCTCACTTAAAAAAGTTTAAGCCATGCTGGAAAGTCAATTAGCCTCCAGTGCTTCATTTTGGCTTTCAGGCTAATAACAGGTCCAGTGACATGAACATAGGGAGTGTGAAGCAGAAAATTCACAAAAATCTCTTCTAAGACCCTCCTCGTGGACACCCACCAGGATACTCTGCCCCTAAACACAAATGTGCAGGAAATATGTGGCCTCCAAATGCAGCCCACTGCAAGTTCCAATGGTAAGGTCTGTACCAGCAGCAGAAGACACAAACCACCATACACTTCCAGTGTCCCTGGCTGGACAGTCAACGTAAGCCACATTCCTAGAGTTTCTTCTGCCTGAAAGTTCACAGATCTATGTTTCAAAAGACGGAGAACTTACCTCAGACAATTTAAGGTTATGATAGATCTATCTGTGTAAATCGAAGCTCTCCTCCCAAAACTGACACACCCTGCTACAGGGGTGTAAAACTCACAGCTCCTGTCTTTCTCCTGCTCCACCTCCTACAAGGTGCAAGGCTGGATAAAACAAGGTGGAGGGCCAGATTTGGCCCATGGGCCGTGAGTTTGACACTCCTGCCTTACTACAACCAATCACCTCCATATGGACTGTGTAAGGATTTCTAATTAGTCGTCAGGAATATCTAAAAAACTGGCTTGCACTCTTTAAGTTTTCCCTCTGTGGGGATGGAAAGCAGGGAGGAAGAAGGGATGGCTCCCAAGGTAGCCATGCAGTCATGCTCCGTAGTCTCACAATTCCAACTCAGTTTTGCAAACAAACTGTTAAATTTGATTGCTAAATGCAGGTCTGTTAATAAATAGCAATCTGCTTATTAATGACAGCAAAGAATACATAATTTCTGTGGAAGTAAAATGTTGAAACCAAAATGAATTAAAAAAGACAACAACTGTATTTAAGTGATGGAGTGGTCACCATCAGTATATTGAGATAAACCACAAACAGGCTAGGATTTGGGAGGAGCTTTCTAATACAGCAATAGACACAAACCTACTAAGGCCACGGTTTGAACCACGAGCATCACTTGTAAAAATACAGAGCAGTGCAATTTTAGTGAGCATTGACAGAGGTAAAACGTATTTGATTCATTAATGAAGACAAATATAACTGATACTGACAATAAATCCAGTTGGGGTTTTCATGGTTTTGTACCTCCCCATTTCAATGAAGTCTGCTCTAGAAGTTACATGCTTTTACACAAAACTAATATAGAAACATAACATGGAAAGCAAAAGGAAATCGCTGTTGTCAGACACATTGCGCTCCATAGTTACAAGTAGCATTTGCTTGAAATTATCCCTAATGACGTTGTATTCTGAAATTTCTGCACAATCTGAAAAAACTTTCATTTAAGCATTTTTCATTTAAAACTGCAGGGATTCTGTCTGAATGACTGCCTGCATGTTGCTCAAAAGTAATTACCAGAGAATCACAAAACTCTGCCAAGAGGTTCCAAAAATCCAAGTAATCAACGTAAGTACTTTGAAGAACACACATCTGAGACAGAAACTTAGATATTCTTAATGTGAATATCACTGAAACATTAAGATCCAGTTTTTATTGACTCTAGAAGGTCTATTAATTCCCCGTCTCTCATAGATGCAAAAGTGAAGCACACTGTCTTGAGGAGGCTAGAGGTAAAATCTATGTATTTGTCTGTTTTCTGCCAAAACTCCTGAAAACATGGACTATCCTAAGTTCTCACATCAATACCATTCAGCTGTCAAGGGCAAAGGGACCCTTCTTGTTATGTGCAGATTCAATGGCACTCACTATGCAGCATTCAAGTGCTCAGTAACAAGGAATTTTAGGTCTAGATCCCTCAAAGTGATGCAGAACACAAAGGCAAGGAGAAGCCACAAAAGGATGATGCAGGAAATCGGTTTGGGTTGGGTTTTGGGGGGGTTGGTTGGTTGAGGAAAATGTTATCTACTTGTTACTGCATCACAGAAATGTGAGCTGTGAGCTAATGTAGCTCAACATACAAATTACATGAGCTTCCCGTCATTCAAGCTGCGTGTCTTAAGTTGACGAGTACAAAAGCCATTAACATTTCCTTTCAGAATAAACCCCTATTTTTTACTATACAAATAAGAAAATATCTAATTAATATTTCTGTATATCTTGGACAGATGCTGCTACTTCTAACAGATTTTTAAGGCTGGATTCCTCTAAAATGACTGAGAAAAATGCAAAAATGGGCAAGGGCAATGTATAGAAGTAGCACAGCGAATCAAGGATATGCAGAGTACAGAGAGATGAATGACATTGAAGGTCTGCCTGCTCTGTATTTACAATTAATTGCTATATTAAAAAAAAAAAGTAGCAGCAGTTTCTCTAATTTGTCAATTAGAAAATGAGTGAAATACAGCCAACATTCACTCCGACTTGTTGCAAAGTTATAACTTAACTGCATAATCATAACAATAACTTGATAAAAGGCTTATTGATTTCAGTAAGCTCTGTTGACTCAGGATTGTTTGCCTATGTAGAAGAATTTATAAAAATCATACTAGGTTTGTACAATCCACACTATGAAACACAGTGTGGGTGAGGCAAGACAGATAGAAGGACAACAGCCATTCTTTAACTGCTGTTGCCATATCACCAAAAATATGCAAGATAATGCATAGGCAGAATCATCACTGGAACAAGCTTGTGTGAATTTACACAGTAAGGAGGAAAGAGGGAAAGACTATCATTTTCCTTCAGCCTCTGTATTGCAGAACAGCACAGACCTTCCTCAGGGCAGAAGCAGTCATACCCACTGACTCAGGTAAGGCCTCATAACACTTCCTGAAGCCGGTGAACCAGCCCATTTCAAACATTGCCCAACCAGCTCTCAAGGTTCTTTACACTACTCATATGAAAGAGCACATGGACACACGGACATGAACAAAAATCATTCTACTTTGACTATACTGATACTCATGGTGTTTATACTTACTGTAATCTGCTTCTATAAGGGAAAGTGAATGACCCTTCAAATCATTGTAAGTCTTTGCGACAGAACAGAAGACAGGACGGAAAAATATCCAGTTATCATGCAGAGAACACATTTCAATGTATTGTAGACCCAGGTTTACCTATGCTAAGATATTTATAATAAACCATATTCTATAAATATCTTCTTTGAAAAGGTAAGCACTGCTAGGCTGCAAGTCATACATTTTTCTAACCATGTAAATACTAAAAGACAGGCCTTAGGTGAATGAACAACGATCTTAATCAAGCACGTTCAATGAACCACAGCATTATAATTTGATCCTGTTCATTACCTATTACTTGGCATTAGATAAATTGGAAGTACGTTTTGAATTTGCCAGCACAGCTGAGGTCTTTCCTCCATAACTCCTTCAATTAATCACACATAGATGTTGACTTTTATATAGTATTTTGCGTTATTTATCTTCACAGCATATCATAGCTCATAATAAACAAACTCACAGTATAAATCTCCAGGCAAACGAAAGTTTTAAATATGCAAACAACTTTCATATTTGGTACTTTCAAATAAGCAGCTGGAGGAACTGGACCAAAAAAAGGCTCAATAAATGTAGACTCTTAAAATTTATTCTCGCATAAATCCTCAGGTGATGCTTTAATTTTGCAGTCCACAGGCAAATAAAGAGGAAAAGGTATACTTAAAGTGATGCAGTAATCTAATAGAAAATAAAGTATTCTGATCTTCCAGATTACTCGTGACCAGGCAGAGTCTATTCCAAATTTTAGGCGATAAACAGATGTACGTTCCAGCTCCTGCTAGTAACTGCTAGCAATAAAACATACTCATTGAGGGCAAATCCTGGAAAAAAAAGAACATTTATTTTTCATTAAATGGTCACTTTAGGATAGGCCTACCCTTATGATTTGTACAGTTGCAAGTTTCTTTGAAGGCAGTTTGGAGACCATGCCAGGAGCTCTCTCTTCCTCTGGTCCTGCTGCTAGGAACAAACACATTAGCCCAGCTTCTCTGTTGCCAAGTCGATGCTTGTCAGACTTTGTTAAGCTTGTGCCCAAGGCTAGCCCTGCTACTGATATTGTCCAAGACACTAATTTTTATTCCACATTGGACACAAAAGTAGCTAGCACAGAGATTTTACTCTTAACAGTATTAGACTACTTTGCTTCTGGGTCCTACCATGTCACCTAATTGCACCCCTGTCAGCAGATGGCTTCCCTGCTCTACTTCAAAGCATTCCAGACAGCACATAAAAAAGTTGCTTCATATTGGTAATACTAACACCATAATAAGCTACCACTTCTTTCCCAGTCTCACTTACTGTCTTCACCTGTCTTTATATTCATGGTGGAGTTTAATACTGAGTCAGATCAAACACCTTGCTAAGAAACTTTAAGCAGGTTGACACAAAACTCCAACACTTTCTTGCAGAGTATGGCTTTGTTCTGTTGAGTGACAGTCACCCAGCATACAAGGAGTATGAGTCAAATTATTTTAGAAACATGTTAGTGCAAAATCACTAGCAACATCAGATCATCCAGGCTGAGACTGTACAATTCAAGTAATTCTTTCTATCACAATTATATCCTTATCTCCGATTTCTATAAATCATTTTTATAAGTCTATTTTTAGGTCCTTCTAATATGTTGGCTGGAGAGTAGTCAGGCTGGCTGGAGAGTAGACAGGCAGAAAAAGACCTGGGAGTGCTGGCTGACAGGAAGCTCAACATGAGCCAGCAGTGTGCCCAGGTGGCCAAGAAGGCCAATGGTATTCTGGTCTGCATCAGGAATAGTGTAGTGAGCAAGACCAGAGAAGTTATTGACCCCCTGTACTCGGCACTGGTCAGGCCTCATCTTGAATATTGTGTCCAGTTCTGGGCCCCCCAGTTTGGGAAAGATGTTAGGATACTGGAATGTGTTCAGAGGAGGGCAACGAAGATGGTGAGGAGGCTGGAGCATAAGCCCTATGAGGAGCGACTGAGGGAGTTGGGGCTGTTTAGTCTGGAGAAGAGGAGGCTCAGGGGAGACCTCATTGCTCTCTACAACTACCTAAAAGGAGGTTGTAGTCGGGCAGGGATTGGTCTTTTCTCTCAGGTGTTCAGTGACAGAACTAGAGGGCATGGACTCAAGCTTCGTCAGGGAAAGTTTAGGCTTGATGTGAGGAAAAAATTCTTCACTGAAAGGGTGATTGGCCATTGGAATGGGCTGCCCAGGGAGGTGGTGGAGTCGCCGACCCTGGAGGTGTTTAAGGGGAGACTGGATGAGGCACTGAGTGCCATGGTTTAGATGATGGTTGGTGTTACTGTTAGGTTATAGGTTGGACTTGATGATCTCAGAGGTCCTTTCCAACCTTGTAATACTGTGATACTGTGTCGCAAGGACATGAGACAAAATGGGAAAAAAAAGCATAGTAATTGTAATTAAAATATTAAATATCACGTTATGCTATAGTAATAGGTACTTCCTGCCATATTGTTACTGCAAATCCCTCTTACTGAACAAAGGTTTCACTTGCCTTCTGAAGCACAGATGACCACAGTCTGACAAGCACCCAGTTACCTGAATAATTACCTCTTGTTATTACAAACTAAGCCTTGTCCTACCAATGTTCCTTTGTGATTTATGATGATTAAGGGAACAGAAGATGATTCAAGGACCACAGCAGTAACCGAGAGCTGATATGCTGCATCTGTGCAGCAGTAACAACAGGAGTACCACAGGGGTCTACACAGAGATTTTTCCTGTTTAACATCTTTACCAGTGACCTGAAAGAGGCAATGAGGTGGTTGCTTGTAAAATTTTCAAGGCTCTTCACAGTGGTGCATAGCAAGAGGACAAAATACAACAAGCAAACATTGATATAGGACAAGTTCAGACTGTATGTAAGAAAAGATTTTTTTCCCCCATGAGGGCAGACAAATAAATATTGGAGCAGGTTGCACAGAAACGTTATGCATCTGAACCCCTGAACATTTAAAGACCTAACGGGATAAAGCCCTAAGCAACCTTACTTGATCTCATTGTTGGCCCTGTTTTTAGTAGGAGGTAAGCCTTCTAAGGAGGTCACGCTTCCTGAGGACCTTTCTAACCTGCACTGTTCTGTAATACTATATAGACTCCTTCCCTGATCACTAGAAGAAAGGCACATGAACCTATATGTTTAAGAATTTGTCAATTCAACGAAGGCATACAGAACAGAACAAACATTAAGTGCAGACAATGCAAGCATGAAGGACAGACCATGTGAGTCAAACAGCCTCCTGCAACAGCATGCTACCACACTGCACATGGTTACTGAACAAGATTCACCGAACATTGTTCTTTCATGCCCTCATTCAGCACAGTTTAGAAATTTCCGTCAAATACCTCAAGGGCCAGATGAGAGCTCTTCAAAGTGAAGATCAATGGTGACATAAGTGCAAGTGTGTATAACAGAATATGTTCAGGCTGTAATTAGAAGAATTTTAGACTTCTGAGGAATTAAAGTCTGTAACAATCCGGTAACAGGAGTAATTCTGAATAACAGAGCTAAGTGCTTCCAAGAGCTAAGGAATTTTATCACAAGGATAAGTTAATCAATGTCCACAAAACCCTAACACAGTCCTTATACTTGGAGGACTCAGGAGATTCCTGTTTGCTATGCTGAAGAAATATCCAGAAAAAAGTCTACAGCCTATGTGAGAAAAATCAAAGTTGCCTTAAAAATGCATTATTAAAATGTAAAGTAGCACTTATAAGCAGTCTTTGATGAAAGGATTCGAGACAAAAGTATATAGTAGTATTACTTCTGCCTAGTTAATCCTGACCCAGAACACTGTTCCCTATTTTATGATAGATCTCTTTCCTTGGAAAAAAACATCATACCAAAACAAAAGCAAGTATCTGTGTAATTCTGCATTACACTGGCTTTGAAGTACAGAAGTTACCTAGGGAAAAGTCACAAAAATTACTAATGCAATGCCTAACACTTTATAGATTACAAGTCAGAAATGGTCCAGCTGAACTGTGTGTCCAGATAAATACAGTGGACACACATTTTGAGAGGTACAAAAATTAGGGGGAGACACGCCAATGTTTTGGTCAGATGAGAACATAAATCCAGTTTGGCTGGGCTTCAGCATATGACCTACAATTTCTCCATAACAGTTTATATGCCCTGCTCTCACTGAAACTGGCTTCCAATAGTGTCAAGGAAACAAAAATCCATAGTTATTATTCCTAACCACCAATGAAAAGAGATACCAAATAATCCCGTGATAGACACTTTTTATTGGCCTACTAGAAAAAAACCCAGCATCTCACCTAAACCCCAGGTAAACAGTGTAAAAGGCCTCTTAACAATCACATCAACATAACCATATTACTGCAAAACTTAAAAGCCAAACAAATGGTGCCAATATGGATGACAAATTCAAACAATCCTAAATCTGAGATTCTTTCTATAAATACTGATCATTCCACCCATTAGTGGCTGCATTTCAGGATGCTAAGTACTCTGCAGACGGCACACTTGATTTGGCAAAACCGTTACTATATGATTATTTAGTTATTTTTTTTTCTTCCTGCCTTGTCCTGGTTCAAGTATGCACAAGGGCACTTTGCAACATGTTAGGGATATAGCATTCATCCCTAACAACTATTTAACTACAGTGTCCCAGCTTCTTCCATATTTTCCAAGCATATAGTACAGCTTCTCATTTTAAGTTAGAAGAAACTTGTACACCAGTGTCAGTATCTTACCTCCCCACCAATTTGCATCTGAGAATCCCAGCTGTGTCTGGTTTGTTGTAAAGTGCTGTGAGAAAGCCAGAGAGCCAGAGGCAACTAAAGCCAGGTTCCTCATGGGGTATAGAGACTGAATGAAGTGCTGGGGTAAGTTGTTTTCAAATATAACTATTCTATATCAGAATTGTCCAGATCTTCAATATTTTGGAAAAAAATGCCAGATGCCACAGTCACAGAGTGCAAAAGTTCTTGGTTGATGTGCATGGCATGTTTTCACATTTCACAACTCCAGTGCTCAAATTTTTACATTAAAAAAAATCAGTTTTGCAAAAAGCTATTTTACTCATTCAAAACAGCACATGAAACACTGACTTTGTATATGCTATTCTATTCCCCCAGTACAACAACCATTTTCATTTGTGGCATGTCAAAATGATACAGCATCCTTTAGTTATTCTGATTTTTACTTTTATTATTATTATTGTAAAAATCCAAGTTCCTTTGCTAAACAGCTACAGAAAAACAATCACCACAAAACAGATGGTTAATTAAAACTTAAACCTGTGCACAGTCAGGTAAGATTACAGCTGTTCTAGCAGAGGTGTAGCAATTTATCTAAACGACTGAAAAAATATACTCGGAGTTAAGACTATAAAACAAATAAAATGTATTATTTACGCTCTTTAACCTTTGCAGTTTAGAAATACATGGTACAAAATCAATGCATTCAAGAGCCCATGACATACTAAACTGCCTAAAAATGACATAGATATCTTCTGCACAGCACTTAGCTATACATCCATTTTAAAGATAGAAATAGATTTCAAGTTGCATGAAATATTGCAAGGCATGATAATATCATCGCAAACACCTTAGAAGTAGCTGCAGAATGTTTTTTTTAGACCATCTATAGTGCTCTGTTGCCACTATACACCTAACAATTTGCATTTCTACAGTTTCTACTTATTTGAACACACGTAAGATTTATTTTTAATACACACTAGATCCTGGTTTCATTCACACCACCATAATTTCCAAACTACAATTATGCCCATCAACAGCCCATGCATTTATCTGGAAATTGACTTTTTATGGTCTCTCAATCTTTTGGGAAAATTAAATAATGATATAATTTCCATCTTTACTTTTTTAATTACTTGGGAATCATTCTCAAAACCCCCAAACAAAACTGTAATTTAAAGCCAGAACAGGCCAACATAAGCAACAGATATGATATGAATATAGAAAAAAGAAAAAAAGTAATTATGAATCTTTATCATTGCTTTGAAGGACACCATTAATACACAAAGCTCTTCTTAGGTGTGTCATGCTATGAGAAAGTCCGTGCCTGTGTGTCTGGAGTATCCTTCATAGTTTAGCTGCTCTCCTGTAATGTGCTGCTCTAAAACATTTCAGAAAAGAAAAGAAAGAAAACAAGAGAACACCTGAATAGTTGTATTGTATAACAAGCAGAAAGCTAAACTGAGGTAGCTAAATTGTGCCATTAGCAATTCTTGAGGGTGACATAGTTATAGAAAAGTTATAAGGTTTTACTGGATTTGGATCAAGTCATGAGACGAAAGAATAGCCAAACTATTCTTCTTCTTCAACAAAGCATGTCCAGACAATCATTCCAAACAATATGTTCCTGTCTATGTACAAAAGCACTGGAGATTTTTCTGTACGAAGTCCCCTCCAACCACAACACTAGAAAGGGACTGTTTACCCTGCACCGCCAGGTTCCTTCAACAACCCGGCTAACATTAGAACAACCTTCATTAGCTCGTTTGGCTGTTTGGCAGTTTTCTTGCAAACACCTCTTCAGTTTTACCTGAAGCTAAGTCTTCATCTTCCATCAAGCTTTTACTCATTCTGTATCTAATGCCAAGTGCATCTCGTGGATAAGATTTGTCCTTCCTGTAACAGCAACTTTTCACCATCCAATGGAAATAATGTTGTTAATACCGCCTTGGAAGCCATATCGTCAACAAGCTTTATCTGCATAAGGCTCAAGTCATTACAGAGAGATGCTGCAGATACAGTTCCAGCAGTGTTTCTTGGAAGAGCAACCTTGTCAAGTGATCCCCAAAATGCTTTGCACAGTTTGTTGCCAAAGACTTACTAAGAAAACACCTGCTAATGACAAAAGAAAAAGCTATATTAACTACGTATATAAGAATATAGAAGAATATCTATCAGAAGATGTTAGTCCAAGGAAGAATTTTAAATTCAAACATGACAACCTGAATCAGATTTTGATACAAAAGTCTGAAAACACGTAAGACAAAACCAGAACATTTCCACTTTTTGATTTTACATCCCAATAATACAAATGGTTGAAAAAAATATTCAATAACAGTATTATCAACTTGGCACACAATTTTTAGAATAATTTAAATCAGAAATTCTAAACTTTTTTTTTAATTTCTTTGAGGTAAAAAAATACATAAAAGTCCATGGCAAGAAAACCACCTCATTAGAACTGCATTCCCAAATTCAAGACAGAAATTCTCGTAAGCTGTATCTATAGCCCTAGCAAAGAAGAGACACAGTCAAGGAATCTACAGGTTCACAGGTCAAGAGGCACAGACTGGCTCATATTCAGCTTGCAAAAGGCAAACCCTGTAATAGGTTTGTCTTAGAAACAGCTAGTCAAGAACACTCCAAAATAGAGTCAGAAATTCAGCTACTGAATAAATAGTGTGGATGATTAGGATCCCATGCTCCTTATCAGCCTTTTTTTGTTTAACAACACAGATGTTGCCCCACAAAGTTCAGGAACTTGCTTTTGTTGTTGCTTTTGACAAAGTAGAAATTAACTTTTACATCAGTTTTGAAAATCTACCCAATCTTGATAACTTTTTCTGAACATGAAAGCTAAATAAATTAATGCTGTTGTTGTGTATGTAAAATTTGCTACCGTACGACTGGCTAATTATTATATGTGTGGTTTTGACAGATTATGCAAATCAAGAAAACAATTTATATACATACCTAGTTTATCATTGTGTTGTGTCCGGATGTAAGGTATCAATGAGATTAAACATAAGAATTCTTGCTTTTCAGAACAGGTTGATGCAGACAGTTTTTATCTACTTAGTCACTGGTTCTTCAGTTCCTAAACAGGCAGAGCTTTCAAAACAAGTTATTTGAGTTGAAACCAAAACAGAAAGGAATCATAAAAAAGAGAAAGACAACCTGTCTTTTCAAGGAGACCTTTCAGTTGTTTGATTACTCTGGCTTTCCAGTTCCCTCTGCACCAGTGAAAATAACATTCTCAAATATGTTTTATTTGCCTCCTGACAGCTGCACATACATGTGGTAATTTCAGATTGCCACAACCCCTATAGAAGAATGCTGCACTGTAGTTATACAGTCTTCCAATTTTCATAAGTAGGTTTTATTCTAAATCAGAATAAAACTAAATCAGACTGTAGTTTTCTGAATTTTATGATTTAGTTCACAGCAAGAATGATAGCTCAGAAAAAAGAGTTATTTTAATTGCAGAAAATGCTTTGCTACACTGATTGTACAAAAAAAAAAAAAAACCCAAAAAACAATCAAAGCTGCTTTTTAAAACAATGCTATGGCTGCATCACTTTAGGAAGCTGAATAGCTGCTATCAGTTCTCTTTGCGATAGTTCTCGAAGTAAAGCATCCAACATTCAATGTATTAGGTGTACAATTTATTTATTTGCTGGTACAATTTAGCAGAACTGATCAGGGTGATTCATAGTACTTGCAAAGTGATTTCTAACTTAAATCTAACAAACTTCATAAAATCTTTTGTGTGTCAGTTGGTAGCAAATAATGTCACCATTGTACAGCTCATGTTTTAAGCTTCCAGATTTCTTCAGAAAGAAATAGTCAAGAGTTGCATTATAATTCTCAAGAAGTTGCTTAGGATCCATTAAGGCAGCACAACATCTGTTTCCTTACTTGTCTGCAAATATTTATGTGTTTGGTAAGATTTGAATGCATTCAGACAGTAATCCACATTATGTACTGCAAAAACATTCAATTACATGATCAACATAAAATTTCTTTGCATCCAAATAAACCAGATTCTAGCCAGAGTTCTGTATAAGCACTCAGAGAAATTCAGTAGAATTAACTGTACAACTTATACCATCAATATGTATCTCAGGTAAAATTGTGTCTTTACAGAACTACCTCAAAATGTATTTCAATCCTAACTAAACAATCAGAATAAAGCTTAGACAGGATTTGTATGGTACATAGATCTTGAGTGCTTCTCGGCTATAGTGGAATTTCAACTATTTGCCGTAATCACCTAAGATTCAAAGATACAATTTAGAATGAAAAGTAGCTTGAATAAGATCCTTTCAAGTGTCAATGATAATTGAAACAATCTAATAATATGAAGCAATGAAAGCAGAGTTTAAAGCTACAAGAAAGTTAGAACCTACTATGCAACAGGTTGCACATGTGTGCATGTATACACGTACATGTTTAAAATATTGTTATGCACCTTTCGGTATTTGTTTAAACTACTTTCCTGTACCTTCTAAAAATGCTTCTATTTCTGTAATATAAATACTCCTAAAAAAAGAAAATATTTACTTAAAATTATTTAGAAAATTACTATTGAAATTGACAATCTTTTTTTTCCCCTTCGGTCCTTTAGTCACAGACCATGAAAAACATAATACACAAATCTGTAATTTGGCCTTCAGCAACTTTGGAAAATAAACACAGAAAACAGTCGAAATCTATTCAGAATTTCACTGTACAACACTTAGCTGAATTTTTTTAACATGTTTCACTAATAGTAGCCTAAAATCTAAATTAAAGGCCCAATCCTGCTTTTGAGATAATGTAAGTTTAACTTTACTAGAAACTATATTAGAACCAAAATCAATTAAAAACTATTAAGAACTATGATACATTGGTATTATGTTAACTAACAATGAAGGCTCAGCAAAAAGAATACAAGGCAAAGAACAGAATAGTGCACTGTGGTTTTATTGATGGCAGCAATGACAAGTTGCCTCTTTCATTTGTAAAAAGTATTCAGCTTCATATAACTAAGAACTTTAAAAAAGTCTTTTATGGTGTCAGGTCCAAATTCCTTCTGCTCAGATGAGCTTTCTTTGTTCCATCCTGTTGCTTGGGAAAAAACAGAATTTCTTCTGAAAGTCTTCAGCAAGTTGGAGCTGCCAGTGAATTTCCCCACAAACACAGAAGGATTCTGAATTGAAAAAAATACAGTAGATAAGCACTAAAACTCTCTGGTCTTTATGCAACATATGCTTTACTGTTATTTCATTTTCTGTGGATATCTACTTTTCAGCACTTACAGAGACATAAATCTTTAAAAGACTAAATCTGAAGGTTGCACTTCAATGCAATAAATACAATTCATAGAAAGAATGTTTTCTGGTAATGTCTTCTCCATTGGTAATGACTTCAATACGGATTTTACAGCAACTATGACAAGGTGTAGCTTAATTCTGTTACGGAGTAGCAAAGGAAGACCCAAGAAACAGATAACGACCAAGCGCTCATAGACTCACACTCTTAGGGTCTTTCAAGCTCCTCCAAAAGCTATGATCCCTCAAAACACTCATTTCTGATTACTTCTTAACCTTCTCTGTCATAATATCATGACATTCTGCACAAGAGATGTAAAGTCACAATGTATTTTTATTCTTGCTAAATTCTCATATCTTGATTCTCTGTGAGGATTATCTTACTTTACAGACCTATTAGAACTAGTATTTGACCGATATCCTGGAATGTGTTCAGGGGATCTCGATGCAGCAATTCGATAAAATTCCGAGTTAAGTGTCCTCTGTCTCACACTGCTAGATATTAGTATCCAATCATTTGTATGTCAACTGCCATTACACTGAGGTACTGACCAGCCCATAGTTAAAATCATGGAATCACCATAACATGACTACTCTATTGCTCTGTCTTCACAAGAAACACCAAGTCAAGGCTTCCTACAAGTCTGCAGCAATTGTTCTCAATACCCGGAACACAGTAAAGTGTAGCAAGAAGCTCTTTAGCAGGGAAAAATCACAGAATGGTTTTGGGTCTAAGCTGATCTGTCTACTGTATGGACCTAATGTTTCATCTTTGATATGTCCCTATCATTATCAATATAAATACAGCCAGCAAACTTTTCTTTTAGAATTGTCTAAGTTGCCTTAGGAAACAAGTCACCTTGGCATTTTAAATTCTTCACACTACTATATCAAAAGTCTACAAAATTTACTGATTTATAATTTAAAATAATCATCAACAGGGGCTGTCTATCTCTTTTCAGAAAAAGTTACTTTACATAACATAGATGTACACCCTCTCAGGGTGTCATGGTGTAAATGGATGATCTGGTGAAGCAGTAAAGCACTCTTCAGTGGAAAGTTGTGGTAAAATTACAACTCACTAGATCCCTTAAAACTTCCCATGAAAAATCATGTCTCCATCTAACAGGTAATCAAAAACCTGAAATAAGAACAATATGCCATGCTCTCAAATGCTCTAAGGAACAAAAAGGTGGGGGGAAAAAACATATAAAATTGCTCTTATAGGAACTGACATTTAATATCCCTCAGATTTTACATGTAAAAATATTAAAGGTACACTTTTGCACAAGTCCGGGTAAGCTGAAAGCCCTTTAGGAAAGGACATTTGATTTTCTGCCTACATTTAAAATCAGAGAAGAACTGACTACATCCAACTCCTAAAATATTTGCTGTTTTTATTGTAGAAGATAAAGTGCATAATAATTCAACAGTTAGACCTATAAAAGCATCCACAATTTACCAGGTTTAAGCTGTCACTGACTGTACAATGCACTGGGTAAATAAGTTCAGTTTTGGATGACAAATCGGCACCAACTTGAGCAGACGTTGAGGTGAACAGTCCTAGGCTAAGGGGACAAAGGAAATGCCTCATTTCATCAACTGAGGAAGAGTTAAATTGTGATGAAGAAAAAGAAGAATATATGTAGAAGTATCCTCAATAAAAGACCTACTTTTTAAAGCAAAATTAGTACTTGCTGAGAAATTATATTCAGCTTCATGTCACATTTTCCAAAATATACCTTTTTTTTTTTTCCCTGAATAAGAAGAGTCCATTGCTACTTGCTGATAAATGTTTTTAAGGTTATTTAACTGACACTACTTACCACATGAATCTAACCTCCTTAGAGATATCTGACAGAAAACAATACTATTTGAACTATTTTTATGGTAGCTTTGATACCGAGTCTGCTGTCTGAGGTATAAGAAAAGCTGCAAGGAACAACAACCTGTGCCTTAGAAAGGTTGTTCCTTAGTTACCAATGATTCATTCGTTCTTCCCAAGATACCAGAGCTTTACCACTCTCTCTGGATGTCAGGTTTCCCCCCTCTCCCAGATGACTAAAGCCAAATATAGTTTTTCAGATTTATATTGTAAAACTAGAGAAATACCAAAAATATTACCTAAAGACACAAAAACCTCCCTGGTTTTGATTGCTGTCTACATTGAGCACATTTCATTCAGTTGACCACACTGACACACCTCTGAGCCAGCTGATCTCGTTTAGAACTCATTTCAGTGCATGTGCCAGGATTATTTCTACATAAATAAACGTACGTCATGACAGGTTTATTAATAGTGATTAATACAATAATTAAAAAAAACCCTGAATTATATGAACAAAAATAGAATAATTATTACCTTGGTGGGAGTCAGGAATAAATTTTGCTCTTATATTGCCAGTAATCCCTCAAATGAAAAAGGTGTTTTAGGATATGATCACAAAAATAAAATCATATACTGCGAGTCAGAGATATAAAAATCTGCAGAGATCAGCAGCACCTATTAAGCCAACTGAACGTGGAGAATTGGAGCAAGAAAGGAACTAAAAAGAGCTCAGTAAAAATAAATTGGCTATTAGAGAAAAAAATAAGATTCAAGACAAAAGACACATTGTAGATGTACATCAAATAGCTTGTGACTTTACAAAGCTTTCTCTACTCAGGACGGACTTTTAACCAACGTTTGAAAATTAAGGATTTAAAAGATACACAAGTAAAATTAAAGCAGTAGAGCATACTTGATTTCTTTAGTAAAAGAATTATAACTATTTTCTCTGGCTGGGCTTTTTAGATTTCTGAATGTATATATCGGGTGTATTTTCTAAGGATGATATATCATCTCTTCTGTTTAATAAAATATAGCTGCAAGTATGTCCTTAAGATTCAGAGTACGGTAAATATTCTTAAGTCTCCCATTCAGTGGTGAGCTAACAGATTTTAGATTTTAGTATTGCAAATTGTCCTTCCTATACTAAGCAAAAACAATTAAAAGTATTTATTCACATAAATGGCTCATAAAAAGTAGAACATGGGACTGTGGGCAGAGACAGACAGTACTGAGTTCAGCAGGGACAGTAACCACTTATTTCAGACCTGAGACCTGCTGGTCACGTGTATATGGATGAGAGAACCTTGCTGCTGCTTTCAGGTGAAAATGCATCAAGCAAAAGCTTGCCCGGATGAGTTAAGCCTTTACATAAAGGAAAGTTAAAAAGCTATTTGCCAAAGCATTTTTATTGCTTTCCTTCTTCCCACAGGTATATTAAATCTCTTCCTACAGCCACAAAATCCAGAGAAAGAGAGACATCCAACTTCTATCATAAATATACCACTATCTCTAAAAAAATTTAGAAGCAATATGCCAAACATCTTCCACATAGGTGATCACAACAAGTGGTTTCTAAATTAAAAAGACACAACCATAAAACTTTTGCTTAAATGATAAGACACTGATTTAATATTGATAGTTGTCCGTAGGTTTAGCAATTACTGCTCTGTGCTTGCCCCTTATAAACATATTACCACTATTAAACAAAGTAGGTCATGCATATGCTGTTGCTCAACACTTTTTTTAAACCAGAAACAAGGTTTTTCTAGGAATTTTAAGTTGTCTGCTTGCAAAGTGGTGATTGCGATAATTGATTTGTTCAAAATATTTATCATCTGCAACCTGGTCCTGAAGGTTCCTATACAGCCAACTACTGGCAGATTTGTGGAAAGTTCTCTCACAAACTTCACAAAGGCTGAGGAACACTAGAAGCACAGAAAGATAAATGTCTACTTTTCTTGAAATACAAATCTCCAAATTAAACGTCAAAATCATATATTTACCTTTTATTCCTCATTAATTAATTTCTAGCTCTTGGGGGTTGATAAAATTGTTGAGTAGGTCGTGTGGACCGTCTTGGCTGACCATCACCTCCTCTGCGGAATTCTAGAGTTTGCTCATATGTTTCTTCTTCCTCCTCCTGCAGGTAAACAGCATTGTTTTAAATGGAAGAGTAGGTAAATGCATTATAGGTGAGTAGGCATATGCATACATAAATAGAACACATACACACACATACACATGTATAAATGAATTCATGCACATAGCAACTGCTGCTTCTGTACTGATAACAACTCAATAAAATAAGTGATGTAACGGGAGCGGGTTTTTCAAACCTAAGAAATCTAAAAAAACAAGATGGAGAATCTCGAAAGTCAATCCCCAGGGCAGCAACGTAAGTTATTAAGTATCTTCAGAAAAAAAAGTATATATAGCGAATGAAAATTATTTTCCAAGAGTCATACAGGCAACAAACTCAAGAAGGAAGATAACTTTGATAACCTGCCAGAGCAAGAGAAATATCAGCTTTGGGGAGTTTAGAAATGTGTGTGGAATGAAATAAAAGAATTAGGAAATAGAAATGCAAGGAATAGCATCTGGTAATATACATACTAGAAACATAGATAAAAATATGTGATGCAGTAATAACGAAAAAAGGCTACAAGTGCAGTAGATAGCAAACTCATATCTAGGTTGCAACGTGCAGTAATAACAAATATAACCTCTGAATACCGAGAGGAGAAGTAATCACATATTTGCAATATTGCATTCACTCCTAGACATCTCAATACCAGAAAGATATTGACAAATTACATGGAATTCAGAGAAAAGAAAAGAAAAGAAAAGAAAAAAAAAACAAAACAAAATAATCAAGAGACTGGAGAATAATTCACAAAGGAAGATTAAAATACCTACATATTTACTTTGTTCAAGAAATACTGGAAGGAAAAACATTGATCTGATGGTATGCTTAAAAGTGGTAAACATTAAAGACAGAGAAGAATTTATAAGAGCATCAGAGCTGATAACAAAGAGCAAGAGAAGAAAAATTTACGGGCTGGGAAAAAAAGTTTCAGAACATGAGTATGACTGTCATATGGTGTCTCAGGGAAACACTTAAAATACAATTTCTTTAATGTCCTAGCACAACCATAACAGACACCCGGCCACAAGGGAACATGTTGTAAGAAATCCATTTTGGACAAGAAGTATTGTATAAAACACTTAATCTTATTTCACTCACAACATAGGAACATAAGGGAACACAAACCAAGAACACTGAATGATCCATGACAATTTCATCAACAATTCCAACACTCAGGAGATGCCAGAGTGCAGCATGCATATAACACAGTAAGCAAGTCACAACAGCAAAATATTTCACTATAAAAACAGAAATGAAAATCTACAGCCTAAGTTTCATTCTGTTGTAGGGAAGTCAGACGTTATTCAGGAAACATCTCTTTCAGAATCAGCTTCAATATCAATAAACATGTATTTTTACAATAAGAGTTACAGACAACAACATTCCTTACAGCATGATCTCCTATTTACAGGGTAGGTCTGTGGTCATAGCTCTATTTCCAGAAAAACAGATTAAGCCCTACTACAAAGAGTCTGCAATAACTGTAGAAAAAAACAGATTTTTTTACACAATTGAACACACCTTAATTGATCTACATCTTTTTGTTTCACTATAGCCAAAGACTGAGAACAAAGGAATTCTGCTATAAAACTTTTTTTCTGAGTGTACCTTTCACTACTTGCAGCACTACCTATTCCCTCGTATAAAGAGTTTCAGAGACACTGATTAACCAAAATAAAAAACAGAAATGCAGATATTTACACAAAAAAAATTCAGTCTGCAATAGTTAGTCCTAGGATAAATCACCAACTTAGCATATGAAGTAACCTCACATCACTGACAACGCAAGCTATACTAGAATCAACATGTTTATGGGTAAGCTAGATGCCCAAAGTGGTCCACCATTAGCTCTTTCAGTATACTCAAGAAACCTGAACAGTTGAAAATAGTTACATATTATTTGCCAAAGGAGCAAAGAAAGATGAAACTGTAAGTTTTCTTAAATTTTTCTTTCTTGCCAAAGTTTCAACCTAACATAAAGAAATTGGTTATTAGAAATTGGTTAAGAATAAATTGGTGAACTGTCATGTGCTCGATATCTGGATTTCTCCAAAACTGGAAAACTAAATGGCATATATGCGCCACTGAAAATTTAGGAATGCATATTGGTGCTTTCAAGAAACTGTATCAAATTATACATGACTCTTTTCTTTGCAACCTTGGTAGTCTTTTCTCAAAGAGAGAAGAAATTAGTTTACTGCATCACATATCAACTTATCAACTGTAATAGCCAACCTCTTTCGGAGGATATCAAAGTAAATTTCTAGAGCAACAAATCTTCACTAGATCTCAGAGTTAATGTTGATCCTTAGAATTTAGTAAAATCATACTAAAAGTAGGATTTGTCTTATACATTTCTATTTTGATGTTGTTGTCTTCATACATAGAATTAAAAGCTTCAGATGCACGCATTCCAATTCAAGTATTTTTATTACAATAGGCAAGAGAGAAACATGAATTGCATTCACTTTCTTGAGGCTCTGAATGAAATGAAGGCAAGGAATGCAACAAATCAACATGCAACATAACATTTTTTACTTTTCCCACATTCTTCTTTACACACAGTGGCTCCCCACACAGAGTCAATGATCGTCTTACTTATCTTACCCACCTTCATGTTAGATGACAGTGCTTTCTTGGGTCTTACCTATTCATACCCGATCCTAATTGGATATAACGATCTCCAAAATAACAATTTCCAGGCCTTATCTTTATTAAAAATTATTTCTTGTTATGCAAGTAACTGCATTTATTTTCTTCCACCATTTCTTGATCATTGACCTTCAATCCACCACCGCTAAACTTTCATCCTTTTTTTCTATTACTGTTTTATTTTATTTCCATCTCAAGGATTTTTTTCTGGGTTCATGTTTATCTAAATTTACTTTAAAACCTCTCCACCCCATGCTCAAACCTGTCATTCCTCTTCTGGAGCAACATCTACCCTTTGTAAGCAAAACTTAACAACTCTAAGGTTCACTTCCTGTTTTTTTTCTGTTCTTCAATCTAAAAATTTAAGCTGTGTGCATTTCTTTCATTATAACTCTGCAATCAATTATGTCACACACCATACCACAAACTTTATTCTTCCAATCCTTCTTGCTGCTTACTTTCAACTTATCAGTTTCTTGTGACTCATTCTAAATTATTCCATTTCCTACTTCCTTATCCATGTAAGATCTAGCCTACATTTTACAAAGCAAAGCCACAAATCTCTCTTAGAGCATTTCCATTCTCCTTCTATTACCAGTAGAGGTTTTATATTGGTACATTACTCCAAAAACTTACATATTTTATTATCTCCATCCTTCAGTTTATTATTCTCCATACTTCAGCTTATTATTCGTTATTTACCTAATATTCTAGGACCTAGGACTGAGGTTTCTAGCACTTGCACAGTGCCTGCCAAGGGCTATGTACCCTGAGATTAAATGATACCACTAAGCACAACTGCAAAAGCTGTCAGATCCATAGGGAAAAGCAATGAAAGGTTTACAATGCAAACAATGAAATTAAGAAAGAAATTATTGCAGTAACAGACTAGAATGACACGAGAGCGAGGGTGAAGGATGTCAGCATTCTTTAGGTATTAAAACAAAAAAAAGACGGCAAACAGGGAAGCATAAGTCATTGTGAATTTCAGCTTCTATTCAAAATTTTGCCATAAAAAAATATGCCCTTGTATAATATTTTTGTTCCATCTCATAAGACAGACAAGAACAAAACACGTGTAAAATGGGAATATATGCACACTCAGTGCTTTTATTTTGGACTCACTATTCTGAAGAACTTTACTATCACCACACGTTACCAGCTGAGCTTAGTGAATCAGCAAGCAACTTCAGTCCAGCCAAGTGACTACCAGCATGCTTTCAGATAAGAAATTCAACAGATTTCACACCTATTGTAAATCCAGCATTTAAAATACTTTAACAACCAATTTACTCTTAAAATTGACAATATTAGAGCAAATTTCTATTTCCTTAAAAGCTCTCTCATTGAATTTTAATTAAAAAAAACTTCTTTCGGTGCATTCAAAGAACTGTTTAGAAACCTTTTTTTTCTTAACACTGTCCCATATGTAACTTCTGAGAACAATGAGTAAGTGGATGACAGCAGAGAGCACAACAGGAGTTAGGCATTACTGAAAATCTCTGCCAAATGTTCTGCTCACTTATTCAGGATACAGTTGCAAGTCATAGCTGAACAACTCCAACAGTTTGCCACCTACAAAGTAGTTAACTCCATCTATTCCTGCTTGTGAACTGAAATTTTTCCTCTACTCGCTGGGCCCTTCTGCTAAGGCTTCTCAATTACAGCTCTCTGTGGGCTAAGGACAAGCACCAGAGCCTGCAGAAGGAGGGATCAAGGAGCAGTGTGGCGCCAGGAACCATGGGACAAAGAGACAAGGGACAAAGAAGAGACAGAAGGCAAAGAAGGCAGAAGACATTTTCCATTTCAGCAATGTCAAACCACTGTTTCACATCAGGCTGTAGTTTTAATTTCACTCACACACTCAATGCAAAACTTGCTGGACTCAGTACAAAGAAACAGTTTTGGCTTCCTCGAAAAATGAACTTTTCTTTTATGCGCATTTCAACTCCCATTTCCCAGTCCAGACAATGCCTCTTTGCACTGCTCACTACGCTGGCAACAGTTGTCTCCTGCTGTTAACACTGTTTAAATTCCTTTCTTAAAAGTTGCTTCTTTCGCCTAATCATCCAGTGTTGACCTCCTTGAGTATTTAAGTCTTCGATTTTTGCAGTTTCTACTTTCCTGTGCTTGTATCAATCAAAAATAGACTGTAAGATTTTCCAGATGTATCAAAAGCAGAAACTAAACATAAAACCAAAACATGCTTATGGCTGTACTGAAAATAATCACAAGTTTGCTAAAAAAAGCCAAATTTAAATATTTAAATTGAAATATATTACATATCCTATATTTGTAAGGAAAAAAAATCATTGACTAAAATGTCTACAGTATACCTTTAAACTTTTACTTTAGGTGAAAATCTAAATGCCTTCTTAGAACTCCTTAGTAACTAGAGAACAGGATTTTGTGAAAAGATACTTTTTGAGAAATATTTTTTGTGAAAAAAAAACAGTTCTTGTCATTTAATAAAAGCACAAGTTAAAAACTATACAATCTTAGAGAGGCTTTGGACATAATTTCAAAAATTTCTACCCAATGAGGTGTGAATATGCCAAGTTAAAGACAAATTACCACTACAGTAGATTTTTCAAGGATCTTAACCAAGTACTGACTTTGTGACATGAGCATTTTTTAAGTGTCTATTACAACATAATTCAACATATTTGCTTTTGATTAATTTTCTCTGCAGGTTATTCTTGTTACTTAAAATATCAGTTGCTCTCATAGAGTAATCTTTGTGAACCCGCAGATGCTCATGATTTTTTTTTTTTTTTTAAACACAGTACACAACACATCTATATTGGACAGGGCCTACGGCCATACAGATACCCAAATTAAATTATAAGCGAGAAGGACAAGTGGGATTCAAGGTTATACTGTTAAACCTGCATAGAGCTGACCCTCATTGATGTAAGATAATTTAGATGAAACTCTTAGCCCTATTAATGTGCCTTTAAAGAACCCAGGGTAGCATTATATTTTCAGAGAAATGTACTTCTAACATACTTATTCCTATCATGTAAGACATTCCAATAATGTATCACTGATGACTAAAAGTCCACATAATTAATTGTAAAGTTATCATAAATGTTACTTTTAAAAAAAATTATACAGTAGTAATAACATGATAATTTTTTTAAAAAAAATAATCTTTTACTATGCCATTTATGTTAACGATGAGATACACAATTATTATTGTTACATAGCTCTTGCCTGAATCTTTTGAAGTGTACTAGCACACTACAAATAAATCTTTTGCAACTAAACAATGGAATCAATTATGTGACACTCTTAAATTTACAACCTAATTTTGACTCGTAGGCTGCAATGCCTTAGTGTTGCACCCATGTAATGTCTTGCTACTGCTGAAACTGTTTTCTTTTCTCCTACACCTTTAGCAACACTCTTTCCTTTCCATTTTGGGTGTACAGTTGCAACTCCTAAGTAATGCAGGTTCAAATGGGAGGGTCGTCAGGATTAAGGAGGAAGAACTGCTTCCTTCTCTTAGAGCTGGTAGCTGGTCATCAGTTCAGTCCATGAAATCATACTCCTAAGTCACTCTCAAATTCTCTTCTCATTAAAATAATCTTATGGAATGCACAATTAATCTACCTTTATTCAAGTGTTATGGGTGTGTTAGATTTTGACAACACAAGCAAATAATTAAGAACAATTAAAAGTATCTCAGAGGAGAATAATGATATTATGAGCTGTGGAGGAACTTACACTTTCTTATAAGAGTATGTGCGTATTTCTGTGAATGCATGTCAGAGAGCAGTCACAAAGTTACTATCTAAACATAAAGAGTTAAAACAAAACCTACTCAAGAATTTATCACTTTTAATTTAACCCCCATTATCATCCTTGTCCTTTTAATACAGAATCATTTTTACAGTAGTGTTCATTGTTTCTACATTTTATGGTTTTAATTCTCTTAGTAAACATCACCTGCTCCAGTTTTTTAAAACTTAAAAAGCATGACAGCTTTTTAAATTTAAAAATAATAGGTTGTCCACATTTCTAATTAAATTTAAATTATTCTGAAGATAAAAAACAATAGCTTTTAATAAAAACATTACCATTATATGGTGCTTGTGAAAATAAAGTACAAGAAAGGCAAAGACAATTCAAAAATAATCAGGTATTTCTTCTTTCTTGAATCATGAATGAAAGCAGGGAAAAATTACAAGACATATGAAAAGCAATATGCATTTTCTAAACATCGACATTCAAGCTACATTCATTCCCCATTGCCTCTGTCTTGTCCATATATAGTTTCTAGGTCTCAAGATATATTTTACTGAGATGACAAAGAAAAGCTAAAATAAGCACTTTATTTTCTGTATGGGATGAGAAAATTTTTACTATTTATACAACTCTTAGAAAAGCATATAGAAAACATACAGAACACCAAGACCAGGTCTTCAAATTATTCAACTAAATGCAAACCAAAAATCCTAAAATATAAAAAATGTTTACATGTGTTTTCTAAAATTTTTCTTCCGTAAAGCAAGAAAGCACTGCTGTAGTGCTGACTTTTGGCTACAATCATCAAGCTGGTGACATACCGGATATTTAATCAACAGACCAACCAGGATCTACTGTGATGTATAGACACAGCTGTAAAACAACAACCACCACCAAAACAGAAAGGAAATGAAAGGACCACATACACTGCCTAAATATTTTTTTTTAAAAAGCATTAGACTTTTATCCTGAATTGGTAAGCACCGGGTCTGGTCTAAAAGAAAACATTTTAATTTTCAAGTAAATTTTATCGAGAACTTCTAAGACAATCTAATTTTTAATTTCTCCTAATACTACACGCGTTAGGAAATTTAACTTTGACCACTGCTCATCTTCATCATCAGTAGGGACTACATAGGACTTCAAAGACATTTCTTACCGACTACATTATTACATTGGTATTACTTTACGTCTGTAAAGGATATGGAGGATAAACAACTGTAAAGGATTTACAGAGTATACATGTTCTCCCACTAGAAAGTTATGCTCTCACAGGCATCTAGCTACATATGGGACATAACAAGCACTAGATAATTAGAACAAGAGATACAAATGTGTATAAACCCATGCACACTACATATATAGTTCCCCATATGTAACTCGGATTTGACTTACATCAAAACCAGCTTTACCGAAGCTTTTAGTTTTAGCTTCATTATAGTAAAATACTATATTATATTATACAATATAAGACACTGGATGACAAAAATAGCAGTGCTATGGAAACTACCAAAAGATTTACGGGAAAACCTTAATATAACTTTGATTGCCCTTAAAGGGATACAATTGACTTGCTGTATGGTACTGTATGATTTACTAAAAACCTACCGAGACTTTGAACTGTAACTACATAATTACTGGTTGCTACCATTCTCTATATAGCCAGACTAATTCCTACCCATTCATCCATTTTAACCTTCTGTACTAGTGTTATCTTTCTCTCTCTTCTACTATTTCTCAAATTATATGAGGCTTTGATGGTACTATACAAATAAAACACTACACTCTACTTTCAGGCTCTCAAGCCTGAAATGGTTAGTTTCCCTAATGCAGGAGCAGTCATCATAAAGGTTGGTAAAGACATCTAACACCATCCAGTCCAACCATCAGCCCAACACCACAACACCTACTTAATCATGTCACACAGAGGCACATACATATGGTTTTTGAATGCCTCCAGGGATGGCAACTGCACCACTTGCCTGGGCAGTTAGTACTCATGCCTGACCATTCTTTCAGTTAAGAAGTATTTCCTAATATCCAATCTATTATTCCTAAATTCTGATGTTTCCTAACATCCAATTCAAAATTTACTGATAATTCATTAAAACAAACTTGCTGTAATGGCATTTAAAAAAACCCAAAACCACAACAAAATAACCAAAACATATACAAAGCGTGTGTTTTCCTGATTTACAATTAAAACAGAAATTAATCCTTAGAGGGGATGTGTTTGTCCTCACTGAACATACAAGTGCCATATTTAATATGTTTCTAACTATGGTACATAAAGCTAGATAGCACAGAGCTGCGTCATAAAATCTGTTGCTTTTTCATTTTCAAAATAAAAACCTCAAGATGACCCTTCCCTGAGAAATCTTTTCTTTAGCATCAGAAATAAATTAATGATACTAAATCCTTTCTGTTGACTTTCACTAACAAAACATCAGAAGTCAAACAACTTTAAATTTTCTTGGTCAGCTTTTGTGAAAGTCTACAAAGCATTCTTCAGGGACAGCAAATGATCAACTAAAGCCTTATTACACATTAATTTATTATACTAAATTTATAATAAATGTCTCAGTAATCCCGAAAAAAAGGATACACACTATTAACATTCTGACTTAGGTTTATCTCATTTCTCCGCTGCTGAAAACAACTGCTACAAAGGCAATCAATATTTAAACACAGCTAATTCTTACATATTTCTATCAAGACAATAAACATCCCGAGTTTTGAGTGAAGCAATAAGCTTCAGTTACCAAATGACATAAAATTTGTAGACAGTTTAGAAAAAAAAAAAAACAACAAAAAATAGAACACAGATGGATGGACAAGGAAAAGAATGACATACTTAAATCTGAGACCGCTAAAAGCAACACAACAGTTAACTTGGAATCAGACTGAAAATGAAGCACTCATTTATTTTCTAAATAGACTACATTTCAATTACATTTCCATAAAACTAGGATAATGTAAGCCTGGGGCATGATTATCCTACAGGCATTTTGCTAGCTTATCTGTTCCCCTTAAGGATATCACACAGGTTATTCATACTTGCAGTCATTCCCCATGGCACATATTAAAATAAATGTGCAGCTCTTCTTGCAAGGTTTGTACTTGAAACAAGCATTCCCTCCTGCAACTTGTCAACATGTTCTTACTACAGAAAAAAGTCATGAATTTTAAGAAATTTTTATTTCCTTAGAAATACATATTTAAGCAATTCGCATCTTATCCTCAAAACAAAGCAGAAATGCCAGATTCTATTAAAAAAAGTATCTTCACAATGAGCGGTCTCAATATCAAAATACAAATATTTAAAAGCTTATTTTTAATAATTTCTAAATCAAAGGTAGATATACAGACGTGAGATCTGCTAAATAACACACAACCAGCAGAAACAATGAGTTTTCTCAATGCAGCAGGAAGAAAGAACACTATCAGAAAGTAGAAATGTTTTCAACAAAACACAAATTTAACAACATGAAATCAGTAGCAGTAACCACTACATGGAGTTACGTGCCATAAGTAGTAATTTTACTATAAGAAGTAATTGTGCTTGGTTTTGGAGAACAGCAGCAACTTAAGAGCGAACCTCCACCGCCACCCCCCCCCCCCGCCCCCCAAATACATAACCCTTAACCCTTCCCTCTCCCCAAATCTTTTTCTCTCTGTTTTGGGTTTATGGTTTGTCTTTTTTTTTTAAAACAAACTGAATGCTGTGTTCACACAATCATCTATGACAAAATTTGGCATAAAAATCCCCATCGTCAAGCACATATGTATATACAATAAATGTATGTCTGTGATTTTACTTGTGAATGACCTCTCCCAAAAATAAATCAGGAAGTACGGCAAAAGGTATTTAATAAACATACAGAAGAATTTTACACAAATATAAGCCAACTCCTACTTAAAGGAAAAAACAACCAAAAACTGCTTACAAGTGGTGCAGAGACACAGTAATTTAAGAAAGTCTTAAAAGTCAAATTGTCCACGAAGCAACTCAGAACACATCCATAAAAAAAGAGAGTATCTTAACCTGAAAGTCAGGACCTCTAGGTTATATATATGCTGTATGCTTTTTAAAATATAATTTAAATGAAATCTTATTTTAAAATAAAATATGCTGAATTGCACCTACTTTTAAATTAATAATTAACAAAATAAATAGACCATGGCATCCTGGAAGTTACACAGCAAGGTCAAAAAATTATAATGGGCAAAATATACTTACAAACATCAGCAAAAGCATTACATAATAAACCCCCACACACACCAATTTACTCACGGTCACAGTACTTTCCTTCCTTTATATGGAAGGAAGTTCTTTTCCAGGCTGGGAGATAAACTTTGTTGAGAAGCTCACTTTAGCTGGCCTGGGACTCGTAGGAGACTTGGCTCTATCAGAGAGGACTCAACTTCTCTCCTCTCCCTGGACAGTAATGATGAAACTCTATGATTTATGATGCAATTTCAACAACTTGGTCTCTCAGCGACCAGTACTGAAGATTGGTGACATAAGCTAACAGGTGCCAGACATCAAATAGAAGCCAATGTAATTATTTAGCACTCAAGAAGGTTCTTTATCACTGCCCTAGAGTGCCACTGAGGAAGCCCTGTCAGGAAATGAACAAACATAAGCTGTTGCAATAAATACCACTGTTTCTGTTTTCTCCTATATGACATTTGACCCACAGTGTACGTCCTGTATGAGCAAATATAATCTAGGGGAAGAACAAAAATTCTCCCAACGGATCAGAGAACAGATCAACACAAGGAACAAATGTAAAAAAGGAACAGGATACTATGTGATAACTACATAAAACTTTTCAGTAAAATATTTTATATCTCGTGATATGAAATAATGAAAAAAGTTCTCACTACTTAGTGAGTATAGGGTAATTAAAGAACAAAAACAAAAAGAAAAGGCCACCAAAAATGTGCTTCATAAGCATAGGAGAATCTGAAACAATCTTTCTGAGCAAGGAAGATTTTCTGTGATATCCTCCTGCATGATAGCATGTCCTAAGTTAGAAAACCCTTTATTGCTTGATGTTCAGTATGTCAGACGTAGACAACAAGTGCACAAAAATACAGGGGGGGGGAAAACAACCGCTCTCTATGCATCACATATTTATCACTTTATTGTCAACCAAGCCTTGCTCTCATTAGAGAAACAGGTAAGAGCAAGCTCTTCAACAAGAGCCTACATATAGTCTTCAAATAATGAATCATCATTATATGCAATTATATTAAAAAACAAGGGGAGCAGGGAGAAGTACAGTGTAATGCTCCAAATATCCTGCTTTAACTGTCACTACTTTTTTCAATAACTAGACTCCAAGAAGAACATGTCCTTAATTTGATTTGTAGAGCTGGAAGTAATTTCCAACGATATTTCATAGTCTGATGAATACAAAATACTCAAGCAGAAAACTCAAATATATATTTTTAATGCCTAGTGATACAGACAGAAAAGTGAAAGCCATTGCTTTATCACTACTGATTATAAATTATCTCCTCTCAACTGAAATTTGCCTTTTGGTTTATTAAAAAGTAAAATGCAGTTCCTTAACTACTTTTAAATGTCAGTTATTACATTTCAGCTAAGGACCAGTAACTTTCAAAAGAATAGTTAAGTTGTATCCAGGTTGGAATATAGACAGATGATCACATAAAGCTAAAGTCTGAAAAATCATGTAGTTTTTCAGAGGAGAGAGGTGCTAAAGATATATACTGACTAGCAGTTTAATTATGATAAATGCTTTCTACAATGTTTGTCTCTAAATACTACCTCTTGAAAGAAGGCCGGGGAAATAAGTAAATTACATAAAGCATTATCCTGTCAAAACGTGAAGGTTAATTGTGTAAAGGCATGTATGGTGATGCTCTGCAAAAGATGTAACAATTTAATGCAAAATTTCTAATAGGTAAAAAAAGTCTCTGGCAAGAAAATAAAAAAAACCCAACAATAAAACCCAATAAAAAAAAAAAAAAGCAAAAAAAAACCACCAACCCCTTTTAAACCTGGGAAGACAGGCGCAACTAAAGTCACTATGTATTGGTGCAATGGAAAATGAAGCACATCCCAACAAAATAACTGCCTAAATCTAAAGTCTTTTCAGTCAGAAAGACAGCGTTATGTAGAAACTAAATCCACACTAGTAACTTCTCCAATTAATAAATAAATATGCACCACCACTCAGGAAGAAGAGTAGTCCAAAATACTCAGCTTTCATTTAATTAATTTAGTCAATGAGTAATTATGAAGATATAATTATTCTAGATATTTCCTAACAGTACAGAAGCCAAAAGAACTAAAGTCTTGTGTGACACAACTACACAGAGACACTTTTTCTACAGTAACCATAAAACTGGTTAAGTAGACTATACAATTGTGTTACCATAAAACTGGTTAAGTAGACTATACAATTGTGTTTTAACAGCTTTGTTTTCAGTCAATGAGGACAGATAATTTAATTAATTGAAAACTGTAATTAGTGTAAAGCAAGAAGCTCATGAATTCTAGCTCGTTTTGAGAGCAAGCAGAACAACTTCATAACAGGTGGTAAAATTATAATCTTTATTTCCTTCATGCAATAATAGAAAATATCAAAAAACAAAAGAGCAATTGTACTATAAATGGCGGAACAAGCCCTATCATGTAACTAAGTAAAAGCAGAATGGAAAAGTGAAAGCAAGGTCTTGGCTTTGGGGAAAAATGTCACAAGATAAGCACTTAGGCCACACATTTACATATTTTATCAAGGAAATAAAACTCCTGTAAGTTAGAGAGTAAAATCAAGACTTTATACTTTAAGTATTATCTTGACTTTATTTTTTTTTCCACAAAACGAACTATTAAAGTGAGCCAGAAAGGCCTTTAATGTTCCATGCTTTTCAGTTGTTAGTATGTTCTCATATATTTTACAAGAAAAAACAAACAGTTCTTATTTATACAATGGCTTTTCAGTGAATTTTTTCACTGTTATAATATTTGTATTATATGACCCTGCTACATTGAGAGAAATAGAAGGATACAGTGTTGTAGTGTTACATAGAAGATATTTAGAAGAACTCCGAAACAGTGGAATCCAAATATAATTTTATTAATAAAAATACTTGTTAATTGCATACCAAAGACACATTTTGGAAGCACTGAGAGAAAAAAACAGTTTTAGCGTTCTTCATATATTTATATGGGTACTGTACGTAATTATTGACAAAAACCCCATTATCTTTTTGAATTACCTTATGTAAAACATAACTTCATCCACTACCCTTCTAACCATCAGAAAGATAAACAGCAGCATGAGGTGTCAGAGGAACCGAAAAGAAAGAAGGACTAAGGGCAAACTCACTGATGGACAGTATACAATCAATTATCAAGGAGTCTCAAGATCATCTAGTAACAGTTTTTTCTGTTAAAGTGAAAAGCACAATTTATTCTGAGAATATCAGGGAGATTCTGTCTACAGTCAAGAAAAACAACCCAAGCACAACCCCCAAAAATAACCCCACAATCAAAATCATAAAACTCATGCAGTAGAGTTCAGTATTAAGAGTCAGCAGGACAGAAAGTAGAACGTTAACCAGCAGGGAGTGAAGAGAAAACAAAATTATCTTAAACTGAGTAACTATATAAAGAATATTCATCAAATTACTATTTTTGATAATTATAAAGGTTGCCCAAAGGAGACCAGAAGCACAGGTGTTTAAACAATACGCGATTTCATCAAAACAAGCTCACTGTGACATTTTGCCTGTTTTTTTTTCCAAGTGACCAGTCGAGCCACTTTTTTTTTAACTCCCCTTCCTCATAATTTCAGCAGTTTATATTTGTTGGGAAAAAAAATTAAATTCAACACGAGTACCAAATTGTGTGCTGGAAAAAACAGTAAAGAATAATCAATTCTAATATATAAATTAAATTTATGCCTTTAAGTCAATTCACTAAATCTTTTCTTAATGTCAACAACTCCTTCAAAAAGGAATCAGAAAAACTGATCATATTAGCAATCACAGTCTATTTCTACATTAGTAACAATTTGAAAGTATAGACAACTAAGAAAGACTTAGCTATGTGGCATCTACCCGGAAGGACTGAAATAAAACTCAGCATAATGCTTCTAATAAAACAAGTTCATTGTCTCCGATCACATGAACCAGTGAAAGAGATGTAATTATTGAAGTCAGTTTAAAATCTTCTTTGTTCTCTTGTAAAGATGAAATAAAACAAAGTTGCTTAAATATTATGACAAAAAAAAAGTATTAAGCAGCAAGGAAACTTCATTTTCCCTTTAGGTGTGCTGTCTAGATTTAATATGTTAAAGAAACCAGCATCTTCCAGCTCAGATAGTGGGAAAAAAAGAAGGAAAAAAAAGGCAAATTTTCTCAAAACCAGCAATGCATCAGCTGAGAAAAGCTTCAGATACCTTTAAGTACAAAAAGGCCATATCAGAGGTTTTAAGAGCATCTGGGAACTACAGGCAACAGCAAGTTAAAAGACCACTGGTAGGAAACAGTACTTGACCGCTAGCCTCTGCAGCAGTAGTAACATGGCTATTCTGATCCAGAGGTAAGAAGTTAAAATAAGCACAGTCAATTCATTAAGGAAGCAATATACAAATAATATTTTTGTGCAGTTTTTTATAGTAAGAGTAAACAGTAAAGAAGTGTGCACTCTTGATTTTTTTTTTTAAACTCAAAATGCACCTCTATTTCCACGACATTCACAAATAAAACCTTTAGAAATTTTCAACTTCCATAAGGCTAATAAATGCTCATAAAATAGACCGAAGCATATACCTCCACCACAATATCTGGCAAAGAAGAAATCACTAAAATGAGAATAATATCATGATACAAAATAAAGTGATACAGATGTCTATTTTTGGCCATACATACACAGGTACTAGAAACCTACAGAATATATATTTTAAAAGACTGTTTCCTAACCTTTACAGAACAATATATAATGTACATGAAATAAAACAGCAAACTGCGTTTAATAGAGTAAGCAACAACTTTTTGAAAGAAAATAGGCATGAAACTGGCTGACAGGTTAATTATTCATTTTCAAACAACACAATTGAAATTTGTTATACAGGAAGACTAAAACATGATAATATACTTTAATGAAGTTTCATATAGACAACTAAGTTGAAATTTTGTTTATGTATTTGCTTCATTATTTTTGTACACACTCAATTAGCACTCTTCGCATCAGTAGGCATTAATTTGTGAAGAGTTACATATTCTGTAGATTATGTAGTTTCTATTTTTTAATACAATTTGTTATCACATACCCATGTGTCTGCATGAACGGGCCTGATGTTGCTGAGAAGCACTTCTTCATAATTTCCATAATCACAGAATTTAACAACTGCAGTTGTCCCAGAAGAATGGAGAGCTTCAATTTCTGCACGGTAGAACTTAAAAGAGAAATTTTCAAACGTCATAAAATACTACCTGAAATATCTCAAACAGTTTAACATCTACCTTCTCATACATACATGTGTATATGTTTTTGGTCTTACTCAGTATTACATTTTTAATAAGATTTGTAGCAGATATTAAACCAGATATACTAAACTTCCACATGGCATACTATATTTAGAACACTCACTGAGAAAATATGCGGCTTATGAAATTAGACTGGACATTTGAAACACCTGTTTTCATTTCTCTGAAAGCAGAATAAATTATCCCTACCTCAAATGCTGTTGTACACAAAGAAGTGTTACTGTAAGACTTATTCTCAATATATATCAGGAAGCTTTCTTGAAGATATTCAATCATTTTAATCTACCTGAATACAAAGAAATCACTGCTTCATAAAATTGTTAAGCTCCCTTCTAATGCGATGAGTTCTTTTCAGGTAACAGTCTGGGTTTACCTCATACTTACTTATTTTGAAAGTTTCATATTTACAATAATTTTAAAAAAAATCACCTCACAGGAATGCAAATATGCTTCTTAAAATAGGAAAGAATTCTGTAAAATGCCATTATATTTCACACTAATCCATCCACTCAAGCTACATATTCCTGTTTCAGAGAGTCAATTCACTGTATGTTGCCACTAACAAAAATTTTGCATGTTTTATCACGTTTTAGTCACAAAAAACACGGAGAGAAAAACGAAGCTAACACTACTTCCTGTAAAAAAAAAAAGACAAAAAAGGAAAAAAAACTTAAATAACGTAAAATAAATGACAAAAAAATTCAGGTGGGAATAAAACCTCTTCAAAAAATTGTAATATTTAAGGTATTTCTCAGATTATCAGAAAGAGTCAAAACCTGAAGAAACTACCCAATAAGAGTGACAGAGAAGTCCTTAACAGATAATAACAAATCAAAGAAAATAGATTAAATTTTTTTTTAGCAAAGGAGGAGAAGCTGAAAGTGTCTTGTTGCAAGAGAAATCTTAATAGGAAAAAAAGCTGAAGAGAAAGTATATAAATTTTTAAAATTACAAAATTATCATGAAGCACAACTCATTTGCTCCGCTAATTCTCCAGCTAACAGCCTACAAGCAATGATAAAAAAAAATACGCCTTGTGCAGATTCCTTTCTGCAATGACTGAAATAAAACAGGGAGTTTTTTAAATAGATCCCTTCCTGCAGACTCTCATCTTCCTTTGTGCTAATAAAGGTTACATGCTGACTTGTTCTAGGCATTACACATCTACAGTTACAGGCTGTTCTAGATAGCACAACATCCTGTTTCTTGTTCCTTGGAAAAGAGTATGGGTGTCTAGATCCACATTCATGCTTCAAATTTTTGGCACTTAAGTCAAATGCTTCAGTTAAGAGCTTAGTCATCCTAAATTCCACTTAAATGAAAGAAACAATCACCTTCAAGATGACTTAAGTGCTTAAAATTTCACGCAATGAATACAAGCAATAGATCTCATAACTGAAAACAAATTACAACAAGAAGCTAGCCAAGAAGCACACTACACACCTATGAACAAAGCCCTGTGTCCCTGTGCTACCATGCTAAATCTCTCATGTGTACATACGAAAACATTAAAGGTATAATTTGAAGTACTTGCCATTTGGCAAAAGCATACCTTGTTATCTTCCCAATAAAGAGCAAAACATTCATCTCCTGGTCTCCAACTTTTTCCATACTCCATGTGAATTGATGGTTCTAATATTTTCTCTGGTTTGATGGGTCCAGATCTCCTTTTGGGACCAGTGTTGTAATACAACATTTTATCATCAAAAGATGGGATTGTAGTGGGTCCTGATGATTTGATAGGTCCTACTCGTCTTCCTTTCTGATGATGTTCAGCATCTCCATTTGGTACAGCATTAAAATTATCAATTCTACCAGGATTTTGATAGTCATTAACAGTAAAACGTTGCTCGCTTTTTACCATAAAGGCATCATTAATTATTGTTCGTGGCTTCCTATTACAAAAATTTTCAGAGTTCTGTATTTGGTTTTCCCTTTTCCCACGTTTCTGGTTATTGTTGTCTGTAATATCTTGAGCAGCAGAGTTCTCCTTGAATTCTGTGAAAGACACCCCTTTTCCTACTCTGTTTTGCATACCGTTATCCCTTTTTTTGAAAGTAATATCACTCTGATGAATGGCTATGGGATAACCCAAATCTTTTGGTCTATCATTTCTAGGATAATGTCTGTCACTTTTATTTTTTTCATCTGTCCAGTGTTCTAAAGAGCTGTGCCTTTCAGGACCTCTGTTTCTGGGTAACCCACCACCTTCCAAAGCCTGCCTTGAATTTTGAATATCCCTTTGAAAACGAGGGGGTTTCTCATTCCTTGGTTGTCTCATATCATTGCGAGTAATGTGTCTTGAATGATTCTCTTTGATGCCATTTTGTTCTGTATTCATAACTTTGTGCTGTACTTGATGTGGTGGCTGAAATTGCAATTTTGGTTCTACAAAGAAAAAAAATATTTCAATTATTAACATGTATCACACAAATATATTTCAGAAATAGTGTTTCAGACCCTAACTGAAAAAGAAACAGTGTTATATAGAAAAGTATGCAGTATTTTCCTGCTCACTTCCGGTGGGCTGGACTAGATGAACTTTATTAAGTCCTTTCCAACTCAAACCACTCTATGATTCTATCATTTACCTCTGTGAAAGGGAATAGTACACAGAAAATTTAGCACAGACATTTTAAACATAATTCCTAGTTACTGGAAAACATATACCACTCTAGGCTATACTGGAATGAAACCACAAACCAGTATGAGAAAAGTCAGGCATAAAATTCCAGGAGGTTACTCATTTCTCCCTATGGTCATCAACAAATCACTTGAGTATCAGCCACTGAAGACAAAAAATAAAATTCCAACACGGAGAAAGGGAGGAAAATGAGGAATACTTTTAATCTGAATTGAAACTTACTGTAAAATAACTTGTTGACAGCTATTTGGACAACTGCAAGAAGCACAAGTGATAAAATGAACACAGCGGACAAACCATAGATAAGGGAAATAATAACAAAGCCCAGAACTCTGAAGATTCTGATCAATGAGCCGTAACAGAAACTGCTCAAGCATTAGCTTCAAGAGATTCAACTAGAAATCTAACTGATGGCAAGAAAAACAATGCTATCATGGATCTCATGAGAAAGAGCAAACTTGCTACAGGATGCTGGAGAGGCGGGGAATTCTGGGAATCTGTGAAGATTCTTAAGGAATTTATTTTTTTTTAAGCTAACATGGAATTTTTAATGGGATGTTTAGGTGAAGAGACAAAGCAGGCGAAAGATCAAGACAAATCCAGGAGGAAAAAGCATGAGAAAATAATGAAGGAATAAGACTAAACAGGACGTTTCCAAGTATAGCAAGCTCCTGGTCAATACACTTTCTGGGCCAACCCCTGCATGTGATCACTGTGACCTGTCTCATCTCCTTATTAAATCCTGTTTCTGAAAATCTCTGTGATTAAGTGTGAGAGGACATGTTTCTAAACCTGCAGGATAAGCTGGTCAGTGGGATAAGAAACACCTGGCAGCTGAATACTGGAGAAAACACGGGTCTGAAGGCCATCTACCAGAGAGACAAGAGGTCTGGGTTCAGATACTGGCAGACCTATGCAAGCAGGCTTGTGAAGCCCTTCTGCAAACTTCAGGTTGTACTAGCCAGAAAGATGGACACAAGTTGTCTGAGGTATGTATCAGAGGTCAAGGGTCTGCGGGACAGGAGAGACCCAGGTGATGTGTGCATGTGGGTGTCCTAGTATGAGATCTGCTAGCAGACTTTGAATCTGTCTGGAAAGGAAAGCACAAATCCTTTAGAGTAATTCATGTTCGTACAACTACTTTTTGTGCCATGTGGGTGACTACAAAGGTGTTATTGTCTTGACTGCACTCATCCCTGGCAGCTGGCCATGTATGCATTCTGAGCATGAATCTGGTGTATGTGCCTGGTGGGACCATGCACTCAAGTTTTCTGCTGCTTGGTCCCGAATACACTCCTGCAGGAAGGAAAAACTACAAAATTCAGATTACATGTTATCACTAGAAACAATGAATGCTGATACCTCACAACAAATGTAACAATTATTATCATTACTTGCTACCAGGTGAGTTGAAAATAAAATGTTAATTTTAGCTTTTAAAAAAAAAACAACACAAACAACTCTGAAGTACCATATTATTAATAGCTCACAGAATTTTTATCAATAAAATTGAGTGCATTGGCTAGTAAGAATCTAATTGTTTTACATACACAATATACCATAACTTTTAGAACACAAAAAGGTTTGACTAAAATGACTTAATGTAGGGTTTTTTAAGAGACATAAGCATACATAAGACTTAGCATGATCATAATCGTGATTAAAAATACATCTTACTGCAAAACTTATGACTTAGAAAGCAATAATTCTTTTAATGTATGCAGATCTACACATATATTACTCAGAAAGAACTGAGTTTCATAAATATTAATTTTCTTTTTCAAATTATACTTTACTTTTTAAATACTGTAACATTTAAATAATTTTTTTAGACAAAATTCTTAGAGTTTAAGAGTACTCCTTTATCTGTCCTTTACAAACAGAACATGAAAATACTGGGTTTCTTCATTTTATATCTGTAACTGTTCTGCAGATATCTTCATTACACTTTCACACTTTTGTATAATACATAACAGCCTTCTAGATTCCCTATCATCTAGAAAGGTTTATCTTCCTAATCAATTGGAAATGTCTCTTCATGACATTAATTCATACCTCTTCTCCTCCAGAAGAAAAATCCTTGAGCTTCCACCCTTCCTATTCTCAAACGAAATTCTCACGCCTATTCCTTACGTTCACTATACATGAAATGATTGACCTCTGAATGTTTACTGCCTTGTACACAACATTAAAGAAAGAAGTATATAAAATTCTAAAATATGACATTATAAATCATCTTATTTAATATTGTGTAACATGAAATTCATTAAACAGCCTCTCACACAGGGGACAGTTATTCCAATAGTAAAAGCAGAAATGGGTTAAAAACAAGATTGTGCATGTTAATATTTTGCTGGATTTTAAGATTTACTTTGAATTTAAATGTCTCCTCCAGAGGGCTGTACTGTTTTTTCTAAATGAAGAAACATTTTCTGAGCTGAGATGGGTAGTCACTTCAGATAGCAACTAGTGTGTACAAGGAGTCCGCACAACTGCCAAGTCTTATCCCCAAAGCATGCAGAGCAGTAATAACACTTCAGTTAAAGCATTGGAATAAAACTGAAACACATACATATTCTTCCATAATTAGAAAAATTTACTGTTTATGTTGTAGCAAGCAACTTTCTCCTCCTGAAGTGTCTCTATTAACTACAAAGTCTACAAAGTCTACGCGCTATCTCTCACTTGCTTTTCCTGTGATCCCACTGATATTCTACTTTGTTGCACTGGAGGTTCATTTTAACAGGAAAGCATGAAATAATCACTCAAACACAGGCTGTCTATGGAAGGACTGAAGAGGCACTTCCGTATGCTCTGACACTGAAAAGGTTTTGGCCTTCTAAGACCTAGGTCAACGCTCTTAACAAAAACATTGTTATATTTTTCACTACCTACTCCGTAACAAATTAATAATTACTAAAAAGTTGACTTTTGCTTGAGTCTTTTGAAGATGTAGATGTCTGCCAAAAGCCTACAAGGCTTTGGATCCTAAGCAGATGAAAGAACCAGTCTGTTCTCAACTCTCAAGAACCAAAGAGAAGGATAATATCGGAAGCATACCTAGCTCTCCACATTTCATCCATTATTTCTTTATCCTACAGTCAGAGCTCTCACCACTCTTTTTTTCTGCCTGATAATCCTTATGCTTACTCATTTAAGCTGCCAGAGACGGATGAATGATTCTTCATAACAAAAGAAAAACAAGAAGAAAACTAAGGGAAAAATCTTTTGTGTTCAGTGGAAAAAATAACACAAATGCAAGCAAAGGCAGCTAGTTGACAGCAGTTTTGTTTACTATTTTTGTTAGGTCTCACAGTCAGCAGGTTTTTTTCCCCAATCAAAACTCAAACTCCTTAATTTCAACACAAATATTCATTCACAGCTAAAAATAAATAAATCTGCAGCATAAAGCTATGGGTTTGTTTGTTTTACTTCTTTGCATTTCATTGAAATAAAGCTCTAATTACTTAAAACAAGATTTCTTTAACTCTAAAAAAGGAGACAAAAAAATCCTCACAAGACACCACTTATAGGTGAAGGACAAACACCTTACTTTCTTATACCTAATCTATACTTCTTCAAAATAATGAAAAAAAAAACCCCAATGTGCTGCCTTCTCTCTAAAGCGGAATAGAAGTAACTCTTAAGCAAAATATAAAAGGTATTTCAATTCATAACTATTTTTTCTACTTTCTCTAAGTCCAACTAGTAAACAGTACCAAATCAAAGATAAGAAATTAAAAACTTGTGCTGAAGTTCCTCTTCAGAAAAGGATTCAACTAGCCTGGTTACTACAAATCCAACAGTGAATTTAGAAGTTCTCAGGAGTACTGAGGTTTCAGGTGCAATTAGAAACACTAGGTGAAAAAATCAAGAATGGGTGCACAGAAAAAAGCAAATCAGTCCTCTGTGTGCCTGAAAAGAAACAATTATTTTCAGACACTTGGTCCCCAGATCACATGTGGAATTTCTGAAGATATTTAAAAATATTTATCTCAGTTCAGCAAAACTGCCTTTTGTTTTTGCTTCCACATAGACAGTCATGTAGAAGAAATTACAATCTGTCTGAAGTGCACAGAAGCTTAATGTTTCTGTGATAATGCTTGTGATAATGACAAATGTGGCCATCCAGGGTGGTGCAGTCACCCCTCGCTCCCCGGGCCCATTTCGTGATGTCAGGACAAGCCATACATGTTTTGGGAGAAAACTCCTACTGGGTCCTTGTCTTTGTTAAAAGTGCAGTGAGTTGGAAGGATCAGGCACTTCTTCATGGCACCTGGAACTCTTGTTGCCTAGATCACAGCCAGGTACTACGGTACCAGAACTGTAAAATACAGGAAGTACTGGAATTGTATAACTAGTAGAAAATACCAGAATTGCCTAATATGAATTGTGGACAGAATGGAAAACTACTAAGTTAATCATGTCATAATCCTGTTGATAGCGATCTTAAGCGAGATTCTTGCAGTTCTACAGGATGGCAGCAGATTGACCAGCATCTACCCTTGAACTGCGACGTCCCTCAGGGCAGATTTTGCAAGGATTCAAAGACCATCCACTAACAAACATCGATAAAGAAGGGTGAAGTCAGACTTCAAGATCAACAATTATTCTGTGCTAACCTTACCATTCTCAATCCTTTAACTGACTGAATTTATTGACGCAAATTCTATTGAATCACTTCATTAAACTGGCTGCTGATTAAGTGCTGTTAAGAATTACACAACTTAATTTTATTTACCTCAAAACTATTAATAAATCCTTAATTGCTGCTGAATTAAAGCCGTGCAAAAACTTATTCGGGACAAATTGGTGTTGATTGCAGGATCCTAAATTAGGATTCGCGATACCATTTCAGGTGATCATATGCTCCTTATCACATGAGTTAGTGCAACAGTGAGGGTCATAGAATCATAATATCGTAAGGTTGGAAGAGACTTCTGAGATCATCAAGTCCAAACATGCCTGTTGCCCTACTAAAACACTCCTTCAGTCAAAACCCCTATCCCTATACAAAGACCACCTCTGAATATCTAAAAAGCAAACTCAGATTTTTAGAGACCATATGAGACAGAAATGGACTAGAAATTCTGCAGAAGAATCGATCTTCTATTATATTCAGTGGAGGCTGTACTATGCTACACAAATGCATAAAAACCTGCCTACCTGGACCCTTCGTAATACAGTTACTGCACAGAAAAATCAATGAAGAGGTCTTATTCATGGCTATATAATATTACATATTTGAGTTGTTTCTAGCAGGTTCCCCAATACTACTCTCATTTCTGACCACTAATTTTCTCATAATAAAACTATGTCTCTACTGCTAACAACTGACAGAATCAAATGAAATTAAAAGGGTGCTTGTAATATAGACCCTATTTTCTGCAAATACTTGGATACAGAATTCATGACAAAAAAGTTGACAGTGGTAATTATAATCACTAGATACATCATCACTCTACATATACTATTAACACTCATGTCATCTCAGTTTGCATGGAACTTAAAACAACTAGTAATTAAGAATTTAAAAGACATTATTTTCAACCAAACATACACTTTCAGTAAGTGATTTTTAAGACGTGTTTGAATTCATAGGACTGCACAAGTTTTTTGAAACCTGGCAAAAAAAACCCCAGCACTTTTAAAGAGACAAAATGCTTGTAACTCAGCATATGCCCATGTCTTTCCTGAAAAACCCATTTGAAGTAGACTCTGCAAGATAAAAATAAAACCTGGCATAGAAACAGAGGCACAATCCTACAGGCTAGACTAACAAAACATAACTGAGCAACTACTTTAAAGCCCACTGACTTCCAAACCACATATAGTACAAGAACACATATTAATACTTCTTCAGAAGGAAAACAGCAGAAATTTCAAAAAACAATCAGAACACTTTCTGAACTCTTCACAAATGCTAGCAAGATGTTCTTTCAGAAAAGCATGATTTGGGAATAACACACAAGATTGCACATTGATTATTCAAAGAATAAAACCAAATTAGTGTTAAAAAATACAAAACTAACCCCTGTGTGTCATATTAGGAAACATGCCAAACATTTTGGCAACTAAACAAGTACAAAGCCTTTACAAAGTTTTCACAGAATTTTCTCCTTATGACACTTATACAATCTATACTACACAAAAGCAAAGTGCATTTATCTTTAAAGTACAATATTGAAAATTATAAACTGAAGTACACATGCTAATATAACCTTTTTTTACTCACATAACACTATGCTTTATTAGACTATAGTATGTTGACAACATACATGTACTAAAACCAAAGGATCATATAAGTCCCCCTAAGTAAACACTAGAAGTCAGTTAAACCATTTTAAAAGAAGCAATGAACTCATTTCGCAATTCTTGGTAAATTACACTTTTACTTACTTACTATAAAATTGATGACAATAAGAAAGGCATATCTCCCAGAGGGATTATTTCTATTATTTTTCCTTCAAATGACTCAGTCACATATAAAAGCCTTCGTTAATCTCTCAATGTAAGCACAAAACTTATCCAAACACAAATCAATGTTTGTAAAGTAGAAAAAAACCCACTACCACTGTTTTCATTTCTCTTCACTCTAAAAATCCAACTCATCTTTGCAAGCAAAATGAGTTGCCAAAAGATGCACCTCAGGCATAATTCCCTACAAATGCTTTTGAAAATGTGATTATATTCATTACCTGAACAATTTACAAAATTGTATGAACTAATGCAGAATGCTTGTGTATTTGAAAGGTATTTTCTTTAAATATTTAAAATTTCTGACAAATAAAGAGAAAACTCATGATATAAATGTTTGATCTACAAGTAGATGTGTTGCATAAAGAAAGACATAAACTTACAGTTACTCACCATAAACAAACTATAAACAATATATAATAGAGCTCCTTTGGTACACATAACTTGTTCACTTTCTACAAACTGTTTTAATAAGACCTCAACCCAACTAAAATATAAAATAGTATTTAGCTATTTAAAATCACTTGTTTTGCAGGCCAAAAAGACACTGTTGCAATGAAACTCAACTCAGGTAAAACAACAATATAGTATTTGCCATCGAAAGAACTATAAGCTATCACATTCATAAGCAAACACCTTTCTTTTGCAGTTAAATCTCAGAACATCTTAAAAACATTTAGTGAACTCTAAAATGGCTCACAGTGCATCTAATTCTACCGGCAGCACCAAGGGGGGCTTTACTAGCAGGTTCCCTAACCCCTGAGCCCATCTGTTGAGGTAAGTTCTCTATGACTAAACATGTGTCCATTTTTCTTGGCTACTCTTTCCCTTTTTCTGGATAAAGGCATCATCCTGTTTTCAGATCTAAGAACTGAATTTCTGACTGCTGTGTTTCCTTCCACCTGAACACCCTGACATTTAGTTGCAACAAGCTGCAAAAATTGTTCAAACACATCAATGCAAAATGCTACACTGCTTACGCAAGGAGCAAGTATAAATGTGCAGCTTCATAGCTCTGAAAGATCTAACAAAAATAATTCTTGAAAGTTAACGCTGTGTCTAATGTAAAGCTGAAAGTCATAATAATTCTCACAAAACCTGGGTTTTAATCCACTGACAAACTCTACATGGCTTCATATTTTCATTTGTAATTCAATAAAGACTCTCAAACACAACTAACCTTAAACTCACTGTTACAGCAAAAAAAAAAAAAAAAACCGAATATTTACACATTTTTAACACATAAAAGCTACAATCAGAAATAATACATTCAACGAAAGGTAGCTCTCACTGAACTAACCGGAGCGACAGGGATGTTCTGCTTGTATTTCAGAAGCAAGTGCCTACTGGCAGTGTAGCCTTTCATCCCCTTCCTAAAGGGAAACCTGTTCACTTTCATTAACAACATGCTTGTTTTCCACTTCTTCCATATTATTCCCCTGACATCTTTTTTTTTTTCTAAATCCAAAATCCAGTGAAAATACACAAAGCAAGAGTCTGTTATTAACAGTCAAAGACTATTGTGGAACTTAAGTTTAAAAAAATTATTATATACAAATGCTGTCATTATGTAAATGCACTCATTCCCTAGAACACTTCAAAGTAGCAATTCCCATTAACTAGTGCAACTTTTTTCACTCTTTATGAAAAGTGTCATTTTATAGGGAGAAAAAAAATGACAACTCCATCACAAAATCTTCATATTAAAAAATGGAAGTAGATATTTTCCTTTTATGTTGGCCACTGAAACACCTCCAAGGCCAGAAAAAATGATCTCCACCTATTACTCAGTTTACTGCAAGTTTTACTTTAATATTACAGCAGCCTCTAGAGACCTGAGGATGTATGGTGTTTCCTATTTTTTCTTTTTAATGCACCTGTCTGGTAAAGTTTCCAAAGTACTGAATGATTTAGACAAACATCTCTGTGCATAGACATACATCTTGTATGGCTTCTTAAGAAAGAAAAATAAATAAAAGGACATTAACTTAAAATCCCAGATCTTTTCCATTAAATCTGAGGGATTATTTCCATTTCCTTCTTCTAAAATCCAACCTTCACCTCTGTTATTACAGTTGTTAAACAAGAAAACAAGGAGAAAATAGTTGCTTAATATTTTACAGCAACCAAAAAGATTCTGCCCCCACACACCTCCAGAGAGAGGGAATACAAAAAAAAAAAATTACACTTACCACAATTATTAAACACTCAACCGGGAAGCACACAAAGTATGCTGTCTATAAACTGAGGAAGAAGGACTGTGGTTATGACTTTTTTTTGTTTATTTACTTCCGGAAAACATGCAAGTCCATTAAAGTTGTGACAGCCTTTACCAAATTAGATTAACAAACTAGGATTTATATCACCTTATTTCAAAATTACTGACTTTTAGGCATCTAAGCCTGAAATACGCACCCTAAGATCTTCTATAACCAAGACAGAAGTACAAACCACAGTGCGATTTACTGACATTTTTTCAAAGGAGAGCAATAGCTTTCTAGCACACCTTCGGGTTTTTTACGATCGACTGTGGAGGAAGTTCTAGGAATCATCTTTAAGATGACAAAGTTAGGAAAAAGAATTCCCCTAACAGTGTCCAGTACTGGTTCCAAATACACTAATTTCAATAACTCACCCTCTACTGTTAGAGTACCCATTTTGGATTCCAAGAAATCAAACAGGGTGCTTGGTGCAGATGGTCTGGCATTTCCTAGCTCTTCTTCATCTTCAGATCTTGTCCGTCCTCGTCCCTTGCCTTTACCTGTAAATATCAAAGGTTATTTGTGAGAGGGGAATAAATAAAGAAAAAGCATACATACTTTTATATTTGATTTATACATGTTTGAATCTTTTATCTTTAAAGAATTCTATCACGGACAAAATAGACAGATATTTTCCATTCAGGGATATTCAAATCTATAGACTTCAAATTCAAAAATTTTGACAAAGTGCTTTTCTCAGTATTTGCTTTAAGGTTTGCAATGAATTCTAACTTGCAGGTAAAAAACATGCAGATATGCTTTTCCATAACTACATTAGTAATCCATCATACAAGAAGTTTTGTGCTTGTAAACATTGTTGTCAAGCTTTTCTTTATATGTTTTACCTCTAGGTGGTGGTCCCTGAATGGGTTTCTGTTTACTGCTGTTCAGAAGAAAATTTAAAGCCGCCTCTAGACAGTTGCTGTTATCCATAAGTGCCTGTCTTGCTGCTTCTTTGCTGAAACCCATCTCTGTTATGTGTTTTAGAGCTTTTTCATCAACCTGAAGTAGAAATTATACACAGAACTAATAACAAGATACAATAGAGATTCTATAAAACTACCAGACTTAAATTTTCATTAATTTTTAACTGAAACGCTACTTCATATTTCATTGATGATAAATATTTAAGTTTTACAAGAAATCTTCACATACAATTTCTCCTAGGTCCAAAAAGCTAAATAGTAGAGGATTTTAAAAAACTTACGATGGTGATTTTTATTCATCAGTTTTCAGTTCTAATATTGTGTGATTTCAAGAACAAATTCCCTTAGTCTACCTCTCCCTTCACTGCAATAGTATGACAGACTGTAATACACTTTCTCTGAGATTAAAACTAAAAGGAATCTCTCAAAGCAATACTGGTACAAAAACTAGCCATTCATTCCTGTTTGAACCCCTTCACAACTTCCACAGACAATACACTTCAAATATAGAGAGATGCAATCACTAAAAGTTGTGTAGGAGAAAGCAAAGAAATACAAACAATTTATTTCCACAGAAATACAAGTCTTCTTATTCTGAAGTGTACAGAGTGTAATGACTAAAAGGCAAATCAGCAATCATAGAGCATTAATTACAGAAAATAACCTCACATCTGCACTGTTCTTTAAAGCACTCAAGCGAGAAACTGCCTCCTCCACTGCTGACAGACCGACATTTACTAAAGATGAAACAGAACTAGGCTCTCGGTCCTTCCACATTCCACAGCCAACCAAAATGATGCCAGTTATCCATCTGCAGCAGTTTTAACCAAATGCATTCTTAACTAGAGTCCCATGAACATAACATTTTGCCTCCAGGTTTCAAAACAGCCATATTATGACTCTCCAAAAAACCCCAAACCCAATGGAATCTAACCCCTTCTTTCTCCCACTGTTTAAAATAAAAATCTGCACTGCCAGAACAACTTAAATTATAACTGTATGGAGGTATATGAAAAACACTTAACCCTTCCTCTCCCCTGTTTTCCCCAATCCTTACATGTAATTTTTCCACTCCTCAGATCTCCTGATATTTTAATACATTCACTTTTTTGTCTTTCCAGCTACACACTGTGCTTGTGACAACAGATATTTTGGGGGTAGAGAAACAAAATCAGTGTTTGTAGTTGCTCTCTCAATACAAAGACATCTCAATACAGGAAGCCACAAGATACAACTTTCGTAACTATGCTTAACTACGCAAAAATCACTGTATTGGCAAGGCATGACTTTGCAAGTGCTTGGTTACAATTCCTATATGCTCAGCGATGTCAATTCCAACGTTTTCATATAGCCTTCTTCATTCCCAAACTCAACAATACTTGTAATTTAACTGTCCAAAGACTAAACAAAGGAATAGCCATTTAAAAGGTAATGGGGAAGAAACATGACCTCAGTACCTACAAGGAATCATCATCCCACTAGAGTTTGTCTTCACTGACTTCACGTTGCCTAAATAACATCTTATTTTTACCAACAGAATATAGTAATTCCTCCTCTGGGTCATTGTCCTAGACCATTCTGCATGGTAACAAGGGTCCAACAGAGAGAAGTACTTCCTCAGAAAATCTGCTTCACTCTTCTCCCCCTTGTACGTAAGCAGTTGGTTTGGATGAGAAAAGAACTTCTAGCCATTACTGCTGCATCTCCCCCTTTCAACAGTGAATACTCTGTGCACGACAGCTACATTCAAAAACCAGAAGAAAATGAAGACTGATATATACAGCATCTGTACTCTCAGTTATAGTCAAAAAAGAATTTTTGATAGACCACAAGGGAACGGCAGTTTTCCGGATACAAACAGTACGAGAAAGGTGGTAGTATCTTAAGTATACTTGAATGTCAAAAAAAAACCTCCTTTCAACACCATTTACACAACACAAACCTTGCTTCTCCTATACAAAACCGGAAAGACAAAACATTGTAGGATAATAACTGAGGAGGATGATTCAAATCCATAATCTACTGTCTGTCTACAAACAAACAGGAAAAAATATTTCTTTGTGTCTTGTTTTGTGCTAAAAATACAGTGCTTCAAGTTTCTTGGAAGGGAACACACCAGCTAGATAAAAACCTTTAACTGTTTCTAAATATACAAACACAGCAGCAATATACATGAAAGTCAACAATCAAACCTACTCAATGTCACAATTCTAAAAAGGCAAAACAAAGTTGGTATCTATTTCTTTAAAATCTAAGAATCATTACTTTTAACCAAAGAAAGCCTTCTGTATAGGCCTAGTGGGTTCATACCTGTTTCTTCTACATAGCGCCTTAGATAGGTTAAATGGCAACATATTATATCAAGTTTTGATAAGTTGGAAGCACTGCCATTTTACAGTGCAATGTAAGGCAAATTTCTTACAGTTCATAGAAAAAAACCCAGAAAACACAATATTTTAAGTAATTATATTGGGGGGGTGGTTTTATTGGCGTTTTTGTCTATCTGTTTGGGTTTTGAAGTCTATTCAAGTTGAGAGATAGTTGTCAAGAATGACAAGATGTACCACTGGTGCGACATCGGGCAGAGGGATGACTAAACGACCTCTTGAGGTTGTTTCAGTCCTTGTTGTTACAAATCTATATTCACATTCCTGAGTACAGTGCTGAAGGCAGCACTGCTGGAGGCTCTCTCCTTGGCTGTGAGATGGTGACAAATATTTATACAAGCAAAATTATAATAGGCAGTTTCTGATCCTAAACATCTTTACTTCTCATTATTAAATCTTTGGTAAAAGTAAATGGTGGAAAATATTCAACACGCGATATGTATAATCAGTATTTTAATACTAGTTTACTGAGTTACTGAACAGCTTAGATGCCTCTTTTCAGTCTGCTTTCATGACTCAAATTAAAATCATTAATCGTTATTGCGTATTTGGAATACCAGAGTTATTCTTGATAAACACTTCCTCTATAATAAACTTTTAGACTGCTGAAGTAATCAAAGCAGAAACTTCCATGACAGCTCATCTTAAACCCACTTTCTTCAATGCAGTGATCACAAAGAACTCCTGTTAGTAAATATAAAGTTATGAAGTACACTGGAAGGTGATATTTTGGATTAAAGGGGCACAGTTCCCAATGGTAACCCACTTTACTCAAAACGAAACATTACTCTTGACCATGACATTCCCATGTCACAACAAAAGTATTTATACTTTGTTATTTTAAATATCAGAGTACCACTTAGTTTTCTGAATGTCAAAGAAATGGTTTAAAACAGGTTCTTAAAGGAAATATTAAATTATTTCAGAAGAAAAGCTACATTAAATTATTATTTGATGTGTTGAAATTGAAGGATGAAAGTCTTCCTACGTAAGATGAATTAATAAATGTTAACATGCAAAACGTTAAGCTTATTTACAAGAGAAAATAAAACTGTATTTTAATGTCACATACCACATATACTACTATTTTTCTTTTGTCAGGACTTAGTTTTAAATTTTACTCGTCAAGACTACATTTTAGAAAAAAATCGCATTGAAACTAGTAATTATCTCAGATAGGCACAAAAGTACCCTAAGTATTCTAAACAGACTTAAAAACAAATTGGAAGGAAAGCCCTTATTCCTCAAGGTCTTTTATGTTTTTTTTTGTTACATTTGTTTTTTCTTTTTTAACAGTACACATTTAAGGTTCTATTTAAGCCTTCCACCTTACCAGTTCTCGGTAGACACCTTCATTCTTTCCCTCAGGTTTTGTTATCTTCTCTTTTTGGAACAATTCCCTATTTCGATTGCCTCCAGCGCTCACACTGAGATTACTTCTGCTACTACCACCACCTCCTCCAAAAGTCTTAGTCTTTAGAAAAGCACAAAAAATAACGTTTCAGTAAACAGAACTTATGAAAATAAGCCTTACTATTTAGCTAGTAGAAAGAACTGCAGTAAATTTGATGCAGCTGTGGGTTTTTTTTATGCTTTGCAGCAACAAATAAAGCACTAACATACACACATAAAAAAGATTAATTTATTAGGTAGGTATTTTTTTCCTCTGTGCCCAAATAAGGCTGTAAAAAGGGTACGTAATTCTGCTTTTTATGCCTTATCAAGCAAATCTGAAAAATAAACTAAAAGGAAAACCAAGGGAGGACATAAAAACCTGACAGATTAGAACTAAAATTCCTAGCTATTCTTTCAGACTAAACACAGGTAATTATGGGTTTTTGAAAACAGAAAAAAGCAGATGAAAATTGATAGCCTGTATTTATTACTTAAATCTCATTAGCTAAATTGTAAAAAACTACAGTTTTTAATCGTGGTATCAAATCAAAATCATATCTACATTAAAACATAATTATGATACATTTATTAGTGTTATTAAAATAAGAACATACCCATCAATCCAAAAGGATTTTCCGGTTTTTATTCATGTTTTTAAAGATACATGAGCAGAATTACAAGTAGGCAAAGACCAGAAAACATTTGTCATTTAAGACAGAAATACTTAACAAGAAAACATCAGAGTAAGTAAAATGCTGCAACACATGCATTCTAACCTCCTTGCTCTTTGCTACTTCTGCAATAGCAGCTGTTCTCTGCTTTTCAAATTCATCATTGTCTGCAACAGTTTTCACAGTATTTGTCATTTGCAGAGTCTTTCTGCGATCAAGCTCTCTGCTATCCACTTGTACGTGAGATACACATTTCTGAAAATGCAGAAGGAAGTTTTAATTAACTCTTTTGCCTACTCTCATGTGAAAAAAAATAAAGCATTATTCCATTAAAGCAGCACATCACATATATGATTGCAAAAATGTACACCTATGACATCCAGATGCCTCTGCTGAAAGCACAATCCTCTGGTCCACTAGGCTTACATTTTAAGCTCAGTTCATGATGTAGCTGATATGATTCTTGTAAATATCTTAGGCATTTAAGAAGGGACTATGTCAGTGCCTACAATATCTCACCAGAAGAATCAAAGGCTTTACACACCAAATAAAATTTTAAATTTGAAATTGAGAGGAAAAATGTTAAATATAAATTGGCACAACAAAGTGAAAGAATCAACACAATTTTTGAAAACAGGTGCATTTTTTTAGATCTGAGTTATCATCATCTAAGGTGTTTTCATACCCTTTATCTAACTGGAACCAGGTCCCCTAGATACCACAACACATTTTTTTTTTTGTTACAAAATGACAAAGAAGTACACTATACCTGCCCAAAAGGCACAAAAGGGGGAGGGCCACCTTCTGTTCCAATGTTACTCCTATTGTGTTTTGCTAAACTCTGTAAAAGAAAATGGTTGATTCATAAGTTGCAAACAGAAAAATAATTGCATGATAAATATCTCTACTTCAGAAAGTATATGAAACCTGTAAGATGAACAATTTCATCATAAAAAACAATGATGTACTTAAAATCCCAGGGCACCTAAAGAGAAGACTGGATGAGTGGCAGGGAGATAAGAAAACGATGAAAATTCACAAAATCGTAAAGGCAACACATAGAGCAAATGCAGAAAATTCAGCTATACACCAAAAGCTACACTGATAGAACAAAGGAGCTCACCAAAAGGCAGCAGATGTTTACATAACACCCAGTGAATTTACTACCACCAGAGGCTGTGAAGGCACACAATTTCAGCAGGTTTAAAAAGGAATCAGACTAATTAAACCTAGAAAAGGTAAGGTTCAGGGGAATCTTATCATTCTACACAAATACCTGAAGGAAGACTGTAAAGAAGATGGAACCATGTTCTTTTCAGGGCTACCCAGTGACAGGACAACAGGCACAAAACCAAACACAGCAGGTTCCCTCAGAACATCAGAAAAGACTTTCTTTATTGTGAAGGTGACTGAGCACTGTCACAGGCTGCCCAAGGAGGCTGTGAAGGTTATGTGTTTGGAGATACTCAAAAGCTGCCTGTACATTGTCCTGGGCAACTGGGTCTAGGTGATCCTGCCTGAGCGGCGCAGGATTTGGACAAGATGACCAGGGGTCCTCTCCAACTTCAGTCATTGTGTGAAATTCAAGACCCACGCATAAGCAAATACTAAAAGGATTATGTAGGATTGTATGCCCCGATAAAAAACAATACAACAATTCTGAACGACAAGTCTGTGTGCTCTCCCTAAAAATCACCTCTTCTTGCCACTGTTGGAAAGAAAATACGGTGTTACCAGGATATCTCCACTACAGCCATATGAAAAGCACAGTATATACGCTAAATTGATCAGCAGACCTTTGGATCACAAAGACTGTAACAATGAGGATAACAATTACTAACATGTAATATCCATACAACAGAAGCTCTCTAACCTCAGTCACAATCAGGTAGTCAGTGATCTAGGCCTGAAAACAACACATTCTCAAATGACAGAAGTTACTAGACACCAACGAAAGTGAAAAGATGGATTTGTAGAACACTTCATTAAAGTATCTGTTCATAGTTGATACACTTTTTCTTTTCTTTACAAATTGTGACAACAACAGCAGCCTTCAAGAGAACGAAATTCACTGGAATCGACATTTGGTTATGCGTAAATTACTTTGTATTACACATAAATTATTTCAGAAGTGGAAAAAAGAAAAACAGGTCCTTAATGTTGCTAAAATGCTTCAAAACTGTTTCCTATCATGAATTTATGTTATCATCTGCATTTCTTATTTTTCCTTTTTTTCCCACTGGAAGAGTCGCACATAATTACATACATCATTTACTACTCCCCATGAGCAAAGAAAGTTTTAATTACTCAAGGCTATATATGATATTTAGCAATGTACTTTTTGCGGTGATGTAAAATTGATTTAATTCCATCATGTGAGAACTGTAGTATAAACATGAATATGCTTTAAGTCATTATACTATCAGAAAATTTCTTAAAGTAAGCAAGATATTAACTTGGCTAACTAATATCCAAATCAAAACTTCGGTCCACTCTTTCCAAGTTAACTACTTTTATTCAGAAACCAAAATCATTTCCTAAATCATTTATGGCTATTAATTTCTTTCAAGAGTGGAAAAAAAATAAAAATCCTTTTTCTCATGCCTTGAAGTAAAAAACCACTGTTCAAGTATTCAATAAATTATTCAAAACAAAGCACTTTGGAGCGCAGAAGTCATAAAATTCTTCTGCTTTAGTTTAAATCGGTTCACAAGTGCTTCCTTACAATTGCAAGCTAACCAAGGTCTGATAATTGTACCATGCTTGCACCTTCCCATATCTGCTAACTGAAGCAGCACAGCAAAAAAATCATTTCATTGCCAAGCCGCTTCACTTCTCCATGGCAGGCGATTTAGGCACTACAGACCCGACACGTTTTTTTCTTTGGATCTAGAAAAATGAAGACAATTCTGGAATGAACTCCATCACTGAATCAAATTACAAAAAAAATATTCATATGATAGCCTAAAAGCTCAAGCATTTGATCACGGTCAATTCCTCACATCCTATAATCAGGAAGAATGTGCTTAAGTTTAGGATTGCACTTTTTCTCCTTCTTTCCCACATCAGAATCAAGGAAACACATACAAGAAAAAGACTGTTCCAAATTCCTGCTCAAACGTGTAATTTGGCAAACAGCAAAAAAGCATTTAAAAACTGACAGCATATCTACTTACATTTAGCTACAGGAGTTTTGCATCATAACAATTTATTGCACAGAATCGTTACCCAGAATGAAAGAACTCTGCCTAATGGTAAATAACTGCCTTGACACTTTCTTCTCAAGTAGCACTGTGAGAACAACTGGTTTGGAAATTAAATTCCACTTTGCAGTGAATAAAAAACAAATTGGCAACAAGAACAATTATTTTTTAACTTACAGTTAAATTTGCTTGCAGCAGAGCAGTAACTACCATTTACAATAAACTTTGTTATTAATATATTTCATATGCTTCTTTTACCTTTTCTGTATTTGAACTGTGACATTAAAAAAATATTTCCTAGGGAATCCCTAAAGAAACAAAGACTTACAATGACACTGAATACCTACATACTATATACTGTTACCCCCTCACATTTCTTTCTACTGTTAATTTTGAAGTATACATAAAACTACTGCCTTTTCCAATCAGATAACCTCAATATTTAGCCTCCCCTTCATCAAAATTGAAGAATCAAGTATACAAGAGAACTTTACATTAAGATAATCTGTAATTTGACAGATTCTACGTTTTAAAAACATAAAGGGTCTACCAGTCTCACAAACTGCTTTAGTAAAATTTGCTTCAGCTTTCACTGCAATATATTAATTAATAGCAAAACAAAGTACTCTTCCTTCATAAGAAAGGTACCAGCAATTATATCTCAGATACTGATCCTCACCGACTGAAACACCAGTCATCACCTCAATACTGGAACGCTATGAAGCAAAAGTTATTTGCAATGGTATTCTCACCTAAAGCAGCCCATGACACATTACCTTATATTTTCAAATAGTCTAGAAGAAAACCGATCACACAGCAACATTCTCATTTATTCCTTCCTTATTCACTGTCACTTAAAACAGCGACACTTAAAAAAAAACCCTGAAATTCCTAGGCAACAATTACCTTATGATAAAACTGAATGCTACAAAGAGTACTAAATTTATTTCACGTGATCTACTTTGCAGTGTGTTAATACTGCATTCATACCACATGCACAATATCTATACTGCAAGCCTTTCACTCCTAAAACCCGACTCCTCCAGAAAGCAATTTCAAATATCATTCAGTATGGAATAAAACTGTAATGCAACTATGCAACTAGAAGCTGACAGACAGCTGCACAGACAATAATTTAAGACTAGAATTGAATGTGATTGTCCAAAGTTCTATAAAATCTATTTGACTCTTTTAGTACCAAGTTTTTTAATAAGTATAAAAGAAATATTTCATCAGCTATACAAGAAGCCCAATTAACACTATAATGGACAGGAAAAAAAAACTGGCTTCAAAACAAGTAATTTGAAATAGTCACACAAATACAAGCCTTCTGTCTTTTTATACAAACACAGTTCAGAACTTCATTTAAGGTTCAGTGGCAAGATTAGACAAGCAGAGGTAATCTTCTTGCTCAAATATCTTTGGGAGCTGATAATCTTGCTTATTCTTCAACTATTCTCTTCAGTAAAGCTTTCTGAAAGGACAGAAACATTGAGTTTCTGTTACTGCTATCAGAGTAGCATCTAGCTTCTGCAGACTTGTTTAGTCACTATCTGTCTAGCTGTCAGCTTGGATATAGAACTGGAACTATGATTTCCAGTGGTCATGGTTCATCTGTTCAAACTGATTTCTTGTCACTCACAGCTTTTCTGACATGGCCACATTCATCCTGGGAACCTGATCATGTCCTGTGAGTTGGTCAATGAGAACAAGAAAATGATACCTAAGCAAATTGCAAGATGAAAGCAGAAAACTGAGAGGATAGCAATAAGCAATAGTTAACGTACTATACTTTATCTTACCAGAGTAAATCTTTGAAAATTTAGCTACTTCTTTTTTAAACATATTGCATAAAGCCAACAGAACTGGCTAACAGCAAGGGCTACTTTCAGTAGTCAGCAGCATGACAATGGTTATTAAATTATTTGCTTTCTTTTAAACAGAATATCTTCGGAATTATTTCTTGACACTGATCTCTAAAACTAGTTTGTATAAAGTAACATTTATTTGTTGAAGCCCAGATAGAAGAAGCATGAAAACAAACTGTCCAAAGTATCACCATTAAAGCTAACCCATTCAATTGACTCTTCTCCTATTAATTAGATAGAATTCTTATGAATGCATTACTTCTATGAGCCTCTCTGATGAAATCTGCAATACAGAATTCATACATATGGTTACCAACTTCAATGCTTACTGTATTTTTTGCCTCAAAAATACAGTTTGCAGATGGTAACTGTAAAAGGCATCATTCTATGATATTTTGGTACAAAATACACTGTTTAGGAAAGCAACCACCCATGACTACAATATTTGATTAATGTTTCCAGTCCCTGTTGACTACAAAAGAAATCAGTTCCCATGTAAAATCACTTATTTCTTCATTTGCAACATTATACAAAAGACTTAAACGTATTTGTCAGCATCCCTAAAATCACTGAGACAGCAAAGTTCTAAAAGCTTATCATACAAAAGTTCACAGTCAACACATTAAACTTGATGCCATTTAATGTAATATGCATCCTGTAAGGCAAGTATTTCCAGTGGTGTTACCTCACCCTTTGTAATTCCCATTTCTCTATAAGATGCTCCACTTCACCTCCAAGAACTGCTGTGTTACTGTCATCCAACAGTAAAAATCCATTTCTCACTTGAACAATTCCCGAAAGCTTAATTTTTGTTCCAGGTGGAGTGTTCAGGCTGGAAGCAGAAACAAAGCCACATGTTTGAAATAAGGTTATTAATATTCTGCCACCGAAACCATAACATTCTACTCTTATTAAAATTCTACCATTGCCATATTTAATAATAAAAAAATAGCATCAAACATCTTCAAAATAATTCCCTCAGTATGCACGGTACTTTTCAACAGCTTTATTGGTTCACTTCACAAAATGAAGTTCATTTGTTCATTACACAAAATGACATATAGCAAATTAGATTCTAACAGAGATGAACGCTTGCAAATTGTTTGTTTGGTTAAAATTCAAGTTATTTTTAACCAAAATAACAATACGATTTGTTTAGACTAACAGACGATGTCTCAAAGTCAGTTAGACATCTAAGTTCCTCCTCCTAGGATGCATTTATCTATAGTAAACAGAGGATCTCCAGATGGTTCATCATCTCATTTGTTTTAGACATTTAATTTAAGAAAAAACAAAGAGCTGTTAAAAACAAGCTTTCTACACGCTGCTAAAAACTAGGACTTTACCAGAAAAAATATAAAAAACTTCCATCATATAGCGCTGCTTCTCTCAGTACTCTATCATTTAAAATCATTTAGAGGCTCTCTGTGGTCAACTCCCAGAAGGAGGTACTTTACCTTCTTTTCATATGAATCTACTCTAAGGAGAACAACAGCAGATGCATAAAAGAATAACGCATATCCAACCCATAACTGAGAGAGATAACAGTACAATCTCAAAATCAAGATTTTTCTTGAGAAAAACAACACACAGTCGGTTACAACCCTTCAAATGAGTGATAATCACCTCTTTAAAATATGCTAAAGCTATTGTTGCAATCACAGGACCATACCACACAGCGAGGAACATTAACAGTGGATTCAGTTCATTTCAGCACTAGTGGCATTAACTTTAGCAATATTAATGGATTTTTGATATTGTTCTAATAAAAGTAGAGAACAAATAGGTAAAAAAGAAATGAGGGTAGTAAGACACTGGATCAGGTCGTCCCAGAAAGCTGTGGATGCCCCCTCCCTGAAAGTGTTCAAGGACAAGTTGGATGGGGCCTTGAGCAGCCTGGTCTAGTAGCAGGTGTCCCTGCCCATGGGCAGGGGGGTTGGAACTGGATAATCTTTAAGGTCCGTTCTAACCCGAACCATTCCATGATTCTAAATACAGAAAAATTATTAAAATTATGCAACGTGTGGGAGGGGCAAACCGAAACCGTAGTCATCAAAAACTTCTAATTTAAAATAAAACTGATTTATTTAATTTATTTAAAGAAAAACTATGTCCTGAATCAGGATACTATTCAAGTTTAATAGTCCAAACTTGAAACAACCATGTACAACACATATTAAATTTCCATAGAATATTATTTGCAAAGAATTCACATCATTACTACAAAGTGATGAGTTCTCTGACACTTTTGAGATTTTATTTAAAAGCTTTCAAATTATGTCTTCTAATTCCTCCTTAAGTAGATCATGATCTGGAATCCACTTACATAGGATCTTGTTTGTCTCTCTTTTTGGCTCTCTTTGTATTCACATTGGAATATAACCCAAGTTTTGCTGTCTCAAGCTAAAATTATAATATCATTAAGTGTTCTACTTTTTAAGGCAATATCAGTCTAAAATGTAAGATGGCTCCTCCTCAGAAGTAGTAGTTTACCAGTAAAAGTTAACGTTTTAAAAATTAAATATATATATATATATATAACTCTTGCAGATATGAGAGAGAGAGGAAATTTTTTTTTTTTTTAAATCAGAGTAATCTGGAGCGAAGAGCAAAGCACACAATGACTCCAGAGACTAAACACCACAGATAATTTTCAGTATCTTCATAACTAAGCACACAAAAAATCCCCACATTCAACAGTAGTTAGCTCTCTTACCCCTCATTTTCAACTCTAGAAATATTTACTAATTTAATCCAAGATAAATCCTTCCCCACAGTAAAGTAACACTAATTGCATTAATTTAGGTCTGTCAGGCCTGCAGCATTCCTGCTATTGAAGTCATACAAGATCTGCTATGACTAAAAACTGGGAATTTGGCTCAAATTTGCACACACTCAGAATATTGTGTGCTATGTCAACTCCAACTCAGCAGACAGCTGCAAAAATCCACATTCTCCATTATATGGTATATATCACTCCCATAAATGGTACTGTAAATTACATTCACATACACCTTTGCATGCTGAATTTAAGGTTCTCCTTCACACATAAAATTTGAGCAGGAAACCTTATTCTGTCAAGCAATTTTTCTATATATTACTAAGGACACCTCCATTATTTTAAGGGTATTTAACTATCAAAGCAAAACTTCATTTTCGAAGTTATTCACCTTATTTTTGACATGCTAGTGTATTCTACAGCTGTGCAGCTTGTGTGTCCATCGGTCATCTGTAAACGTAACATTCTGGGAGCAGCCTGAGATTCTTCGTTATCCTTCGGTGCAGCAACATTGCGTATTTTCTGTATTTGCAGAACACACGGCCCTTCCAGCTATATATGCAAAACAGAAAAGACAACACTGTTATTACTATGAATGAAATATACAGTAATATCTAGACACACTACAGATGCCCCCAGGCAAAGGCAAGCGTAATTTGTTCAGGCAGACATGTTCAGTTCCTATCTCTCACAAACGGTACATTCTAAACCATGATAAAAAAGCTTTTTCAGAGAAATAGTTGTGATGCTTCATACACTTCTGCAATACCAATTACAGAAATTAAGTGAAAGAAAGTGGAGGGGAGGAGGCAAACCAAAAAGAAATCACAAAGATTGTCACTACCCACACACTACTGGAGTCTAGAGAAGATTTCACATGCTTCACCTCAAGGTCTCACTGACAAACTGCTATAAACAAAGAAACAACCAGCTTTGAAGACTATCTGGTTCTGTTGAGAGTACACTTTACGTACAATCACTCTGTAAACACAAACTCAAAACACAGCATCTTTAAACAGAGGTACAATCAGAAGGTAACAACCTCAAGGGACAGAGTTTCTTAAATAGTTTTGCAATATTGAGACATTAACCAGTAATGTAAAATAAAATTTCTATGTATTTTTCCTGTTCTTCACACTTTTAAATGCATTTAAAATTTTAAGTCCCCCGTATTGTTCACCACCTGAAATCAAACCATGGGAAACACAGTATATGGGATGAAGGATTTCTTAAAAGCTGAAGAAGTTGAGTTTTGGAAGCTACTGAAACTTGAAGTTTTATCTTTTTTCTTCAATACTGAATGTTTGAAGAAAAGTATATAAATAAAAATAACAGTATTTTCAGTAAGTGCTGACTAACTTTATTTCTTTCAATAACAATTAACAGACCAATTCTGGTTTCCATATGAATGGCAATTTTTACCCCTTATTTCAGCAGAAGCAAAAATGGATAATCTAAAGGATAGTATGAAAACAACTTCCCCTCCTACACCAGTTAAATATAGCAAAGAAGCTACAGAAAAAAAATGTCTTCGGATTTTTGATACAGAAAAACTCTTTCTGTAGTAGTGAACGAACAACAGTGACACATTCATGGGTTGCTTCAACTAAAGTCTACACTTGTCATAAATTAAAACTAAAAATTTTTAATGCTATACGAAGTTTACAAAGTAAAGATGAAGAAACATTAGGCAACCTCAGCATTTCTACTTAACCACAGCGAGTTTTGTCACTCAGCTGAACAGTAGTTTTTACTACGACAGCAATCTCTTTCACAAATGTTGAGCAAATTTTAGTTCCAGGTACTTGCTTTTGGTTTTAAACAATTGTTTAGTAGGTCCCTTTAAGAGCTCCTAAAAGAGGCATTAGGAGCTAAGAACAGAAAACACTGATCAGGGTGAAATGCTTAAGGCCCACAGCTTATGCAAGGATGCCAAACAGCTATTTCTAAAAAGACTATGACTTGGTTCAATCTGTCAGCATTACTGCACCCATAGCCTTGTCAAAATCATCTCAGTTGGAAAAGCAAACTGAACAACTAAAACTATGCACAATAATTTTTTATGCATGCGGTTTCAAACACTGTAACATCAGAAGATCTGATGGAGCAATCACTCTCACTGGTGGTAAAGATGAGCACCAAGACAGGAGGTGCTGGGTTTTTTTACAGAATCGCTGGCAACATATATTTTAACTGCTTACCATTGATCTGTCGGTACTCAGAAAGCATCTCTCTGAGATCAGAAACTAAATTTCTGCACACTTCCTCTGGAATTAATGTCTCCATTGTAACAGAACATAAATTCTCAACAGAAAATCAATTATATCTTAGACATAATTACTAAATTATACATTATAACTTTATTGTCTTAATTGCGTTTTTATTCCATTAAAAATAGTAAAACATATTTATGGTATGTAGCCATCTACCTAGAAATAGGAGAGTTCAACTTTTTCACATCCTATGCAAATGTGGCCATCTTGTGGTAAATGCTGGTAATATTCATTTTTTTAAAAACTATACAAACCACAGACATGAGTAAACTAAAAAAATTGTATATTAATGACTGAATAACCACCTACAATGTTCCAATACCCACGTTGTTTCACACTAGGACTCCATGCTACCTTTTATGCAAATATTTGCTTGTTACACTAATACTACAAAATAAGTTTTTTTCTATGCAAGATGGAAAATTCTCAAGGTACAAGTAATACCAATCACAGTCTTGGAAGAGAGAAACAATAGTAGCATATAATTCCTACTTCTTCCTGAAGCAATTCTGACCACAAATGACTACTTCCGATGGAGAGATTATATTAAGAAGTCACTCCCATCCCAACAGCATCCTGTACTTGCATAAAGCGAATACTCTCCTTCATAAATATATAGTCCTGCAACATAGAATATTTGTATGCCCTGCAAGCTAAATAGTAGCACTTATTAAACAGTCGGATTTGCTTTGTATTACTCCTGCTTTGTATTATTCTTAAAAAAAAAGAGGAAACAACTACAGTCTGGAAAACAAAGACTATCTAACAGTATGAGTTAAAAACTAGAAATAGCAAGTTATCCTCTAACACAGACTTTTCTCATGTAATCATTACTTTTCAAAACGGATTGTCTTCCTCTACTAAATGGTTTGCAGGTATTTGTCTTGATTTGGATTTTTTAAGAATAATTGCCTAAGATATATAATCCAAATAAAGACAGTTGATTAAATTAACACCAAACTAAATTTTACTAGAAATTCACATGATAAAAGGCCTTGCTCCTTAACAATACTAAGGTAAATCCTTAGAATTTAGCTAATATTATTTCTTAAGCAAACATTTGTGTTTAAAAAGAGACCATTAGGGGCCACAGTTTTCTTCTGCCCCGCCTTTTTCCTCCAACGTCTCAAAATTCCTGCTGCTGTTGTCAGGAAACATTACCTAAGAGGAAAAAATACTCTATTCCTCTCCTGTATTATATGAAAATACCCGAGTTTACCTGAAAAAAAAAACAAAAAAAACCAAAACAAAACTGTATTTTCACTCTTTAACCATTCAAAATGGGAAGAACTGAGTTACACAAATTTTGGTTTTGAAAGTTTAGATTGGAGCGGATTCCTACAGCATTCAATCCTATTTTCCAGTCCTCCACCTCCACCAACTGTAAGACAAATTTCCATGTGGAAACTGATAATCAAGCTTCATTCAGTAACAGTTTTTTTCTATTCAGGATCCTACACATATACGGTTTTGCATTGCCAGTAACAGGAGACAACAAAAATGAGAATCCTCAAAAGGACACACAGTCACATAAATCAGAATATACACAAAGGAGATGTAAAAGTGATCCTTGAAAATTAAGCTAGAACTCGATTTTTCACGCCTTCTCTACCTTTTCATTTTCCATGTTCAGTTTTACAAATACAGATGGATTTGTGTGTGTTACAGATGCAGGTTTTTCCCATGAAAATGTGGCTGTTCTCTCACAGGTATTTCAAAGCAGTAATCAACACAATTTTCAAGCATCCAACCCTCATTTCTGTGCAGAAGTTTTGTATTTTGTGGAAACAAATGACACAACTGCACCTTCTGTAGTTTCAGTGTAGAAACATGATATACCCAAGTGGTGACTTGAGCAGCTAAACTAGAAGCAAACATTCTAAAGCATGCAAGTAGATCCTCACATATAAACCTTCATCAAAGCTTTGAGAAAACTAATTGACCACTTGAACTACACAATTACAATAAAAAAGCAGAAAACATTCTCTCTAAAGGAAATGGACAGATTACTAGGTATTATATAGTCTCAAGTGATTAATTAAAATTGAAAAATTCCTTCTAACGAAATCCTACATAATGCAACAAAATTCTGAAAAAAACAGTACTATTAAAACCACTTTGCACTGAAATCACGTTTCAACAGCAAAACTAAGTAAGGTAAGGACCTTAAGTAAGTTTGGACCTTGTGAATATTACATAATCTGTAATGCAAAATTCAGTAACACTCCAATTAAGCAACTAAGAAATGAACAGTGCAAAAACAGATGCCATAAAAAATAAATTATTTTGCTTGTTTTCCCTATTTTGAAAACAGGAAACCTAAGAGAAAGAAAAATACTAAAGTGACGGATAAAATAAAGTGCTAAATCTAGAATCCTAAACAAGTAAACTAAGTTTCATAAAATATCACCTTGATTTTTTTATTGTTTTAAGTAATACCTACAAAAAACATAGTTCAAACTAATAAGAAATAAAGTTAATAAAGCTTTTCCCAGAAACTTAGTTTAATAATTAATATGTTGTATACTTAAGACTGCTGCCTGACTAAAAACTATGATCCTGCAACACACTAGCTCTCTCTGACAGTAATGTTCCTGCTGTTGCTCTTGTGGAAGGCTGTATTTACCACAGTCATCACTCCATTGATTCAGCAGTATCAGCAAAAAAAAAAAATCCAAACAGCTCTTCAATAGCCTCTCTCACCAACCCGCCTTGATTTATTACTATCTGAATTTCAATAGTAATGAAATATATTTCCCCAGAATCTTCACAACAGTGATACAATAGCCAATATTTGTAAGTGTAGAATAATTATTCAAATAATAAGAGAACCACTTCATTCATGTGTTCTCTTAACTGAATGTAAGAAAGCAAATGGGAAGGGTGTAATGAACCATTTAACATAGCTTATCCACATAACCTATAATATATGGTCACAGGAAAATTGCATAAAAGGTATAGCTATAATATATAATATAATATATAGTTATAATCATGTATATCAGTAACTAAAGGAATACAGCATCAACATGTATCACTATATATCACAATCACAGAGCTGCACTGCTTTATTCTTAACCTCCTTTGTTGCCCTTACAAGAATAAATGAAGGGAAAAAAATAAACAACTTGTTCCGTGTCAAGATCAAACAGGTGAAATGACCTTTCAGTGATAAATTAAGTTGCGAGGACTATTCACATGTATTAAAGAATTTCTCTCTTTCCAAAGTCTTGTGGGCAAACTAAAACGTTCATGTATTTAATCTACAATGTAATAAAATATTGGGGTTTTTTCTATGTGAAACAACAACAAAACCAGATTAATGCAGCATAGAAGGCTGTTATCACACAGAAACCACAGAACACAGAGAAAGTTAAGTAAAAATATTGTCTACCTTTTCCACCTTTCCACCATTGATGTCACTGGGGAGGAATTTCTTGCCAATCGTTCTTAAATCTGTCTGAAATTAATACAGAAGAGAATATTAACTGAAAATATCCTGTTTCAAAAAAATTATTGCCATAAAACAGGAAAAGGGTATTTCTTTCATAATGCAAACTATTTATCAACTATAAAAAAACATTCATTTAACTGTATGTGACAAAAAGAATTCCACAACTAAAATAGTTTACAGAGCAAATCCTTTTCCTTTTTAAACTACATTCTTGCTTTAAACACATTTTCAAAGACAATTAAAATGCTTTTAATCGATGAAACAAAGTGTTTAATTATTAGACATAACCCCAAGGTTTAACAGAAGTAAACTTCTTTCTTTGCTCTCCATCTGGCACTTAGAGAATCAGCTTGTGTGTTTCTACGCGCATAAAAAAAAGGTTGGGATGTTTTTTGCAATTATACCTGGAGTAAAAGCTTACATCAAATTTCCATTAGATGCATTTTGTCTGCTTACTTCTTTAGGGACTGAGGTAATGACATAGTTCATGACATAATTCAGCTACTGTGCAATGTGGCCACTGACAGCATTAAACTAAAGAGCTCATATGATCAAAGGAGCACATCTCCACAAAAGCGCTTTGCTCACCTGAAACTGTTTGGGCATGCATATCAATTGGGGTGAAGTGGAATAAAAACTATTCAAACTCTGCACATTAGATTTTTAGTGCATTTATATGTGTTATGGAACAAAACAAAGCACAGCAGTGCAGCCTAAAACATCTATGGTTTCTCAACTCCATTGCTTGAAATAAGTCTGTTGTCTTTAATAGAATGTGCTGGTGCAGATTACTGTACTGAAGCTGTAAACCTTCCTTATTTATTATGATCATAAACACTTCCAAAATAAGGGCTAAATGCAATTACTTCTAGAACTTGTACACCAACTTGTCATTAATACATGCCAATGGACTACTGCCCCAGCACCCTAATCTAGAACTGAGCAGCACTATATTTTTGTATCTAAAATATAATAAACAAGTGGTTTATTCTGTTTTGCAGTAGGAAACATTGGTACCTTACAAATAGAAAACTAACTGAAGGGATGCTCTTTTAGTCTATTTACTCCAAGTATCCACAGTGGATAAATGCTCGGTCCACTTTCGGTTGCACAAGATAAGCACAGATAGTGATAAGAAAGCGCGTTCAGTTTTCATCTCAGCTCACCTGAGGGAACTTATCTGTCATCTGACAGTTATCTGCCCCTGAATAGCACAACAGGCTTCTATAAATTGTTCCCACGTGTTCCGTACCCATATAATTGACAAGCCCTCAGCTAGATGCTTTGCAATCACAGAAGCAGTAAGCGTAAACAACTTCTACAAACTCTTTGTACTATCTTATACTAAATAAAAATGTCTGAAGAACTGAAGCTAAGTGTATTTTGTACTTACTTAAGCAATTCACATACACACAAAAAAAGTCAGTTAACTTCTTGGTTTCTTCTGCTTGAAATGTTACTCTAACAGTCAAGGAAAGAATTGTGAATTTCTACAAAGTGCAATCTAAATTCACTCTTAACCTGTCACTTAAGCCACTCTGCAACTTAATCTTCTGGGCATTAAAACAACTGACGTATTGACAAAAATATTGATAAGCAATTCAAACTGGCTTTGCAGTACTCACATAACATCTCTGGTTTATTTTTATTATCTATCAAACAAGTCCAAAATACAACACATACATCCACAAATGATCTCATTAGTACTTGTTCTAGCATATAATTACACCCCGGGTACTACTCAGCAGCTTGGAAGTATTTTGTTTTTTGGTAAAGCAGTAATGCATTCTCAGATGTATGTAGAAAGAGGCATGTTAGTACAATCCTGAAACCAAACGCTTACCCTCTGCACGCTTTTCATTACTTTTTTTTGCATTTTTGCATTAAAATTTTGCTTTACTTCTTTTTAGATTCATTACATCAATTGGTGCCTGTATACATATGAACGATTAAACACATGCTTCAAAGCATAAATGAAAGGACCAGAGGGGATACTTTTTTTCAGAGTATCTTTTTAAACCAACAGTGGCTGAAACTCAATGATGATGAACAAAATAATCTTTTAATAATTCTCATATTTCATTAAAAAGAATATTTTTCTCTACTTCTCTTCCTACTACATTTCTTTTCTCTTTGGAATAAGATGTAGTTATTACAAAGGAAGAAGTTTACATAAATCCCTATACAGTGCATACAAGCTTTAAAATTTGAGTATGGATGACTGAAGTTTTAAATGAAGAAAATATAAACTTCTCAAAACTATCCCTCATGATTTATATATAATAAATTAAAAAATAATTAACAAATACCCAGACTGAGTAGCTGCTCTTTTTCCAGTGTTTCTGAAAATGAGTAGACTTACTAATGTTTACCAACAATGCAAATACTAGAATTCTGAAAAATAGCAATTCATATGCACACTTTTGTTAAATCCTTAGAAGTATTAAGATTTTTTTTGCTACTAGTTGTTTATCTTTTATATTTGTGTACATACTTGTTGGTAAGAGTCACAACTGATGATTCAGATTTCTACAGTAAATGAAAAAAAACATTGGTATTTACACAAATATGTACAAACCACAGAAAATTTCAACAATATTTTGAATATGCTTTAAGGAACACTATGCCTAAGTCAAAGTGCTTCATTTGCCCCAATAAATAATATTTTGAACTATAAATTCATATCCATGTTAGCACACACCACTTCTGATTTTATTACTGCTTTTCCTTTGTCTTTAGATTTACATGTCATAAAAGAAAAATATTTTCCTGCTGCAATTTATGATCATTTCTCTCCTCCAGGTTTCATAGTCTGGAATAGGTGCTATTTCCTAATAAAATTCACAACTCATACATGCAAAGAGAGAGAAAGAGAGGTACTCTGTTCTTTACAGAGATCACACAGACAGCAGAACACAATCAGCCACACAAGCCTACACAGCACCCATTAGCATGATTTATCAGAAAAAAATTTTCGCCATCATAACTTACATTAAGGGCAACTAGGATAATGTCATTTGTATTGACTTTTTCAGAGGAACTTAGGCAAGCTGCAATTCCTTCATCTGAAAGATACCTATTAAAAAAAATACATATATTAGAATATCACATGATGTATCCATTAGGTAAACATTTTTTTCTGTATATATGATTATTGTATTCAGTTTGTATATTTTGTGCTGGTGAAGCATTGGTTTAAAAACACTTGGAAAATCAGTTCACGTAGGGTCCCATTACACTGAGATAAGATTGAGTAAGAGATTTCTTCTTCCATAAACACTAAATAAATTTTAAAAAGCTCTACCTACAAAATAACAACAGAGATCATTCCGATTATGTTGAAGAGGGCAGCACTACTCTTCTTATGCCCCGCTCCTCCCATCCACCCCAAATTACAAGAACCTGGTTTCAAAATCAAGTATTTGGTCTTTATTTGATGTAAGTAGCACACTTTCACACCTGCACTTGCAAGAAAAAAAAACAAAACTAATAAACCCTAACTCTCACACAACACAAAACAAAACCACATCTATTTCTAAAGAGCAAGACTGCAGGGCACATGACACTGCCATCCATTGGAGTGCTGGAGCACCCTGTCCAGAGAAGGCCAAGGAAGCTGGTGATTGCGCTGGAGGACAGGCCTTTGTGAGGCAGCTGAGGGAACTGGGGTTGTTTAGCCTAGAGAAGAGGAGGCTGAGGGGAGACTTTATCACCGTCTACAACTGCCTGAAATGAGGCTGTAGCGAGGTGAGTGTTGGTCTCTTCTCCCAAGTAACAGATGACACGACAAGAGGAAATACCTCAAGTTGCACCAGAGGAGGTTAAGATTAGACATCAGGAAAAATGTCTTCACTTGAAAGGATTGTCAGACACCAGAAAAGGCTGCCCAGGGAGGTGGCTGAGTCACCATCCCCGGAGGTATTTAAAAGAGCGGTAGATGAGGTGCTCAGAGATATGTTTTAGTAGTGGACAAGTGTGGCTGGATTCAATGATCTCAAATGTCTTTTCCAACGAAACAATTCTATGATTCTATAAAATAGATAAGTTTCTTGCTTGCGTGGGGCTACAAGGCAAATGGTAAAAGTGGAAGTGCATTACAGTGTATAGATAGTCTAATATATTGAAAACATTTAAATTAGAATCAAAACCTTCTCATGTTACCACAGTAACATTTGGAAAAGGCACTGGTGATGGTACTCCAGGATCAGTATCTTTTTGCAAAAAATCTGTGAGCGTACAATAAATTCACTCATCTGAAAACTGAGGAAGTTTTAAATGGATTCAGCTAATCAACTGAAAAGGGCTGACCTATTCTAACCTTCAAAAACACTTAAAAAAAATTAACTTGAGTGATCAGGAAATCATGACATTTATTATTCATTTTGCCTAACATTTCCTACTTGAAGCCCTGGTTTTCAGTTTTATGTAGCTGGCAACCTGCTTTCACTGCACAGCTCTTCATTTTATTTAAACACATCACAGCAATCATTAAATAATTGATATTTCGTAGATACTCAGTCTGAAACACAGTACCCACCCAAATAACATTTATGAAGCTACCAAGAAATCACCATTCCCCAAAGAATAAAACAGTAATTTAATAAAGTTGAATATATATTTAGAAATACTAACAATAAATATTCCTGGCCACTTAAACATTTGAGAGAAAGTACACTTGATAGGCCTTCTTGATTCTAGTCCAGGTAACATTAACATTACCTCCCCAGCCCTGCCAGTGTTCCCAGACTAATTAATGATCCCAGTTGTGCTCCCAACCCAGACACTTCATGGAATCTAACTGTTCAAGCCAGACACAGACATATCCAACAAATCCTGAGTGACCAGGCCAAAAGAACCCAAAACTCAGATGCACTGAATGGGAAAAAAATGCATATATAAAAACAAAAGAAGAAACCATCCTATTTTTTATCTAAAAGGCAAACACTTCAGAAGAATAAGGTGGCAAGATTTGGTGGCTTGCACAGAATACACGATTTCCCAGCTGAGCAACTCTGCGCTCAAGTACTATGACCTGTGAAGACTTAGGTAACTGCTGTGAATTAGCAGATGGATCTTGTTAGATGGAGTCAGAAGGTGAAGTACAATACCACTCCCACTCTGTGCCAGAAGAAAACAGAACAGATAAATTCTACAGGCACTATCCTACTCTCAAGGCTTCAACTGTGTATTAATTACACCAACAGACTTCCCAGAAAGTACAATACCATAAACTCTACAAGTTTACCTTCTGTCATCTTCAGTGTAAAACTGATGATAAGTTCAATACCAGGGGTTCAAGGGTTTACAAAACACATCAGCTGAGTTTCAGGCTGTCAGGTAAGTCATGTAAAGATTCCTCCTCTTCTGCTTCTAACGTAAATGAAGTCATTCTTCAACTGTACCGAAATTAGCAGGAGTGCAGTTCTCTTAAGGAGTTTCTTGTATTTAGATGTAAGCACTACCATTTTCCAGCCAAGTCAAAAAAAAAATAATAATTGTAGGGAATGAATAAAAAGAATCTGACATAGAATTAAATTTTTCCTAGATAGGACAAATTGATTAATTCTGCTATCAGAAGATTCACTGCTGACTCATGTTTATTCTCTCACTTCAAAGTGAAGACTCAGTCACAGATGCCAAAATCCCTTTCTGCTTTAGTCTAAATTTCCAGTGTATAGCTTTTTATATATAAATTCATATATAAATTTTCAGTGTAGTTTGTCTCATTACTTTGGAGTTTCTTTCTCTTTCTGCCTCAAAGAGAAACCCACTAGAAAAGACAGTTCATTTTTGCCTTGTGCTAATTTAAGCAGCAGCACTTAGCAAAAACATTGCCCACCTGACTGAAATCTCTGCCAATGTAACAGAGGCAACAATCACAGAATGCTATTGGGTACATCAGTTAGCTTGATTCAAGCAAACACCAAAGCTTTCCAGCAAAAGATTGATTAACATCGTTATTAAAACAGTCTTTAAAAAAAAAATGTTTAAAAATAAATGTTTATTCAGAAAAACATATATCTTACATCTCTCAAGCAAGAAAAAGGAGTTACAACAAGCAAAATTAACTCTTCAGTTGGCAGAATCTTTCCCCCTATAACACACAGATTATTAAGTGCTCCAAAGGAAACATCCCCTCTTCTATCTGCCTATTGTAGGGTGAACCCCCACTATGCCAGAGGTGTGATCCCTGGTCTACTCAGCACAGCTTCTGGCTCACTTACAGCAACACTATCCATGCTTCTCCCAGACCACTTGCTGATCTAGTAGAAACCAGGCACGTGTTGACTCAAGTTTCTTGGGGAAAAGAATTCCTATTACACAGAGGCAGTCATTCAGGACATTAAGGCACCCTCTTAACATAACTAAAACTGCTGTGCCAAGCTGTGGCCAGAAAGAATACTAAAATGTCAAAATGGATATTCAAATATCTGACCAAAGTCAATTATCTCAAGTCCTATAAGTAAGTGATCTCATGGAAGGCCCTATGAACTCTGAATTGAAGCTGGCTGAGTCCAGCAGCCTTCCCGGAGCTGGAATGCTTCTCAGATATAGCCCATGAATTTGTTTGCTGACATAGCAAAAGAAAAAGCCAAGGCAAAGCTGACCTCTTGACACTCGATTATTGCCTGTCAAGGACTGCCTATGTGCATGAAGTATTTCACTAATTCCAAGAGGCAGTTTTTAACTAAGGCCAGCCTTTCTACTTGTGTCTCTCTATCTGTGTGTCTGCCTAAATACAAATACATATAAATCTTTTATGCTTAAATATTAGTATTTCTCTGTGTATGCATATATCTGTGTTTGCACATGTACTTACACCACGCAGTAAATTCTAGTGAATCTTGCCATTTTCGAACCTGTAATTAAGTCAGTTTTGATTATAATAGTATCCATACAATCACTTTGCTAAACATTGAACTGTTTCATAAATAAGCTCTGCTAAAAATCTAATAATTGATTTACCTCATATTATCAATAAATTTCAAATTGCTAAATTATAACTGTGTAAAATACTTCCATTTGAGATACTGCTCTTAATAAGGGCATGTGATATGCTGCAGGTAGGACCTTTACAGCATAAGGCCACTCAATCTTTTTGTTCTCTCCATTAGATAAAGGAAAAAAAAAATCTGACCTTGAACAAAACCAAAGACAGCAAAAAACCTCCTCTGGAGTCAAAGAGAACAGCCCTGGAGCTCTGTGTCTCTCTTACACTTACCCGAGCGCCTCACAACTTCTGCATTACCTATTCTGCACATTTTACACAACACCACGACCTATCACAACCTTAGATAGCGAAAGGTGAACTACAACATGATCCTATTACATTAAGTCAACATATTTCCTACTGCCAAGGGGTAGGAAGCAAGTCTAAACCATCCATGAACCAGACCACATTGCTGGAAGCAGCTCACAAGCTCCTAATCCCCAAGAGATAACACAACAATGCTGCACAAACAGCGTCCTCACCAGTTCTTTTTCTCCTTACCTCCACCTCAAGCTGTTTCCCCTTTTTCTTTAAAAGGCAATAGGACACAGGGAAAAACCTTGCACAGAAACAGTGCTGCCACAATTAACACATTTCCCTTCTTTCCTCCTTGTAAACAAACGTTTCAGAATTACACACTTTAATGTGAAGAAGCAAATCAAGAAATAAATTATAAAACGAGTGAGAAGTGTACAGTGAGAAGCAGCCCAGCTCCACAAAGCTCTTCAAGAAGTCAAAATATAACCAGCAGCTGACCACTGACATCTCACACTGACAGCAGTGAGACAAACTGTTTCCTCAACATACAACACAGATAACACTACCCTGGAAGATGAGCCTGAAAGACTTAAAGGGAGGCAATTATGCTCCAACTGGCAGCTTAATTTTTGGCTTTATCCACCAAAATCTTAAGCACCCTAAAGAGATGTTTACATTTTAAAGGAAATTAAAAAAAAAAAAAATAACCACCGCCAACCACAAAACTACCTGAATTTTTCTCTATGAGGATTGCTAACTTCAATAACATACACTGAAGCTTCCAAGAAAAAAAAAAATACTCCGTAGACTTCTTTCTTGTTGCACAACATGTTTTAAAACTGTCTCCGAAGTTATAAATTGAAGTAATGCAGACAATTCAATTGATTTCAAAGGAATTACAGCAAGTAATGCTGCATGAGTCACACAGGGATTTTGTGGCCTTGGAACATTAATACAAATTAAAAAAATAAAATAAAATCAGTTTACAATCAAATGGGCACAAAGCTGCTGCAAATGGTTCAGATGGTTCTTTGTGGAGCATTCTCCTGGGACAGGAGACCAGAAGAGAGAGGAAAATAAATGCTTCTACTGCAATTCCTCAACATTATGCTTGCTGAAACCTAAGAGATATGTCTCACCTATTCCTCTTCCCCACTCCAGCTCCGCTCATCTGAGACGTGTAGCAATACAATCCTATTAACAACTGCTTCTCAGAAGAACATCTCCTAGAGCGTACCTAGATTCTTACCTTCCCTTCAAATGGAACATTAAAATAAAGCCATTAGCAATGAATCAGCATTTTCTATGTGAATTATTCACATATAAATCCAAATCTGCAATTTTTCTGTCAAAACGTTCTCTGCAACCTTCTATGAATAACAGATTTCACTAATTCTTCCTTTGTAATACACAGTAAAACATATTACATCAGTGACAGGTGGAGCTGTTTTCCCACTGCTCCTTCATATCAAGTATGATATCAATTTAATAACCCACTTTAGCATATTATAGGTGACCACATTCACCTTTTTGGTATTTCTCATTCCTAAGGGCATTACTCTGCAGTACCAATCTCAACCACTCCTCTACTGCTTTTATCTTCCTTACTTCATCAAGAACAGATTACACCTGACGAGGCCTAAACAGGCAAGATTTCTGTACTGCTACACTACTACTACTTACATCTGAAACACTGAAGAAATCAGCAGCATCAAGGGTAGACGCATTTTGCTTGTCTGCTCTATACTGCTGGATCAAACACTTGGTCTACAAATGTGCATGTGTGTACGTGCATGCACATATATACTTCAAAGGGTTTAAAATAAGAGCTTTATTCTAGAATTGAATCCACTAGGTAAACAACATCCCTAATATTTATTTTTCATAAGCAGCTTCCTTGAGAAGTATGTTTTCTTCCCCTTGCAATTAGCATTTCACGCACACACACAGATCTTCAATCTTTTTTTCTATCCCACATTACGTTTTTCAAGAAATCCGCTGTAACTTTTTCCTATCATCTCTACAATTACAATTTTATTAAGAAGATGCTTTCTTTAAGAAAAAAAAAAAAGATGTAAATAAGGGAAATAAATATTAATAAACATGCTCTATAAAAGTACATATTTCAGATTCACCACTCCTCACAGAATCACTGTGCCATTAGCAGAAGACGCAAGCTGTGCTAACAGTATTTCTTGTAATTTATGCCAGCCACATGAAACAATGTTAAAGTTTTATAGTAAATTTAATATAGTTATTTTTAATGTTTGCATCCAGAAATAACTGCGTCCTTTCCATTACTTGGCTAATAAAGCGCATTTATGCAATCGTATCACACAAAAAAATAAGGTTTTAAAGGTAAAAAAAATTGCAGACAGCTTTCAAATTTCTCTTACTTGGTAATACCATGAAATAACAGAGAACGATTTTACCACTAAAGCAAAGCGCAACTTCAAAGAATGCACCAGTACGAAACCACCACTAGGTGCCAGTATTGCTCCACAGCAGAAAAATCCTATCCCTACTCAAAATAAAAACTTGGGAGTGCTCTTAATAGGGTTTCAAAATGTTCCGCGGAATTTTAGTTGTATAAAGAAATTACACTACAATGTTACAAATTTAATTTAAGTTGTTTTAAAAAAAAAAGTCCAACACATTTTAAAACATTATGCTAAATACGAAAATCAGATTTTAAAAAAGGCTTCTACCATACCCTATAACCTGCAGAGCAATACTGGGAAGGAAACTGGCATTGTTCTTGCCTTAACATCTGAGCTTTTTATTTTAAGAATAATGCAGTATTATACAAACTATCAGACAAAATAAAATGGAACTTAACCATGAAAAAGAATAGAGAATATTTAAGAAAGATTCGAAAGCCCTGCAAAAACTAGGGCCAACTATTCCTTTATCCACAAAGCAAGCACCTGTAAGGAAAGAAAAATGTAGATTCGGTGGCATTCTTGGCAATTTTGCTATTAATATTCCCACACACAGAAAAATGAAGTTTTGCCTAAGGTCTAACCTTGGTCCATCACTTTCCACTCTTGTTTTCTGCACATCTGTGGATAAAAAAGACTCTGCCTTTCCATTTTGCAATCACATTTAAAGATTTACTTCCTGTATTTTGCACATCTTGCTCTTTACCTTGTGCATCTGGTATATCTTTCTCTATATCTTCTAGTTATACTGATGATTGCTATCCAAGTATATTTTTGTTCTATCATTTCTCCAATTTGTTAACATCATTTTGAACTCTGACCCTGCACACTCTCTGCTTTGCATTCCTAAGAAGATTTATTTTGTGTTTAAGCTTGGTACTTCATGCTCCATCATCCAGGTGTCTAATACAATATCAAATAAAACTTGACCTAGAAGATGTCTTCACGCAGCCTCAGATTTTCACAGTGAACTACCGGTAGGCATTCTTCACAGTATGGTCAAGTCAGTTTTATAATTGCCTTGCAGGAATTTAATCTAAACTGTTTCCTTATTTCACTCCTTTAAGATGTAAACCCAAGAATTTAAAGTAACAGAATGCACTGTATCATATCACTGAAGTCTGACGGTGAGGTCCAATGCAAGCACCCACTGTGCTGCTCCTTCAGGAACCTCCGGCTTGCTACCCAGCCTCTCTGTTCTGGCTACAGAACCAGTTCCTTCCCCTTCTACCAAAAGCACAGAGGTGAAGAGTCAGCATTTAACAGCAGCAGTCTTCCCCTCTCCTACAGCAACACAGGAGAGAAGAGAGTAGCTTTATACCTGGGGTCAGTAACTCCTGAGCTGGGACCTGTGGTAAACAAATTTCTGCTTGAGGTCACCAAGGGCAGAGGTCTCTCCAGCACTCATTGTGACACTTAAAGTACTTTAGAATCTGTATTTATGTCATGGATTTTTAACCACATTTACTAACGCAACTTCTCACCCATTTCTAAAAGACAAGGACTATTTTTATACAAAAGCTTGAGTAACTAGTCATAGTTTCACAATTACTCTTTAATTCATTTGACATGCAAACAGAAGCATTACTCTATTATTAGGTTAGCCTGACAGGCCATCATTCTCTCCTACACCTCCCCAGACCCACACACAACTTTTCTCTTTTTAATTATTGGCATATGTTATTTTTCTCTCCAGCCTCTCTGAAATTGCTCTGTTCCAAAAATTAAGTATAAAAAGCAAGTTTTCAGTATACTCTTTATCAAGTTCTTGCAGAGAGAACATGCATTTTAAGACATTTTAACATTTGTGTTAGTGAGGTGCTCAGTTGTACATCCCACAGTGTGATATGAAGTGCAACGCATGCTTTTTGCAAATCTGTTTTCTTCTATAAATCGCTACTACTGGGAATGCAAATTTATATTTTTTAAAACACAAAAATGTTTAAAACTATATTATGAGGCTGGCAGTACATTTTTCACAAGCATTTCACAACAGAAAAATAAAGACAATCTTTTTGCCTGAAGCAAACGTTAAACTTAACACCTTTATAGCCACATTACCCATCTCCAATAACACAACCATTAAAAGCCTCAAATTCTATGCTTGCTCTCTCCCAAATGTAATATCTCTTACCCAATGCTTAATCTAAAATGTGTAAGCAAAACCAAAAACTAGAATCAATGTTATTTTATAACTGAAGAACATAAAATAATCACTTGTAAAGCCTAGAACAAAAGTCAGAAATCCTAGAAATTAGAGAATGTCTGTTTACACAGAATAGTGCACAGGGAGGGAGCCTCTGCAAAGAGGAGCATTCCACTGGCCAAGTGGGAGACCTGTGGTACACAAAACTCAGCAACCAGGCACATTCTGTGACCACAACGACAAGTGCAAGGTCCTGCACTCAAGTACCAGCAATCCAAAGGACAAATACAGGCTGGGTGGAGAATGGATTGAGAGCAGCCTTGAAGAGAAGGACTTTGGGGTGCTGGTGGATGAGAAGCTCAATACAACCTAAAGTGCACTTGCAGCCCAGAAAGCCAACCGTATTCTGGGCAGCATCAGAAAAAGTGAGAACAGCAGGTCACGTGAGAGAATTCTCCGCTCTGGCTGAGACTCCAGCTGGAGTACTCTGTTCAGCTCTGGGGCCCTCAGCGTAAGAAGGACACAGACCTGTCAAAGTAAGTCCAGAGGATTTCCATGAATATGCTGAGGGCTGAAGCACCTCCCATATGAAGCCAGGTTGGAAGAATCGGGGCTGTTCAGCTTGGAGAAGAGAAGGCTCCAGGGAGACCCCACTGAGGTCTTTCAATACTTAAACAGGGCTTGTACTTTCTACAAGTGTATGGAGTGACAGGACAAGGGATAATGGTAATTACATATAAGGAAGGAATTCTTCACAATGAGGATGGTGAGGCACTCGCAGAGGTTGCCCAGAAAAGCTGTGGATGTCCCCTCCCTAGAGGTGTTCAAGGCCAGGTTGGATGAGACTTGGAGCAACCTGATCTAGTGGAAGGTGTCCCGGCCCATGGCAGAGAGGTTGGAACTGGATCGTTAAGGTCCCTTCTAACCCAAACCATTCTAAGATTCTGTGACCACAAAGTTGTACAAAAGGCTGGTTTCAGGACACCCATCATTCTTCTCCAAGGAAGCAACTAGGAAAGCAAGAAATGCATGGTGGAGAAGCTTCACTTGAATAGACAAGAAACTACTAAGCAGGATATTCTCTAAAAGGGCTGTGCAGCTGTTGAATTTACTTCCTTATGCTTTCAAAAGCTCAAATTAGACGGCCTTCACTGAATGTTGTAATGCTCATCTCTTTTCATTGGCATCTGTAAACAGGGTAAGAAATCACTGAAGGACAGGATAAAAGCTACAAATTAAGTTGTCAGATCTGCATGTGGTAAGTTTTAATAAACTGTACAGCTGTACTTCTAGGGTATTATCTGCAATATACTTTTAAATTGCATTAACAGCACTGTCAGTATAAGTAAAGGTAACTGCCCTCAAGGTCTATATAAATAAAAGTAAAGAGACATTTTATTTTCAGCTTTAAAACTATTGCAAAAGCTACTGATAAATAATTTGACATGTAGTTTACATTCAAAAATTATCTAACAAAGTATACATTCTTCTTACTAGGATGTCAAAATCTGAAGCACTTGTTAGGAAGCAGGGAATTAAGTATACTGAAAGGATGAAAGAGAACATAATTTTCCCCAAATAAAAGACTGCAATCACCAGCTGCTTAGCATCAGTCTAGAAGGAACTTTTGCCCGTCTCACCCATGACTGTGTCTCTATTTCTTTAATCCTTCACAAACACAGGAGACACAGAGCAGAATTTTCTCTGCTGGAAGTAACCAACCAAGTTCCATAACCCAGATGCAATCATCAATCACATCAAAATACAGACATAGAAATTACTTACATGCCTGGTGGTGGTGAAACAAGACTAGGGAGTGTCTGAGTCAAACTGAGAACTCTATTCTGCTTCAATAGCTGCATACTATCTTTTTTTGGTGAAGATTAAAAACGTATACAGCTCTCACTTCACCGTGTAGACAGTTACATACAGAATCTTACAGTTACAGAAAGAAACTACTATGGAGTTCAAGAAAGCAGCCAAAAGCTCAGGAAAAATTACATACTTAAGGTAGTCTAAAAATTATTTCAAAGCTGTTAGGAAATATTATTTCACGACAAAAAGAAAATGTTTCAGGTTTTTGTGACTTCTGAGAGAACTTTATTCCAAGGCCGTTATTACTGAATGGCTTAGCCAAATGGTAAAGTGGTAGTGAGTTTTATATTTAAAACCCTAAAATTAATGGACATGCTTCAAAGGAAAATGGGAAGTTAATTCTAACAACCAAGCAAAAAAGTAGTCAAGAGAAATACTGATTAAAAATATTCTGGAGAAGTAATTTGATAAAAGCTAATAATAAAGTCATTTCAAAGCAGATGCAAAAAACCTGACAGATGACAAGGCTGATAAGTGACTGATACGCAAAAGGATTGATAAAAAAGAAAAAGCTATATATAATTTTTTTTTAAAAAAAATTATTTCTAAACTAAAACGCTACAACAGAGATTTGGAAGCTTTCCAAACCAAAGTTATTGTTGAAATCCATATCTAAGCAAGTTTCTCAAACTATTACAATACAAAAGGTATTAGAATAAATACAGCAATAACAACAAAACACACCGTGAACAGTGAGCGTTCACCCAAGAGCTCTATAAGAGCCAAAATACAAATCTGCTGATGTACTTTAAATCAACATCTCTACCAGAAGAATGGATATCAGTAAACCATCACAAAGCATTTGTAGAAGGAGCAATCATATGAAATCCTTGGAGTTATATAGACCCTTATAAGCAAACTTATATAAGCTATTAACAGAGACTAAAATTAGAAGGCTCATGAGAACCCTTTAAGCTTTTGAGTGAGGACAATACTTCTGGCAGATACATATCCCACTCACAGTTATTACGCTTCTCAGAAAGATGAAGAAAATGAGCAGAAGGGGAAGGGGTAGGGAAGAGGGGCTGGATAGGCTGTTGTTGAAATAGTTTTTGCTAAGATCCTTCACCAAAGGTTCTTAAAGAAATTGAACTGTCAAGGCAGAAGAACAAAGAATCTTTCCTCACAGACTAAAACACAGGAAAGGAAGTGTATGAATACAACAGTTCCTCTTCTACAGGATTAGTTATTAGTAAATATATTCCATTGGTCTGCACTGCACACCCCAAACAGTAAGACAAAGCAAGGATAGCAAGGTGGCAATTGATGATGATTACATACAGTTCTAGAAGACATCAAAGTCTAAAGCTTACTGCCCTCTGGGACCATAGGATAAGATGTCAGGTGAGTTTCAGTAGTAATAAACACAAAGTACTGCACAAGAAGAAAACAACCATAATGCAACATGCACAATCCTAAAGTCTAACTTAGTTATCAATCAATAAACAATATGCAGTCACATAGCTGTATTCTGAAAAATAACTCATAGCTCAGTAGCCATCCAAAACACACAGAGAACACTAGGATCTGTTTTCAAAACAACATGAGACATAACTTGATAAAATAACGCAAAAGTAATCAGAATTACTAAGTAACAGTGCTTCTCTATGTAGCTTCCTGTTATAAAAGCTGAAAATTACAGGTTGTAACGCAGGCTTCTACCACAGGTCACACAGTGCAACATAGAAATAGGTTCCCCACAGTGGTTGCAGAACCTCCAGCCCTTGGACTTCAAGCCACATCTACAGCTGACCTGATCTACAGTCCTTCTTGGAGTAAAAGCTTTGATTAAGTGTACTTTCAGGGAACCTGTACATTACAGTTTAATATGCAAACATATAGGCTTAGTTTTAAACAACCTAAAGTTATCCTGCCTTCAATTAAATGCATTTTACTCATATTTCCATGTTGGGCTTACGTGTATATATATAGATACACATATACATACACATTTATATATCACACTTAATTCCATGGGTTTAAATTCAACTGTATTTATGGCTCAATTTCAGAGATGTTGTTGCTAGCCCTTTAGGTCAGTGTTTTGTTTGTTTACTTTCATATCTTGCAGCAAAAGGTGTTTAGCTTCTATAAATTGAAAGGTAATCCTTCAGAAAATAAATCTAATTAACATACATTTTACATTTAAGTATGGGAAAAATTTCAAGTCAGTTACTAATACTAGTAGAGATAAAGATATCAAATCCCAGTTTAGAATACATCTAGTACTCCACATCATCGGTTTTCTATCTTTCTGAGAGCATGAACAATGCTGTAGTTTGTACTGCTGCCTCAACATAAGTTCAAGGCACATGCCTTCATATGTTCCAATTCTTTTATAATTTAATGTCCTAATTTACTAACATTTATAAGACATACAGGAAACAGTTGATACGTATGTTGCCTCTGTGTAACAAGCCTGATTACATGACAAATTACAGAGCTCAGTTTTCTATAAAAAGCCAGACAAGAATTAACCAAGACTAACTCTAAGCATATACAACACAACTAATGAAGCGGTAATTTACTGTACAGCAACTTAGTACGTATTTTGATCAGCTAATGACTTGGGAAGGAGTTGAGAATCAATAACAACTCCAACACTGAAACAGATCTGTAAGAAACTATCACATAGATAAATGCAGGCAACTGAGTCTTTGTGTTACTGATATTGATTTGTTTTTTCTCCCAAAATTAGTTACAATTACAAGTTCTAAGTGTTACATAGCCACTTCTAAGAATCTGAATGCCATTTTGCAACTGATAATTAGAGATTGTATTTGGTTCGATTTTTTAAGGTCACATTGCTCAAAACCTAGTGGGAACATAGTAGGTCATTCCAGTCTACCAATACTATCAGTCATCCAATGTTAAGATTCCACCATCACTTAGTTGACTAAACGCTAGGAGCCTGCAGTTTGGTGACACAGAGCACCCTTAAAATCACCATCTCTGATGGTTCTCATTGGAAGTCAGCACTGAAAAACTTGGACCAGGCATAAACCCTTCACTGACAGAAACCATTATCTTATTCAAGACAAGCACAAAAGAAAGACAGGATTAGAAATAGGATGTGGAGAAGGATGGTAATAAGGCTATCAAGTAATTAAGCATTACCAGCAGTAACCCGATGACATACAAATGACGTTAAAAAAAAAAAGACATGATTAGGCATAAAATTGCATGAATTTTAAATCACTATCTTGCTGTCAAAACTCTGGGTTGCATTTTCGTAAGCATGGATTTGTCAATATATAGTTCCAGAACCACCCTGGTTATTTCATTTTTTAATCAATTTAGCACTGTTCCTCTTTTCCCCCTGCACTCAAAATTACGTTATTGCCTTCCAAATTCATGTAATTTATAACTATGTTTTCCAGCTTTTAAAATGAAGGTAAATACAGCAATTATAGTGTTTACACTAAATTACTATTGCGAGGTACAAAGCGAGGCTGTGATGCTTCTGGCATTCCACTGCATAGAAGAGCCAAGTCTACCATCAGACAACAACTAGTTCTCTGCTAAAACATAAGGACACATTTAAAAACTTGATATACAAAGCATCGCAGCAAAGTAAATACCATTAATCATACCAAAATTCAGGCATAGGAAAAGCAGTTCCAATGTAAACACAAACATGACTTATTCACCACACTTCCCTCATAAAATAATCAATTTACTACTACTGAAGCCCATGAATTGTTTTTACAAATACTTCCTAAACATCAAAATTAATCCTTTATGTCCATCTTCTGAACCTCAAAGTTAATAATGAAAGAGTGACTGAGTTTACCATCAACATTGGATAAAAAAACCTGTGCAAAACCTTAAGTGTTTTGATGTTGCACCTAATCAATGACCGTTAGAAAGGCAAGGATCTCTACAAATGCTCTCCTTTCTAGCCTGCCTCTCTTTGTTTAATTTTGTCTTCCAATAGTGACATTGTAAGTATAGCCATTATTGGTGGACAGTTTTAATTAACCCACAAGGATGATGTGTTTCTTCATTTATTTCAAATAACTGAAGCTGTACGATAAGCATACACAGCACTTGGAATGGGTGAAGGGTTTGTTTCTCTTTCTTTCCCTTCCCTATCTTCTGCCTCCCCATGGATCTTATCAGTTCTTATCTCAAGCTGAAGGACTGCAGCAAAAAGTAAGCTGATCTCGTGTAATAATATGCAAGAAGGCATTTAAGATACCAGGGCTTTACGACAGAGATATGACAAGACATATGGGCAGTTCGTAATATTCTCAGAGAAAAAAGGCATGATATAAATATGTTTTCTTGGAAGTACACCATACTCCATGACAGCTATGAGAGGAAAACATAGTTTTTAAGTACCTGAAACTGTGCGTTTCCTAGGCTTCTCTTTTTAAACTAAACACCCCAACCCTCTTAGCCTTTCTATAAAACGTCAAGCTTCTTTCTAGTTCTCTGCTTCAACTTCTTTTCCTCTCTTCCTTTCTTCGCACCCACACACCTTTCACACAATGCCGTACCCAGACTGGACACTAACTCCAGCTAATGCCTTCCAGCACTGACCAAAGAACATTTTTAGGTGTCTTACATACACCATATTTGATCAACAGCCAGAATAGCTGCTTTCTAGACCCCATTCAAGAGCATGATACTGCATCATATTCTGTATGGTGTATAACAAAATAGGAAAAACTCAAAATACTTTTCTGCATAACTGCAGCTTATGAACCCTATAATATGCAGGTGAGTAATCCTACCTACACCCACAAAATAATCTGTATTAAGTCTATTGAAATACATGGCCTTTGTTCCCCTTCCATTCCACACCCTTTTCAAAGTCCATTTTCTATTCTAAAGACTTGCTGCTGGTGCTTGCAAACCTTCAGGTTCAATACTGTTTCATACTGCAAGTAACCTCTCATCTTACAAGCAACTATGCTGTATATGAACCACATTTTTTCTTAAGAATCTAAAAAAACCCCATAAGCTTCATTAAAGATATAAGACAGTTTTGTTTTTTCCTTGTCAAAGCCTGTCAAGCCTTGTTTCTTAAATTTCCATTGGTAGTTGCTTGCCATTCTGTTTATAAAACACTGAAAAATTATCAAACTGTTTACAAAACACATTAGCCTGAGTGTTTTAAGATTTTCATTTTTACATTTAAAAAATCTAAAGGAACAGTAACAACAGTTAAAGTCCATGATTTTTTTCTGCCAATGTTTTCCTGCTGCCATATTTACAAAAGCGTGAAGTGTGAATCATTAAATTTTACATGTTAGGAAAAGCAGGCATTTTGGAGGTAATCTTGTTACCTAACAATAGGCCAACAATTTTAATTTAATCCTGGATGAAGATGATCCAGATGAAGAGATCAAAGACATATCTCCATCCCCATGGTACTACCTTATTACACGAGGAGATAAAGAATTATCTTCAGGAAATAAAAGTCTATTTCTCATCCATAATTAAAGTGAGTTTAGAGAAAGAAAAAAAAAAAACAAAACTGAAACCCAAAATGTTTACCAACTTTTCTCTCAAAAGGTCTTTTCTACTACTCACGTTTTGGAGAACACCAGGTCATTTAAACTTCCCCACTGTCCTAACTGCTAGTGGCTGGACCATTACAGTACATTAAGTGCTAGGATTCAAGGATGGCATCTGAAATTTAACTGATATCAGCTTACAGTACGCCTTGCAGTGTTTCCAGTCCTTGCATGACATCCTGGATCACAGACCACAACATCTTTCACTTAAATTTTGCTAGTTGCCACTCACGTCACATGTCAGATGAAAGGGAACAGACAAGAGCTGTAACTTGTTCCTACACGACACTATTTCAGCAACAGATGTCTTACTGATACAACATCTTACTGATATGTCCATATTCAATGATCAGTCATGGAGAATCTTAAGGTGAAAAGAGGATTCACTTTCTACAAGAGTAGTTTCTCATAGACATTGTCTCACAGTAGGGAAGCTTTTCAGCAACAACTGCTAGAGGCATTAATTGCATAGTTTGCATGCAAGTTGTATAATACAGGCAGAGTATTCCTATAAATAGGCCAGATTTGTTCCCCAGAGACAGCACACTCTGATTTGAAATGGGTTACAAAGATTAACTTACGCATGATTTGGCATCAGAACTTGGATGCAGGCTATTCTTATTGTGGGATAGCAGCCAAGTGGTTGTAGTTGCTGGCAGCATCTTAGGGCAAAATTTTTGCTACGATAAATTCAGGTGGCTGTGCCAGTACAATAGACAAGAATGAATATATCTTTCCCAGGGAAAAGAAAGGAAACTATGCCTATCTGTGGTAGTGAAATTCAGGGTAAAGATTATCTGGAACCGCTCAGTGGCAGTCCCAATCCTTTCTACGGAGATATGACATACTTTGCCATTAGAAGTGCAGCTTTTAGCCAGTTTAAGCAGCTACAACCACCTTTAGCTACAACAGGTAAATCCATTCCCTTCCATAATTTAACAAAGTAGTGTATTCATGCTATAAAAATTCTTAGCTTGTAAAAAACACTTCCATAAGTTTGTTAAGCAACTGCGCACATTCCCGTAATCTCAGTCCCTACAAAATCTGGAGAGGTGACTTTTTTACTGAAAATACAGGGCTTTCACAACCTTCTAAATGTACCCTTGTCGAGCTTTTTATCAGGATGTAAGAAACAAGCTGGTTTTAACTTGCCCTCTGATAGCCCATGAAGAAAAATGCTTACTTCTTAGCCAAAGCTGTGTTAGAGCAAAGGGCTATTCCTATTTTCATCCTACTAACACAGGAATGAAATAAACTAAAACCAAGTTAATTTCCAGCATAATGCAACAGCTTTGCATTGCTGGAGATACACACTTGTGTACTGATGTTTATCTCCTTCTGCCAAGTACAAGATAACATCATGCTATGGTAAAACATTTCAGAACACAATTTCCCAATTTTACAATCAGATGTTTACACACAGATGTTTACATACAGGGTTCACGAAGATTTATCAGATTCCTAAAGCCAAGACACTAAGCAGAGGAGTATTCACATTTAAGAAGCTCAATGAATAGAGAAAAACTACCCACACAAAACAAAGCTACTGCATCACAGAGGAAATTCAAACAATTAAGACGCAAAACTTCCAGACACCAAGAAAAACCTTTGTCATAAATCAAATATCCCAAATATCTCGGACATCAGAGACAGAGCACCCCTGCTCCCATCTTTTCCTCCCTCTATCTACTGAGTACTAAATTCCCTTCCTCCCCCTTCCTTCAAGAGCTCTGAAGTATGTTTAGCTTCTGATCCACAAAAAGTCTATGTATGTTTAATGTGTTTACCCTACATTTTGCTCATTGTTAAAAACCGAAAGGATTCCGAGACCAAAAGGCTGTTCGCTTCTTCCAAATCCATTACCTCTTCCTACAAATCTTGTTTCCTTTATCCTTTGGCACATCAGCTACAGTAACATCACCGCTGCAAATTACAACAGCAACCAAAAAAAAAATATCACTTTCAAAGAGTCCACTTGACAGCAATGGGTACCTTGTAGCATTTGCTTTTACACAAATCAACCTTTCCAAAAGATTCTCACAGAAGCGCTTCTAAAGGTATCTTACCGTTATCTTCCCATAACATGTTGTTTTGTGTACACCAGCCGCAGACTATGAACTACCAGTGAAACAGCAGTTAACAGCTACTGCAAATAAATTGTCAGAGCTCCTTGCTGCTCAGAACTTACGTTGGGATGGATTCAAAACTAGAAGAACTAATCAGGTAGCAAAAGGCCCTCACTGTTACTGACAGCCAGGAAGAACAGTTTTCAATGACAGAACATAAGAAGCAGTCCCCTCTTCAGGATGAGCTGTACAGTATACAAAAACTTGATCCCTCACAACGCAGAGACTCTAAAACTTCAGGTATTTCTTAGCGAAAAAATAAGTCTTTTTATTGAAATTTAATTAAAGTTGTCTCTTATTTTCACCTGAGTTCCCCCGGATTAATCTGAGGTATGGGGAAAAGATGCAGATGGGTGTCTCTGGTGATGCAACCTCCACTTGGGCCACCTGTAGATCCAGGGTAAGTCAGGCACATTGGGGCAAAGAATTCCCATTGTGTCCTTACCTTTTGTAAAAATGCAGTGAGCCAAAGCGTAAAGGCATTTCCGTAATGTACCCAAAACTTCTGTGCTTGGTAAACGACCCCTAGCGCCTGAGAGTGGGACTGACAATCAGTCAGCTCCTACCAGCCTGATATACCCGCTACCTGGATAGTCCAAGCAGGACAATACCAGAACTATACCATGTGGAAACGTATGGAAATGTACAACTGGTGGAAAAAGCCCGAATTACCTCATCCAAGTAATGGCCAAAATTGTAGAAATACCAATCATCTGTGAACCTATAAGTAGAGATCCTAAGTGAGACCCTTTGACCTCTCTGGGACCACAGTGGGCTGTACCCAGCATCTTCCCCTGAACAGGGACAGGCAAATTTCACAGTCATCTGCTAACGCAAGATGAGGACTAGGGTGAGGGCAGGCTCCTCATAACTCAATGATCGCCCATGAAGAATGACAATGTACTGAAAGTATGTTACTAATCTCAAGGGACAGGCAAATTTGGTCATAAGTATCTGTGCATTCAGATCCACATATCTGTGTGTGTGTCCATGTGGATGATTTAACCTTCCAACCCAAACCACTCAGTGATTCCAAATATAGTGTGAACCTGCCATTCTCAAATCGTTAATCAAGTCACTGTTTTGATTGTAACAAATCTTGTTTAATCATTTTGAATCACTTGATTAATCAATTGATGATTAGGCGTTATTAGAAACTATATTTCAGTTTTGTGATCTACCTCAAAGAGTCTTGTAAAAATTCCATTCATGATAAACTGGCATAGTCTGCAGGGTCCTGAATCCAGATTCCAAACTGGCACTTTCACAACAGCATTTTAAAATCACTTTTTCTGATATCTTTGACAGTAAATCTGTAAGAAATTTTAAAAATCGCCTATCCATAACAGTGTCCCAGCACCAGAGCAGCTCTAAAAAGCCCCAAAAAAATACATTTCTCAGACTCTAACGCTCTTCTTCTTTCTTCTACTAATTATAACTTTCAGCTTCACATCCAGTATTCAATATGAAATCCAATTCTTTTTTATACAATTAGACCTGAGGTAACTTAGAGCATTGGCTGAAAACTGTTACAGAACTGACAAAAAACCCCACATTTTTCTCATTGTGACTTCCACCAGTCACAGCCCTAAGTTTTGGAGCTGCTGTTTTACATTTCCGCATAGAGAGGTTAAAAGAGGAATTACACTGTCATAGTGTTTGCCACAATATAATACCAATGACTTACAATTTCTCAGGAACAATGGATTTAAGCTTTTGTAATATGATTCCTATCATCATTAGCATTTTCTCAGGTAGTCGTAATCACAGAACACCTTTCCTCTGCAAACTTTGATAGTGCAAACACACTCAGAACATTTACTTAATTAAAACTTTCACATTTAGTTTATCCTTATATTGCTTTATATAACTACAGGAGAGAAACAAAAAATATCAAAATTTAAACAGGGAAGATGAACTACAATACACTAACACAAGTAATAATTTAATTTACAAGTAAATACAGAGGCAGATACATAGGAATATTAATGGTGTAACATCACTCATGACAACTCACAGTACAGTGAGCTACAAAATACTGGCACCAAGCTGCCATACTTTCAGTCAAAACACACAAGAATTGTAACGGGGCATGTTGCATGGCTTTAACAAATTGAAAAAAAACTATGTTTGCAAAAAAAAAAAAAAAATTGTGTTTTCTTTCTATAAATAGCTTCAGTTTTAGAAGCTTTCTATTTAAAAAAAAATATTTACCAGCTAATGGTAATTAAGACACCGTGCACAATCCTCCCCAGGGAACTGGAGCATTCAAGTTCTAAAGAACACGCCAAAAATGAAGGTATTCCAGTAACAGGGATCTTGACATCTTCATGTGGGCAATTCAAAGACCTCACTATTAAGGTACCTAGTCGTACTATCAGAGACACCACCGGCTCAGAAGCACAGCAGAATCCTGTGTGTCTTTGCCATAGTTCAGTCTCAAGCAGCATCAGACACTCGCCTGTTCACGTAATGTAACTGAGCACTCCTGCCTAAAGGACTTGGCAAGTGGCTTACCTGGGCATGCAGCCCTCTTCACTTACAATGGAAAAGCAAAGCCTCTGCCACAGCTGCCACACATAAAATGGCAATAACAACATTTCTCTATCTCACAAAAGCACTAAAAGGAAAATTGAATTTGATATAGGGAGCATTCAGAGACAAAAAGTGGCTATTTTTATAAGCAAATTTGGAATCTTTTTAATTTAACAACTAAACATTAGAAGCAACACAGTTACTATACCTGGTTTTCAGGAAAACTGCAAAGATCAAATACACAAAATCACACCTCTTACTCTATTACCCACTCCCATGTCATCCATGGAAAAGGCACAAGAAAAAGCACATTTATTTTATATACAGTGACCTGTTACATCTGTTGCTATAATTAAAAACATAATTAAAAAGCAAAAAAAAAATTAATATTGCCTACTATGGTAAAAAAATAAAAATCATTGGACTGTATTACATATCCATCTTAACTACAGTTAAACAAGCCAGAAAACAAATATTCCTTTCAAAACAGCTCAGTGAAAAAGAACATTTTATGAACCACCACTAACTCTCTGAACTGGCCCTCCAGAATCAAAAGTTAAAGCAAACAGGAGTACCTCATCCAGACCTACAGAGCCTCAAAGGCACACAGCAAGGGCCAACTTACGCTTAAAAAAAGATATAAATATATAATCTCAGAATTGTTTATGTTGGAAAAGACCTTCAAGGTCGTTGCCCAATTGTGAACCTTGAGCCAAGCTCTGCACTAAACCCTGTCCCTAAGAAACACATCTACATGTCTTTTAACTACCTCCAAGGACAGTGATTCAACCACTTGGGCAGCCTGTTCCAATGCTTGACAACCCTTTCAGTGAAGCAATATTTCCTAATATCCAATGTAAACCTCCCCCAGAGCTACTTGAGACCACTTCTTTTCATTCTGTAAGCTGTTAACTGGGAAAAGAGGCTGACACCCATATCACTACAACCTCCTTCAGGTAGCTGTAGAGAACAGTAAGGTCTCTACCCTCAGCCTCCTTTTCTCCAGACTAAACAACTCCAGTTCCCTCAGACCATCCTCATAAGATTTGTGCTCTAGACCTTTCACTAGCCTTGTTAACTCTTCTTCAGACATACTCCAGCACATATATGTGTGTGTATGTATATATGTGTATATATATACATAGGCATATATATGTGTGCATGTAAAACCTACATAAAACCTAGATACAGGAAAAAGCAATTTGCAACCAAACTAGTGCCATCTGAACAGTTCTGATGAGATTCAGTGACCCTCACTGCAGACGGTAAGCTAGATATTTGAATCTGAATGAGCTGCTCTGCTCCATTTGTAATCACCACAGCAATTTATCTTTCTTATCCTGGACAGCTAGCTTAGAAAGAGATGAATGGCCTTCTGGAGGTAATTATTTCTGTAAATTTAACAGAGAGTTAAGAGTAACCAGCTCAACATAGGCTTCTAAATTTTAGACAACTAAATTTGGACCACAAATTAAACTTGTGTCTACTGTTGAAGCCTAACGCTTAGACTACACATTCGTGACACCAGGCATCAAGACAAGAGCTATACATTCCAAAGCACATAGTAAGATTTACTCAACATCTGAATGCAATTGCAAGATAGCCTTTCAGTACGTCAGAAAGCAAGATAAAGCTTCTACAAAATAGACAGAACAACAACACCAGGATAAAGCAAAATCTGTCTTCAGAAATAACAATTAAAAACACATGTATATAATACAAATCTTCTGAGAATACAAAGAAATCAGTTCTCTGAATATTGAAGAAAGTCCTTTTTAAGAGGGACTATGCTTGTGCTTCCCACTCTTTTCTCCAACGGGAAGATAGAAACTGCTACTACGCAGACAGTCTTGCAAAGGACATGCCAAAGAAGTTAACAAATAATTTAATCACCCTCCACCGAGAATCAAACTTGTTGACTCACCAAAATGACAAAGATTGATCTGGATGACTTCAAGGAAACTGCTACTTTAAACACTAATTTACTTTTATAACTACAGCACCAATGGCTGCAATAGATTCTGGAATAGTATTAAGTTAGGATGACGGAATGACATCTCAGATGATGAAAACACTATCCTCAAGCACACAGAGCCTCACAACTCTCATAGTCACCAGCACAGCTAGAGTGACAACTGCTTGCATAGGCGGGTTTAGAATATTTTACCATCAGAAAGTAAATGATTGCCTCAACATTAAAGAAAAATCTATAACTGAATAAGGCACATCATTGTAATGCCTCTGAACATCTGCTAATGCAGGTGTCATCTGTTTTCAGAAAAAATTGTTGTTGTTTTTTCACTGAAGAGGCACCAGTGTAGATTTCTACTCTGTGTAACCCAAATTTACAGCAAGTGGTATTCAGCTGTTAAGAGACGCAATAATGCAAAAAAAAAAAAAAAAAAAAAACACAACAAGAAAAAACTTACAATCTCTACTTTGTTTCATCCTAGGAGCACCATAAAATAATTCTTTCATCTTGCACTCCCTCTCACAACGTTCTCAAGTTGATTTTATAACTGCACTTTCACATGTAGATAGAAAATTCAGAAATAGAAAAGTAAAGCACTAAATAATTCATCCGATGGGATATACAGAAAACCTACAGCTTGCTTTCAAAACCTATGTATTACTACTATTACTACAGAAAAATTATATTAAAGACAAACTAAGTTCCAAGGGTAATATCAGAACAGAGAGAAAATACAAATATTAAAGGTCAAACTGAGGGTTCATAAACAGTCTTTTTATGTGTATTTACACACACCACTTCAGGTACATGCAAGACCATAATAACATTCCCTCTTATTTTCAATAGCTGCTATTTTCAGTCCACACTAAATAGGAAATTGCACCACCCTTATGACTCATTTTTGTTATTGTTGTTAGGATATTGTCATCAGAGAATCCAAGTGAACAACATGAAATAACTAAATCTGCCTTCAAGGTAAGATGACATGTCCTTCCTTTCACAATATGGAATTAAGCATAGCTAGATTTTAGATTAAAGAGGCAACAAGACATGCATTAACTTTGAACACCCTGCTTGAAATCACAATTTTTGTCTGAGTAGTTAGCATTTTCATATGAATATAAGGTATGTGCTCAAGAGCACACAATAGTCAAACTCTACACTTCTCATCACTCTCATCACTTGAATTCCTACCCTTTCACTTCTCAGATTTCTGTATCTGATGCAAAGCAGTCTTTTCTCAACCGCCATCCAAAAATAAAGAGACCATCAGCAAAGCTTTATGAAGAAACTCTGACTTCGACAAAGCAAACTGACACTTGGCTTGCCATTTTTCTATTCTGGCAACATACATTTAATTAATATCATGATGTCAGATATACATGCTACAAAACCTCCTCATGACCTTAAAGGTTCAGGAATGTTTCTGATACATCAGAGTTCTTTAATTCACACTGAATACAGGAAAGTATTTTTGATGTAATCAACTAAGAGATAAAATAGAAGGCATTTCCTTTCTACCCTCTCTATATTCCACTGACAAGCTGTAAATGCCCACCTAAAGTCAGTAAGGGCTTCCATCTCCCTGCACACTCACACTGTGCTTACCCTTTCTGGCCAACTATTTATTTTGTCTCTAGAGATTTAAGGATCTAGTCAATGTCTTCTCAAAAAGAAAGTATGTTCCTCATGAGCTCATTCTCACATCCCTCTCCACAAACATGACCGCTCCCATCTCTGGCATTACCAATAACCCTTTGAAAGGCCAAAAATTACTGTCTGTGCTTGGCAAGACTGTTATGCTATTTACTACCTAGAAGTTAACTGACAACAGAAAACTTGGCTCTCCTGAAGACTGGTCAAATAGCCATATGACTCACAGTGTTGGTCTCATAAACTTGCTTAGTCCATACAAATTTGTTTAGAGAACACTTTTTGCTCAGACTCTTTCCTGAACAAGGCATTAGGTCGATCATCCACAACCAGCACAAACTTTTTACTATCCGTTTTGCCAAACTTCATGTTTAATCATATACCCATACCTGCTCTGAAGCTCAACTGATGGATATACACAAATCTGCAGTCACAAACGCCTGTGTGAAGTCTCAAACTGCAATAAACTGTATAGTAACACATACATCATAAAGTATTCTTGGTATTAATTACATTGAAAACTTTACTGTCTCTGAAGTAACTGAAATCCAGCTCCACCTTCTAGAGGCAACATGACAATACATCATCAAAAATTCAATAACACTAAGTACAAAGCATATTCACAGCTCCTCCTGTGTCTACTGGTGCAGTGCTGTAACTGACAAGCACACCACAAGGTGGGAGGTGCTGTGCAGGGGCTAAGACTTGAGATGCTCAATTCCAACCCGGAGCAGCTTTACACACTGTAGTTTTCCCTGACTAAAAAAAAAAAAAAAAAAAAAAAAAAAATTAACAAAAAGACCTCTCGTTAAACAGCTTACATGACAAACTGCAAGCTTCAATATGAAGAAATGCAAAGGACCCAGACAAAAAAAACAGTGAGAGAAGTGACATATAAGGATGATGAAAAAAGACAGAAAAGAAAAAAAAAAAAAAGACAAGTAAGTAAACCTGTCTCTGCTTTCTTTTTTATATGACTTCAGCAGTATTCAGAAACGATGTCCAGAAAAAATGGAGCAACATGAAGTCTATATCATCATAAACAGGTAACTAGTATGACATCCAGTTTGTCAGATAACTTGTTGCTTTTTTTAAAACTGTTTTTCTCTCATTTTCTTCTCTTTTCTTGCTTTTTGTCTTCTTGCTTTAGAGTTACTTGACTTGAGTTAGCAAATGTGGAAATGTGGTAACAGGAGACTCCTGTTCTTATTATCTATTCAGCGTATTGCAGATTAATAGAAACTTAGAATTAACTGCAATAGTGTCATCCTTCATTAACAGCTGAACCATCCTCCCAACCTCTTACCCCACACAGCTACTTCAGGTTCTGCTTTCCTCACAAGTTACCACAGATGAATTCCAGTATACTTCCGTCTGAAGTATTAAAACTTAAAACAACTTAATACACACCTGCTCTTGATCTCTGCCAGGTAAGGGAGGAGGTGGTAGTAAGCAAAAGTCATGTGTCAATACAAACAGAGAAGTTAAACTCACAACTTCTGCTTTCTAATTTGCAGGGAGAGCAGAACAACGCAACTAACTTAGAGTTAGGAAAAGTCATGATGAGGAAAAAGTAAAATTTGCAGAGCAATGTTTAGCAACATCGTCTTCCTTATTTTGAAGACATTGCCTCAAATAAAGATAAAATACACTGAAACTTTTGTTTCTATGAAGAGAATCTCCTTCAAAAATCATTCTCCGTAATGCTTTGCAGGATAATTATCTGCCAATAACCATAAAAGCCCTATAAACTAAATCTCAGTCATTTTTATTTTGAATTCTGATAAAATTCTTTCTGCGCCTGTTGAAATTTCTATTGAAATTTTATCTACCTCACAAGTCTTTCAGGAAATGGTCACAACCAACAAGTTTAATTTTTCCTTCTAAAAACAGTAAGTGATTAAAAGCACTTTATCACAAATGTACACTTTGCTAGCAAAGAATATCTGCAGTGGATAATTGTACAATGAAAAACATGGTGCATAAAAATTAGAATTCCAATCATAGCACTGCATGAACATTAGCATCTCTCCACAGTTTCAGTGCTAGTTATCTAAACCTTTGTCAATTCCTTCTGTTGCTCCAAGTGTTAAAATACAAACAGAGACAGAGGGGAAAAAAAACCCAAACCCACACTGACTCACTATGCCTGAGGCATAATTTGCCCAAGATGCTGAGGCAACTCTGAATGAAGTCTAATTGTTTATAAAACATGGAATGGCATCAAAGAAGAAAGGCTATTTCAACACAGTATATATTATGGATTCATAGACAAAGCACTCTCCCGTAAGAGGCAGGATACATGGTTCCAATCCCCAGGGTTAAGCTGGTATCCACTTCACCCATACCTAAACACTTCACCCATACCTAAACACTTGAGCCGCTGAACTAATGAGCATAACAAAAAGATGGACATTTTGACAAACTTTCCCTCCCTCCTTTTGTATTCAGTACTCAGGCGGGAAAAAAAACGTAACACTTCACAGATTAGATAAACCATTTCATATGAAGTCCAGTTTCTTCATTTTTGTTTTAGCGAACAAATCCAAAAGTTTCTAAAATGCATTGGAATTCAATTACCCTTAGAAAAGAATGATTATATATTATGCAGTCTGTCCAGCAGCCCTCTCACACTGACAGAATTTCAATCATGCAGGCCAGTTTCAGTCAAATTTGACAAAGAAACAGTGGTCTCAAAGACATTGGGTTCCTCTAAGTTTCACAGAAATCGGCTACCGGGTAGAAGCAAGACATACAAATTAGCAGTTGTATTGTGGAAAAGGGAAACAGAGCCTGGCTCTCATCCATTTCTAGCAGGAGCAATCAACTGGTCAATTGAAGTGCTAGCCTAGCTCCAAACCAGCCATAACACATGCTGGTGTTTGCCAAATGGAGAGGGACGTGAGGGGAAGCCAAATGTGTTCTGGGGTAGGACAAACCACAAAAAGGAAATAAAGACATGATAGTACGCAGGCATTAGAGAGCACCATGGGCACTGCAACAAGCAGTCATGGGAGTCAAAGGGGAAAGTTAACAATACTGATTTTAGCTTTAGGAGCTGAGGATAACCACACTCTCACATTTCCATAGCTCTCTGAAGCTTATTGTCAGCTTGTTTTCTATTTCATCAATAGAGACAAGTAATCATAGGATGCTGTGACTTGAAACCGGACTACTTATTTCCTTTATTTAAAGTTTATGCCCTAACATTACAATTAAGAAACAGTGAAATCAAGTCCGAGTCACAACATTCAGCAAGTAATATTAAGCTGAACAGTACAGAGTGACTATACATCTGCATTCCATAGAAAAAATATAATTCCCAGTGTATGATGGAGTCATGACTCCAATGGATGCAGGTAGCTAAACAAGAACCAGCTGAGATAAGACAACTCAAGAAATATTCACCTCTCAGCTGAGAAATAGGAACAAGTGATATTCTTCATCTGCCAAGTAGTAAAACGGGTATATCATTTTCACAAAGAGAGATGGCATGATAAAACTAACCTTTTTATTCTGCAGGTTTATTGACACTGGAACACACCCACATCCCTACCTCTGGTAATTGCAAACAACTGTTCATGCTCTCACTCTCTTTACTACCTACCAAACTCACAAGTACATGAGGGGCTAAAAGGCAACAAAGACCACATATTTGTAATTTTGAAACTTGCACATAATTTATCACACATTATATGCTGCTTAATAGAGCTGTTAATTCATTTTTGGGGGGGGCGTAGAGGGTTGAACAATACCACATCTGTATTGCACCACATTTTCTCAGTCATCTGGTACTTTCCTCTGTAATGACAGAGACTGAATGATATGTTATCTACAAAGTATTTCCCTTCCTCTTTCTCCTTGTCCTCTTCAGATCACTGCTTTCCCAAACTCTCCCTCCTTTTAGGATCCTCTGCTTTCTGTTTGCCCTTCTTTGACAGTAACAAAGCAGATCAAACAACAGAACACCTTTCTTTCAAAGATTAACTACACAGAATAGGATTCTTGACCAAGAAAAAGAACAGAGATTTAACATATATTTATGGTTGAAAGTGACATTAAAGAGATAAGAAGGGACTGGTTATTCACTGTCTCTAAATTAGCAAGTGGGAAATCCAGCAAACTTAGTAAAAGCATGCTTCATACAGCATATAAAGGTGTTATTCACTAAACCCCAGTTGCTGAAGTTTTACATCAGTTCAAAAAACAACTACAGAGATTCATGCAGAAGAAATTAACCAAAATCTTACTTAACATATTGAAAGGAAATGTCCAGCTGAGGAAACTGCTGAAAAAAACCCAATACTTAAAACCTGGGGTAACATTCTGAGACATAGTCTCTGCATATCCATCACACTTTTGGGCTTTTCTACAGATATCAGTTATTTGACTTGATTAGAGAGACAGTACTGGGACTGAAATTTTCATCAACACAGCAAGGAACTGTGAAAGATCATCCACCATAGAGACCAAGCGAGTAATGATTTAAGTTTACCTCAAAAGTTACCTCAAAATAGCACTTGCACATAAAACGGAGAGATCTTTCATCTTTCACTTTAGGCTCCAGTTCATAAATCTAAGAAATCAGAAGTTGAAATAGCTGCCAGACCAAGAAAGGCATTCTAGTAATGGTTCATATTAAGTACTTGCTTTCTGTACATAACATTTTCCGCAATCAAGTAGTACGTTGCAGATTTTTTTCACTCCACATCAGTATAGCTTGTGCTAGCATAACCATGTCAAAAACATTTTTACATAATCACTCTATAACTTGAGGTGCACAACTTACCCAAGAAAAATATAACAGAACTAATTTTTCATTTTTTCTTTTGGGAAAGGAGGGTGCAGGGGATGACGTACTAGCAAAAAATGAACTACGGAAGAAGCAGCACCATAGTGGTTCTGTGGCTAAAAGCAACACCACAGAGCTCAAAGATAAGCATCGAGCCATACCCTTTGCAACCACTGAGGTTGGGAAGTGGCTGGACAGAAAGCAGCTCTGTGGGTTCATGGTGAAGTATATAAACCAGCGGGCCCATACAGCTGTGAAGACTAACAACATACTGGGCTGCATTAGCAACACTGTAGCCAGCAAATCAAGATGTGAAATTCCTCTTTGGAGTTAACACTACTTTGAGCAAGGGACGGCACTACGATCACCTCTCCAGAGGGTGCCCAAACTAACTTATTTTTTTAAATTATATTTTGAGGATCTCAAAACAAAGTAATATTTGGCATCTTTATAAGGAGTAATTCCCAAAAATACTTTCTCAAAGGAACATTTTATGCAGTTTTTTTCCAGTAAGAATACTTAAAAATTGCTTATTAAGACTGGAATATTTACAACATTCATACATAAGTAACAAAAGGGTGTATTTTTAGTAGACCAAGTATAATTTTGATCAATTTTGATAATCTAATTTAGCTTATCAACTCTACACATGGAGACTATAAATAATTTCTTAATTCAAGCAGTAAAATCTCACTTTTATTACCACATAGAAACAGCCCTGAACCATAAACTACAAAATGAAACCTGGAAACATTATTAAATGGTATTTTGCTATTAAAAGATGTCCTCCACATCAGTGCCAAAGACCTGGACTACTTCTGCTTCAAGACATTTTGTATAACTTTCATAGAATTACAGAAGCACAGAATGGTTTGAGTGGGAAGGGACCTATAACGGAAGCTTAACATCTCTAGTCTCTGCTGACTCACAAAGCTAGATGCTATGCAAATACCTTCAGTTGTATTCAAAATATTTAAAACTAGAATATAAACCAACACGAAGTCCCACAGAGTAGCTGCTGTAGTGAATACCGTTCTAACAATTGGTTCTAGTGCTCTAACTAAAAAAAAAAAAACATAACGTTTGAAGATAACACACACACATCCTTTCCTCCTACACAGCAAAACTGACAAAGCCAACCAAACAAAAACAATAATTTACAACTTGCTCAGAAGACAACGATGAAAGATTAGCACTCATTACTGAAATAGAGGTACATGTTATGACCGAAAATGCCAAACAAAAAATAATTTCTTTTACAGCTCTGATCACCAATGCTTAAAATATACACATCCTTATTACTATAATTACATATTTTAACTCAGCATAGCAAATTTTTCTACAAAGGAAGAGGTTATTTTCAACCCTGCCGAAGTGGACAGCTCCTTTTTATTCTGCCTAATGCTAAAAACAGCCATTTTGACAGATGTTCAGAAATACATTCATAGCACATCTACTTAAAAAAAAAAACCCTCAAAATAAGGGTACATGCATGCATAGTCATGCAATGTAAAAGAAGACACTCAAACTAATACATATTTGCAAATATTTTTTTTTAGAATCTCTACAGCTACAGAGATTCACATATTTCTAAAACTGAAAAATACTACTGCATCTGTTAAAGAGCTTCAAGAATTATTTCCAAGCTGCAGTTCATCAGCTAGAAATGAGTTATGGAAGTCTCATTCAAATACTGATCTACAGCCAAGCACAGGTCTGTGAAAAACACAAAGCTATCGGCTACAGCCAAATACTACAAAACCAAGTAAGATACCATAAGTGCAGTCTGAACGTGCAGCTAGGAGCATACCTTCCCTAAGTGGTAGTAATTTTTATTAAAATGCTTGTAGCTATAGCATCAAAGTGTTATTAGAGCAAATATTTTTTCAATGTTTATAGAAGAGCAGCTTGCACCAGAGAAAACCTACATCACACTTCACTGCTGCTATAAACAAAGCATAAAAAAGATACAGGGTAAGACAACAAATGATGTTCCCTTTCCTATGGTTCGCTTAGACATTCTTTGAAATAACAGCTAAAAATCAGGTGTTCAATTAGTTCCTTCACTACTAGCCTTTATTTTCATATTCTCTAGTTTAATTAGTATTTTCAATTTAGTATTTGAGCATTGCAGACTCAGGAAGAGGAAGGATATACATTAAGGGCTGTAACAGTCAAGAGATGCATCTAGCCTCCAACCTGCATAACGGAAGAGCAACACACAGTCTTTATTCTCTCTGCTTTTTTTGAATTATGACCTAACTGAAGTTTTCACTTCCTCTCCTTCTTAAGTCACAGAATCATATAATCACCCAAGCTGGAAGGGACGCAAAAGGATCACCGAGTCTAATTTCTATCCCCACACACGACACTCCCAACATCCATACCATGTCACTGAGGGCATTATCCAAATGCTTCTTGAATGCTCGCAGACTCAGTGCCGTGACTGCTTCCCTGGGGAGCAGTGCTCCACCACCCGCTGGGTGAAAAACCTCTTCCTAATATCCAATCTAAACCTCCCCTGGCACTTCTTCCTGCCATTCCCTCTAGCCCTGGCATAGGTTGCAAGAGAGAAGAGATCAGCACCTGTTTCACCTCCCTCCCTTGTAAAAAGGCAGTAAACAGCTACGAGATGTCCTCTCAGTCTCCTGTTCTCCAGTCTGAACAGACCAAGTGACCTCAGCCGTTCCTCATACGACTTCCCCTCTAGACCCTTCACCAGCTTTGTGTCCCTCCTCTGGACCCTCTCCAGTAGTTTTAGGTCCTTTTTTTACTGTGGCGCCCAGAACCGCACACAGTATTCAAAGTGGGGCTGCACCAGTGCAGAGTAGAGGGGTTTTCTCCAGCTTAGCCAATACTTCAAAATGAAATTCTGAAACATACACAACAGAAGTTTCAGGCCAATTTGACAATGAGACATCATCAGGCATTAAAAATAATAAATTAAAAATTTTTACATGCTTAATGACAAAAAAATGGTTTGAAATCATTGTATGCTACATATTCAAAACCAACTTTAACAAACCTAGTTTAGCTTAAAATGTTAAATATACACATTGATGCAATCACTTCCTTCATTTACTATGATTTTCAGTTACAAACAACCAAATCTGATATTATTTTATATCAAAAATAGATAAAATATCTATTTCAGTGAAGTGATAAGCTGCAGAGGAATTTGGCAAGTACTTGCCACAATGCAGAACTCCAAGATGTTTCTCAGACTAGCTGAATGGCAACTCTCAAGTCTATAAAAAATGTGTATTACACAAATGTATATATACGTTACATCCGAACTAAAAAACAACTCTGAATATGTTTTTAAACCAAGATTCATGATTGTGCTCATTATACATTGTTTTGAAACAAAAGCAGCTTATTGAGTTATATTTTTTTACATAAGGATCCTCTCAGCATTCCTGAGCAGCTCATCGCTTCAACACAAAATATGCCTCCTTCAGAAATCATTACTGTGCAGTCAGACCCCTGAAAATGACCCTCAACTTCTCTTCAGCTCCTTCACTGACTTTTCCCCCCTTGCATTCTCTTCTAAATAACAGTTAAGTGAAAAACCTTACCAGTTGCAAGTACTTTCATCTATAACACTGAAAGTGTTCCAAGAAGTTGAAAAATGTAATGCTTCATTAGCATTACTATTCTAAAACCTACTTTAGAATTGAACACCTCTGCTTTGTATTTAAAATTGTCTTGGATACAGGATCACAGTTCATAAAATTAAAAAAAGTAGAAACCTCCAAGTAAACTTAATTGCCATGATGCCTTTTAAAGTCTCACCTACTCCTACTGTACAGCGATCCTCACAGTAATTACAGTAACATCAACCAAAGTAGTGTAGATGTGCTTCCATTATAAATAGCAATTTCTATTTCTATTGTTTTATCAAGCAATACTACATAACAAGATAAAATAGCTGTTCAAAGCCGTATTTTCCCCATTCACTATACTGCCATCAATATTAGAGGTAAATAAGTGATTTTAGCTCTTCATAGAATGAGATTTGCATCTACATAAGCATTTAAATATTCAGATAACAACACTGTATTTTACAACAGTAAAAGAATATAACACAGTGGAACTTCAGAAGATTGAAAAAATGTTAGCATGAGTCTCTACAACTACTTAGTAGAAGAGACTTAGTGATAAGTACACACACTTATCTAGCAGTAATAGCTGCAATGCAAAAATGTCAAACTTTTCCAAATAACTCACAGAGATGGGCGCCAGATAACATCATAAACTCAAAATTTCAGCAAGACAAGCTTTCAGTAAGCAGCCCTGCTGTAATACAGCAGAGGTTAGAAAAAGCCTCTGCAGTCAGAAAGCACTGGGCAAGAGGTCTTGTGCGCTTTGCTCCTTGAGAAGATTTGCTTCTTCATGATTCATAACAGGCCACAGCAATTCAGCATACAAAACTCAAAATAGCTAGGAGGGTTTTCTTTCTTCATCTAATGAAATTCTTTTTTTTTTTTTCAGATAAAAGCTGTCAATACTGTTGCTCACTCATATTTCCCCAGAAAAACATTGGCAACCACTTTAAAGCACTAAACTGAACACAAATATTCTAAAACTGGAGCAGTGCCAAAGACAGCTGCCGCACCACTGAGAGTATCTTTAAGTTGTCTGAACACACACTGCCTTCTCTCCTCTGGCTTTTCTCAACAGCTCTTTTTCAGACATGACACAGCACAAGCAGCTCTTAGCCGTTCCTGGAGCACTATGAAACAAACAACAGGAGAAAAAGCCAGTCTTGACCACAGTCCCCAGAGAGCGCACTTTGACAAACATGCAATTTCAGCAGACCCCTCTCTGAGTAAGTCTTAGCTTGCTGTCAATTAATGCCATCCCTCCCATTTCTAAAAGCAATGCCATATTTCTCAAAGCGAAGGGTTCAAAAGGATGCCAATGCAAGAATGCCCACTATGCTTCAATTACATACCAATGTTACAACATTATTTAAACCAGTAACTTCTTTCCTTCAATGTGCAAAGCAGCTCAAAGGTTGTACAACAGTCCCAGAGCTAAATTCTGACACCTCACAACTATGCATTACATTAAGTACATAAAATGTGATTAGAAACACTCACATACTGTGCATCCCCCAGACAGCCTGTCAGCTGTAAAAAGATTACTGTTACTGGAATTAAATATCATCCTTTTGTTCTAAAGAAGTAGAAAATGTGCTACTCTTGAAAATATGAACAGTATGCACAGCTTGAAGAATCAGTCTTAAATTTATATTAATTATATCATCATGACAATCGCCAAATAAGCAATCTACAAAAAAATTCACCAATGTATAGGTTACTTGAAAACTAACATTTCTAAGCGTAGGTCTATTAAGTTAATCTTCAGGACAGCTTCATACTTCTACATACTCCTAAATGTATTACTTACATTGAGCTGTATTTTACCTAGCAGTAACACTTATGTAAAACATGCACATATAAAAACCTACTGAATATCAATTTGTTATCAGTATGACTGACAATAGCACCTCACGCCAAAATCGCCAGCTACCCTCCCACGAGCTTGCTGCTCAGAGGTTCACAGGGTCTGGGGAGTGAGAGCATGCAGAGACTTAAGTGTGAAAAAAACCCTTCTGTCTCATGAGTCTCATAACATGATTTCAGAACACAAAATCTTTGCAAAAGACTTTCTCCTGGTTCATCTATATCCAGATTCTACTCCAAAAACTTCAAACTGCAACTTCTGGAAGGTACGGGCTTTCTGACTAATGACTTAAATCTCCAGGAACACAGATGTTTAGAACATACCTACAATAATCAAGTATGATGCTCCTCCACCAGGCCCAAACCTTTCTTCTCAAATCCCTATCAAAATCACCTTTCTAAATGCTCCACTTAAACTATACTTGGAAGTAGAACTTGAGGGGGGAAAGAGGTAAAACAGCCCAAAGTGGTCAATCACAGCCGTGTAACAAGCTTCACTTATTCACCTTGTTTAGGTGATGATACCAATTAGTCTATCAAAAAGATAACACTGGGGTTGACAATACTATGTACCAGAAATACTGATACATAGTATTGCCAACCCCAGCAAACATCGCCATATCAGAGATAATGTGCACTTTTCAATACAGTGGGGACAAAAAGAAGCAGAAAGAAGGAAACTACTCTGTCATTGAGTCACACAAATTATGTGACACATCCTAAATAAAGAACTCATATCTCAAAAAGATGGCAAAGTCTAAGAATTATAAGGCCAAGGAAATAACTTCTGAAACAAGACTAAACACACTCAAAATCCCCAAGGACTCCAAAATGGAGACTAGCTACACACTCCTACAGAAATTATTGATTGGACAAACTCACTCTGAGCCGCACTGTATCAAGAAAAGTAAGGCCACTGAAAAGGTGGGTGTTAAAAATAGGTTTATAACAATTTAAAGGACTTTCAGCTTCAGAATGTGTTGCAAGTAGACTAAGCTTTTTTCCTTCCCTCCTCCTTTTTTCTTCTTTCCTTTTGTTGAGTAAAAGGTTTAGAGAAGCAACATCTTCACTCTAAATTGCAACAATTCTATAAATCAAGGACATCTTACACTAGTGCTTCATCTTCCCAGTAGATTATTCAGAGAAACCAGCAGGTAAAATCTGTGTGATTAAAGATAATGAATATAAATCAATCTGAAATCTGGCATAACAAAACAAGAGAAAGAAAGTCTCTCCCAGCAGTCAAAACCTGGAGGCTGAGTTGCAGTAAGGCAATGGAAATCACAGCTCAGACTGAGTGCATTAGGGGACTGTCACACTTGCTTTGTCTTTTCTTTCTGTCCTGTTTCCAGCCGTCCTGTTTGTTTTTCTCCAAATTCCCACTCTGTCTTTCCCCACCTCCACTCAAGAGGAGAAAACTCTTCCTTCAGCAGAACTACAGTGTCAAGACACTTTGCTGAAAGTTAAAAATAACAACATAAATGGTGTTTTTGCTTATGCAATCTATGTCTTTACCTAATACAGTTCCCTTTTTTGCAAGAGTATTCAGGTAAAGAATATAAAACACTGCAAATATCCAGAAGTATCTGGAATAATTCCTAACTTTCAGCCATTTTAGAGGTGGCAGTCCAACTCCACTGTACAGTTCAGTATTTAATGCATATATCTCTATTAGACTTCGTCTAATTACAATTTTAGCCCACTTATAGTTTTCTGCTCCACAGCATCACATGGCAATTAAGTTCCACAATTTAATTACACATTGCTTGTAAAGGTACTTTAGTTATCATCAGGTAGCAAGTTTAATTCACTGGGTGGCCTAATTCTTGTCTTAAAAAGAAAATAAAATAGCTATTCTTGCTATTTAGTCATCATTTCTCCATGATCTACGGATTTATAGACCTCTAACCTCTCCTCTCATTGCCCTGTTTTCTTGACTGAAGATCATCTTCCCAGCACAGAGAATCTTTCACACTTCTGATCCACTTTTTCACTGTCTATGAAATCTTTGCTGGAACAGTTACAACAAGACACACTGTTAAAGATTTGGACACACCACTGATATACATAATAACCTAATTATTATTTTTTTCTTTGTGAACAATACCCAACAGCTTTCCAACCACTGCTTTTTTTCTGAGTACGTGTCATTAGCAAATTTAGCACTTATCACTGTGTAGATGAAAGCACTGGTTATCTGAAAGCACTGGGCAATGTTATCATAAGAATTCACAGTAGCTACCCAATCAGTTTAGATTTTACCAGTCCTTACATATATCAACAAACTGCTATGGTGCTACAACAGCATCATTCTTTATGATTATTTCCTAATATGATGAACCCCTAGATCCAAACAGAGATCTACTGGTAGCATTTCTCCATCATGAAGCACTCATTGTTTTATCTAGTTTCTCACCTTTTAAACAACTGTACTAATACATAAGCTAACCTTTTATTCTTGGCAAATACGGACTTGCTTGACGTCCTTGGTCAATAACATTTTCCAACCAGTCTGCTAGTAGCTTTGGAAAGTGCTCTCTAATTCTAGTGGTCCAACATTCAGTGAGCAATAATCTTCACGTATTTGGAGAGTAAGAGTTCTACTTTCGTCTTATGTACTGCCTGCAGATTACATAAACCTCAATAAGTTCTCTCCTTTCAGTTTTCTCTTCTGTAAATTGAAGGGTTTCAAGCATGTTAGTACCTTACATCCTTATTTTAGCCATCCTTCATTGAATCATTTAACTATTAATTACAGCCCTAAACTAACTTTCTGTAAAAGTTGGGATGAATCCAGTCATTTGTTAACACCTAGCATTAAAGAAAATAATAATAATAAAAATTTGCATCTATTAGTTTAGTTGGCTTGTTTCCCTTACAGAAGATAAAATGCTGGATCTCTTCTGCTCCTTCAGAGTGAAAATGACATAAGGAATTCAGTCTCTAACTACCCATTATCCAGCAAGAATGCAAACTTATCAGACCATCCAGTATGGGATGCACCTGAACAAACAAAAAAAAGTAATGATGAGGCATTTTGTTTCATACTGACACTTTTGACACTGCACAATATCAACCAAACTTCACAAAACAACATGCATCACAGAAGGAGCTTCAAGAACATCAAAACAGATCCATCTCTCCTGCATCTACGGAACATCTTGTATCCAGCCTGCTCCATAAGTAAGGACCAATTTCAGCAGAGCATTCCAAAGACATGTCAGTGGAACAGCAAAAAAACATGTAGGAAAGCAGATCACCTTGCAGGATCCTGGAACTGACTACTTTGCCAGATTCTTGCAGCACTCTTTCTAAGAGATGTTAGATTCACCCCTGCATTTCCAGACATGCACCTGCCTTTGTTTTAGAGCTAAGACCACATCACACAATTAGTCTTACAAGAGAACAAGTTTGAACAGAACAATCTTCAATCTCAAGTTATCCAGTATGCAGCACATTACTTGCTGAAATATCTAAAGTTCAGTTTGAAAGTTTGGTACACACCAACTATATAAAGTTTTCATTTACAAAGTATATAAAACCAAAATTATATTGATATAAGGGTTTTATTATGGATTACTAAACAGTATTCTTTTGTTTCCAAACAATCAGAGCAATTTCAATTCCTCTTAATCTCTAGAAACAGCTTTTCATAGTTGGAACATTGTTTACATAATCACCAAAATACGTGAAGTTTTACAAGACTATATTTTTGCCATAGGCTTACTATTTAAGGCACCACACACTGCAATTAAAAAATCTATACTACTTGACAAGGAATTTACTAAAAATTATTTAAGTATCCCATTTGTATGTCTTGCTTTCCCACATTCAGAGACCAATCAGTAAATAGTCCCAACATCTATGAGACCACATACTAAACCTGCTGTAGGACATGGTATACTGTTCATTTCTGACATTGGCACTTCCATGTCATAAATTTTCATGTTATGCAAAGATGCAGGAAACTGAAGAGGCCCTGGCTTGTCATATTCTCTTGTGGAATGCCACCTGGGAGACTTCCAAAAAAAAAAAAAAAAAACAAATAAAAAATTCTGTAGCAAGCCAGTGAGGTGCAATGTGATTCACTGTTTACATACGGAGGATGTATATTCTGCAGTCCTTCTGGATTTCACTTCTAATAAGGAAACTGGAATCAATAACTTTATTAAATAACTTCAGTTAAGGTCTGTATTTTAATGGGAACACTGGAAAATTGGTTCCAAAAATCACGAAAGTAACTAACAATATAAAAAGATAATTCTCTCTGCCCCTTAGCCTTCCTCTTCCTAAGTGCCTCGTAACTAAATAAAAAGTTAACATGCAAATTCTGTTCCAAGACAGAATATATTTTCACTGCAATGTAACATATACTTTACCTCATCTCTAAAGTCAGAGCCAATAACTGATTCCAAGGTACAGTGGAGCGCGCAACAAAAAGAACCTACTTAAAAAAATGCATACTTTTAAAGATAGCTACAAGAACATTTCTTCATAAAAACTACAGTTCTGTGTACAAAACAAGGGTCTTTCACCCATTTCCATGAAATACCACCACAAAAAGAAAAGAAATCTCAGTATTAGCAACCAGTGCTCCAATTACCAGGTAAGATAACTTCATCCTTCAAAAGCTGATGAAAACCTAATTAAGCTGAAACAAGCTTAAAAGGCAAACATTACAGATTTCCAGGTAATTCTACAATGGATCACTCTCTTACAATACCTAGTACGAAAACATACATATAACCACTATACTACATTAACTACACCAAGTTGCTGCTTTATTTGAAAAATAACTTTACTTCTATTCAGAATCATAAAAAATAAAAAATAATTGCAGAAGTTCACATAAAGTGTCCATATTAACTCTTCTTACCTTTAAAGATTTAAGAAAGCTATAGTAAAAAACGCCAAGTGGTGTTTCTGCAGTTTAAGCAGGGACAGATTTTAACATATAAACTCTGCTTCATTTTTGTACTACAAAACATACCACTTTGACATGTGTTAACAGCAACAGTGGCAATCCAGGTGGTACAGCACATGATTTAACCACTACTGTAGCCAAGCATAGTCAGAAACATACTATGGCAAGTACCACTGAAGTCTTACTCATACCTATATTAAATGATTAAAGTCCTACTAATAATACAATAAAAGTCATAAGCATAAGAGCAATAGCAAAATAGTTTAAAGCATGGATGTCTAGGCTACTATTTCTTTTAAAGTGCATGAATGCTTAGCTAAACAAGATTTCCGAAGCATTATTTCTTTTTCGACTACATTTCACATTCCTCAAAAGCATATACATTAATTACTCCCTACTTCATGCTACTCTTCCCAATGCAACTAGGTCAAGGCATAATTCCAGTGGACCTGATAATCAGCCCACTACTTGCCTGATCATCTTTCAGTCTCTGTCTTTGGCTCACATTCTGCAGTATTTCAAGAATAATAAGTATTTATAGCCGTTCAGGAGTATATGCCCCAAGGAGAGAGGCAAACAGTGTGGAATAACACATCGTTTCAGAGGCGCCTCATATTTGTACTGCCAAAACCTGAAAGCCATTTACCAGTGGCAGTCATTGAACCAACAAAGTGGTAAAACAACTAAGAACTAAAAAAAAAGTGTGATAAAATTTGGAATATGCAATAGAAAGCAAGAAAAGAAAACCATAAAAATGAAAATCACTTTTAAGGAAAGCTTTCCTCTTTTCATAGAGAAATAGGTATGGAAGAAGAGTGAAGTAAATTTTAAGCTACAGTCAAAACCTCCCATAAACTAATGTTATGAAAATACCTACGATTCTCTCAATTCCCTGATAGCCAGGAATCACAGGACTGTACACTTTAGAACTGCTTAGAACTATGTTTTTAAAACACATCCCCTTATCTAAGAAGGGGACCTAATGACGCTTATCAGTTTGGTTAGTATTGTCACAAAGTAATGCTGAAAAAAAGAATAGGTAAACACTGTAAAAGGAGATTATCAAACACAACGTAACCAGCTGGTCAAAAGAGATGCTTATGCCATTGCATTTAGCATTAGTGTGGCCTCACCTTGAGTCCTGTATGCATAATTTAAAAAGGATGTGCATGTCCCTGAATGTGTCCAGAGGACGGCAACAAAGCTGGTGAGGGGGTTAGAAGACATGTCTTGTGAGAAGCGGCTAAGGACTCTGGGCTTGTCTAATTTGGAGAAGAAAATGCTGAGGGGCGACCTCATTGCTCTCTACAGGTTCCTGAGGAGGGAAAGCTGGGGACACACTAACCTCTTTCTCCTTGTATCCAGGGATAGGATGTGTGGGAATGGTTCAGAGTTGCATCAGGGGAGGTTCAGACTAGACACCAGGAAACATGTATTTGTCAAGAGCATGGTCAGACACTGGAATAGGCTTCCTCAAGAGGTGGCCAAGGGCCCAAGCCTGTCAGTGTTTCAGAGATATTTGGACAATGCCCTTATCAATCTGTTTTAAGTTTTGGTCAGCACTGAATTGGTAAGGCAGCTGGACTAGATGATCACTGCAGGTCCCTTCCAACCTAACTATTCTATTCTAAACCATATGACATCTGTTTTAATCTTTCTATAACTTAGCCATACATGAAATCACAATCCAAGAGAACCCCCAAGTTAAAGGGCAAAATAGAAATATCCCCAAAACACCACTGGAAAACAGCAATGCTTCTCATAATTTGAGCAGTTTTGTAAATTACAACCCAAGTAAGTTACTTTGTGTTTTGGTAGTCAGCACTGAACTTTTGTTTTGGTGAAAGACATGTAATTAGTTAAGGAAAAAAACCTAAGTGTTGACTAATAGTTAATTACTTTGATCAATTAATAAAAAAAAAGCTTCCAGTCAACAGTGGCAAAATACCTGTAGGCTAGAAAATGAGACGCAGAGTTTGCAAAAGGTATTCGAAAAGCACGAATGCACTGAAACACACTGCTGGCAAGCGCCAGGCCTGCCTGCATTTGTTCTTGCCAGCAGTCAGCCAGGACAGGCCTGGGGAAATGCGGGCAGAAGTGGACGCAGGCAGGGAAGGCAGGCAGGTGGCAGCACAGCATCAGCCGGCAGGCCCCTAGGGAGGCTCAGAGCCCTGGTGGCCAGTAGCCTGCACTGGGCCAGGGTTGTCGGGGTGCCTCTCTCCAGAGGGGCAGAGAAGAACACACAAGAAGTAGATGCTTTTACGAAAAGTGGAATATTTTGATTTAAGCTAAAGTAAAGTTTCATCTGAGTAACTGCATTATTTGAAAGTCAGATAGAATACGCCTCTGATAGCATATTTTCTTTACAGCATGTCTTTTTCAAATACTCTTATTCCAGGCACTGTTCAGACACGAATGATAACTTCTTGTGTTAAGCATAATATGTGCTGAACAGATGTATCATCTTCTATAACCACCTCTGTTTGTAGCCTTTCCCTATCTAAAATGCAAGGCCAGACAGAAAACTGGCTCCAAAGCTCCAATTAGCAAGAGATTTCACTGTTGTGAAGTTCATAACAATATTAAAATTAGTCCTTGGAAAGTACCAATATGCATAAGACTTCTGGGAAAATTTATACATCTGCATGTAAGTGGGAAACATATTCTTGTTACATATCCTTGTTACACATGGTTGCAGTATCATACAATGGTTTGGGTTGGAAGGGACCCTAAAGATTATTTAGTTCCAAGCCCCCTGCCATGGGCAGGGACATCTCCCACTACATTAGGCTGCTCAAGATGTCATCCAACCTGGTCTTAAGCACTTCCAGGGAAGAGACATCCACAACTTCCCTAGGCAATCCATGTCTCACCACCCTCATCACAATTCTTCACCTTCTAATTTAAAGTCACTCCCCCTTGTCCTATCACTAATTGCCCTTGATTGATGAAAATCATTCCCTCATCCATCTAGCACTGAAATAAAGTATGCTTGCTTTCTAAAAACTCCAAAACAAGTCTTAAGAGCTTAATTGCCAGCACCTGCCACCCTCACGAGACCCCCCCCCCACCTGGAAGGTGGTGTCCAGCTCTGGAATCCCCAACATAAGAAGCATATGGAACTGTTGGACCAGGTCCAGAGGAGTGCCAAGAAGATGATCAGACAGCTGAAGCACCTCTGCTACAGGACAGGCTGAGAGCTGGAGTTTTTCAGCCTGGAAAGAGAAGGCTCTGGGAAAACTTATAGCGGCCTTCCAGTACTTCAATGGGGCCTACAAGAAAGCTGGGGAAGGGCTTTTTACAAGGGTTTGTAGTGACAGGACGAGGGGAAATGGCTTTAAACTGGAAGGGGGAAGATTTAGATCAGACGTTAGGACAAAATTCCTCACGCTGAGGGTGGTGAGACACTGGCACAGGTTGCCCAGGGAAGCTGTGGATGCCTCCTCCCTGGAAGTGTTCAGGGCCAGGCTGGAAGGGGCCTTGAGCAGCCTGATGTGGTGGGAGGTGTCCCTGCCCACGGCAGGGGGGTGGAACTGGATGATTTTTAAGGTCCTTTCCAACCCGAACCATTCCATGATTTTCGGTATCACCAGGGCTGGGTGTCCCAAGCGCAGTGGGCAGGGCCCAATCCCCTTCCAGCGGGCACCGTGACGGGCTCGGCGCTGGAGCAGGGGTGTCCTCTCGCCATTGCACGGCTCAGAAACAGAAGAACAAACGCACACACCCAACCCCCACAGCGCAGCTCGGAGCGACCCACGACCGCGAACCGGCCCCGGGGGGCGACGAGGCCCGGCGGTGCAGCCGAGCCCCCTCAGCACTTACCATCCCGCCTCGGAGAGCGCCGCGCGCGCCCTGTCGGCCATGGCGCCGCTGGCCGCCGCTCGCCCGCGCAAACGCGGCGCCGCCGGGCTCCGCGGGAGAGAGGGGACACGGGCGCCGCTCGCTCCCCCGCCGCTCGGGCCTGCCAGCACTCCGGCGGGGGAAGGGAAGGAAGGAAGGGGCGGAGGCGGCGGCGCAGGCAGAGACGAACAAAGCCCGCGACCGGCTACGACGGCCATGAGAGAGGCGGCGGGAGAGGACGCCCCGTTAGCGGCCTAAAGCCAGTGCCGCCATGACAGAGAAGGGAAGGAGTGAGGGCAAAGGAGGTGGCGGGAGAGGGCGCTCCGCGGGCGGGCTGAAGCCGCTGCCGCCATGGCGAAGAAGGGAAGGAGTGAGGGCAGGGGAAGTGGCAGGGTGCGGGCCAAGCCTGCGGGCCCCTGCGGGCAGGGGGAGCTGCGCGCAGCAGCGGTGGCAGCGCCTTTCGGTAGCGGGAGGAATTTATTTTAATATTTCATCTATAAATAATACTTTTTACGGAGCAGATCCTCCTAGAAGCTATGCTAAAGCACATAGAAACATGGAATGGACTGGGTTGGAAGGGACCTCAAAGCCCATCCAGTTCCACCCCCCGCCCCACCATGGGCAGGGACACCTCCCACCAGACCAGGCCGCCCAAGGCCCCTCCAACCCGGCCTTGAACACCTCCGCCTATGGGCATCCACAGCTTCCCTGGGCAACGTGTGCCAGTGTCTCACCACCCTCATCATGAAGAATTTATTCCTAATGTCTAATCCAAATCTTCCCCTTTCCAATTTAAAGCCTTTCTCCTTCATGCTATCACTCCGTGCCCTTGTAAAAAGTCCTTCCTCAGCTTTCTTGTAGGCCCCGTTGAGGTATTGGAAGGTCTCTTTTCTCCAAGATGAACAAGCCCAGTCCTTAGAGCAAAGATGCTCCAGCCCTCTGATTGTCTTTGTAGCCCTCCTCTGGACCTGTTCCAACAGTTCCATATCCTTATGTTGGGGATCCCAGAACTGGTCACAGTACTCCAGGTGGGGTCTCATGAGAGCAGAGTGGAGGGGGAGAATCACCTCACTTGACCTGCCCCAGAAAGGAGGGAATCTTATCTTTAAAGTAAGGGGCCTCTTGAGGTGCATCATTCCTGCATATCTCTTCTCCTTTTACACAGTATTCATGCTCGTGCTGATTTCTCAGCCAGGGATTATTGCTGTTTTCCAAGTGCTATGCATGCTGGAGAAGGTACAATTAAGGTGGCATAGCCTAATCCTACTGATAATGCGACTGTGATGCGTTTTCTCATGCTCTATGTATTAAAAATAGCACAGCACAATTCTACAGATAATAGCAATGTGAGACGTTACAGATTAAACAACACACATAGCAATACAATAGGAATCATCCATGGGTCACCTATTTTGTTTCAGGCCTGTTGATCGGGCCCTGTCACTTCAGAGGGCTACACACAGGAGCGGTGACCAGTAGCCTGCTGCCTTTCAGAAGCAGAAGGAGTTTGGTTTAAACACATTTCAAACATAAATGATACTATTGCTAATGACTTTGTGTAGGAAAAAATCTCCTGGTGTCACAGAATCATAGAATCGCTTGTTTGGAAAAGACTTTTGAGATCATCAAGTTCAAATTGTACCTGTCCACTCTTACATCATCTTGCTAAGTGTTGCATCTGCCCATCTTTTGAATACCTCCAGGGATCATCAGAGGTGAGGAGGGATATTTAGACTCTACAGTGACAAGGTGTAGAAAGCTATTCTGTGTTTCTTTAAAGTCTTTGGGTTTTGGTTTGGTTTTGTTTGTTGTTGTTTGGTTTGTTGTTGTTTGCTTGGTTTTTTTAAGTGTTTTCCCCTAAAATGCTGGATGCTGACATGATCATTCAGTTTTGTGATCACAGAATCGTTTAGGTTAAAAAACACCTTTAATATTGAGTCCAAACATAAAGCTAACGTTGCCAAGTTCACCACTAAACCATGTCCTTAAGCACCACATCTACATTTATTTTAAATACTTCCAGGGATGGTGTCTTAACCATTTCCTTGGGCAGCCTCCTCGAATGCTTGACAACCCTTTTGGTGAAGTAATACTTCCCTTTTTAATGGCAAGTATGCTTTTAAAAATTGGCACTGTTTCTTCATTGATGTTTTTTAAGTGCCTGATTACCTCAGTTTTCAGTAAGGAATGGGGTGGGAGCACTGTTCTCCCTTTTCTGCTGTACTCGAGCATGCAGAGAAACTGCCACAAACAGATCAGGAGTTAAGAAAATGCTGACCTTGGTGCCAGGGTTTCTCCCAGCAGATGAGGGCAGCTACTGCCTTCCAGAAGGCATTGATGATTTGCATTACTCAATCATATCTAGCTACTTCTGTAACCCATTGGTGCCAAATGTTAATTTTCTTCTGCTGCACTCAGGTTTAAAAACCTAGCTACCCAGTTTGTCTATCCGCTCAAGATGAACTTTTCATTGTGCGTCATTCTCATCCTTGGGATGTTTCAATTTTTGTACTCCATCTTTAAAACAGTTTCTTTGGTTTTGTTTTTTTTATAATCTGCTTGAAAACCTATCTTTGCTATACTGAGTGGAAATCCCTCAGAAGTTTTACACATGACAAGCTGGGACTTCTGCTGTGCTGGTAGGCACTCTTCACACCTTTTTTTCCTTTTATTTCTAAACATGGCCTGTTCATTAACTGTAGTCTCTTCCATATCACATATAACAGATTATATACTTTAGGACAAAGGTTTTCTCACCAGTGCATATGATGCTGCTCTTTTTCAAGAAGTTACACATCTTTTCTAAAATAGATAGTTATTAAAAACTTGTCACAGAAAAAGAAAACAAAGCCTATATTGTTCAGATTAATCTGAGCACTTTCTTATATTACACATGTAATAACCTTGAAGCTTTTCTGATTTGGAGTCTTAAAAGAAAGAACATTCTCTGGCCCTAAAATAACAAATTTCCACTTAAAATAGAAGACTGACACGTGTTCTCTTCCAACAAAATCTCAAAACAATGAGTATCCCATTTAGGGAAGATTTAATCTCCATGCTGGTCATTAAAAAAATGAGCAGAGGGAGCATTATTAATTGGGAAAGTGGAACAGCACATTTTTTATGCAAGCTCAGAGACAGCAGTCACCAGAGCCATCTATGCAAAGTTCAGTAAACTGAGCCAAACCAGCCAGCCATATAGTTCATGGATCAAATAACCATACCCCTTATTTGGATTTTAAAGGCTGTGCAGTCCTATATCATGTCAAGACTTTGAGTGTATATGAACTTCTAAAGGAATTATGTCAAGGAGAACTAACATAAGAGCCCTGAAATGTACCTGCTGTATGTCTGTACCAAGGAAGCTCTTAAATTAGTGCTGAGGAATTCCCTAAAGTTAAGTGGAAGAACAAAGCTGAAATGTTTATGCCCGAGTCACACCCTGGTTGCACACCTAATTGTAGCAGCTGCTGACATGGAAAAGCACCAGCAAATAGGTGGAAGTATAGCGCTGGTTCAGATTCTTATTATGCAAAAGAAATGGAAATAGAAGCACCTTGTATTTGGAGTCTGACCTGGCTGCACATTAGATAATCAAAAAAAAGGTTGTAAACGTTATTGTATCTCGAAAGGGCTACCTATAGAGCTAATTAGTAAGGGATGGAGGATGACCTGGGAGAAGATAATGAGAATTACAGACCTTATGCGTTACCTCTTGTTAGTTTAAGACATGGAAGCTTTTGCTTACTTAAATCTTCATTGAAATCACCGGGCAATTATACCAGCAATTTACACCAGCATATGGTTAGCTGTTGCACCTCATGGCACCAAACACCATCTATAAAGAAAATGTAGTACCCAGCACTGTCCTTCTTAAAGGTCAGCAGGCATCTGTTCTAATAAATTCATTATATGCAAGCTGATACATATATATATACATACACACATATCCTTTTGTACATGAGAAGTCCCCATTAGTGCTTGCTTCTCTGTTCACAGAGGGCACTGCCTGGTCTTTGCTGTTTCTAGCTGCTGTTAGCTGTTCTGCAGTGAGGTAAATAATTAGCACCACTGTAAAACAAAAGGTGATACAATGTCTGCCAGGCAGTCAGAAAACCACAAATTGGAAGGATAAGACCCTCTGTGCAAACTGGTCATGATAAAACATTCTTAGAGCAGATCTCCATATTCATCACCTTTAGAACAAACTGCGCTAATGAGCATCAGAGTACCAGGGGTATACAGGGACAGAGCTTAGACTGTAGCAACCTGCAAGGGGCTCTGTTCCTCCATAGCTTTCTCTGAAAAATGCACATTACTCAAGATGAATCAGTGCATCACTGTTCACGAAATTCACATGGACTCCTTCTGTCCAAACCATAATGTAGATTGATATACTTCGCTGAAGTTGAAAGACTCGTTCCAATTTCTTTTTCCAAGTGTCTGTTTCAAAGTGTTAGCCATGGAAAAGTATGAGGTTAAACAACAAGGTCAGTGAGGAGCAACTAACACTGTTAAGTTTCATATATAGCTTCAGGATAATTTGTGATACAACATGCCTTTTTGTAGCACCTTTGAAAGATGTCAATACCAGTCAAAAACAAGTGTAATTTTTAGTCATTGTGATGGTTTGCACAAATCCACCCCCTTGTGTGACTGGTTAACAGTCCTATTTAATCCTATTTAAAAATGCTTCATGTGTAAATCAGCTATGTTAAATTTTAAGAAATGCCTCCATCATTTGTTCTACAGGTGGCACAGCAAGGGCTGGCTACATCTCAAGGGAAGGCAAGCTGGGAGCGGGACACAGCAACGTGGCAGGCAGGATCAGTAACCTCACTAAGTTATAGGACCAGAGGTTATGGTTTTAAACTAAAAGAAAGTAGATTCAGACTCTATATAAGGAAGACATTTTTTACAATGAGTGTGGTGAAACACTAGAACACGTTGCCCAGGGAGGTGATAGATGCCCCATCCCTGAAAACATTCAAGGTTGGGTTGAAAGGGGCTCTGAGCAACCTGACCTTGTTGAATAGGCCCCGGCTTTTTGCAGGAATGGTTAGATTAGATGGCCTTTAAAGGTCTCTTCCAACCCAAACCATTCTATAGTTCTGTGATTTTATGATTCTATAAGAAGCCAGGATGTGGAGCAGCAAGTTCTCATCAGGTTCAGGGCCAGAGATTGTAGCCAAGGTCAGATACAGCCCATTGATTGCCCAGCATGGCCACTGGGATGAGGCAGGTGTCAGCTCAGCCAGGAAGGCAAGTCTGAGTCCAGGTCAGAATGAGGAGGTACAAGCCCAAGTATAAATGTTGCCATGACATAGCTCAAATGTAGCCCAGGAGGTATGGCCACTACTTAGAAATAACTCCCACGGGAGAGGCATAGACTAACCTTTACCTTCTTCACAACAGCTCTTAGTGGCAACAAAGCTGTCCACGGACTCAAACAGCTAAACTCATTAACTCCTGGAAGGGGGTATCCTCCAGGCCCCAAGTATAAGACAGTTCTGCTGTAATAATGTGTGAATAGGCCTATAAGTAATGTATTCATTTATCCACTATTTATCTCTAAATATGGGTTTCACAATGTTTTAAGCAGAAATGGTCTTTAATACTAACAGCATTCCAAATCACCCAAAAATAGAGCATGAGACTTAACAGCTTATTCTGGTACATCTTTTACAAAGGATTTCAGTTTTCAAGGAAAACTGGTGAATTGTCTGTATTCATCTTCTCCTTAAAAAAAAACCCAACCTATATCTAGTACTTTATGTCTTCAAACTGCTATACATGAAGCTATTTAAGTTGTTAAGTATTATCAGATCTTGGACATAATACCACTATCTTTAGCCACAAACTATAGTTAATGTGGTGTTGCAAGGAGAGACAACTTCCGCTGAGGCCAAGACTAACATTTTTGTCCAGTTACTTTAATTGATTTTTCCATCTAATTGCCCACTTCTGGAACCTTTTATTTGGAACACGCTCCCACTTTCTCCTGAAAATCACTAAGCGCATGGCACTCCATGGTGATCTTGAAGGTGTAATCCCTGCTGGAATTATGTCAATCACAAAGACAGCATCATTGCTGTCGAAAGACAATTACCAAGGCACTGTGGTTGTCAGGATAAGGTTGTTTATATATGGCATGATGATGCTATTGCCAGGTCTGTGAGTGACTGCTTATCAAAATGTGACAGTTCAGATCTGAAAGTTAGTGCGGATGAATTGCTGCAGTAATCACTGGGGTACAATGGATCACTAAATACTGCAGAACATAATCTCATATCATTCTGATGCTGGTGGGGCCCCTTGAGTGTCAGCAGAAGGGTTTGTGTTTGTTAGTGATTCTGGCACAGCTCAAACTACTGGTCCTCTGGACACTGAATTGGTAAACAGCCAGGGATCAGACAGCATATGGCTTTGCAGACTTTCACAGGGCTGCAGTAAACATTCCAGCCCTGAACAGCTGTGCCTTGTCTCTAACAAGATTACTTTTAAGAGACTGATACCTTCTGGACTGCATGGAAACCTGGAAATAAACGTGCTGCTGTCAGGGCTCTGAGTGCACCAAGAGGCTCTGCAGCCTCTTCCCTCCTCCTTGGGGTTTGGCTGCCTGTGTTCCAGTCTAGCTCTGATACGGTGCAGCTGCAGCTTTGGATCAGGCTGCTGGGGAAAAAGCTATGTGAGAAGGAGCTATGGGAAGCCTCATAAGGACTTCCTGCCCTTTGCTTGGGAATTCCACTGAAGATCAGGCCTCTGTCCTTGAGATTTGCCTGATGTGTGACTGTTGCTGGCTATATACCTTGCTGATCCTGAATCACTGATTTGACTTGCTGGCTTGAATTTGATCCTGTGTCATCACTGCAGACTTGTTGGCAATCATACATATTGTCTGACCATGCTCACCAGCGTAGTATGTTGCAAAGTGTTGTGGGATCGTGCCCATTTGGGTGTGGCCATTGACCTACTTGCCTTGCTGTTTGCCCTGAGCTCCTGGCTTCCTTCCCTTCTGGGGCAGCCCATCTTTGCTGCTACCTGAGAGCTCCTACCCCACAGCTATGAACGTGGTCTGTTAAATAGAGAAATTAGTGTCGCATTGGCAGTCAGTTCATGTCTGAAATCAATAGACATGGCATAACTGAACAAAACTCAGTAACAGTGAAGACACCACTGAAGGCCAAATGCTATCCAGTCATTCAAGGTACAAGACAGCAACAGTGCCTCATATAGACAGAGAGCAGATAGGGAATGCCTGGTCCTCTCTGCAGACCTCTGCTTCCCTCCTGCCTTTCAAGTTGCGTTTATCAGTTTGTCTCAGTGAAATTAAGGTTCTTCCTAATAGACACTGCTGGGCAGAACTGCTCATGAAGGGCTGAATGTTGGAATCATGGCATATATATGGAGCAGATGAGTTAGGGAAAGCATTTGGAGGGCCTTCACAGATGTGCTAAAGGTCTTGTGGAATAGGTGTTGTGCAAGAGGTTGCCTCACACAGTGTCAGGGTGACATAAAATACCTGCAGTGTGGGCATGAATAGGACACCTTAAAGCTGCCTGTCCAGTCCCATGAATGTCCCTGTTAAAGCTAAGTGCATTCTTTTAGGGTAGTGCAGCAACACCCAAAACACTGCAGATGATGGAAGCCCATCAGAGCAATACAGACATAGACACCTATCATCCTGCATACTGCACAAAGAGAATATGACCTTAACTATAAACATAGATTAGATTGCAGAACACAACTGCAGAGCAAAACAGTGACTACCAATTATGCAGCAATATACATGACTGTGTAGTAACTCTGTATATTGGTTTGCTATTATTACTATTAAGAGCCATAAAGTTTTAATTTTGTGTATCCACACAACCAGAAGACATCATCTCTATATGAACAGTTAGGGGCGTAAATGTTCCAGCAATCTGTGTCAGCACTTGACTTAATTGCAAGGTGGGAGAAAAAGACTGAATAAATAATTGTTGCTTTCTTGTAGAAATCTAAAAAGACGATTTTCAAATTACAAAAGATTCCCTCTGTGGTTTTCCTCAAGTGCTGTTGTATGTTTGTGCTTGAGGAAAAGCAAGTTATTGGAAATCTATGCCAGGCTCCAGCTAAGCAGTTGACTTGCTATCCATTATTGAATACACGCTAAACAGGCAAGAATGTTTCTGTGTTACTTCCTGAAAATATACTGTGTCATGCGTCTTTCCTATTCAGATGTGGCAGCTTTTGCCTACCACTACTTTTCCCCTGTAGTCTGCAGGCCTAAACCAGGTAAGGTTGGAAAAAAACTAAATTTCTTAAGAATTTTCAAGAAGCAGCAAAATCAAAACTTCTATAAATCAAATGCAACTGAGCATACTATTTGCTGACCTTCACTTATGAATGATTCAGTTCCTTTCTCTTCTGATTCTGCTTTTATTTGTGTATCTTTTCTGTCTCTATTGATTTCAGTTACTTTTCCGTCCTCAGTGCTCCTTGTTTCCTGCCTGTTAGCGAAAAACAAGAAACCAAAAGAATGTGAATCATCTGATCTTCATAGTAGGTTTTGAATCTTTCAATAAAGAATTGGATCCTATATTCTGAGTAGCTGCAGAATTATGAAGGGAATTTCAAGTATCCACTTTAAACTTCCCTGTCTTGGATATTTATCCTAAGTGCTTAAGATATTTCAAATGGACGGGGCATAAGAGTGAAGGGAAGAGCTTCAGGAACTGAAAAAGCTGCATAGTCCCAAATCCACAACTGGGGTCCCATTCCCACAATTATTTTAAAATATATACATCCTTTTATTCAGTACAAAAGCATAAGTTAACTTTTTTTCCCAGCCCACAAAAAAATCCTGATTCAGTTCATAAGAAAATATATGTGCTAATTCAGCAGCTAGTCTATGCAGAATCCAACAGTTGATAGCCTTGGGGACACAAATATACTCCAGAAAGCATAGTGCTGTCTGGCAAATTAGTAAACCATTGAGAAATGGCATTCACCATGAAAAATGAGCAAAAGGGGGGAAAAGAGAGAAATAACAGATCGGAAGAAGTTCTAGAGGAAGACAATAAAAAATTGAGAGAATAAAGAAATGTTGGTGATCACTGGGCCACAGCCTAGAGCAATTCAGGCTACCTGTGTCAACTGGAATTCAGACCAGTAAAATAAGATGTAATGAATGAAAATAATTTCTTATCATGAAACAATAATACATCAAGTAATGTTGCTAGTAAGCAAACCAAGGTAGGCTCAACGTAAAAATGTACAGAGAGGTCATTAAGGACTCTCTTTTCATCTCATAAAAATTGCCTTTTGGCATGGAGGGTGAATACAGGTTTCATAAGTTTATATTTTTCCCTCATCTGGCCAAAGAATCAGAAATAATCAATACTCTGTTCCACTCTCTTTAAAATTCACTGAGGCATTCCTTTAATTATGTTTACATATGCTTATGCTGGTGGGGCTACTGTGTGAACCAGGCCCCCAGCTGAGAAATGGGGTGTTGGATAAAAGAGTTGCTGAGGTTTTCACTTTAAAGTGGATCTCTTTTCTGATCTGATTCACTTTACAGTCCTGCACTACTTGTGTTGGCATAACGGTAGAAATTAATTAAGTCAGCACTGATGCTGGAGACAGTATATCATCAAATCATTGCCTCTCTGGAAAAAAAACCAAAACCATTATTTGTGGAGCAGTGTAGCTGCAAATTAAAGGTGTGGGGAGAACACATAACTGAGTGGCATATGAAAGGCAAATTTGAGAGGGATAGAAAATGCATGTGTGGGAAAAGCATATGGAAAACAATAGAGGGATGGAGAGAAGAGGGACAAAATGTGGTAGCCTTGACCAACTTACTGACCATTTTTATAGACCCTGATTTTTTTCAAGTTTTGTAGAGTTTGTCTATTTTCAGATTCTCAGCAATTGCTGATATAAGCCTCAGGTTCACGTCAACAGATACACAAGCATGGACTGTCACGATTTTACTGCTAAAAAATGAAACAGTGGTTTCCCGTCAAAGCACAAAAAGCAAAGCAACAGAGCAGAATCTACCAGCAGTTTGTTTTCTGTTTCAGTGCTTGCAACTGCATTCACTTAGCCCTATAAACAGGGTGGCCTGCTGTTAACAGTATTGCCCAAAGCAAAACACTAAACAACCTAAAAGATCCTTTTATACCTATTTTACATATTTATTTCCAAACATTTCCTAACAGCTCCAGTTAATGCATTAAGGTGCCCAATCCTTACTGGCTACACAAATCAGTCTTTCACATTGACGCCAGCAGTATTGCCATGGTTACATTATTAGTGTGGCTTAACCTGGCAGGTGGCTTAGCAAAATGCCTAGTGCCAAAACAATCCTAGCACACTATCTATACTTATCCATCAAACAAATTAGTATATTGCATGCTCTGTCATCCAGATCATGGTAGGGTGGGGTTTTTTATTTGTTGGGATTTTTTTCCTAGGTAAGAATGCTATTCTTGTAATTTTACCACTTATCAGCTGCAAAATTACTAATCAACTATTTTCTAAACCCCCGGTTTTCTCTGCTCACAGTTTTGTAGATCTAAAAATCTCAGTGACATCCACAAAGAGAAAAAAAAAGCCTTCTATAAACCACAAAAAGCCAATGTAAGGTTTGTATTCGTGACTGGTTGGACTTCAACTCCGAAAGGATTCCATACTAGCTGCAGGCTGGCTGGTTTTACTTGTTTGAGAGAATTCTTTGGAAGATGCAAGGCTCTGTATTAATGCTTTTTAACTGGTGATAACAGCTAAGATCCTGAAGCTTTGCAGTTAGGTTCAGCTGTAAATGGTTGCAGTTGACAATAACAGAATTACTCCATCTTGGAATGAGAATATTTGGCTACCAGGCATCCAGACCAAGTCACTCACACAGAAATAGCAAAATGTTCCATGGCACTTAATGCAACGTGCCTTCATGAGAGCACAAAGAATCAGAGGAATGTAGAAATAAATGTAATGGACACATCAATCTCTGGCATTTGAACAAGGTACCACTAGCAGTTTTCTGGATGGAAGCTACCAGCCCTTGCAAATCACAAACTAATACAAAGCCTTAACACTTCAGTTGGTATTATTTTAGATATAATTCCAAAAATATTATAATTGTTACATGCACTAGATGCAAAAACAGGGTTTTTTTTTGTTCCCTCCTGTTTAGTGGGGTAAAAGCTGAAGAGCCAAGAGGGAATTTTCATTCTTAACACTTTCACACTCTTAACCAAAATTCATTTTCTGATCTGAATATATGATAATGTAGTAGCTAAATATAAGTACTTAAGGTGTAAAAACACCCTGGAGTGTGTAGAAGTTTCACTCATGTTTTGTAGATTCATTCATAATGTTGCTCCTCTTTCACCTGTGAAAACGCTGATGTGTTTCTCAGCTTGCATGCATCTTGTGGACAGTGACCCTGCGCGTGGTAGAGGGCTTGGATCTAGATGATCTTTAAAGTCCCTTCCAACCCAAACTATGATTCTGTCTCTTCTTTCTCATGCTGATTTCACTGCTGCATCAATAAAGCTCCAGTTCTCCAGTCTTTGTACTGTAGCACTCAAGTGTAGAGACTCTGAAGCCTTCCTTTTAAATGATTTAAATAACTTTTCACAATGGATGAGAAAGCTGAAAAGCTGTCAATATTTAAATAGAAACATAAGTTTCAAGTGTAGTATGAGGGCTTCAGATTTCTTAACCTTATTAATTAATTAACATATCTGCAACAGCTGGGTTTTGATCCATATTTTCAGAGAACAGTAATGCTGCTGATACAGCATTTCCAGTTCAGTCACGGGAATACCAAAGCGGTTTTCAGAAGATAATTTAAAAAGTACTCAGTTGACAGGATGTTTCTTCAGGGAACCATTGATCACATTCTCAAATTGCAACAGAACCAGAGATAGTCTTCATTTTAATTTCAATATCTGGAATGCCTTAAGTGACAATCACAGCTAACCCATTTTAATGACAACCCTGAACATTTAGAAATTCTTGTCTATTCACTATACTTCTGTGCTGAGAAACAAAAACAGATGGATGCTTCCTTAACACCTGCTGCTCTGGGAGTCTTTTGAAACACTTGCAAGTAAAAAATTATTACTGCTGTAAAATGTGTCTCAGTTTTATTTGTTTAGAGGGTTTCTATAGAACACGCATACAATTTATTTTAGGTTTCTCAAGTTAGGTTGTGCTTTTTGAAAGCTGAGGAAGTATCACTTACTGAAGGAAAACTTATTTCTATGCCTCATAAAAAAGGTTTTAGGATATTAAATTGAAGATTTACTGCAATCTGTTGTGTACGGAGGCTGAGGGATGCACATGGTATGCTACTACAGAAGCGATGGAATAGCTCCAGGGAGAAAGAGCCTAGTCCTGCAAAGGAGGAGGAGTCCCAGTGAAGAAGAGAGGGCTTTCTAGGGGAAATCACAGAAAATTGAAAAATTGAAGTGTAATTCTTTTCTGAATAGGAATATTTCAGAACAATGAAGTACAGATATTTTAGCTCGTAATTATCTTACTAGCTTTCCTTGGGTGATTTAAATGTTCCTCTGCTTCCACATGTAGCCAAAAGGAAAGAGACAAATTATTTCCTAGATTTGTAGTGCAGTTCTCTGTTCTTTTCTGGAATTATATGCATCAGGTTGGTTTGTTTTATCGAATTTCATGTGCAGTAAATTCAAGAAATAAAATATAAAGGAACAAAGGATCTGGAAGTGAAATCTTCTTAGGGATTTTAAAATCTCCCTTGATTATTCAGTAAGTTTTATTTTCATCATGCTTAGTAATCAGTAATTGCCCTAAAAGATCTAGTTATTTGCCATAGAAGATACAATACGATTTACTTTAAGTATGAAAAGAAGATGGTCTTACTTATATCCATAAAAAACAGCATTATTTTTTTCCTTCCATCTTTTGGCATGGGTGTTGCAAAAATAAATGCAGGCCATTATAAATTTGGAAAATGCAGAGCATTGATATGTTTGTCTCCCAACTAGAGGACTTTTATATGTTATCTTACTGATTCCACAGTTCTTTGCTCTGAGTCTCATCCCAGTGAACATACTGATGGACTAGGATCAAATAAACACCGACTTTCCTGTGTTCTAAACTTGTTAAATGAAACTCGTTAACTTGTCTTCTGGCTTTAAGGCATGATTTCCAAACTTTACCAAATTAGAAAAGATTCAGAAGAAAGCTACTAGTATTTGCTGTATATTTCTAAAGACTAGACAGAAGAAAATAATGTTATTTCATACTCATCCCTGCACTAGTGCCATATACAAGCATACAAATATACCTTTCAGTTTTCTTGTTAATTTATCTAAGGATCACAGAAATTAATTCAGACACTTTAGATATTAGGTTATCCTGCCAATTTACATGCATCTAGGATAAATCTTGTAATTTGTTTTCTTCCTCTGTCTCCCGAACACCAAGGTAATTTTGCTATATGTCTTGGACTTCAATTACAAGCGCTGAATGCTATACGGTGTTTAATGTACAAGCTTAGATAAACTATTTATCTACTCTGGGTGATTAGGACCTGAAGTAATGACTTATGAGGAGAAGCTTAAAGAACTGTGTTTAGCCTTGAGAAAGCTAGGGGAGTTGTTGTCTACAAGTGCTTGTTGGGGGCTGTAGGGAAGATGAAGCTGAACTCTTCTTGAGCGTGCACAGTAAAAGCGTGAGAGGGAATGAGCACAAACTCCTACAAAGGAAATTCTCACTAAATGCTAAGAGAAAAATATAGTCTAATTGAGGGGAGGCAGCCACAGGTTGCCCAGGAAGGCTGAGTAATCTCCACTGTAAGAAATACTTAAAACTTGAACTGGACAACCTGAGCAACCAGCCAGACCTACTCTGCATGGTGAGTTGGACGAGGTTCCTTCCAGTCTAAATGCCTCTGACTCTATGACTAATTAATTAGTTCTGTTGGCCTTATTCAGTGATGGAATTGAAGCGCTATTGTAATTTAAGCTTGAAATGCACATTTTTATCTGCAGACCCTACATGATACCTGGCAGGAACAGGGATTTTTATCAGGGTGCTGATTCATAGAAACAAAAGGCTATTCTGGAGACAAGAGATGAATGTCCATCTCATCTGTCCATCATACTTCTCTTGGATCTCCCTGTCTTTCCTGTATGAACTAAACTACTTGACTTTATAACACAGCCTGATATGTTAAACTAGCATCAACTTCAGTTCTTCATCATAACCCAATTTTAGTTCCTCATACTAGACCATTCCATCATTTCCAGCAATGTAGTAGAAGTTGTTGAGTGAAACACTGACTACTCCCCACAGCAGGTAGAGGGCAGATGATTAAGAGAAAAAAGAAGCACAGACAAGACCAGTTTCTGAATCAGTAGCCTTCTTTTTAGATTGCATTACCACTAAAACTTGGTATGGAAAGTTACGTTCTTGACACAACTACAAGATGTGCCAAAGCTAAATGTTATTGAGCTTGCTTATCATCAGACATGATAAGCAATGCAATGTGTATAATACAGCTAACAACTTAATTTGTACCTGTTATGTTCAGACAAATCATCCTATTATCTTTACCTAACATTCCTTTGCACTCTGTTAAACTAATCCAGTGAAATACACGTATGTAAGAATTAGGCCTTTGATATGATCACTAAATTAAATTAACTTGACTCCAGGAAGAAACAGATAAGAAAATGCCTGTCCTTATGAGAAAGGTCACAAACAAAGAAAAGGAAGAGTATACAATTCCAGAATATAAAGAAGTAATGGCCAGACGGATAAGGGACTTAGATTTTCTGTAAATTTCTGTCTTTCTAACAGAAATCTTTTTACTTCACACTTTACTGTGGTCCAGGTTAAGGTCACTTTCTGGTTACATGTTCTGGCTTGACCTACTTAAAATGCTGCACTTTTATTGCAGAGCAACTCAATATACCATATTGCAGCAAAAAGTCAGAAATAAACATGTTAATGGATTAAACTACAGATACATTGGCCAGTACGTTGTAAATACACACATATTCCTCCCCACTTTCCTCTCCAGTTTGAGGATCACATCAATGTCATGCACCTACATTGACAAAAGAAAAAAGATTTCAGAAGCGAATACTTAAAACGTTGGGGAAACCAGAAGATGAAATCATCAAGTTATGAGCACTGTGATTACTCGGCTAAGGCTGTGGATACGGAAAAAGCATCTTGCACTGGGCTGAGAGCCTGGGAAGCAGTTGTTTTCCGTAGTAAACCTTTTGCTTTAAAGAATACATCTCCTTCTGCTAATTACTCCAAGACCAAATATAATTCAGGAGATGCATGTGCAAAACTCATCTCAGAGGTTTTTACACCTTCTCTTTCCAAAAGCAAGTGTTTTAGCTTAGCTCTCCAAAAGTCTGGGCTATAACTCACACAACCAGGAAGATCTGAATGGTAAGCACATGTTCTGGAAAGGGCACGGTTAAGTCAAAATCAGGAACCCATATTTTCTGTAGAGGAAGAAATAACCACTAACCTTGAAGACTATCACTCAGCAATGAGTACAGTGAGGTGCGTCAAGCTAATTCCTTTGAAATATATCTGCTTCAAAAATCAAGCAAACTAAATCTTCCTACTACTTCTTGAGTAAATATGTGATTCACGTGCTAGCACTCAGCTTGAGCAAAAGACAAACTTTCTGAAACTGTCTTTTCAAGTGTTTCTGTAGACTGTTTCAGGTGTTTCAGATTGCAAGTTTGTTTTTCTTTAACTGTGTAGAATGATCTGTTTTTCAGGCTAGGTAGATGATAAAGTGATTATGCCCTAACAGCATTACTAGGAACCTTCTTTTGCTGCCACACCTCACCCACACCTTCTAACGGCCTTGTGCAGTGACTCACTTTCCCTATCTCTCCATCATTTCTCCTTTTCTCATGAGAGCAGAGAACAGCTGTAGGTTTGGTTTTGGCTATTCATCAGAGACCCCTCTGCAAGTCTATTGCTCTACTCGTATGGTTCATCTCAAGTTTCTTAATAGAAAACTGAGAGTTCTGTTCATGCAATGCATAATAGTGTATGGCCTTACGTTTCAACAGTATTTTTCTGATAAAAAATGGATTTGCAAGTCGCTATATAAAAAATTCTGCAGCCATTACAAGATTTGTAACTGCAGTACAACTGAAGGTGTGAAACGTGTTTATGTGTGGGTGCGTGTACTTGTCTCTGTCTTCTCAAACAATTTAATATAAAACTTTCAGTGTTATTTATATATCTACTCAAAGCTCTAGAGTAATTACTGTAGAGTAAAAGAAGCAAAAAGAGAGATGCAAATATTATAAATCTTGCTTTATGTTTGGGGGCTGCACTACGCATAATTTGCCAGAAAGCTGCATCTTGTGTTTGCATAGTGTTTATCAGCCTTCACTATTTATAACAGATGGAACTAGGGCATTGTGAATGTTTCTATTAAACAGTAAATGACACTGCAACATAAACACAATATTGTGGAAGTTTGGTCTTGCAAATTAAATTCTACAACCTGGCAGATAGCTTACAAATTTAAAATCATCTTATATCTTCTGTTCTGTAGTATATAACTATAGCAGATATCCACGGCCACTTGCTCAGTGAGGACAACATGATTGCTAGATACATTGAAACTAAGGGAAGGGAGGATAATACTGATAATTCTGCAAGGGTTATTCCATGAATTTCATGAGGCAGTATCGCTTCTGAAAAGAAATGAATGCTCAAGCAATAAAGGAGCAATATAGACGATCTCTACTGGCAGATAAAGGGAACTGAGGCTGATTCTGACTCTTAGGCACTTATACACCGCAACATTTCTGGTTAAAACAATTTTATAAACTGATTTTTATTTAAGTCAATAGGAAAAGTAACAGCATAACCACAACCATCCCACACTGAACAAGTGGCCATTGCCGATCTGCCAGAAACGTCCTCTTCCAATGAACAACATATCAAAACTATGACTCTGGCTGTCTTTGAAGGCCACATATAATTGTTTTCTCATGGTCATTTATCTAAGTCCTTCAGCTGGTAATCATCCCTTATCCAGTTTCTAACATCTTCATACTTTTTTATGTCACAGGCTGAGATGTTTTTCCTCCTGACCAGTACCCATCCTTGTTAAAGGTCCACACAAGACCGAAGGTAGACACTCACTCACTGCCTATAATTTCTGTCTTCATTTGTTTTTAAAGAAGCCCTCAAACCTCATGTGTGTGAGTAAAACTGTAGTACCATACTGTAAGAACTGCCAACTACCAGTGATTCAATGTGTTCAGATCCTCTTACCCTATTACATTATAAACTTTCTGACAATTAGAACCACAGAGATGGCCGCAAAATGGCAATACTATCTTGTAGCTTTGCACAGGAAGTTATCTGAGAGTTTCCGTGTCCAGATTCTTACAGAAGTATTACCAGAGATCCTATTCCTTGTAGAGTCCAGGCTTTTAATTACTGAGCTTACATAAGCTTATGTTTCATCTTCTTTGGCCCATATGCGTAGAATAGTGACCCACATGGATCAGTTGGTATTGAGTGCAGGCGTCAAGGTTTTGGTAGTCAAGAGATGCAGAGGTGGCCTTACCTCCATGAAAACGTATTTAAGAGAGGTCAGAAAACACCAGATAGGCAGAGGAGGAGGGTATGAAAGAGAGACACAGCCGGCGGACACAAAAGTGAGAGAAGGAGTGAGAGGAGGTGTTCCAGGTGCTGGAGCAGAGATTCACCTGCAGTCCTTGGAGGAAACCATGGTGGAGCAGGCTCCTGATAGGAACTGCAGCCCCTGAAAAGCCAACACAGAAGCAGGTTTACCCTGAAGGATTCCAGTTCAAGGAAGGGCCTGTGATGGAGCAGGGGGAAATTGTGATGAGGAAGGAGCAGCTGACAGGAGCCGTTATGGACTGACACTCAACCCCCATTCTTCCTGCACCACTCCAGGGTGGGGGCAGGAAGTAGAGGAGTTGGGCATGAAGGAATGATATAAAACCTGGAAAGACGGGGAGTGAGGGTAGGGGGAAGGTGTTTTTTTTTTTTTTTTCATATCATCCTAGCCTTTTTTAATTGTCAATTAATTTTCCCCAAGTCAAGTCTATTTTACCCACTGCACTTACTGGTGAACAATTTCCTTGTCCTCATCTTGACCCATTAGTATTTTCATTTCTTTCCCTGGTGTCGTACTGAGAAGGGGCAGTGAGAAAACAGCTGAATAGGGCTTTGACTGTTAGCCATGGCTAACCCACCATGCCAGTGTATTATCTCTGTATTATCTCTAATTTGGTCTCTATCAAATGAGTCCATTCAAAAAAATCACAATTAAAACCAATATGTACTTGCAACATTATGTACTCTAGCTAAGCCCTTTAAATATTTCACTTGCCATTTTGTGGTCAAAACTGGACACTCCAGAAAAAAAAACCTATAAGCCTTATAATTTTTTAATTTCTTCAGTTTTCCTCATTTCTCTTATTTCAATAGAGGGCTGGAGTGGAACTGAATCCCATTACCCTGTCTGAACAACTTTTGAAAAATAGTTCTTGTTCTTCGTACATCTTCAGTCTGTAAGATGTATGTCTAAAGTAGCATTTACCCATTTATCAAGTTGTGAATACCTAACAACAATGACATTAATATTTTGCCCATGAGTCCCTGAAGCATTGCTGGAGCTTCACACTTGCCTAAGCAGAGCTAAGGAAGTCTCCTGTGCTTTCCTGTAGCTTTATGAAGCTCAGGCTCTCTGCCATTATCTCCTTCAATCAGGCGTGTTTACATACATGACTTCACCTGGCGTTCTGACAATTCAAGACATAAGATAGTGATAAATTTAAACAGTGCTCTTAAATTCGGGAATCAATATGTAAGAGGTAATGTGGTTGAACTTTGGAGCTAAGATAAGCTATATCACTCTAAGATAACACAAGGAATATTGCAAGTGACATTAGATATTTGAACAACATCTAGCTTAAGCTTACACCTTCCAAGAATATTTACAGTATCTGGAAGTGTTTCTAATGGATCTGAGGCACTTGCAGTGTTCAGTCAAGCAGATTGCCAATGTGGTGGTTATGAACACATCCGATCCATAAAACTCAGATTTGTAACTGACCTTATATGTGGCCTGTGTTTTGCCTAGTGACACATAATTTTTTCAGCTACAAGATACATAAAGCAGCTTAATAGATTTTTAATTTTATCTTGAGTGAAGAATCATCTCCATTAAACATTTATCCAATTACAGAATAGCATTAAACAAATCTTGCAAATGAAAATCTGCCAAGGCTATTAAAACTCTTGGGGCTTATAGTTTTGAAATTGCCTGTGGCAGTTATTAAGATCTTTTTTGAAAAACATCTATTGATATCAACCAAAGCCTAAATGTTCAACACTATACTGAAAATTAAGTTACATATTGTAGCTGAATTCTTCAAAAAGTTTCTGAATTTTGGATTAGAGCACTCCCCGTGTCTTTATATTTCAGGTTTAAAAATCCATTTTTGCTTGTGAGAGTCTTTTCTTTCTGAAACTTCGTATGACATAACTATGTTATTAATTAGCACATTCAAGACTCTTCCATTCAAGTCTTTTCCATTGCCCCAAGTACCATGAAAAACATTAATATGTCAATTGAAAAGCTTATATTAAATGTTTCATTCGCAATTCAGCTATTATGCAGGAAGCTGTATGGCTTATAATGGGTCTTTAACTGATATAGAATCACAGATTTTCAAAAGCTGATGTGGTTAGCAAGGTCAGCTATTTCATTCAACCAAAACACATACATAACCTAAATTGAAATTACTGTGTATGCATGTGTGAGCCAAAAGAAAAACAAAGGAAAGAGCAAGAGGATTAATTGTTGTATGTTTCAGATTGCAATCCAAACCAGAGAACCCAGACAGACATGTTATCAGGTGAAAGATATGTCTAGATATGTCTCCTTTTTCTTATTTTCCACCATATTCAGGATAACAGGATTTCATGTACCATTTTTCTAAAATAAACAAGATTACAGCAAAGATTTACCTGATTTTGAAATCAGTTTCAGGGGAAAATAAAACAATCTGAAAAGTCTCAAACTGCTTAACTTCTTCAGCTATGCCTACAAGGGATTATATCTTGCTATTCTTCTTATTATAGCCCTGTGAGAAAGTAAAAAGTACTATTTCAAATTGTTATAGTTTGTGTGTTACAAATGGAAGGGGAAAAAATATATAACTGTGAGGCAGTGAGGGATTATTTCATATTTCCTTTAAAGCCAAAACATAGAGTTTGTAAATTGTTCTATATTTAAATGTTATATTTTTCTTCTGGAGTGATTTACTCCAAGTGAACCAGCAATGCTGGGTTGTCGTAAGGAACCTATTTTGCCAGCAGAAATGGAATACTCTTCATTATTATTATCATAGTTTTTATTCTATCATGTAGCTATTCCTTCTTACATGATTAATTTTAATTGTTCAAATGATCCTCTTAGAGGTAAAGGAATGGATTGACTTTTCAAAGTTTACATGTCCCTTCTTATCAAGTGAACATGTTAGAAAAGGAAAAAAAAACAAACACAAACCACCCAAGCTCCTGAAGACAAAGCATGAAGTACGTAGGGCACTCTGCTAGAATATGAGGGAGAATCATCGGTCTTTGCTGTCTAGGGTGATAGTATTTTTAATTAAAGATGGTCTAATGTAAACTGCAGGTGGTCGAGAAGGCTGGCCCAGAAATCAGAGGTCTGTTCCCTCTTGGGTGATTGCATTAAACACAAACCTTTATTTAGGCTTTTCTTGTCTGTTCGTCCACATGATCTGAGTATGCCTAGCTGTACCACAGTGCATTAGTTGTGACTGGACCATGTCTGAAAATCAGGGCATATTTTAGAGGATTTGGACAGAGACAAAGGAATAGCTGCCTGTGTAGGAATTGCAGTGGAGCATGACCGGACAGGAAGAAACCCACCACCACCAAATTAAAGTGCCTAAAAGATTACACCAAGGTGGAAAGGATTTATATGGGGGATGTGGCAGTGTTTTAGCCTGATTTAAAAAGGACTTAGCTAGACTGGATTCCTTCTCATCATGTCATTGTCGTTCAAATGTATCTCTTTTATAGATAGCCACAACTCTCTTCCTACTGATTCAATCTTTTTACAATTTGTTTTACGATAGCAGCAGCCAAAAACCAAGAGTGCTCCAAAAATCCAGGTGATGAGCTGTGCAGCTTAGAGGTGTTGCTGAGACAGATTAACCCTCCTGGAATACAATTGACCCATTTTTTGTCAAAGATTTTTCATATGAAGTGTGGCAATGCAGCAGCCACAGTGAACAGTTGCAATATAGGAAGATAATATTGGGACATTATCATTCAAATGTCATATGACAAATGTCAACTGCTTTGGCATCTGGAGACCACAGAACTGTGGATGTGCAGTGTACCAATATTTCTGTGCTTCCCCTGGTGGCAGGGGAACAGCTCTCACATTTCCCGCAGGAAAAAAATTACTGCTACTACTCTATAGGGGACAGATCACAAGCATGTTTAGACTAAACAAATCCACGTTTCTTCTGCTTCATCACATTTGCCCATTAGAGGTTTCCTTTTGCATCAATGGTGAAAGGTACAAACCACATTCAGGTCTTCTGAGGTCTATCTGGAGCCACCCACCTCCTGCATAGCCATCTAGCATGCCTCACATCACTCTGCTGTAAGAAAAGGCTGGGCCTTTACTTTTCAAACACCACAAAGATGTAAAAGAACAGTTTATGTCCAGTCCTAAGCTTCTCTGTCAGTGAAACTGAGACTTCTATATCACAACACTGCTTTGGAACGAAGTACTCAGGCTCAAATTGCTGTGTACTTTTTAAAATGCTTCACTTCAAAATTAACTGTGTCTAACAGGTAAAAATCTGGTTTCTCGCCTCTTATACAGTAAATCACTACAAACTTTAGTTCAAGGTCCAAAACTAACATAGAGTTTGATTTTAGATGTAAGATCGTAATGAAAATAAAATCCAGGAATATTTTTTCTGAAGATAAATTTCAAAGAATGCAAAATGCGAACATTCCAAACATGTAATTAGATTAACTATTTCATTTTACAATAAAACCCAGTAAAATATTAATTTTTTAATGCTATACCATAGAATAAGCACATTACATTTACAAGTCCACATTTTCCAACAATAGATGGCACTAGTAATTCCTGCATTCACTACAATATTAAATAATGTTATAATGTTCTAATGCATGCAAAACTTATCTTAACTGCCTAAGAAATATATGATGATTAACTCTCCTCTGAAACATTTATATATATATATTTTTCCTCATAGAAAACAGATAGTTATGACAGCAAGAGAAATGTCTCAAAAAGATTTTACTACTTACAATGATTTATCTGAACTGGGAAGTAGGAAAATATTCTACTCTCAATTACATTGGTGTAAATCATCACATGCAATGCAAAAGTCACTTTTAGGTGGATACAAATCTTGTTGATATTTTTCTGTTCACCTTCAGGAGAGGAACTGCATGGGTTTTCCTTTACAGAATTCAGCCTCAAGAGTAGTTAACGTGAGCAGTATTGCAAAAACACCGCACTGTCTTAAGAATAGCTATAGTAGATGAGGGATGTGGACTATGACACGCAGACCTTAACATAGCCCTAGGTTTGACAACCAGGCTGTTATTAGCAACCACAGAAGGCTATTAATCTTTGTATGAGATGATATATACACTACGTTCCCTATATTCTTCAGCAAGGTGAAGATGGGATTGAAATCAGCTGACTAGCAGCTGGTGAGAGAAGAGTAGGCACAAGATTTATGGGTCTGAAGCAGTGAACAAAGCACAGAGGACAATTTACTTATGGCATCTAAGTATTCATGTATTAGCAAGTCAGTCTTCTTGTGTCTATGGTTTCCATGACAGAACAATTATTTATTAGTGTGGGGTTTGCTGAAGTGCCTTCCGCAGATCAAAAGAAAAGGAGAAGAGGGACAGCAATGTGGACTCAAACTGGGTATTCATGCTGATATAATGGAGGTATAAGAACAATAAGGGGATGACTGACCTCTGCCTAAACTGGAATAATCCACTCTAGAGTCTACTTGCCATCTAATGTCGTCATTAATATAGACCAGCATCAGCTCAGATGACAGTCGTTAATGGGCATTATAACAAAAACTAATTTTTAAGTCTTTAGACAATACATGACTTCAGAAATAGGAAAAAGTGGGAGGTAACAGTGTCTGCTTTGGCATTTGTGGTAACTACAGTCTCATAAAATTAAAGTTACTTTTGCCATTAACCTCCCACTCATCCATTATCAAAACATCCTGTTGTGCATCCCTTGTTAATAATTGCTGACTCTCAGTGACAGTCACTGGAGGGAAGCGCCATCAAGCAAGTCAGGAATTCCTGCACGCACCTCTGAAATATAGTCCTCCTTCTCCAAGTAATATTGAGAGTTTATTGCACGTACTGTGGCTAATATCAAGCTTCACGCAGAGTTGAACTTTAGATGAAGTCAGAATGTTTGTAACAGCCAGGCTTAATCAGTCCCATTGTTTGGAAAAATCAGCTTTAAGCAGAACTTAGAAATAACCATCCAATTTCTTGTTTAGTATCTTTATTTTTAATTGGCTTGTTGCATTCTTTATATGCATTGAAATCCTTGTACGGTAGCTCCCATGGGAAAATAGTACTCAGCCATTTGAAGCTGTTAGCTGCTCTGAACATAGGGGATCTGATTCTCATTTATGTTACAGTCGCTTTATATTGCTTAGGTAGTAAATTGCATTTACACCCAGTAAATGAGCAACCGGAGTAGTGTAAAGTAACTTCAGCGTGAATGAGAATTAGGCCCAAAGCTTCCTAAGTTTTTATAGCAGCTCTGTTATTCTTCTCAATTGGTGAGATAGGGATTGATTGACAAGGAAATAGCAACATGGTATTACCTAGTTTGGAGGGAGAATTGAGCCAGGGATTAGAAACCCCAAGTCAGTGAAGCAAATCAGACTGGCTATTAAAAGTCTGAAGTCCAACAAAACACTAAGGCCAGATGGTTTCGGCATACATTTTTACAATCAGCTAAGTATAAAAGATGAAATATCTCCCCTGCTAGTTAAAGTATTTCAAAATTATTTACAGATGGGAATTAATGTTAATGAGTCGTGTAGCTAACTCCCTACATGCCTTACCGAAAATTTACCGCCCTCGAGTTTAGTCCCAGCCAATGCACCAGAAAGTTTCATCTTTTGGAAATGGAAATAGATTTTCCTTGTTTTACCATGTACAACTAACCATTTCAATTTCACATCTAAGAAGCTTAAACAGAAGTAGGATAATGAGGGACAGTGCTAATACCAGAAATGTCCTCAATGTGAAGGTTATTTTAATTGTAAATTCCCATGGATGGAAGATTTACTCATAAAACACAGCATACAGTAGAAGCGTATTATAGAGTGGAATGATATTAAAGATACATGCAAGAGTGGTTCAGAGGAATACAGAGCTCTTTATATTAAGCGAGTGGTTCAAAGCCATGTTAGGTCAAAATACAGATCTTACCATTTGATGATTGTTCATTTACTTTGGTTAAATGAGTTGAGTTAATCCATTTGGATCCTGTGAGGCAGCCACCCACGTGACAAAAGTACAAACGGGCCACCTACCTGAATGTGTAAGCAAAAGTCTGAGAATATTCTGTCCTTTTTCTCTGAACATACTTATCAATCATTCAGCCAGATGTAATGGAGTAGATCTAAACCAATTAGGAATTTATAATAAACACCATTGAAAACAGAAAATTTCCCCACTGTGAATTCCTAGTTAGCTTAGACAACTCAGTTACTAGAACCATGATTTTATAACGATATTTTCTTGCCAGTGTCTCCTAAAGGTATATTTTTCTATTACATGCATGCAAAGGAAGGAAAAATGCAATGTATTCTGCAGCTATTAGTTGAAGATTGGATAATATTCCTGATCCTTCAAATAGACCCCTCAAATAAAAAAATATATTAGTTTTATTCACATTTGACAAAGCGAAATTTTGCACCATTCTGAAAGTCTCATTGATTGGCTTTTGGGGTTGGGGTTTGTTTGTTTGTTTGTTTATTTGGTTTTGTTGTCGGGGTTTTTTAATTAAACTTGCATTTCTAATCAAGTTTTTGGAGTATTAAAAGTAGAATGCCTAATGGGTCCCATTTTGCAACATGTACTATACAGCTGTAGCTTCTATTACTACCCTCTAAACTGCTACAATGCTTTTATTGGAAGAAATCAGTTACAGTTATTCAGTGAATTCCAGGAATTGGCTAAAGGTATCTAAAATACTAGTTGTGTTGACATTTCATTGGGTGCAAGAGGAGAATGCAAGAATGAAACATATTTATTCTTGTAATCATAGAAGTGTTTAAATGTAAATACAAAATATATGTATATAAACATATACAGGCAGCAGTGCTGTAGGATGCATTCATGTTTTTTTTCTGCTGCCACTCACAAGGGAGTCATTACTTCTGTGAATGTATCAGCCCTGTTATTCCCAAGTCTCCTCGAAACGATTGCTGTGAACCTGTTGCTCAACAGAGGGACTTGGTTTTGCATTTGGAAATGTGCTCTGTACTAAATTAATGCAGATTTGCTCTTGTATAAAAATTTAAAATTAAGCTTTTTTCTTATTAAGTGGCACAGGTAAAGTAGACTGAAAGCTGAATGAACAGGTTTAGATTTCTCTCCTCTTCACAGATAAAAATCTCACTAATCATTGCACTCCCTTAACTGATTAATTTCTCTTAGGTACAACTAGCTTATCGTTTGATCTCTGTTCTCTCTTCCATTAAATAGCAAACAATTTAAATATAGTCCTTGATCAAGGTCCTTCCAATTGCTTATTTTGCAAATGGGGATAATCCAAAGTGAATGAGAGCTAGAATAAATTTCTGCTATTAGTCATACATAATCATAGCCAGGCAAGCGCTATTTTTTAAAAAAAGATTGCATTTTCTATCTGGGATAGCAAGGCACGTTAATGTAGGACTCACAACTTTCTGCTTTTACTTTATTTCAACTAGATTTAATTACAATTCTTTGATATGTATTAGCAACTGACCTAATAATTTCCATGTACAAAGAAACTACTATCAGGTACCTCATTTTAATAGTCTGGATTTAGAGAATGGTTAAGGCAGATAAAGCTTCTGCAGAGATCACTACATGATTGACCTTGGATCTAGATGAGAGAAAACAAAACAAAAACATTCCCTGATTTGTATGGAGAAGGAGGTTTTTAAAATACAACTTCAGGAAAGGTAAGAGGTTCCCTTCTGGTCATTTCTTCAACAACCCTCTCCTATCTTTACCTTCATTCAGATATTCTCCTTGGCTTTTCAAATCCTTCTTCAACTTTCTCACATCTCCGGTTTTGAAAGTAGTCTGATGTTCTCTGCTACTGGACAGTGGATTTCAGGTCCTTTAGCACCACTAGTGCCTAAAATACAAAAAAAACCCAAAAATTAAAACAATTAGACATAGCTGAAGGAAACTGAAGTTGCTTTTAGAGAGAACTCTTCATCATGAGAACTGATGGCAGCTGAGCTCAGTAATAGGTTTCTACCATTTCCATGGCTTATGCATAGGCTGCTAAATGACCAAAGGCAGAACTGCAGGAGGTGCCGATATGTACTGAGCAGCACTGCTGTACCAATTATCAGTCCAAATTAGCAAAGTTCAGCTAACAACTGATTAACTTGTGTTAGTAATAAGGAGAGTCACTGAAAAACCTTGGGGCAATTCCCTAAAACCCAGTTTATAATCCAAGACATGAGATGTAATTCCTGACAGTAGCAACATGCACAGTGCTGGCCATCAGCTGTCACTAACTGCAAGGAACTGTACATGTGCAACCCCTTGCAAACACACTTTTGCCAGAGATATTGATGAAGAATAACTGTCATTACTACTTACTGCCTAAGTTAATGATAACAAATTCATGCTGATTATTAGGAAAAGTCCATTTCCACTTTCAAGCTTTTAGTGCACCTCAGTTTAAATATCTGAATTGCATGCAGCACAAAACCCCATCAGATTCTGGTGCATCTTCTGAGATTGGGTTAATCAGAATCTTCCTTTGTATAAAAACACAGTAAAGTAACTGTTCAGGAAAACACAACATTCAATATGTGTTCATTCCTTAATCATAGAGAGGAGGAAGAGTGGAGGAAAAGGCATTAGTATTCTTGACTACTGGAAGTCATATTCAGGGCTGTGAGTGATCAGGGGCTAGTACTGTTCACAGCAATATTTCAGGGTCCACAGAAGTCAAATGAAGCCACCGGTGCAATCTTAGTCTTTTCAAAACTAAGACATGAGAGTTGTGGATTAATTCAGTCTTCATTCTGATGAGTACTGTCATCTCACCAACCCCCTATATACTGCCTATTTTCCATGAGAGGGAATTTCCCCCAAAGCCATCTGCATTAACTATTTCTGTCTACTGATCTCTTCATTTTCACTGTAAACATTTATTTGTCTCAGCAGATGGAGGTTCTTTTCCCCTCAGTTCCTTTCTTTTTGAAAAATTAATCAGAAGGATGAGAAATAACTGGTACACAAATACTATAGCTGATATTACTTTCACTCTTGACATGCTGAAATAGGGATAGTTTGAAAAAAAATTAGCTGTACATTTTCCCTTAATGCATAGTAAAAGAAATTTAGACACCAAATATAAAGATTCAGAAACATATTAAGACTGAAAAAACATTAATTATTAAATTAAAACTGAGATAATAAAATAAATAAATATACTCTTGCAAATAAAATCAGCAAGCTCACGGTGGTTTGATCTAGATTATCAAATAATTCCAACTAGGAATCAAAGCCATTTATGAGACTGAGACAAGAAAAAAAATGTTTTTTTCTGGTCCTGGATTGTGAAAGAAGTTGGTTTTGTATTTCAGTCCAATACAACTCTTTTTCCCATAGTAACATAGATTTTATTCTAACAGTGATTCAACCCTCATGTCTGTTTTCATAGAGTTACACATAGGCTGGATATTCTCAAGGAAGTACAGAGACCAATAGGCTTCCTTAGCTACAGTTTCAATGCTGTTTTTCCTTTTCCATAAATTTCATAACTGTTCTAGTAGCTATTCTTTTGCTGTTCTTATTACCTTCCCTATTGCACATAATAACATGAAAACCTACGCAACAGAAATAAAACGTTGTGTTTACTGCAACAGGTTTCTATGATAGTTCTTCCAAAAAACACTTCTGTAACTTTTATGCTAGCATAAAAGGCCAATTTGGGAACTCATTTTAAGGTTGCGGGAACTATTTTCAGAACTACTTGTTCACAAGAACATGAACTCATTCTTTGCATTGTCATACCCTGGCAGAACAAGAAAGCAGTATTCCTTAAGATGAAGAGGGAAAAAAAAAAATACGAGGATACATGTTCACATCTTGGTCTTGAATTCTTTGATTTATGCAGGTGCTGCATAGAATATATGATACAGTAGCTTGCTTAATTTTTTTGGCAGCTGCACACATCTAATAGAAAGCAGCAGATCTGTCTAGTCGGCATAGCCAGGTCAGCCACTTTTCACCTCATCTGGCAGAAGGTGCAGTATCCAAGAGGAGGGAGGGACACTTCTTTTATCTGTTTTAGTTAACAGGCTACATATCCAACTTATGTGTGCCTTTGATCACCTTTGCCAGTGATTCTGTAGTATGCAGCCTTTGATGAAAGTGCTGGGCTTCTTAAATATCAGATTATATATCTCCTCCTTAACACTGCCTTGGATGCCCTACATAAAGTTAACATAATCCAGTCCTTTCCCAGGTGATAGGCTTTAGGGCTGAGATCACTGTGGGGTTGCTGAGCCACATAGAAACCACTCTTGGAAAGAAATCAGTCTTTCATCTGCCAATGAGGTAAGCTCAAAAAATGTTACAACTACATTTTCCATTATCTGGGGTACAAAAAGTCAAACTAATGTCAATTCCCCAAAACATGAATAGTAGGAATATAGTGCAGAGATATTAAAGAAGCACCACATGAGTCAGCCAGTGTTCAGCATGAGATGGAGCTGAGAACAGAACAGATTCAGTCTCCTCACTGTGCTCTCTAGCATCCTTTGATCAACGGTTTCTGGCACGCAGCCCCAGTTCCGAGTTGGCTCTTTCTGCTCCCAAAGTGCTGCTAAGGAAGTTAATAAACCTCCTGGAATCCCCAGCCCTGAGAGAAAAAATGCAAAGCTGTGAGGGTAGCTCTGCGGTGCTAAGCCAGGTGCTGGGGCGGAGACAGAGCAAATGAACCTTGCCGATTCTGCTGAGGGACAGTTAATTGCCTCTGGAACATGCACCCCAGGACTTGTGGTACACTGTAAGAAGCAGGCTCAGGCTTGTAGGAGTCATTAATTGATCAATCAGCCATGGAGAAGTAGCTAAAATTGCTGCTGACTGTGATGACCCTGGAAGCAGTGCAGTTGTGGTCATGCGATGCCGTGCCTGACCCAATGGGCTCTGCGGAGAGCAACCATGCCCCTCTCTCCCTGTCAGTGTGGCCCACCAGCTGGATATTCACCCATAACAAGCAACAGTTACATATAGCAGTTGCATGCATACCCCAGGCAGAAGAGGTGGAGTAAGTCTTTCTGCCTTGCCTTAACAAACAAGCCATATATGAATCATTCTTTAAAAATGACTAATGACCTTTTGAACACTCTACACTCACACACATTCATCTTTCCACTAGCAGATGCCGGGTATATTTCCTTGCATGAAGAAAAATTAGAGAAATGTGTTGTAAGATCTCATCAAGTGGTACTTTCATTATCTCCTCGGTAATTTTTAATCTAAGCAGAAATCGCTTCTGCACCTTCTTACACTAAATTCCATCTACCATCACATAATTCCACTTAAATGTAAGGTATTTACAACTGTGTTATAGCCCCATTTCTTGTGGTCTTCCTAGGACTTGCATTTACTGCTACTGCTGGTAGCAAGATTAACAGAAATGCTGGCAGAAGTTTTTCAAAAGAAACATACTTGCCTGCAAGATACTTCTTCTCCACTTCCTTGCTGTTTTTTTCTTATTTAAGAGGGTGGAAATCCAGTAGCTTCCTCCATACCTTTCATTTGCTTCTCTAGACCGCCTGCTGAAGGTTATTACAACTCCACCATCACATTTATGACATTTATTTCTGATGAATCCTCCTTAAAAATGGTGACTATGATTCTATTATTGGAGTCATTCCATATTTGCAGTCTCAGTGACATGAAATCCAATTAATTTTGTACTATGATCAGAAACATGAGATAGATTTGATTTTGCAGAAAGTTGACATTTCAGCCAAGAGAGATGTCTGTTATACTGATTTATCTGATTAGGGGAAAATACTGTGAAATGTTTTTCCATTTGTGGTGCTCACCTGCAAGAGAGATATTCCTTATGGATAAATGAACAGACGGAAAGTGCTTTGACCTAGGAATGAAGGAACTTGATTGTCCCTTCTTCACATTGCTATGTGTAGCAAGACCTCAGACATTTCCTTAGGAAGCTGGCAACTCTCACTCCCCAACTCATTATAAAGTGGCACTGCACACTAACTCTTAGCTAATGTTTTGGCAGAGCTGGACAAAATGTCCTTCTTTTTACGGCAAACTGGAGCTTCACTTGCTCATTTAGAGTCCTGCTGGAATGAAGGCGGCCAACGGGAATTTGCGTGTTTTCTAGGAGGACTGAAAAGAATTCAAACTCTGCTGATGGCCTGTCAAAATGAATGCTGTGGTCACATAATGGGGTTTTCTTCCACTCCAGTTTTCTTTTAGAAAATGTATTATCTAATTTACATATCTCTTGTTATATGACTTCTAATTAAAAAGTATAACCTGTCAATGATGGCACTCCATGCCAGGCATGAACACATTTCTGATATTAGGAGACATATTTTGGATCAAATTTATAAACATCTCATACTTTTATCACTTTTATTAGCATTTTGCGCTTATTGCCGTTATGTGATTAAGACTTATCAATATTGTAGGCTGAGGAACATCTATAATGTATTGGTATTTGAATAACAAAGCAAATATTGTGAATCTCTGCCTTTTATGCTACCTTCCATTCAAAGATTGTTTTGTTTTGTTACAGAACTTCCACAAGTTTCCATGAGATTACACACGCATCGAAGAAAAAAGTGGTCTGTCTTCATTTTCCATTTTGTTTTGTTCATTTTGGTCAGCTTGGGTCAGCGTCCCAGCTGTGTCCCCTCCCAGCCTCTTGCCTCAGCCTACTGGCCTTGGAGGTAAGGGGGAGGAGGTGAGGGACAACAGACAGCCTTGATGCTGAGAGAGCACTTCTCAGCAATAGCCAATGCACTGGTATGTTATCAGCACTGGTTTAGCTATGTGGGATGCTATGAAGAAAGAGAACTCCACCCCAGCCAGATCACTACAGTGAGTTTCTTCCTGACCTCTGTGGACATTATATATCTTTCAGTACCTCCCAAAAGTTCTGATGTTTCCTTCCCTCTGTAAAAATTTACTAAGACTGGCAAATATTAAATGTCTGCATTTGGATTTTCTTATTCCCTATGCCATGAAGTGTAAATTACTTCCCTTTTAAAAAGAATGGCATATATTTTAAATAATTTAATCTAAAGACAAAGATTTAAAATATTTCCCCAAGCCAGGATTGTTTGCAAAGATCATAAAAGGATACCTGGATCTAGAGCTCTTTATGCATTTTAGGAATTCAGTTTTTACAATCATCTGTCAAAGATAAAACTGCTAGAACCTATAACATATTAAAAGAGAAAACTTTGGAGACAAATTTCTTTGATATGGCAAATAGTTCTTGGCAGTGAAAGACAGAAGCTGTGATGTGAGCAGTTCTCTTATTTTGCTTGTTATAATAACTGTCATCCTACAGATGGAATTCAAGCAGTAAATCCAAAAATATTAAAAGATCTACTTTAAAAAATGAGTGAAGTGAGTCCTCCCTTTTTAAAGGCTGTGAAAAAAGAAATTGTCTTTTTTTTTCAGATTTGCCAGTAGAGAAGGGGATAAGCGGGAAGTGCAATTGATCTCATCTAAAATCTTACAGTCAAGAACATTTATTATGGCATAAGGCAGAAAGAGAGAGATGCTTATAAATGAGATCCAACTGTCTTTCCAGATGCATTTTGCTGAAATAATATTCAGAGTGAACCTTTAAAACCTGAATTTGGAAAGCGTAAGCCATGCTAAAATAAATCTAAATGGATATATTCATTTGTAACAAAATGAATGTGACACATCATGTCTCTGAAAATATGTAATTTCACCCCGAGAATTCAGTTTTCAGAGGTAATTTAATTTTCTTTAAAACATTATGGAAAACTACATGACACAGATTAGAATAAATACCCTTGTCTCATACAGATATTAATTTTAACAATCTTCTCCCTACAAATGAAATACAGTAGGCAAATACACTATTTGCTAAGTCCTGTATGATAGAAGGGGTTGATACATAATTATTTAAATGCTCAGTCTGATTATCACTCTAATGTTTCAGCACTCTGAGCAGGAGATAGGTTAAAGGGTATGAAAATTAACTGCTTAATTAAATATTTTTTCAAGCATTAACACAATCCAGAGGAAGGATACTAACTAAGCCTACTGCTCTCTGTAAAGTTTGTACCTAGGGTGCAAAACACAGTAAAGCTGAACTGCAATGAAAGATGTGTCCATGGTATGGAGCTGTTTGATAAACGCTGTTGCAGCATTCGTCTTAGTCCTCAAACTGTGCCTATTAAAGTCAAAGGGAATTTCTTATTACATCTACAGGTAACGAGTAAGGCCTAGATTCTTTACATTTGCTTTTACAATCTGCTTGATATTCTTGAATACAGTGCTGTCCTCCCTGTAACTGTGTGTGTGCATGCAAATGCACACACACACACACACCATTAAGACCTAGATGAGGGATTGAATTCTCTGCCTTCAAACCTGAATGTCTACCAGAATGAGTTATGATCACCTTCCATATCACGGGAATGTATAGTCTTCATTAACTAAGCTGCATTAAAATCACAGCTCCAATATTTTGATTTAGCAAAGTGTTTAATCCTGTGCTAACTTTAAGCATGTAAGTAGTCCTGTTGAGTTAACGGCGCTCCTCACATGATTGAACTTAAGCATGTACTTAATTGCTTGATTTGGGGCCAGAGTGCTAAGAAAGCTGTGGGAGGGAGCTGCAGGTGGGGGAATGCACTCTGCTAAGCCAGGCACCATTCAGGTTGTAATGACTTAGTTCAAAACTCTTTCTTTCCTACAGGCCGAAACTTTGAAGAAGCTAAAAGTTTTTGTGGTTGTTTGAAAGGATAAATCATGGCTCAAAATTTGAGACAAAAGGGGGGGCGAGGTGGTAGTAGGAACTGGATATAAACCAGAAAAAATAGGATCAGAAAAAAACAAGAAGATTATGAGATATAGCAAAATGTCAAAACTAATAAGAGATTTCAGCTATCCAGACACACAGGAACAGGGACACAATGAGAGAAATAAATCAAGCAACAGTCATGTACTACATCCTCAATGTATTAAAAGGTGTCAAGGAAGACCAAAGTTCTGAGTTTCAACAGTGCATCTGTTAGGAGAAAGAAGTGGAGGACTCACTAATGACCATAATCCTGTCGGATTCATTACTGCAGGCTGAACCTGCAAGAGGAATAAAAAAACCCCAAGGACTTTGAATGTAGAAGAATGGGGAAGTGCTGCAGAGGATCCAGTGGTTTAAGCGTCTAATGTGAGGAGTGGGAGGAGGGAAAAACACAGACAAAATGGAAACTGTTCAGAAAGCAATTACTGCATATCCAGGGGTGATGTGTAGTATCCAACAATATATACACTAAAAGGAGAAAAAAAAACGTAGCAAATAAACACAGAATTGAAAAAGATATTGGGAGATAAATAAAAAACGTACATAAGCATGGTAAAATTTCAGGTGCAGAGGGAGAATAGAAAATGTATACAATTAATTTAAGATCAAAGAAAGGAAAGATACAAAAAGTGCAAGCAGATAATGAAATGAAGATGGTAGAAGATGACAGAAATAGACTAATATCAGAGAATATACCTAGTACATGCAAGAAAAACTCTGCAAAGAAAGCAGCAGATTTTCAGGGTGAAAACAAGGCATCATGATATTATGAGTTGGTTCAAGCCCCATTCCTCATGGCTGATTTTACTATTACTGAAAGTTTTAAAACAATATAGTAATTGGCAGCACTTGTTTTCAGACAAAGTTTTCTCCATTTACAACATACTGGGAAAAAGACAATCCTGCTTTCCCCATCTCACAGCCCGGCTGACGTCAAGACAGGTAAGTTCACAGAGGTTTCCCAAAACCTTCCGCCATTCCCAGAGTGGCTCATGTGAATGAAAAGTAACCACATATCATCCTTATAAATAACTACGTATTATCCTTAGCAGACATTACAAGATGCTCAGGCAGTTGCCTCTTCCACTGTCATTTCGCTTTCATTTTGCACAAGCTGGAAACTGGAAAATATAGGAAGTACTGGGTTTGGAGAGGTATGTACATTTTTGAGACAGGATATGTTTGCACTTTCTGGCCAGTCTGAGCATTACAATTGTCACTAAGATGGGAAATATATTTTGGGTATAATTATGCTTGGTTTATTGTGGATCTCAAGTTATTGCACTAGTGCCATTGAAATTATATTTCCATTGGGTTTACTCCTTTACCATGGCTGACATTTTACTGCCTTACTTCCATTGATGAATATGCCCTATCCGCTTACAGCCTGCATCACTCCTAAAATTCATATTGTTGGCTTCTACTCACCAGCTCTCAAACAACTTGACAGAAATCCTGGGATGAAAGTGATTGCAGACGCTTGCCCTTGCCCTGTACTGCTAAGCAGTATTACTTAATGATTTACCACTTCAGCTTTCAGATGCCTTTTATTTTGTCCAGAAGGCAACTTAGTCCACATCTATGTGAATATGTAATTTATCTTTGGCATGGAGACCTAGCAGAGAAGGGCTTACCTCCACACTGTTAAACTCTTGAACACTTAAACACAGGACAGATGCATGCAAAGGGTCTACTGAAAATGGTCCCATAGCTTCTGAAATATGACTGGGTATTTCTGGAGAGACAGTTACTTTTCTAGGCCCACAAACATTCCAAGAAGTGTCAGTTAAGCTGCTATGCCAAGGAGTGCTCTTCAATATTGAGACTGTTCACACGTGAAGAACTGACTTACTTCTAAAGATGCTTCTCTTTCTGCCTTTCTACTAACTGAGATATCTATGGATATCTTCCTCTCTCAGCCAGCCTTTGGCCTCTTCCCTTTTCCATTTCCCCACCCCCCCTGCACCAGCTAACAGTTAAAGCTCATACTACTCCAATAAGGCAAAAACAAGATGGTTCAGATTAGAGGACTTGCAATTTCTTGGAGGTACTGTAGCTTACAGCATTAGGATCTACATTATTTCACATCTACTTGGCAGAATCTCATAGGACTTCATTAACTCGCTTCCTAGGAGCAGAGTAATTGGCTTTTGAGTTGCCCAAAGTGATGTTCCTAGAGCCACCCCTTCCTATGTAAACATGTTTTCTCCATGGCAAGGTATTTCTGCCCCAAAACTACAGTTGCAATTTAAAAACAATTGGAAGAAGCATCAAATCTATAGACAAATAACCAGAAAAATCACAGTGCCTCTGTATTCAGCAGTGAAGTCAACAACAGAAAATTTGTGGCTATGTGCAGAAGTCTGCATCTCCTAATTTAGTCCTGTATTTGAACTACAGTAATAAACTGTGCAGGACAATGTTTTTACTTTAATGACTTCTGTTTAGATGTCTCATTTTGTTGAGCAGATTTTCTCTGAGTTTTTTCATTTGCAATTCTGTACTGTTTTGGAAAGCAAAATACAACATAGCCAAAGCCATAGCAACAACAATGTTAAATAGCAGTTTGCAATAGGAGCAAGGTTGTATAATTTGAGAAACTGTTCCACTTAATCAAATGTTGCATTTGGAAACAACAAATAGGAGGGCAGGTACTTGCCTATCAGCATTTGTAATGGAAATAGAACTGCACTTCCAGTTCTGTTTGAGATAGTGCAGCACGCAGTGTGATACAGAAAAATAATAGATGCTACAGAGATGCTGCATAAAGCCACAAAATAATTCATGGATTGGTTTAACAAACAAAGATATAAAAAAGCCCTTGATATTCATGAGATTCAGCAAGAACTGATAAAAATACAGCTTCTGATGCTTAACCCTTTATAGCTTAGGATGGTTTTTATTCTCACTGTAGTATAGGCATGCACTTTCGTGTGAGCAGAGCTAATAGAAACATCCACTGGAGAAAAAGATGAGAACCATACACACCAGATATTGTAATCTACCACCTCCCCTATTCAGTACAGAACAATTAATTCCCTCACAATAGCTTCTGAAATGAGGAAATATGTAAAACATATATAAAATATATTGATGTATCTTATTAGCTTTGTTTAATGTTCGTCACACTGGTCAAAGTTGCAACAGCAGAATTCCTGAGCTCAGACATCTCCAAGCTCACCCTATTCTTTCAGTAAAATAAGCATTTGTCTCAGTTTGGAGTTTCGTTAAGACAAAGCAAAATCCAAAACCAAATCAAATCTCTTACTTTTAAATTGCAATGTTAAAAAGAAATCCAAATTTGCACTTTATTGATAGTTATACTAAATTACTTTGTTCATTTGCTTACACACAGAATTCATTCATTCCAGTTTAACATATCAGGGTTATCTAGCAGAGAAGCTGTTGCTCTTTATACTACTTTAGCCTGAAAAAAATATAGATTTAATAGTATAACTTAAATCTATAGATCTCACTTAATCAGCATGAAATACACTTTACTAAAGATATCTCTGTCCCTTCTGATGTGAGGCTATAAACCAATGTATGAAGGTACAGTCCTTCATAATTCCTCAATAGCACACACATTGTATATAAATGTCTCTTGATTTTATTTGCTGTTCTTTCAAGTTCTGCATCAGTGAGAATCTTCAATAACAGAAGTAAGGCATTTAGAGGCTTCTGCTACCCTCTGCACCTTTCAGCAATAAATAAGACCCCAAACCTGAAGGCAAGGTTATCTACAAAACCCTTGATCTTGCAAGGAACCCATCTGATTTCAGTAGTGTTTCACACAGATCAAGTTAAAAGATACACGTTTTAATCACTAATTGCAATAATTTGTCAATTTTATTTGCAAAACTCTCTTTTTCTACAAAGTATGCTGAATTTCAGGACATGGAAAACCAGAGTATTTGGCATAAACTTTTCATTTGATTTTTTTTTAAAACAGCTGAACATATACTTTATTTCTTCAGATCAAAGTAAAAGGCATTTGGGAAAAAAACCCAAACAAACATAACAAACTTTGCTAAAACTGTAATTAAAAAAAATATCTTTTTTTTCTGAAAGCTTTCGTAGGTGAACTAAATTATACTGCACATATATAAATAAAAAAGAAAAGAGCAAAGAAGAACATGAATATATATTACTAGTGTAATTCATCAAAAACAGTTGACACTTCAATCTAATCCAGAAAATGAAAACACAGAACTTTATAGAGTTATAGGAAGTAAGCAATTTAAACGTACCATGGCACAAGGTCATCTAACAATGAAGTCAGGAAGATGTTCTCTTTTTATTCGCTCTCCTTCACTCCTTTAATCCTTCTGAATCTATCAAGTAAGATTAATATAAATCTTTTTAACAGCCAGAGGTGATCTTCAAATCATATAATTAATAGTACTGGTCCAAGTGTTCTATAACAGGTCCATCTTTCCATTTTAATGTAAAATGAAAGGGCACTTTATGTAGCTAAGCTATCACTCTGGGAAAGGTTTCTTTTTACATAATAAAGTAATATATGTTGTAACTAATTAGTTCATTGTTTTAAAATGTAATTTTTGGTAAAACTCACTGAGACAGTTCATCTTCCTTAAAAGAGTGCTGATGTGGAAAAAAAAATATTCTCAGAATACATTCACTGCTCATTCAAACATTCACTTGCCGAATCATTCCCCAAGCAGTCAGAGCTAAATGTATGAGGCAGAGGAAATACACTCAATTTGTTTTGAAAGTAAAACTCCAAGGCCATTTGATAAGCAAAAATCATATTCATGTCATACAGGTACTGTGGTTAAGTTTATTATTCCAATTAGGCCTGGAGAGCTTTCAATACTCTAAAAAAAATTACTTCACTAATATATATGTAAATACTTCAGCAAAACCGCTGAACCGTGATGAAGTTCAGTATTACTATCACAAATTAAAGATGGCATCTAAAAATGGACTGTCTAGAAGAATGATCAGAGTTCATGCAGAAGAATAATCTGTGATTTCAGCAGCCTACAAGCACCATAAAAACACCTGCAGTGTTGTTATTCATTAAATCTCAGTGTTATATGTAAGAAAACCACTCACTATTGAAATACAGCTAGGGTTGTGGTTGTTGCAGGGCAGTAGACAATCCCACGGGAATAGCAGCCTGAAGACACTCATGTTAGGGCTAGCAGACTAGCAGGCACTATGTTGTTCAAATTGACAATTGAAGATACTGTCTGTACTTATATTTTCATTATACCCTGTTAAACAAGGAAAAACAAAACCCCACAAACCAACCAAATAACCCCTCTATTTCTATTGTTTGGTTGTCTAACTGAAAGTGTATTTGTTTACAGAGATGTAACAGCACACTTCCTTGCCCCAGTAGACAGTGGGACAAGTGAGCCAAACAGTTCATTGAAGTCCTATCAAGAGGCAAAAATAGTTATATTGGAGGAAGGAACAACCATCCTCATACTTTCCAAAGTGTTTAGGGGTTTTGTAGCTCCAGGACACACGAGATGTCACATGTTTGCACCACTGCCTGCCTCCACGCAGACCAGCATTGCTCTACCCTTGGAGTCAAATTTCACACGACAGAATGGAGACAAGCCAAATGGAACGGATAAGCTCATGACTGCTTTGGTTCCTGCTTCTCTCCCTTGCCTGTACTCTCTTACACTGAGCCTTCTGCACGTGCAACATAGATTTAGACAGTATGATTTTTAAAGGCAATCTCTCAATTGACATGTAAGTTAGCTATGAGACATATGGGGCAGGATTCAGCTCTAGGTCATAGGCAGGTAAATACAGGTAACTATCTATGCACTGGGTCCACAAATTCTCACATCAGTCAATAAAGGTTAGTTTGGTGCCCACACATAGTTAATTTCATTTTAGAGGGATGCCCTAAAGTGTCAAAGACATCAGCCAAACGATAGCAGATGTTGTACTGCTATCACCCATGGTGATGGGTATTAGAGCAGTACCCTAAAGTATCTCAAATGACACTGTATGCCTACATGTAAGCAAACGAGTCGATCAATCCAGTAATTGATGGCCGATCTATTTAAGTCATCCTGTGGCAGGCACCTAAGCCTGACAACTTCCCTTCTACCTGCCCCTACTGCAAAATAATTGCAATATATTTTGATGCTGTCTTAAGTGCAGCTAACACGTAAATATTGCTCTCTCTTCCACTCTCTGATTTCCCAAAGATGAACATTGTTTAAAGCCTCCTCCACTTAAAATGAAATTAATTCTAGGAACAGCTCCATAGTAAGGTCTGATATCCCATAGTAAACCCTGTCATTGTAGAACCTATTACCTAAACTGTACTGCAGAAATAGTGTAAACACAAAAATAAATAGCTTATCCATCCACAAGTCATGATTGTCGGGCCTTGTTGGACCATGCACAGCATGAAGACCAGGAAGCACTTGAATTCAATAAGTGTACTCCCCGATGAGGCGATTTTCACACAGGGAACTAGAAGGGAAAGGAGGATGCTCCACGGGTCAGTAAAAGCCGATTTTAAACCAGTTTCAAATTACGAGGTACTAAGAGCCAGGAACAATCTCCCCAAGAGCTAAGCAACCCTATCTCTCCCTGCTGTGTCAGTGTAGAGGCAGGCATGCAGGGAAGAGCTCTGGGCATTTCAGCCATTTGGACAGTCACAAGAGACCTTCACTTGCAGCATTCACCAAGCAGGAGCCAAGACATATCTCTATAACAAAGATGAAGAACAGAAAATCAATGGGAAAAGCAAGTGATGGAACAAAACTATTTTGTGTCACTTTTCTTAGCTTAAGGTACCGAATATGATATTTCTCTAGCTGCTGTTGTGTCTAGGCATGAGATATCTGCTCATTTTTGGCACAACTCATGACAAAACTGAGCAGGAGGAAGAGAAGGTCATCATAGCATCTGACCTACTTCAGAAAAAGGATTATTTTATATGCTGTGAAGGACAGGGAATTCAATGTGAAGTTAGGCTGAGAAAATGGATATTTCAAATAGCAAAGCCAGAGGGAAAAAAGTAACAAAAATATATGCCAAGAAAGTTATGAAGGTCCCTGAATGTGAAGAAAGGAAACCTAAACTTAATGCCTACATCTACTGCAGCCAAATGTCAGATATCCTGATAATTAATCAAACCTTAAGAGACTAGAGATCAGTAGGAACAAATTTACCTTGCTTACATGCTAACAGTATAGACGATCCCATTTGTGAGAGGACTAGGCAGCTACAATCTCTTCCCTGGTTTCTCCCTGTTTCTGATGTAGCAAAGAAAAGGTAAAAAAATGCAACTCAGAAGGTAAAATAATTTTCACCCAGAGATACAAGGAGACAGTAGAACCCATGCAGTGATCCTGTGATGTGGGAGAATAGGTCTCTGTCCTCTCATAATTTGTATATGATAAAAAGAGACAAAAGAAATGCCAGCCAGGAAGAACACAAAAAGTATTTACTACAAAGCACAAATTCTATTTTCAATTATATTGTAACTGCTTGCAGCTGATTTCATTTTTTTTTTAACTGGAATTCACCCAAACAATAGATTACAGTACAAAGCATTTTATAGATGTCATCCGGAACTGGAATTTGTGGCACCCACCCATAGCCAGTATGCAAGGCTCCCTCTTCCATGTTTTACAGGATTGACCATTTGTCTTCATAAAAACCAATTGACCTCAATGTGTTACCACTGGCTATGGAATTGCAAGTTTTTAATACTTTACATAATTGCGCAGATTTGCCTTTGATTCCAAAACTTCTTTTTTAAAACCCATTTTTTTAAAAAACAGCACAAAAGGAATTTAACTTGTCAAGTGGCTGTTAAAGCTGAAAATGAAATATCATAAGAAAAAATGTCTGGGCTAGACCTTTCTGACCCAAACTTCTCTTTCGCCAGCAGAACAATTTGTCTCACCAGTCACTGTATGGGCTCCATCAATTGTACAGCTGATGTTTTTTCTGGACTTGTATCAAACAACCTCAGCACATTGATCAGGGCATTCTTAAACCTCTGTCCTTTGACGCTAAATCCAGAAGTTCTCTTTTCATGTGCAGTCAACACACAGACATTGATGACCCAAATATGACGGATTTTATCTTGAAGGAGACAGAATAATTAAACATGACCAACAAGTTCCTGAAATGTTTCCTTCAGCTTTGCCTCAAGTATGTAACATATTTTCTGGACTTTCTTCCCAGGTTTGGTTTGGTTTGCTTTGTAAGGGAAAGCAATGCTGTTGTATATCACACAAAATAATGACGTAGTGAAGAGTGATGAGTGACAGAATCCAGCAGAGGGACAGAGTTCAAACAGAAATGTTTCATATCTTAAGCTATATTTTGTCAATAATGTAAAATTTCAAGACTTGGCAGATACCTTTGATGGGCATTTACTTTCCTAAAAGACTAGAAAGAAATTCTTTCCTCGGAAAACCAGGAGCAGTCAACGAAACCCCTCATCATCACTAGAAATGCAAATATAGGGAAAATTTATCCAGTGACCTTACTCAAAAAATTGTGAAAATCTGGATGCAAAAGACCCACCATTCATACTGTTGGCTATTGCCCATCTTTTGCACTTGTTTCCTTTTGTCTTATGTGCCTATATAATGATGTGGCTTCTGCCATCACTGCATCCAACCACCTCCTAAACACGTTACACTTTTTATTTCCCAGCTTGTAGAAATAGCTTGTCTGTTTCATGCACCTACATGTATGAAATATTATGACAGAAAAATTGCATAAAGTTTTTTTTAAAAAATGTTTTGTTCTATACAAATTAATCTCCATGGTCAGTCTAAGCCTAAACATGAATCCCAGTGACGATCACATAAACATTTTGCCTCCTCGTGCACATTCAATTCTCATTGCAGTGGACACCAGTTATCACAGAGCATTGAAAATAGTTACTTAAGTAGATAAAGGGACTTTGTGGGCTTGCAGGGAGAGAAGCAGCTCAGTATATGGCAGTGGGAAAGGCAGGGCTGGCCCATGGTGCTAGGCAGAGCTGAAGACAATAGCTGAAGGGCTGACTAGGGATGGAGAGAAGAAGAAGGAGGGGTAGCTCACAGAGCAAGGTAAGATTGGCTGAAAGAAACTGATGAGGAAAAAGTGTCAAGTACAGTGTGCTAGACTCTAGCACTGGCAGCACAAGGCAAGCACGGCCAGCAACTGCCTGGCAGCACGAAGCACAGCCAGCAAAGAGGAGGTCAGCTAACATGACAGGAGCCACCACATCAGCTCATTCTGAACCAGTGTGAGCCAGCAATCCTTAATAATTTAAAACCATGAATGAATATAATTGCAGGAGGAGGAGCATTTTAAAACCCCTTGCCAGGGAAACAATCTACAATTTCTTATTGTTGTTCTTTAGGAATTAATTAAGGCTACTCTGGTTTTCTTATCTCTCTCAAGTAGGAATATAATTTCTTATTTCATTTAATTCGTGCTTTTGAAGTCCAGGCAGATTCCAAAGCTAGTAAAAAGCTGGATAACAAGTAGAATGTGTGCAATATCAGTTTCTAAAAGCTAGAACCTCTTCCATCTTAATAATTGCTCTACTCAGAATCTCATTTTGATACACTATAATAGCTGAATAAACAAAACTAACTGATCCTGCAGACACTACTAGCTCATGAGTACATTCTTTTGTGAATGGACTATTTTAAAGAAAAAAAATGAAAGCTTATCAGACACAAACCACCAATGTCCAAGTTAAATGAATACTACCTGTAAATACAAAATAAATACTACTACAAAACAGCAAAGAGATCTAATAATCATTAGCATATAGCTGCCTCTGTAAATCCTGGGTAAGATAAGATCATAAAATCAGTTAAATTATATTATCATCCAATCATCATACAATTCCCATACTTATTTCTGATATTCCAGATTCTAGCTGTCAGCCACGCTGAAATCCAGAGGGTCTATCTAGATGGCACACACGCTCAGTTCTTACCATTGAACGGTGGCATTTGAGGCCAGGTCTTTTTTTTTGTCACTGAAGATGGAACAGCCTATGGAGACCAAAGATAAAGAGATACTCCTAAGAAGAGAGAGCCCCCAGATAACTGAGTGGGGGGACAAAAACTGTGTTAGAATTATGCTGATAATAGATCTCAGCCACAGGTTCACTGACTCTTTCTGCCTTTTAAAAGCAGTGAAGCTTGCCTAATTGAGGCACTTTCAACAGTACTGCTGTATCTCAGGGAATCTGAATAAAATTGCTGCTTGCAAATGTTGTGTACTTGATTTTTTTTTCCTGAGAATGGCAAATTTAGTAGTTACTCATTTTCATTTCTAGCCTGCGTTTCATATTTGATTAGATTTCTTATAGCCACTTTCCATCTACTACAACACTCTGCACATGCAACGAACTCTCCCTGACCAGGAAGTGAATGATCTACCTCCCAACCCAGCTTCCAGCTTTGCTGGAATTCAGAGGTGCATCATGACTCGAATCATGCAGTTTTCCTGACAGAAAGTACTGAGCCCAAAATTATAAAGAACATCTGGGGTTTTTTAATATTACTACGGTTCATAGAAAAAATAGTGTGCAGTCTTCACAGAGCTTTGTGTGAGGAACAGAGCATAAATGTTGTTACTGAAAGAACAGACTGTTGTCCCCTGCACTGTGTCAACACTTACCTGTTGACACATGCTGTGACACACCATATGTTCTGGTTTTATTTATGATCTAGAATGATAAAATGTCTTTCTTTGTGTGTAAACCAGAGATTCCTGGGAGCAGGGAGCTCGCCACAGTTTTCCGCTCATTTCCTTGACTACATATGGTCATGTAGATCTTGTTTTCTTCCACCAGTGTTTCAATGTGTCCTACTTCCAAGCTTTCAAAGCAGTGGCTTTCTTCTCTCAAGGCAGTATTCAGATTTCCTCCCAAATAGAATCCTAGAATGATTTGAGTTGGAGGAGACCTTAAAGATCATCTATTTCCAACCCCCTTCTGTGGGGGGTTCCAAGGACATTTTCCACTGGATCAGGTTGGTCATAGCCTCATCCAACGTGGTCTTGAACACCCCCAGGGATGGCATTCAAATCAAGGATGCTGTCCTCAGTTATATCTGCAGCCTCTTGTGATTCACCAAATGAATCCATCAACGAATCTGGTATACCTGCTACTCAACACTGATGAGTCCACATCTGGAGAACTGAGCCCAGTTCTGGGATCCCCAGTGCAAGATACAGATTTGCTGCAGTGAGTCCAGTGAAAAGTCACAAATATGATTAAGGGACTGGAACATCTTTTCAGGTGAGAAGGTACTGAGAGAGGTGGGACTGTTCAGCCCAAAACAGTGAAAGATCAGAGGGACCTTATCAATATATATAGACACCAGATGGGAGGCAATGAAGAAGGGAGATGCAGATTCTTCTCAGCAGTGACAAGGACAAGAGGCAATGGGCACAAGATGAAACAGGAAATTCCATCTGGGTTCAAGACAACACTTTTTTTTTTAATGTGAGGGTAATCAAACACTGACATGGGTGTCCCAGAGAAGTAGTGAGGTCTCCATCTGTGGAGATATTTACACTTTGACTGGACAGGCACCTGGACAACCTGCTGTAACTGCCCCTGCCATCAGCTGGGGGTTGAACTAGATGGTCTCTAGGGGTCCCTTCCTACCTAAATGATTCTGTGATTCTGTGAATCACTCAAGATCCTCGTGTTACAGGCTGACATACAAGAGAAGTAACACTGAGTTAAATTAGAAGTTTCACAAACACGGGCAAAAAATTATCTAAAATTCTATATTATGTATTTTTTACATACAGGAAGTTGTAACTGACATAAAGAGAAATATAACTTTTTTGGGTAAAGGTCTATGACAGACAAAAAAGCTAAACTTATGATGATAACCATGTTCCTATATAGGAGTAATTTTTTTTTACTAGATGTCCTAAACCCTTTTTTAAAATCTACTATTATCAAATAGAAAAAAATTATCTCTTTTGTAAGGTTAGGCAAATAATCCATCCAGAATTAACATGCAGCTTCAATCCCCAAGAATATTTTGGAGGAAATTATTCTAAAATAAGATTCAAATCTTTATAATTAAGAAAGGCAAATATATTAATAAGGATAAAGGGATACATTTCTAATCTCCAAGTTATGCAAATTACTCTGATTTTTGTCATTTATTTCAGAACAGCAGAACAATGGAGGGTTTTTTTCACATGCATGACAATTCTTCTCATTTATGCACTTGACACATCACAACTGGGTATTTATTCTTACATGGCAAACCTTAATGGCATTGAGACTATAAATGCATTTCTTTTAATAAATACATTCACACTTTTAAAATCATAATGTTTATAAATATTTTTATTTATGAATAACCTTTACAAAACCTTCAGACCTCAGCCTATTATTGTTCTAATTATTTGCTAGATACAAAATTACAGGAGATCAAGGGGACAAAATTTCTTCGGACAAAATTTCATGTCTCCTCTTTGCCTTTGCTTTTTTTTGTCCACATGCCAAACACTGGGCTAGCCAAATATCAAAAAAGGTTTGAACCCTGTGTTTAACAGATGTGCCAAATACATTTTTGTCTAAAAGAGAGCTATACAAATCTAGTTTGTTGTTGCCTCTCTTTCTTTTCACTCCGCTAACATAACAAGGAAGAACAACTTGATAATACCAAGATTGGGTTAATCATTGCTATTGTGTACACAGCACACTGAGACTCTCCCTGTGCTCCGCTGAGGAATTCGGCAGTGAATGCCTTGATAATACAGCAGCACAGGGAGATTCCTGAGCTGGCTCAAAAGAAGTAGAGGACAAGTTACTTGCTAATACAGCTTCATGGCTTTAGATAAGCACCTCCTTAACAGTAGGTATAGGAGACCTAAACACTGTTTTTCCTCTTGGGAATATGTTCTAGCACACCTCATACCCCCTACCTGATGATTCTCATGCTATGAGACACATCCTGGAAAATGCCTCACAGCTTAAGAGATAGGGAAGGGGTGCTTGCCCAGGGAGCTGCAGGTGGCAGAGCAAGGGTTTCTGGGTCAATGTGGTCACAGGAATGGAGCAGCAGTAGGAAGGGCTAAATTCTGCAAGCAGGTTGTGCAGAAGAAATGCACAGGTGCTAGGATTGCTCTTAGCTTTTCAGATGTGAAACACTCACAGTGGTGAGCCATGGGCTGCTTCTGCATTTTCTTTTTGTGCTACATCCCTATCTTCAACCACTGTCTTCTCTGCACCACACTGTTCCCCATCCTTGTCTTGCCTTTTGAGTGCCTTCACTGTGCTGCTTTTACAGGACCCCCAATAACATCATCCCCAGATATACTCTCTGTTTCTTAAAAAAAAGGGAGTACGATTCCAATGATAGTACTTCCTATACTTATCAAACCTGACATCAATTATTTCACTTCCATTTCTGTATTTGATATTCATAGGCTTTAATAAATCTCCATTTTAAGTGCCCCAAACCACATCTATGAACTGGAGGAGTTTCTACTATTGTAGAGAAACGTGGAGGTTCTTCAAATGTAACTGATCTTGTGTAAAGATAGAGAGAAATATTGGAAGGCTTGATCCCAAGAGGACTCTCAAATTTGCAGGCTATATTCTGTTGGCAATATCACTTTCCTGCAGGCAGGAAATTCATTACAGCCGTAGCTAACAGGCAATATTTCTTCACACAGAAGGAGTACACAGTTCTGCTTGTTATGTTATAGGGTACAAGGATGGTGGAAAGACAGAAAGAATCCCAAGTAATGGAATATTTTCTATTTTCTATCACAGAACTTTGGAGAAACTAAAGGCAGATATTGAAGAAAAGGTTTTGCATAAGAAAACAGCTTTTTTTGGTATAAGTGTCAGATAGTAAATGAAGGAATTCTCAGCTATTTCTCCAAAAAAAACCCGAAGGTAGGTTTGAAACAAAGGCACTCTTAACGACACTTTTCTTAATACTGCTGCTGTTAGTGCCAGTGTCTTTAGTTTCAGGATAGACTAGCAAACTCAGCAGGGCACAAACTTCCACGTACAGCACACTAAAGCTAAAGTTGCTGTGAGAGGGGAACCACAATCCATCCCACTCCTACCAGTTTGATGGCAGTACCAGCAACAGATACCTAGAGCCTGAAGAAGGCTCACAGGTCAGCAGGAGAGCACCTGAAGAGCAGCACAAAGGAATTACAGTCACTCCAGCCAGTAAGCCAGATTCATTGAGGACCCAACTCAAATGCCTCTGTGCAACACACATTGCACGGGTAATAAAGAAGAGCAGTTAGAGACTGAGTGCAACAATCCAGCCAATTCCTTATCCACCAAGTGGTCCATCTGTCAAATCCATCTCTTTCCAGTTTAGAGACAAGAATCTCATGTAGGACAGTGGCAAATGCTTCTCACAAGTCCAGGTAGATGATATCAGTTGTTCTTCCCTTATCCATCAACACTGTAGCTCTATCATAGAAGGCCACCAAGATTGCCAGGCACAACTTGCCCTTAGTGAAGCCATGTTGGCTGTTACTAATTACTATCTTATTTACCATGTGCCTCAGTAGAGTTCCCAGGAAGATCTGCTCCATGATCTTGCTGGGCACAGAGTTGGCACTGACTGGTCTGTAGTTCCCCAGGTCTTCATTATTTCCCTTTTTAAAAATGGGAGTTATGTTTCCTTTTTTCCAGTCAGTGAGAACTTCACCAGGCTGCTATGACTTGTCAAATGCGGCTTAACAAAGTCATCTGCCAGTTCCCTCAGGACCCACAGATGTGTCTCATCAAGTCCCACGGACTTGTGCACCTTCAAGTTCCTTAGATGGTCTCACATCTAATGCTTTGTGAGGGTGGTGAGGCATTGGAATAGGTGCCTACAGAAGTCTTGGATGCCGCATCCCTGGAGGTGTTCAAAGCCAGGTTGGATGAGTGTTTGAGTAATCTGATCCAGTGGAAGATGTCCCCACCCATGGCAGGGAACTAGATGATCTTTAAGGCCTCTTCCAAATCAAACCATTCTATGATTCTATGGTGGTTCTATGAACACTGATGACAAGGGCAGGTATTGCTTTGTGAAACAGAATTAACGCAGCATTTGACTATTCTGCATATGGATATAGATGAGTTCACAAGGTCCCAGTTCTATGAAAAGTTTACATGAATAATTGTAACGCTGTGAATAGGCCCGCTGAAAGTTATGAGAATTTTTAATGTCCAAATCCCTTATTTTTGTATATGAATACTTGATCTACAAATAATGTGACTATGTACATATATCAAATGATGAGACACATTTGACAAACAGATCTGAAAGCTCAGCTTTCTTTTTTTCCATAGGTTTTCTGGAGAACAGAGAAGTTCTTTTCTTAAAATAAATCACTCCAGACAGTATTTTCCAGTAAAATAATTAAAATTATACTTGCAGGCATAACCACATACCTAGACTGCCCTATTCATCAGACCTTGGCTATATAGCCGACAGAACTTTAAAAAGCTACAAGATTTCTAGTTGGCCTCCTTCTTGGCTCCCCTTTGCAAATCTGTTTGAGTCCATGCAGTAAACAAATTTAAAAATGTAAGCAGAGCTCCAGAATAACTCAATGTCACTTGAAACCAGAAGCTTGTCCCTGAATCCGAGAGAAAAAAGATTTGCAGCTGTTGAACGAGAGTTTACAGGAGACGCAGAAACCACAGCATCACTTGCAAAATCATATATGTAAAATCCTCTGCAAAGTTACAGAATACTTAAATTCAAAAGTCAGTAAAAGAAAAAAATCAGATATTTGCTACTTAAACAAGAAAGACAGATCTTATTGTACATGAGAAAATAGTCCAAATTAATTTTTCACACTGAGATAATTTTGAGGTAGAAAATTTCAGAAAAATACAGTTAAAAATATGTAAACGTGAAAATACACTGTTTATTTTGTAAAAAAAAAAAATCTACTTTTTTTCCTAAGAACTCTGACTTGGAAGAATGTTGCAGTTGAGCAAGCCTCAGAGTAAAATAGAAAGAAAAAAGAAATCTATCAACCATGCAGACACATTGAGTCTGTGTAGTTCATCACACATATTAGTGACTACAGAAAAAATCACTTCTGTGCAAGACTGACTTTTACCTTGGGGAGAAGGATCCATCTCTACTAGAACATTAAAACCTTCCATAAAATCTCTGAGGCTTACTTCCTCGCTGCGCTGTGTGCCAGAACCAAGACTCATATCAGAACAGGTAGCACTGTATATGCCAAGGCCAGAAATACATACTGGAAGAAGAAATACATTGCCCTGGCATAGCACCCCTCATCTGCCTATACCTTTTCCAATTGCGTGAATACAGAGGACTAGAGCAGCTGCTGCCTCCATTACTAACATATCCCCACTCATTTTTTTCTTGAAAGTGTCAATAAAAAAGATTAAACTGATACTAATCAAGCAGTGGATTAGTACTGTGTTGAATGTAGACTGAGCTCCCCTACTTTGTTTCCAAGAGGCTAATAAGAGAACACTGACCGGTAACTGCTTTTGTCCAATTCTGACTGCACAAAAGAAAGGAGAAAAGGTGAAGATATTTACATCTCTCAAGGCATCAATTGGTGTGGACATACTTTGCTCATCTTCTCAAAATCCCCATCGATCCCGTGTCATTATCTCAAAAAATCAATAGGTCATTACTACTCAGAACAAACAGCAATTGCACCTAAATACAATTAATCTTGTGAGTGTCTTAAAATGCCTTGGAAATAACAGCTCAGATGATCTTTAGAAAGGAAACGGGATGGTCAGAATTGTAATGGCATCAATATTGGACATTAATTCTTATTATCAAAATAATCATTTTGCTCTTAAGTGCCTAATAATATTGTCAATATTCAAATAAGAGATATTAACGAAGAGACACACCCTAGCACATTTTTAATTGAAAGATTTTCTTCCTGAAGTCTGTGTTTGTGATATTGCCGATTGTTTAACAAAATACGTTAAAATCACTATCTGTTATACTCACTACATACTGTTTATTCATTGCTAATTATGAAGACCAACACGGAGGCATCACTTTATAAACAATAGCTACTGAGTGCTACTGCAAGAGAAATATCATTGCACCCTTTTCACACAGAGGAAAAAGTTATGTATTGTCAGTCACTGAAAGAAGTAGAGACCATGTATAATTATGTCTTGTCAGTATGGTGAGTTAGCTGTGGTTAACAGCCAAACTCCCACCCAGCCACTCACTTATCTCCATCCTCAGCAGGTCAGGGGAAAACAGGATGAAAAAGTCATGGGTTGAGATGAGGACAGAGAGATCACTCACTAGTTACTGTCACAGGCAAAACAGACCTCACTCGTTTAATTTATTGACAATTAAAATAGAGCTGGATGGTGAGAAACAAAGGCAAAAATGAAAAACATCTGCCCTCCATGCAACCCTCTGTTTTTCCTAGGCTTCTTCAGACCAACTCCTACAGCTTCTCATCATTCTTCATTTCCAACTCCTCTACCCGTTCTCCCATCAGCAGGGCAAGGGAGAGGGAATAGTGGCTGGGGTCAGTCATAACAGCTCGCCCCTGACATTCCATACTCCTCACACTTTTCCCCTGCACCACTGTGGTACCATCCAGGAGCTGCAGGGGAGTCTCTGCTCTGATATCTAGAGCAATACCTCCTCCCCTCCTTCTTCTCTCACCTTAGCGTCGCAGGCCGGTTTCTTTCGCGTTTTTCGCTCACTGCTCACTCATAGTGCAGTGCTTTGCCCTTTTAAAAATACATTTTACCCAAGGCACCACCAAGCTGGCTGAGAGGCTCAGCCATGCCCTGTGGTGGGTCAGTTGGTGAGACAGAAATACAGCTTGGGTTCACACAAATGGAGGAGTAGCTGCTGCTCTCTGCTGACCACAGAGGTCCAGAAGTGGCATGAGCTGATACGGAACGACATACACATCAGACTGGTTCTATCCTCTGGAGAGCAGTGCCAGCTGTAACGCTTTTCTGCTGGTGTGGATGCCTCTGCCTCCACTGAGTGCTACAGTGTAGACCTATATTCTCTCCATGTGTATGTCCTCTCCTCTCCACAATGGGATGCTTTGCTGGGGCTGCTACCACGCTTATTGCAGGAGAAAATTAAGACTTAGAAATTTTTTCCTAGTTATAAAATTCTGGTGGAGGCAGACCCTAATACCCCAAAGATAAGAGCTCCAATGGAGATGACCTGATCAGAAAGTCCAACTTGTCATGTTCTCCCACCGAATCTGAAAATCTTTTATTCCTGGGACTACAAGAAATGTTTTTTCAATCTGTGTGGCTCAGGTCCTTTTCAGGTTCCTCCTCTTTCAAGCAATTCTCCACATTCAGAATTTCCCCACCTCCATTGTACCCGACAAGTGATGCTCACTGAATATTCTATTAGTGAACTGCTGTAATTAATTTTACAGAGAGAAAAACTTTAGAAACCAGTTCAGAAATAGGAGATTTGCAACAACCATTGCTGCTTATTACCAATGGAAATATAAATGCCCAAAAGAAGATAAAACACTCATCGAAATAATGAAAAAAATGTGAGAGAACATGAATTTAAAATTCCATTACTTATTAGATAAACAATGCAAGTGAGGGAATTGAAATTTGCATGAAATAATTAGAGCTACGAAGTATTCTTGAAACTCTCAAAATACACCTTAAGAGTGAAAAGTTCATGCCTCCCCATATAATATTATGAAAAATTAACTTCAATATTAAAATCCTATCAGTGCAATGCATATGCCATTTTTTCTTGCTGTAATATAGCTTTTTACAATGATCATTTCCCAATTATTATCCTGAATAGTATCGCAATAGACAGAAATAGAGATGAATGCCTCATTGCTATATAACCAACATCGAATACTTTCATTATTTTTTATTTTTTCTTTCAAAGGAGGAAATTAAACTACTGCTTATAAGATTTAGTGGCCCTTCAAAAAACAAAGCCATTAGAATGAGTGGCACATGATCAGAAAAAGTGTATTCTGAGTGTCTGCGCAGTTAATAAGCTGCTGGACTTTGAGATATTAAACCAATAAATTTATGATACAAGTTCATGAACAAAAAAAGTTGGAGAGTGCGTAGGCAAGTGCTCTATAGGATTCCATTTATTTGCTTCGTGACAGCGAGTCCCTGTATATTATAGTTCAAATCAAAATCCATAATGAAGACAGAAAGTAGAGAAGCAGGACACTGCTTTAGAGGATAGGTTGTAAGAGGGACCAGATAAAGTGAGGAGAAAGAAAAATTAGAATTAAGATGTCAGGCTTCGCCTTGGTCGTTTTGCTTGTACATCTCCTCTCACCCTACTGAATGGTATTTAGCTGTTAGGAATCTTTTGACTATATTTAAAATCCACAAAATACTTTTATTAATTATTCTTGCGAGTAATAAGTATCATCTCTTATATAGAGCAAGACTAGTCAATCATATTGCTTACATTACAAAAATCAGCTACCTGACATTGTGTTTTTCTAATTGTTTATTATTACCCAGAATCACAGATTGTCATCGTACCATACTGGGAAAGGTACTATAGAAAAATACTAAACCAAAAAAAAAGTTGCGAAGAAAAAAGACATGGATGGATGTGGGTAGTTTGTTGCATTAAAACTTATTTGCTAATGAAACAATGTTTGTCAACCGCACCAGTGGGGATCTGAAATACAAGTTGTCCAATAATTTTCAAAGTTGTACTGACTTCACAGTAAAAGAAATAAGTCTTTGGAAGAATTAAGGAATGATAATGAACTGAGTTCGCAAGTGTTACTCAGAAGATACCCCTAGATAAGATGAGAGCATGAGAGAAAGCAAAAAGGCGCTGGTTTGAAAACTTTTGAAGTAAATAATGAATATAGGTATTATTAAAGATTAGAAGGAAACTGAGGGTGGATAACCAAGGTGATAGAAAGAAAATGCAAAACCAAGTTAAATACATTTCTGTAAAAAAAATGAGTAGTCCAGTTCTAAACTTTCTCTTTTAGGGAGCTACATCCTTAACGCCAGAAATCCTCCCAGCAACATAGTAAGGGGAAGGAAGCTGTAAGATATAGACCACATGAAGTTACGACTGCTTTAAAATCTGGGCTAGGAGAAAGATAGTGAATTGGTGACAACCACATCTCAGCAATGAAGATTATAGTACTCAACTGCAGCATACTGCCTCTGAAAAGGATTTCAATTTTTTCTTCTTCATCTATGGGAACACAATTGCAGCCTGGGAACGGTCCTTACTCTCTCTAATAAATAAAGCATCCAACACAATACAATGAAAAATAAATGAGTCAATTGCTGTGTGAGGTCAAAAAATCTGCTTTACCCTTTGACTTGCATAGTATTGCACTGGGTACAAATCAGGATTAGTATTTGAATAATTCTGTACCAGACAGTCAATTTATATGATGAAAATAGAACTTGCCTACTCAATACTCTACTTACCATTGCAAATGAAGGGTGAGATTGATAAATCATCCAGTTTCTGCCAACTTCTACACAAATAAGTTACCTATAGGCCAGAATTAATTTGTTACAATGACACTGCAAGGTCAGGTGTTCCGAGGAAGCATTGTGCTAACCCCTCCACAAAGGTATGATGGCAGAGTCATCTATTTGTCCTCTTCAAGTTTAGAACTGATATACTTACCAACTTTTTTTGACAGGAAAAGGTGACGGCAGGCCAGAGGAGGAGCTTCTGAACCAGCAATTTTACAGTGACCTGCATACCAAATGTAAAAGAGCAATAGTTGCATTCCCAGTATTACTGCTAGTTCAAAGACTGTGAAAATGGAATTTAGGGAACAAATTTGCATCCCCACATAATCTCACATGCCAGGCTGTTGTGGGGAATTAGGAGAATATAAAATTCCTATCTGTATTCTTCATCTGTAATTTTAGTATACACTTTTCACCTGAGAAGTCTGGTCCAATGAATCACTTGTATTATCTAAGCTCTTCTGCCTTAAGGGTTGGATGAAGAAGTATGAAAAACCACAAAATCTCTCTGCATGAAGAGGAAAAGCAAAACAAAATAAAAAGTTAAAGAAGAAAGAAGTTTCTCCTTAGCTACTGCCAAATATCAAATTAGTTTCTCTTCATTTGAAGACTCACTTTGTATTAACTTTTCTTCTGTCATTACAGGAAACAACTTGCCTGAGGCTTCATCCTTTAAAGGCTATTTCTGAGATGTTTTGCCTGTAATTGTTAGTTGTTATGAGGTCGTCTTGCTCTTCGATCACAGTTTGTGAAGAGAAAAACCTGAACAAACATATTATTTTTAAAACCATGATGACTCACGATAGCAAAATGTCATTCATGTTCCATTTCTGCATACTGATCTTTTCTCTGCATACATGAGATATACATATAATGGTATGCTTAAAGGGAAAAATATGTATTTGAAAGAAAAAAACCCACCCTGTTCAACAGTCTAAAATGCAAACTAAAGCTTACTTGCCAAAAAAAGATATTCATATCAATCCCTATGATTCTCCTCGCCTCCAGTTGTAACAGAAAAATGAAGTGATTAACACAAAACCAGCAAGGTTGTTTTTAAGCCTTCTTGGAACATTGAGACTAAAGGGCACTAGAGCTGTAAGATGTACCAATTAATCCCGATTCTGTTCCTTACTGGACACATTGGCAAGTCAGTGTGGACCTGTACACATAGCTCTTAACTGAATTTACGATTACAGAATTGTTGACCCTGAATGCAGCTTCTGCTAAATACTGCTGAGGAACAACTGTTAGTAACCATGAACAGCAACTTTAGAAAACCATACTTACATGGTGAAAAAATAACAAAGTATGAGATTTACTTTGCAGCTATCACAACCTTAAAGTTAGAAGGAAGCAATCCTGGAGTAAGTGCTCAGGGTCCGTCTACATTCAGTGGAGAAAAATGTGGCCTTCAAAACACCTCTAAAGAGAAATTTCAGGCACTAAATTTGGTATCTAAAACAAGGTGCTTAGGAGTATTTCCTTAGTATGTGTAGATTACATTATTATTGAAGGCAGGATCTTGTAACTCATTTTGCATTATTTGAGAGACTCAAGAAGAAGAAGGCTGGTTTTCTTTCACTCCTTTTTCTGCAAGAGGACATCCCAAGGCAAACTGACTAATATGTAACTTACGACCCTTCTAGGAACATTTTCTACAGAAACACATTCTCTGGTCCATATTAATGAAGCTGCATGAAAGAATATTAATACAAACACAATGAAATAATTGTAGTTGCTAAGACACTCTTGAATGAGACTTTTATCTTCTTACCATTGGAACAAACAGCCAGCCAATTGTGCAGCAACCAGATGAGCCATGTCACACTCCAGGCTCCAAACCACAGCACGCTCAACAGCTGTGTAGTTGACTGCTTCTTGAGGCAATTATTGAAAAATAATCATTAGTATCTCAGTAGTGCAAGAGACTCATTACATAGATGATGAGTGTGATATTATGCTTTCTTATCTGACATAACAAATGAAATATTTAGCTATGGCTTTAGCTATCCTGCACAATTAAGGCCAATAGCTGAATGCAATTCCTTTATGAGAGCTTTTAGGCCAGTGATCCTTACTAAACATATGACTTGTTTCTATAAAAAAGCGGATCTCAGTGAGTGGGAAAAATAGCTCTAAGTCTTGGATTCTTTTATCTTAAATAAATTATCTTGGAAAGCACATTTGAGAATGCTAGGACTTGTGTAATATCATGTAACTTCAAATTACAAGTTATGAATTTATACTGCAAGGTAAAACTTTTTGTAGCTTTTCAGTTTGACAGTACAAAGTGCTAGTTATACATGACATAATGAAGTCATACAAGACAGAAATGAATTATTCATGGAACTGGTCATACTTATTCTGAAAAATCTTGAATGTATTATTCTTCAAGTATTATTCCACATAACTGGAAAGAAAAACTGGGAACAAAAAGGGTGAGAGATCTTCACAGACAAATAACCCAAAACACACAAACTTTCTAGCCATCGCTGTTTCTCAGAGTGATGTAGCTCAATCTCACCTTGTCAAATTCAGGTCTAATAATATGCTGTTGTTTGGGATGGATATAATGACAAAATAGTCTCTTAGTATGTTTGAGATGGATATAATAGCAAAACAAACTCTCAGCATGCTGTAAGAAACTGAAAAAAGGAAAACGATAGATTTTTTTTTATCTGATATTGTATAGTAGAATATAGACCATGTACTGAATTTAACCTTCACACTTGAATCTTATCATGACACTTTCTTCTCCCTTAAACTGACACCTTAATTAGGTGTGTGTCTATCTTTAAATTATTACAGAAGAAATAGAATATGAAATAGATTATACCCAAATTACTTGGAAAAATTTGGTAGTTTTAAGATGAGAAAACAATAAATTTATCTTTTTCATGTAATGTCATAATTTATTAAATGTATTTCACTATCGAAAGTAAGAGGGTATTTTTTCTATAGAGGTCACCCTTCAGTGATTCCTGTCCATGTATTCTTACTCTGTTTCTGAAGAACGTTCGATTTGTGAGACAAAAATTAAAGAACTGTTTTATGAATTCAATTATAACAATAGAGGAAAGAATGAGCAAAGCAGAACATCAGAGTATGAAAATTTCCTTGCAATGGGCAAGGCACTACAAATACGCCTAATACACTTAAAAGTGTGGTTTTGTTCTCTGAGATGAACAAATATGCACAAAGCAATTCAGTCCTTTAGAGGTCTGAATCTTGTCTGCTTTGATATGAATACTGAGACAACTGTTTAGAGTGCTGTTTCTGATAAGAAAAAAGCTGAAGCAGGAGAAGGCATTTGAACAGTATAGGGATAGTCACACTTGTAAGAACTAGACACAGTTTCATGTGGAGTAATTTCAAAAGCAAAGGGAACAACACTATTCTAATGTCAGTAATATATTCTAGTTTCATAGTCTTTATTTTGATTACTTATACAACCTACTATACGTGCCAGGTCTAATAATTGTGAAACTGAGAAGTATCACATATTTCTGCATTCTTATCTTTTTCCTTTCTCATCTATAAAGTTTTCAGTTTTAAAATGTTTCGGTATTAATTATGTTTGCTCTTAACTTCCAAAGAGAAGGATCATGGATGGGTCAAAAGCAAGAGTGGGAAGGTGAACCTTAGTGGACTGACTGGGAGGTATGAAAAGACAACAAACCGTGGGTTTCCACAGACCCAAAAAGGCTAAGACACCATTCTAGGCAACAGTTGCAACATGGACTTGTTTCAAAGTTTTCTGAATCACGTTGCTATTTCATCTCACACAATCACATGCTAATCATCTACAAGGTACAAGTAAAAACTCCATGCAAAGGTACAGGCAAAGCTAGAAGACAGCTTTGCTGAAAAGGACCAGCGAGGAACCTGTCTTGACAGCCCTTGAGTTCAACATGAGTCAGCAACGTGTACTGTTGTGACAAAGGTTAACCATGTACTGGGCTGCATTAGCAAAAGCTTAGCCAGCAGGTCAAGAAAGTCGATTATTCCCCCTTATTCAGCACTATGGAGGCTGCATTTGAATTACAGTGATCAGGTCAGGGCACCCCAAGACAAAAGATGTTGACAAATAGGAGAGAGTAGAGCAGAGGAGCCACTCAGATGTTAGGGGACTGGAACACAAGACATAGGAATAGAGGCTGAGAGGAGCTAGGTTTGTTTAACCTGCAGAACAGAAGACTGTTGGAGTATCTACTTAATTTCTTTCACTTAATTCTTTTAATTTCATTGTTAAAGAAGTGTTACAGAGAAGACAGAATCAGCTTCTTAGACCTGCACAGCAAAAATGACAAGAGACAACAGTCAGTAACTTCAACTCAATAAATTCCAACTGGATATAAGAAAAAAAATTATTTCCAAAGAGGAGTTAAGAACTGGAGCAGGTTGCCCAAAGGTGTTGTGCCATCCCCATCATGGAACTGTTCAAATCCAGATGAGGAAGGCCCTGAGACAACTATAGTTGAAGCAAGCTCTGCTTTCATCAGGAGTTTGGACTAGGTAGCCTTCAGAGGTCTTTTCCAAGCTGAATTATGCCATGAACTAAGAGGAAATCCATTTTCCTGCTTATCCACAGAGCAATTAAAATGCCATAATTCCTATTGCCTTGCTCAGCCATCCATTCCCATCCTTATATTAACTCCTCACGTCTGCCAACACAAAAGCTTGTGCTAGCTTGTGCTTCCAGGTGGTAAACTAGGCAGAGAAACTGGTCCAAGTTAAAAATGGAATATTTATTATGCCTGCCTCTCTGCCATCACCTCCCTTTGTCCAGCACAACTGCTTGTGTGAGCACAGCAGCAGGGAAAGTAATCTGGGGAAGGCTGAAATGCCTCTTTTGGCAGCTTCAGGAGTTTAAAGTGATGGTTAAACTACAGCATAAATTTCTCTAGCTTATTCACAGCCAATGCCCTTCAGCTCTCTTGTAATAAACTGTTTCTGTGGGTATAATCTTTCCTTGTGGTTTCTGTTCAGTTAGCTCAGCTCGGGTGGTGAGCTGTGGCCTCTGTGGCATGTTACATCTGCTGTGTAGTATTAACCATGTCACAGGCCAAATTTTCAAAAATGTCAAACAATTTTTCATTCCTCATTTTTTTTTTTAATTCCTTATTTAGAGGGCACCAAGAGCCTCATGCCCTAAAGGGGCTAGTCACTGAAAATACTGCTTTTAATAACTGTAGTCCATGTCTCCATAAGCATTATGCCTTTGTAACTTTAAAGGACAATATGAGCAAAAAATAAAGCTAGTTTTGGGAATTACCCAGATATAATAGAGTGATGCAAAAGCATAACAGTAACAGCTGTTGTGAGTAGCCATGACACCGAGTCTGCCAGCATTCAAGAAGCATTTGGACAACGCCCTCAGTCATGTGGTGAGAATGTTGGGAGTGTCCTGTGTAGGGGTAGGAGTTCACTCGACGATCCTTTATGGTCCCTTCCAGCTTGGGTGATTCTATGATTCTATGATTCTAAGTGGCCACCACCTCCAGCAGCTCCAGGCCTGAGGATTCCTCCTGCTCAGCTACTGAAGCCTGTTCTGGTGCCTGGGGTCTCTGCCTAAGCTGAGGGTTTCTATATGTGTAATTTAGAAATACACACTAGAAGCAAAGCCGAGCACATAAACCCAGACATACAGACATACACACACACACACACAGGGATCAAACACACAGAGGACATGGACAGGGCTGATCACACAGATGACCACAGAAAAAGTGCTGCCTCCAGCAGTACCCACAATCAGGACTCACACCAGACATGGGCACAGTCAGCCCGTCTCCTCCTCATCTTGGGCTGGCAGAGGCAGAAGGTCACTAGTACAGTACGCATATCACATTGGCCAGGTTCACAAGCACAAAAGCATTCATGGATCCCCCGAGCAGCAGCATGGGCCCTCTGCCTGCCTGGCACCCCTGCCTGGATACCAGCCCCCCTTACCCGCCCCATGGATCCTTGACTCACTGGCTGGTTCAGCTAGATGTTCACTGCACACTCGCAGCACTCACACACTTGTCCCACAGGCACCACACACTCGCAGGTCCCCCACGAATACCAGCATGGACCCTCTGATACCCCAGCCTGGACCCAGGGCCTCCTACTCACTATATGGTCCAGCTTAGAGTTTGCCATTGACTCCACATGCACACCCGCCACGCACCTGGTTTGAGGAAGCTATGGCTTTTAGAACCAGAGGCTTTTTCAGCCACATATTCAGTGTGCAGCTGCCAAGAAGTCATTTGAACTACTGTAGTCCTCAGTTCCTTTTTCTCTGAGACGGCGGTGAGCCTGCCCGCTTCGCAGTGATGCTCTAAAGATCAGTGCACTTGAGTTCTGAAGTGGTCAGACATTCAAGTTGTAAGGCCTAAAAAGAATAAAAGGGAATACCTTAATGAAGATACTGAAGAAAAGCTCCCTTCAAAGCGAAAGGAAGGAATAGGGAAGATTAAAAAAGCCACCTCACCTAAGAGGTTCAAAGCATGAAAGAGAAGGAGGGAATTCCTTTTACCCAGCCTCAGTCAGGTGCCCACATTAGCAGACTTTCACAGAGGCTGAAGAGAATGAACCTACATAAAGTTCAGAAAGCAATTCATGTACTGCGTCATTACTTGTTAGAACCACTTCTTTGGCCACATCTGTAGTGAGAAGCCTTCTGTGGTCCAAGCATACACCAGCTCTCTGTCGGGGCAGACAACACACGTACCAACTTCTCGCCTACCACTGGGCACTCACAGAAAAGGAATGCACATTTTGTAAGGACAGTCAGAGGAGATTTCAGTTGCTTTCTTAACTAGAAGGACTGGAAAGATATTTAAATGAACCACAACAGAGGAGTATAAACGAAGCCTTTGTAACTGTTTTTTACTGTCTCCATTTGCTTGATTGCAGTCACACTGTATCTGTATCTGAACAGAAACTGAACTTGGGTCCTAAATTCCATTCTGGTAATGTATTCATATTCTTCACACCTTAAGAAACTAAGAAATTAAAAAATTTTAAGAACTGCTATTCTTAGTCAAAGTTACCTTGGTCTGTGTTATCTGTCTGAGTTGGGATCACTGAGAAAAGCATGCAGACTGTCTGTGTCAGAAGAATATGAGATAGTCACACAATCATCCCTGGTTTTTACCCGTCTCTAGTTCCATTCTCATGTGATCACTGTTGACCAGCTGTTCAGTCTGGTCTCTATTTTCTGGTTTGTGAGTTGTCTAGGAATTTTCTAATTCTTGAAAGATTTAAGGACTGACTCATGAGTGCAAAGCAGGTCTTGATTATTTTCCTAACTTCAATAGCATGAATTTCCAAGTAGAAAGCGAAAGCTTTTAATAAACTTGGAAAAAACTGCTTGCAATGGTTTGTGATGCAGAAGGCACGATTCATTCTATACAATGTTTTGCAGACCTTGGACACTTTGATGTTCACACAACACTCAATATATATTCTCATATTGATTTAGTCTAATTTCCATTAAATCTAGCTCTTTAGCAAGAAAAAAAATATCAGGAAAATATTTTATTATTTGAGGAAAAAATATACAGAAATTTCATGTTCCCTTAACACGTAAAATAATTAGACATACATTGTTTCTTTTTTAGGATTGTTAAGGTTGGACATGTCCTCACAGTAGGTATCTCTATTAAGATTACTTACCTATGCCCAACACTTACCAGCACCACAGAATTCTAAAATGTGTTACTTGGCTAATTTTGAACTTAAAGAACACATCAACACAAAGAAACACTTTATATTCTCAGCCACTTGGTAATGCGCAGGTGTAAAGACAGATTTAAACTTTCTAAGTTTTTTTTCCAGACTTTTTAAACTGCATTGCTAGTGTTCTCTTCCTCTTTTATTGCTTTCAGCTAATTTTCTGCTGAACACTAAGAGCAAGCATGTGTAATGAGAAGAAACAGAAGCGGGCTCATAAAACATATGGGCTGCATTTTTCAAAATTAGGAATAATCTAGTGTGTATTTCTAAATTATGCATATAGAAACGAATAGTAGGTGACTGATCGTGTGCAATACCAATATCTAACTTGTACTGCACAGCAAATATTGGATCCATGAATCAACTGCATATTGCAAGGTGTGAGTATCTAGTTTTGAAATTCTAGCCCGTATATCCATCTACTACAGCAAACAGCAGTAATAAGTAAACCATTTTTATCCTTGTTGTCTACCCTGTTTAAATGGCACTTACCCAAGGAAAACCGACAGACATTTTTAAATTGCTGGTTTAGCTCCCTTCCTCTCCACCTACAGACATGTATAAGTTCGTAAGTTCAAGAAGAGAGGCTACGAAAAATAGCTAACATACTGCAGTATGAAATGCTCTCTGTAGGAAAAAAATAAAACTCACAGACAGCTTGTTTATGACTAGAAGAGTGTAAACACGCATCTATTTTATTTAACTCAGTAATCCTCTGACACAACTTGTGATGTGTTTGATCAGCAGGCTTCTTGTTCATCTTCCATCATAGAAGTATCTCTGCTTTCCTCAGGGGTATTGACAGCTGGCAGCAATCAAAGCCATCTAACTGCCAGTATCTCATTTAAAGGGAATGACATTCAGCTACAAAACTTCAAAATGCCTTTAATTCACTGTACTGTGCATCCTGATGAAAAAATACCTCCTCACTTAGAAATGGAGACATGTTGACCTTTTTTTCTGGGAAGGTTTTTGTTCATTAATCAGCACTTCAGAGGTGCGTAGCACATGGCACCACTTGTTCTTGAGCAGACTTCAGGCACAAGGCAGCCTTGACTATCATAATCCACACTGGATATGTTGTCTTGAGTTAAAATATTCCAATGTTGTCTTCAGAATTAGTATAATTAGTTTATCTGTGCCCTTTCAAACAGAACAAGCATACTTCAACAAATCACATTTTAAAAACAAAACACTCCACCTGTCTGGCTTTTCAGCCTGTTCATGGCAAGTCAAATGTGAGTTATCCCATAATGTGCTGGAATAGAGTCCTGTGTAATTTTCTTCTTTACCTCCTTTTCTAGGATTCTCAAAGAAGAAAAGTCAACTCAACAAGGTTTTTAATGACAGAAGAACTTTTCTGAAAATTCCAAATGTTATCTAGCTTTGTAAGTATCTTGTCCTCACTTCGGAAAACACTGGGACTTTACTAACCAGGAGTATATTAATTTACTAACCAGGAGTATATTAAATATCCTGGAACTACAAAGGGGATCTCTGGCAATTGCCAGCCTGTCCCAGTGTCAGGTATTGATACATTGTGACTCTCTGTAAAAACCAAAAGGTCAACCTGAATTCCCCATTACGCTAGAGAATTTTATATATTGCTGTACCAAGGGACTAACCACGATCAGTGATGGGACTGGCACAATCTTTTTCTGTAATGTATGCACGCTGTCATAACTTGCAACTTCTGCAAAACAGTGGGTTCAATTTTGTTTTTTACTTAGCATGCAGGTAATTGTCCTGGCTACCAGAGCATGAATAGATCCATGTGTCTGTCATACACCTGTTATCTTTGTTGTCCTTCAGGTCTGTAGTGTCTGTTGGCCCTTCTTAAGCCTATTTTGGCCCTCCTGAATCCAGTTCCCAGGCATGTGCTAGCTATGTCATGCTTTTATATGTTATTTCTTAATCGTCAGTGGTGTATTTCAGTTTAGAGTTTCAATCTGGACTTTTATCAGATGTCCTTTCTTTCCTGGCATAATACGTTTGACCTCTGCATCACTCAGGGTCATATATTTTCAGATTTTTTAAAATGCATCCTTCATACATTTCAGACTTGCGTGGAAGGCCCTGTCCTCAGTCTTCATACTGTATTATCGTGACAATGATACTTAACAATCAGCTTGAATTAATTAAAAACTACGAAGCTTAACAAGTTACACAGAACTAGATACAGTCAGAAATCAGGGACCTTCTGATAGGCTCCCTTCAGTGCTTTGATAACAAATATAAGTGTACTTTAGTTTTGTTTTCACCATTACGGGTAAAAGTTCTAGTGATCTTTTACATGTCCCATTTTTCAACTCAGACTATTTTCTCTACCATTTACTCATTCTACATGTATGTGTTCAGTGGCCACAGTTGGGCACAGCACTTAAATGAGATATTGTTTATTCAGTGAGAAGTTCTAAAAGCTTTTGCATAAAAGAATATAAGTTATTGTAGTTCCTTCATTGGGTCTTAATTCAAAACCAGCCATTTATAACTAATCATTACTCACATTTTTCTCTCTTCTAAGGTGATATATTTACTATAGTCTGAAGCAATGGATTAAAAACAAACAAACAAAATATTTTAAAATCCCCAGAATTTTCAGGTCAGTTCAAAAAGTTGCATATATCCTCTATTTCATATTCATTGCATAACCTATTTGTCAAATTCACTCAGTTGTGAATTATGGCCCTTTTTTTGTGCTAAACTCCACACTGAATGAGATACACAACACCATGAAACACCTAGAGCTACAAATTGTTTAATATCAAAATGGATGAAAGACCAATTCTGGGGACTGTGATCAAGGGCTACAGAAGTCACATTGACTCAGGTTGTTTCCATGAAATATTCTATGAAAGAATTTATCCAGCAAAACCTTGGAGTAGGGGAGTGCTGGTACTGCTATCTACTCACTCATAGAATATATAACTCCATTGAGCCAGCAAACTGACTATATTTCTTGCAACTATAAAAAGTAATCAGAATCTTACTTGTATGCTTTTACAATACCCATTTTAAAATTGTGGTTCCTGTGCCATTTTTTCTTATAACTGTAATGCTTTTACAAACCTTTTTTGCAACAAGTTAAATTTTCCATATAGGATTAAAAGGCATGCATGGAGTAGTTAAACAGTAGTTACTTTTTTTTTCTAGTTCCATTTCTGTGCATTTTTATACATGGGTATTGTAGAAGGTCTGTGCCTTTCTACACTTCTCCTACGCTGACTGCTGCATCAGTCAAAGCCTAGGTAAATCAAGAACAGAGAGATTAAAAAATGTCATTAGTGCAGCTGTTTATTATTTTCCCCTTGAGGTGACATCAGATAGAAAACCCTTGCAGCTTAAAACTGAGCCAAAGTATATACTGCAGCAGATTGCCCATCTGGTGTGACTTCAGAATATTAAAATCTCCTGCAGACTATCAGCACAAGGACCAGTCAAAATCTTTACAATCATCCAGACATCTTATTTCACACCACACAGAGCCATGTGATCTCCAATTAAGATGTTCGAAATCATCGTTATTAGCTTGTGATGAATGTTTATTATATCACCCAAACACAAGAATTCAGCATTTCATCTCTAACTGTCCAGCTAATATGTAGGTACTGAAACAAGGGTTTGTCTGTGATTCAAAATATTACAGGAAATCAAGAACTTTCATTTACAAAGTGAAAAAAATCAAACAATTTCCCAGCCTCTGTTGAACACTGTCATTCTAGATTAATGTGATACAGCTGCTAAGTGATTGCAAAGCCATGGTTTGCATAAGACTGAATCTGAATGAATACACCTCGTAAAATCTCACAATTTAAAAGAAATGGTTGTACAACGACAGGCTTCAGTTCTAGACACAGAGGTCAAGTTTTCCTCTGCTCCTGCCCAAAACATAAATGGCTAATTATATCTATCCGCAACTCTTCTTACTAATACTCATAGATATGGGGGTAAAACGGTCAGTTCTGAGATTGTGCACACGTATGGTTCAAAGCTATAAAATACCATGGGTCTGAAAGATTTATTGAATAGTCAAGTATAAAATAGAGATTATTTAGTAAATATGGTGAACATTGACAAATTACAACAGGTACGTAGTGACTCTTTGTCCTATTTGAATGAAAACAAGGCAATGTCCTAAAAGCTTGCTCTCTTTGCAGAGGAGAGATGGGAGATGGAGACCAAATGAGAAGGATCACCTCACAGTGAGAGAGACTGTAATTAAAACCTGTATTTATGTAGGCATACTTGCAAAAGAAGATTTTAAAGAAAGGTTCAAAAAGCAATAATTAAATTGCTTGTGGATGCTTACAGATGACACATTCATAGAGAGAATGCCATGTGGGGAGAATGCAAGAAAGAACCTTTTTAGAAATTTAACAAATGATGGGACTGCTGTCGTGCACTGACTTGAGAAGAGTAATTTCTTCATATTCCAACAGGTTCCAAGGTTGAAGGGGAAGCTTTGCAAATGAGAAAAACCCCCATATTGTAACAGAAAAAGAGAAATAAAATATGAAAGAAATTTTGTCAAGAAAATGTGCTAGAACATTTAGGTTGGTAGCAGCATCAATCCTTTTAATCAGCATCCAAGTATGTTGGCAGAACAGGAGAGTATATTTGCAACTTAACGCTCCCCACAGTTTTTGAAGTAGTTTAATATCCATAATGATAACAAGACTGCAGCAAAAAGAGTAAGGGAAGTAGTTATTAATCCTTTTTGGGGAAAAAAAGTCTGTCTTCAATTTGCATGCTATCAGCAACTATTGTCAGAGATGTGCAGATTATCTTGGAAGTATGATTATTAAAATTTTTATTCTCTCAGGATCACAAGAGAATTTTCTTATTAATTCCAATGAGTTATTAACATTGCTATTTAAATATCTACTTTTTTCTGAATTAATATGAATATGCCTATTAAGATTTTGTGAAAGGGAGTGAATGTATTGACTGCAAATTGCTGAAATCCCCAGAACAGTTTAAGAAAACGAGATTTACCTCACTTACTTTCAGCATATAAAAGGTACTCATCTAGTCTAAGCCAGGTACTGAAGCATCTTCTATAGTCAACAGAGAAGGATCTCCAGAGGGTTTCCTTTCATGTGTTTTGGATTCATATTTTAAGATTGGATGAACTGCCTTTTGTAGGTGCTAGTTTCTCTTCACCAGCTGAAGTGAGAGCTTCAGTTAAGTGTTACTTCATTAATCACTGAAAGAGCTTAGGTTAGTTCTGTACCTTTTAGATTGCCCTCAAGTGCAGAATATGCATCTCCCCTATGTATAAATGCTACAAAACCCCTGCATACTTTGTTTTATGGAACCATAGTACTTGGAAATACTTTCTCATTACAGGTATACCGACGCCATCCCCATTACTGATTTGTGACATGTAAGGCCATAAAAAAACTAATATCACCTAAGGACAATTAGGACTAATCCTTACAAGGACCAAGAATTTTATAGTGAATGATGCTACCGACAGGAGCAGAGGGTAGGTGAGTCAAGATCATGTTACGCATAAGCAATGAAGTTTCATTTGAGATGAGTACCTTTCAACACCCAGGTCTCAGCACCATTCCACACATAAGCCTGGCTGTTGCTCTTGCTATCCGGCACACTGCTCTTGCTTCTGTGCATGCTGTTCTTCAGAAAATGCATCTTGATGCTCTATTCTTATTTCCAGTGAAGAATACAAGAGCACTGCTCTTAGTCAGGTATGCTCTGAACCACTTTCGGGACAATATTTTTCGTTTGCCCATGTTGTAGTTCACATGAAGAAAGCTGTTTTGAAAGTAAGTATCATCCATCCAAATCACATATGTAGACTATTACAGCTTGGTTGCCTTTATTAATCCCCGAGTACAGTAACCATTGTGCAAGCTTGTGCAGGTCTTCATATTACCTCCCTTCATTGGGACTAAGAGAGGTCTTTGCTGATGCTTTTTGGGTTGGAAAATATGCATCTATCTCATATCCAGATTTGAAATTCACATAATGTAACGATAAATAATAACTTTATACGCCCTTAGTAAAGCATAATAATTGATTATGACTCTGTACTTGATTTTTCACAGTATCACAGTATCACAAGGTTGGAAAGGACCTCTGAGATCATCAAGTCCAACCTAGCACTAACACCAACCATCATCTAGACCATGGCACTCAGTGCCTCATCCAGTCTCCCTTTAAACACCTCCAGGGTAGGTGACTCCACCACCTCCCTGGGCAGCCCATTCCAATGGCCAATCACCCTTTCAGTGAAGAATTTTTTCCTCACATCAAGTCTAAACTTTCCCTGACGAAGCTTAAGTCCATGCCCTCTGGTTCTGCCACTGGTCACCTGAGAGAAGAGACCAACCCCTGCCCGACTACAACCTCCTTTTAGGTAGTTGTAGAGAGCAATGAGGTCTCCCCTGAGCCTCCTCTTCTCCAGGCTAAACAGCCCCAATTCCCTCAGTCGCTCCTCATAGGGCTTGTGCTCCAGCCCCCTCACCATCTTCGTTGCCCTCCTCTGAACACATTCCAGTATCCTAACATCTTTCCCATACTGAGGGGCCCAGAACTGGACACAATATTCAAGGTGAGGCCTGACCAGTGCCGAGTACAGGGGGACAATAACTTCTCTGGTCCTGCTTACTACACTATTCCTGATGCAGGCCAGGATACCATTGGCCTTCTTGGCCACCTGGGCACACTGCTGGCTCATGTTGAGCTTCCTGTCCACCAGCACTCCCAGGTCCTTTTCTACCTGACTACTCTCTAGCCACTCTGTCCCCAGTCTGTAGCTCTGCATGGGATTGTTGTGCCCAAAATGAAGTACCCGACATTTGGACTTATTAAACATCATTTTTAATCTTGTCAAGGTTATCCTAACTTCGAGGAGACTTCCTCTTCCCTGGTACCAGCATAGTTGTTCAAAACAAAGAATGAATTCATGAATGAAAAGGAATGTAGTTTTGTACACAGATGGGGATAAGGAATTACATTATTTTTCAGAGATGAATGGACACATTATGATGGATTTTTTCCTTCCAGTTTTGTGGCGGCTGTAGAAGAAACAATCAGAGATATTGAGCCTCCTGAAGTTACTCATGGGATACACAAACATGATGGATTGTAAAACGCATCATTCCACATCACAGAAGAGGACAGACCTTCACTCTGTCAGATATGAACTCTGTTGATCCTGATATGCAGTGTGATTTCCATGACTCACCTTGTCTCATCACTGTGGACGTGCCCACTTAATACTAGACTGTGTTTGACCCTCATTACCTTCACTGGTCCTTATCCTGACCCTGATCTTTGCCCTGACTTCCTGGCTTGAACTCAGACCTGCCTCATAATCACAAAATTGCCTGATGGTCCGGATTACTAGTTGAACCTGGATACCATCCCTGGGCTGGTCTTGCTTGCCTCGTTTGCAGACAGTGGGATGGGCCCTGGCTAGCAAGGCCCCTTGCCCTGCTGGCTGTGGTATCTCCCTCCACTCCCCATTGCTTAGGGTGAGCTGGTTCTCACCATGCCCTGACACTTACACAGAGGTTGAGATTTCGCTAGCTAAATTTTCCATTTATAGAGTAATAGAAACCATGTAAACTGGCCTCTGTTTTCTTAGCAAATACATTCTGGTTTCAGAAGTCTTCATTCTGTCAAGTCACGGTACAATACACAGAAAACATCTTGAGAGGCTACTGTAAACTACTGTCAGCTAAGAGGCACTCCTGTAATGATTACAATACAGCTTCTCTTGTCTGCCTCCTTCCCACCATCCATACAAACACCTGAGAGAGTCCTATAGGACTCTAGGTCCTATAGGATAACTGCTATATCGCAATTCGACATAATGATCTCTGTTGTTTCTGCAGAAATATTTTGTAAAAATAAATGAAAGCCATCATTTTTCTTAACTTATGGCTTTCATTTATTATAATACAGATGAACCAAACCTGTGAAGCTTATTCTGATACACATCTGTCATAAAACTGCCACTTAAGAACCTTCTTAGAAGTTTAGCTTAGTAGCTATGCTGCACTGCAGTAGTACTTGTGATACAAAGTATACTTCCAAAGTATCTTCTTCATTTCCCTATGACAAGAGATAACGCATCTATATAACGTCAGAAAGATAGTACATCACTGCACTCTGTTTGTAGAAGCATACAACCACTATGCTAAAGGGCCACTAAAAATAAGGCTGTTCACTGAAACATGCCAAGGCACAGAAGAAAATGGATAGCAACAGAGTGAACTCTGTTACCCACAAAACAGCTTATTATATTTCATATAGAATATATTTCAGGAATTTCCCAAAATGATATATACATTTTTTTAATGAGAGGAAGCATTTTTCTTAATGCACATGTAGGTGAATATTAAGTTACAGTAACCACAACATGATTATATCCATCATTCTTATGAGAGGAAAAACTAGAATGAGAAACTTAAAGATGGCATAGAATAAGAAAATCAAAGAAAGATAAATAAAAGCTATATAAACAAATTACAGTAAATTTTGAGACTTCCTCAATACATAACTCATAAAAATATTATATACATACATACCTATATGAGCTTATATATATATATCTCGCAAAATACATCTCTCAAAAGAAAATAAGGGATTTTTGAAAGTAGACAGTAGCACGTCCTAGAAGAAAGCAATACAAATTACCACAAGTAAAAATGAAAGACAGAATCTTAGAAGGAATATTGGAGAATAAATCCTAAAAAAAATACAGAAGTATATTAAAACAGGAAAGCTATGAGGAATTCAGAGACTTATCAAGAAGCAATGGAGATAATTACATTCCAGCATTTTGACATAAATCTTAAAACTTCATATAAATACCCTGAAAAATCTCTATCCTAGATCACACCACTACAGACCCTTATAATCACAAAACATTATCACAATATACTCCTCTAGAAACATTTTTTTTGAGAAAATAACTATTTTCATTAACTTTACTAGGAACATTTAAAAGTATAATGGTAGATTGGACAAGGAAGGACTGAGCAGCTCATTTAATTCTTTAGGCAGCTCTGAAATCCCCACATGAAGTATAAAATTACATAACATAGTCTTTACTGTGGCCTGTGGCACTCAGACCACTTAAAGTTATGATTTATATCAGCTGTCAGGCTTGGCCTAGTCAGTTTGACTAGAGTTAGAACTCAAGATAATTTGGCCCGTAATTAAATTACAGTCCTGAACTTTATCATAATGTAGTATGCAATGTATCCTAAATAGTGCCACAAATCACATCTCCAATATCCTCATAAAGATCCATTTGGTGAACTGTATAATGCACTTCTTTACTGATTTTTTTCCCATCCAGGCAGTATTTTGAAGGAAGTCTATTAAATTTCCTCAGCTGAGTGAGAGGCTAGCCTAAAATATTTTGTGAAAAATTATTAGCAACACATAATCCACAATAAATTGATGAAACAAACTACCTTCCTGTTTCTTATAACCTCATCCTTAACAGGGTGACTTTGAAAGCTTCAAAAAGGAGAATGGTGCAATTCAGACTACTACTCCTATAAGTCCTTAATTTAAATTCTAGCTAGAAAAGAGAAAGAATAAATCCATTGCATGCAAAATTTTGTTTGACATTTCAAAAAAGTTATGACTGATATAAAATCAATAACAGGATTGTGACATACGCTGTCTTCAAGGTTGTCTTTCTGAACTGTACGTTCCTGAGTAAAGACAGCTATACAGATACACCGTTAGAATCTGCTAAACCCATTTGCTTTGTTCTTTTCCTCAGTATGAGCTCTAAGTTAATAATTAAAAAGGTATAAAAGTATTTTAAAGATACATCTCAGTGAAAGCTTCATTTCAGCTTGATGCCTTTAATAACATCTTTTATTTGATGTGATAGCTGTTCATAACCAACTTCATAATCAAAACTGTACATCAGTAAACATCCAACAGCTTTTTCCCTTGTAAAAATTTCAGGCTAGTGTCTAATTAGGTTGCAGATTCCTAGCTACTTCCTTTTTCTGATTGATGACCAAGACCTTCCAGCATAGGGTTCTAGCCATGGATTTTAATTTTTCCTAGTCTATGCCCCAACATAACATAGTGGCGGAGATGCTGACTAAATGACAATCAAATGATGTCCAAAAAAATGCAAGAATTCTGTTAGTTTTACAAGAAAAAAAAAAAGGTAAATTTTTTTCAATAAAACTTCAGTATTTAAACAGTGTGAATTTTCTCATCAACTGCAACATAAATTTGTTCATTTATTACTACGATAAACTTGTTAACAGCCAAATTTCTTCATAAATTTAATATACTAGATTAGACAAACAATTTTTTATACTAGATTAGACAACCCATTACCTTAATAATGTAATAGTAGGCTTCATGAACCACCCATGCTGTGAAAACTAAGTAACATCTTATCCATAGGTTACATTGAAGGATATTATATCATAATATATTTAAATTATTAATGACTGCTGTTACAACATGAAGATATTAAAGAGTTCCTTAGATAACAAACAGCATCAATTGTCTGCATAAGACATGAAGACAAGCTGTGCTTTTCCAACGTAATTTTTGTTGGTATTATGAATTTGACAATCTTGTAACTTGGTGTTACTACTTATTAACTGCTTGAAAAGACATCAGGAAAAGTATAACATAGATACATATTCAATCATCGTGACATACAAAAAGGTACAGAAATTTAAGGTATTCAGGGCACAATGGCCTGTTAAGTGTTTTTCAGGAGAGAAAAAAGAAACAACCATTTTCCTGAAAAGACACATCTGTCTGCCATTTGCCTTGATTCTGCCAAGCCATAGAATTGTGGCACTGGAAGGTTTTGTTTGTCAGAATATAAAAAAAGTGTTAGCAATAAAGACAAGTTAAACTAGTATGCTTGCTGTATAAAAACAACAACATTGCTAACAAAATCATTCATTTTACGTGACAGTTTAAGAGGAACGAACCTAACCAAAGAACAGTTAATTGTTTTATCTTCTTCTTATAGGCATGAACTAGGCGTCTCCAAATTAAATATGGAGAACTGCCTAAACTCAGTCAACAGTCAGCTTGCAAACACTGTGCAGAGGGATTTATTTAAAATACTGCCTGGAACATTGAATATTAGAAGGGCTGGGTTTTTCTTTTTGATTTAAGACTTGAGTCAGTGTGTATATATATATATATATATAAAAGAGATACAACAGAATGAGAGGAATCTAATTAAATATACTAGTCCAAAGGACCACTTTTGAAACCATCCATATGTTTAACTTCACACACATGCTTTGTCTCACAACCTTACAATTGAAAAATTCTAATTCCAGAACAAATATAATGCAAAATTGCCAAGATATACACATGCCTCAGACAATATGCATGCTAAGTATAATTTCTGCACAATTATAGTATTACCAATTAATTTCTTTCTTGCTTTGTTTTCCTCAGACATGATTAATCTTGGACGACCAAGCTGCAGGAAGAGTGTATTTGTTCTGTGAAGCACCTAACAAGCACAAGAGAGGTAGTATAAGATAATAATAAGTGATCAAAAGTACTAGCATTTACTTTTGGCTCAGTAAAACTGTCTGATAAATTATTCCCCTTAGTGTCTCTCTATTATTGAAATATGTTACCTTGAAAGTGATATACTGGCACAAGCCATCGTATTCTACCACAGTGCAATTAGAAGGTCCATTTAAACAACTTTATCATATGCGTACATAGCTTGATTAATTTTCTAATCAAATGTTCCAGGAAATCATTAATCATGACATTAAACAACATTGTGATAATTATACTCTCCACAAAGAATTCCAATATAAATTTACAAAACACCTACAGAAATGTGCCAAAGGATGAACAGTTTAATGTATACGAGCAATTCTAGCATCTTCCCTACACACCTCCACAGCTCCCTATGGGGTCAAGTTCCACAAAGACTGAGTTTGGGGCTGAGGTCTCCAGTGTGTCACCGGAGCTCCATATAGCAGTAGTCATCACATTTTGTAAAAGTCACAGCCTATGAAAGTCACACTGAAGGACTGAGATCTTTATTCTTTTGGTGTTATTGCACTGGAATGAAATCCCTTCAAATGTGGAACAAGTGAAAGCAAATGTTGGAGGCAACATTTTATTTTCACTGCATTCAAGACAACACAAAATGATAGAACCAGTATGGAAACCTGAGCGTATTTCAGGAAATTTCATCTTTTTCGTACTAGAAATACGAGTGTTATTCTTTGTTTTCTTAATGACGCATTGAGATTTGGCAATAGATTTTCCTATATGTAAGTCTCCAGTTGGCATCATTATTCTAACTACTGTTAATTTAAGATAAAGGCAAATACAAGGTATTGATTGTAGTAATGAGAATTCAATTACTTTCTAAAGCACATACAATTTGCTAGTCTATAGTGTAATGAAATCTCTATTTTCTTGCACATTACCCCATAAACAGCAGAGTCTTGGAGGTCTTTCTGTTAAAGAAAACAACAGATTGTATTAAGTATATAGAGACTATAGGTACACCTGTTCCTTGGGCCTTGCTAGCACAGTTAACAGCCCCTCCACAAAGACCGTGTCAGTCACAAAACAAAATCCTGCCCTAAAGAAGTTAATGAAAATACTGTCACTGTTTTGAATAGGGTTTATGTGTCCCCTCTGTTATTCTTCTTTTGGAACGCAGTGCCAACAAGAGTATAAGATTTTACGGAAATAAATAAAACTTGATATTGAGCCAGCAATGTGCACTCGCAGCCCAGAAGGCCAACCGTATCCTGAGCTGCATCAAAAGAAGTGTTCCCAGCAGGTCAAGGGAGGTGATTCTGTCCCTCTGCTCTGCTTTGATGAGATCACACATGGAACACTCTGTCCAGCTCTTCAGCCCTCAGCACATGAAAGACATGGACCTCTTGGAGTGCATTCAGAGGAGGGCTACAAAAATGGTCAAAAGCCTGGAACATTTCCCCCATGAAGAGAGGCTGAGAGAGTTGAGATTGTTCGGCTTGGAGAAGTCTCTGAGGAGATCTTATTGCAGCCTTTCAATACTTAAAGGGGCTTATAAGAAAGACAGGGAAAAACTTTTTAGCAGGGCCTGTAGCAACAGGACGAGTAATGTCTTTTTTGCTGAGGGTGGTGAAACACTGGAACAGGCTGCCCAGAGAGGTAGCAGATGCCCCATAACTGGAAACATAAAAGGTTACGTTGGGTAGGGCTCTGGACTCGATGACCTTCACGGTCCCTTATAACTCAAACCATTCTAGGATTATGCGACAATATATAAATAAAAATTGATATATTAAATAATCAGGGCTCTATTAAAAACTAATATAGAAATAGATTACCAGCATTCACCCATCAGTGATTCTATGTACGAAATTAAATTTTTTACTAAAATCAGATTTTGTAAACTGGCATCCCATGCCAAACGGGTGAGGAACCCGTCCTACTCTTGGGCTGTGGGTGATCATATCCTTTAGCAGAAAAGGAGGGGCCTGGGAAGCCATGGAATAAAACCTTCCTGAGGGGGTAAAGGTATATCCTAACCCCCTCCGTGAAGGTGGTTGTACCCCAAAACACAGGTTGTGACCCACCTGCTGCTGGTGTTTTCATAGAGCTGATGGGGTGGGTGGGCATACATCATTCTTGCTGCCAGAGGAAATGTCATAACAAGGAGAATTAGACGTTTAGAAACAGTCAAAGGTCTGGAAATCAGCATTATTTTAAATTTTAAAACAAGATATTTAAAATTAAATCACTCCTTTTCTGTCTAAGGATTTTATTTCCTTCATATATGAGTGGATATTGATGGTAAAAGTCACTTGACCATAAGTGTATTCCTTTGGAAAAATCTACATCATAAAGGAGCAAATTTCAGAAGATCTGTTTTTCACGTAATCTGAATGCCAAAACCATTTTTCAGCAAGACATCAAAAAAGAAAAAAGAAAAATCAATCTAAAGCAATCACATACCAAGAAAAGTTTCAATGTGACTCGGTAAAGCGTAGTAAGGTTATTAGCAATTGAAATAAACAATAGAAAGGCTTTACAGAAGAGTAGACGAGGCACTTCAAAAGCTAAATTTCACACTTCTCACTACCTTCGTCTGCGTACCCGCTGTTACGTGGCAGCACAAAATTTCCTGAGGGACAAAACAGGACGCCCCAAGCACAGAAGAAAGCCGGTGTGCGCCCACAATCCCCGCACACGGACACAGACGCCACGACACCACCTTCCCCCTCGGTTTGCCTCCTACCCTCCCACCGGCTCTCGGCCACGAGCAGCCCCACCTCCCTCCGTGGGCGCGGCGCCGCGCTGCACTCTGGGACACGTAGTCCGGAAAGGACTGCGAGCAAACAGGCTGCGGGCGCTGCGGGCTTGCTTCCTTACGCCGGCGCTTTGGCTGGGAGCCGCTGATCCAACGGTGATTGGCAGAAGGCCAGCCAGTAGGAAACGGCGCTTCCAAGCCCCGCCGTCGTGGATTGGCTGGCGTGGGGCGCGACCGGCCGTGGCGGGACATTCGGACGGCGGGAGCGTTCCTGGGCTCTGACACGGGTGCCGGGGAGCGGCCGTTGGGCGCGCGCGCCCCTGTTACCCCTGTCCCTCCCCTCCCTCCCAGCGCTCCGGGCGTGGCGGGGCCAGTGCTGCGGCCCAGGGCAGGCGCTGCCGGGATTAAGAGGCTCCTCGCCGAATCCTTTCGCTGCGCTGACGCGGCGGCTTTAGCGCTGAGCCCCCCTCCTCCCCCGCGGCGCCCTGCTCAGTTAAGCCGCGTTAATCGCCCTCGGCCGGGGCCGCCGGGCCTGGGCCCTGTTGTGGACTGCGGCCTCCCCTTTATCCTCTCTCCTCCTCATCACCGCTTCCCTTCATCCCCTCTGTCCCTGCCGCCCCCATCCCCCGCTCGCTCCCCCTTCCCTTCCCTGCCTCGTCCCCCGCCGCCCTCAGTCCCGTCCCCTCTCCTTCTCTCCCGGGCGCAGCCATGGAGCCGCGGCGGCCGCGGCCGCGTTACTGCGCGCCCTCCTCGCCGGGGCGGGAGAACAAGGGGCTCCGTCGGAAGGTACCGCTCGGGACCGGCGGCCACGAGGAGGCGACGGACGGCAGGAAGCCGAAATTCGTAAGTACCGGTCGCTCCCGAGCCCCGGAGCTGCCTGACATGCAGGGCTGCCCAGTGCCTGGCCTGCACCGAGGGCCTGCCCTCTGCTCCGGGGCCATCACCAGCCCGGACTCCCCCGAGAGACCAGGGGGCCCGGGGGGAACAGGCGGGCTACGAAACGGCTTCAACGGGGCCTCTAAGCGTGCGCCAAGGCTCGTCTGGAGTCATAGAAACATAGAACGCTTTGGGTGGGAAAGGGAACTGAAAGCCCATAGAGTTCAACCCCCCCCCCCCCCCCCCCCCCCCGCCATGGGCAGGGACACCGCCCACCAGACCAGGCTGCTCATCCAGCCTGTCCTTGAACACTTCCAGGGAGGGGACCTTCACAGCTTCCCTGGGCAACCTGTGCTAGTGTCTCACCACCGTCATCATGATGAATATCTTCCTAATGTCTAATTTAAATCTTCCCTCTTCCAATTTAAAGCCGTTCCCTCTCATCCTATCACTACTTGCCCTTGTGAAAAGTCCCTTCCCGGCTTCCGGCTTTCTTGCAGGCCCAACTGGGGGTCTGGAAGGCTGCTATAAAGTTTCGCTGAAGCGTTCTCTTCTGCAGGCTGAACAACCCCAACTTTCTCATCCTGTCCTCATACCAGAAGTGCTCCAGCCGTCTGGTAATTTTCGTAGGTCTCCTCTGGACCCATTCCAACAGTTCCATATCTTTCTTATGTTGGTGATTCCAGAGGTGGACAGCGTACTCGAGGTGGAATCTCATGAGAGAAAAGTAGAGTCCAGCTTGCATCTTCCTTGCCTGCCTGAATGAACCTGACTATATTTTGCAGTACTTTTTCAAGTCTCTCCTTTCATCATAAAACTTTATTTTATTTTTTACTGCTTGACAGCTATAGGTGTTAGGAGGACAGAACAGACTGTCAGCTCTTAAACGCTGTTACTTTTATTAGAACTGGATATTTTATGTATTTTAGTGATGTAAACTGTGTAGTGAAAATTGGAGCCTGAAGAAGGGACATAATAAAGTTCTCCGTAGCCCTGATTTCAAACTTTAACTGGCACACCAAGAAGTTGGGGAACTTTAAATGGCTAATAATTGACGCTAAAAATGGTGATAATGTGTCCCTAAGATGTATTCATAACTAAAAAACTCCCAATATTGAGTTTTTGTTTGGACATTATGAAATTTGCAAGCATTAAAGCTGTGACAGGTGTTGTATCCACCACGTTTGGAACAGATGCATACCATGATTACATTTAGGTGCTTTATATGTTAGTCTTTGTTTTGGTGGCTCTGAGCTCACTTGCTCTGAGCTGTATTACACACTTGCAGAATAGTTAGTATAATAAATGACGTAGAGTAGATTCCCGATTCTAAGGCTTCTTTGTGCTGTAATTGGTAGTTCACTGTTTCGCACTTGGGCACAGGTTCAGAAAAGTTTACCATACTTCCGTATGCAGCTAGTTGAAGTCAGCTAATAAGCGACACCAAACTGTAGACTGGCCATTCTTGTTCTGGAAGGTCACGTCTTGCTCCTGGCATTCCTATTTGCTGGAACTTTTTGTGTTTTTTGACTGGGCAGACTGCTCTGTGAACTGAGTCTTTTGTACTGGTTTTGTGTATTAGAATGGACATGTGTGAAACAGTGTGATGAAGAGCTCTTTGCTTGTCTTCATAATTGACCGTATATCTACTAGTGGTGCATGCACTTTAAACATGGAGGTGATGGATATGCTTTAGCACAGGATCCCTGAGGTAAAAACCTATACGGACTGCTCAGCCTAAAAGGTTGGATAGGGTTGCTGGTGTATAACTTGATGGCTAGGTTATTCTTGTGGTGAGTGGGAGACATGGATTTGTATGTGTTTGAGACTGACAAGAGAACTAACTCAGGAAGTTTTATTACTTATTGTTACATTAACTGCTAATTTCTTATGCAAACAGGATATTGCAATAGCTTTTGACTTTTTTTCCTCCAACTGTGTGTTAAAACAGAACTAGGGTGTTACCATCATGTTCACCTTTTCTCTGACCATGTACTAAAACAGAAATATAGTAATTTACTCGAAGTATAACCCTGCCAGATATGTGATACAAGCCACGGAGATTTTTTTCTTTTAAATTGGCTTTTTAGTATAAGAAGGGCTTCTCCTTAGTGCAGATGAACTTGTTTGATGTATATTGACTTCCCAGGCTAGGAAAGGGTGGTTTTCAGCATATGCAGATAGATATCAACTAACTGTCTTTTTGAGGCCATAATGTTGATTTTGTAACCCAGCTACAGAAAATAAAGGGAGTTGAATTTGGGTATATGACTTAGCTTTATAAGGTATAGGATCACCATGTGAGTGTTTCTGTTTTTTAATTTTGTCTTGTCCTTGTTCCCCTGGGCCCTTACTAAACTCTTTAAGCAGGGAAGGGTGACTGAGAATATCCTTAATTCATGAGAATGTATTGTTGAATTGCAACTTTCAAAAGCATTTGAAAAATTGTCAAAAGCCTTTATTATCCCTCTATATTCAGTGTTGGTGAGGCCTCACCTTGAACACTGTGTTTAGTTCTGGGCCTGGCGATTTAAGAAGGATGTGAAGGTCCTTGAGTATGTCCAGAGGAAGGCAACAAAAGTGGTCCTGTGAGAATGTCTAAGGACTTTGAGGTTATCCAGTTGTCATAGTTTAGTTGCAGCTGGCAGCTAAATATCATCCCATGTGGGATGGACAGGAGAATCGGCAAGTAAAGTAAGACTCATGGGTTTAGGTAAAGACAGTTGAATAAGACAAAGGAAGAGATAATAATAATAATAATAATAAAGAATGTACAGAACAAGTGATGCACAGTTCGATGTGATTTCTTATCACTTGATGACGTATTGCCTGGCTCAGCCCAAGAAGGAATCGCGGATCAGCAAGCTCTGGCCAACTTCCTGTTTATATACTAAGCATGACATTATATGGTATCGAATATCTCTTTGGCCAGCTTAGATCAATTGCTTGGTTATGCTCCTCCTAGCTTCTTGTACACCTGTACACTTGCGAAACAGGGGAAACTGTAAAAGTCCTTGGTTTCTTAGCAACAACTGAAAACATAAGTGTGTTAACATTCTTCTCAAACTAAATCTAAAAAGCAGCATCTGCTGATTAGGAAAGTAACTTTATCCCAGCAGAAATTAGGACACTAGTTTGGAGAAAAGGAGACTGATGGGTGACCTCATTGCTCTCCACAGCTTCCTGAGGAGGGGAAGGTGAGAGGGAGGTGCTGATCTCTTCTCCCTGGTATCCAGTGGCAGGATGTGTGGGAATGGTTCAGAGCTGCATCAGAGGAGGTTTAGACTGGACGACAGGAAGCATTTTTTCACTGAGAGGGTGGTCAAAAACTGGAACAGGCTTCCTATAGAGGTAGTTGGTGCCCCAAGCCTGCCAGTGCTTAAGAATCCATTGGGACAGTACCCTTAAGAGCATGCCTTAACTCTTGATCAGCCTTGAATTTGTCAGGCAGTTGGACTAGATGACAGTTGTGGATCCCTTCCAACTGAAATATTTTACTCTACTCTATTTTGCCCTGAGGTGTGGATAGGGGAATGAAGAATGATGGTTCTCTGAACATGGATTGTGTTCTAAGTATGCCATGTAGCTCACTGGGTGACTGTAAGAAGAATCAGAGGTGAATATTTCTTGAATAGAGTTCAGTGTCTCCTTGTAAACTGTTGTGAGTGGTACGGTTTACAAATGTGATTGGTGGAATTGAATGGTTACTAAAGAACAGCAGGCTGCTCTATGCTTCAAAACATAAGGAGCTGCTCTAGATACTGTAACCTTTCAACTGTAGTCTCTAATCCCTGGTTTGTCCTGGCTAATTTTTAGTGAGGAAAGATTCCCAATGGTACAGCTACAATTGCTATGATAGTTGTAGATATCAACTAGCTTCTTTGATTGGGTTAGGGTACTATGCGATACGATTTTCTATTTCTTCATAAATTTTTGCCCTAATATATTGCAATTCATAATATTTCACACTCAGGTGTTAAATCTAAAATTTTTAAACTCTCCTTTTTGTCTACCCCCTGTTGTCTTACATGACTGGTTTGGGTTTTTTTTTTTTTGGAGGTGGGGGGATATCTTTGTTGACTTGTTCACATGTAGCTCTTCCCATAATACGTCTTTGATATACTTTTGTTAGTTACATTAGGTTTCTGTCAGAATACATTAAACTTCTTTCACCCCTTTGAATTATGTAATGCAGTCACAGATACAGGCTCTAGCCTTTTCTGTACTTGAGATGCTTAATGCCATATTTCTTCATGTCACTGGAATTGTATTTCTGATCTCGTGTATGTTTGTCAAATGTAAATTAAATTGACTGTTAGATTCAATGAACTCGGGTCATCCAGACAGTATTGGTCTAATTTTGCCTCAGTGCAAAAGGCTTGAAATTAAGTTCCAGTTTGGACCTTTCCAATCAATGCAACATATTGATCTGTCAGAGCAGATATGCTAATCTGAAAACATATTTGATTCCCTGACAAACCTTGAGGTGAAAATGGATTACTGGTTGACAAAGCTGACATGGTTAACGTATACTTCCATTTTCTCCCCCCAAAGAAAATTCTTTTTTAGCAGGAGGAAAATCTCTCTATTTAAAAACCATTTAGTGTGGAGGAAGAGAAAAGAGTCTTTGGGTTAAACAGTTATGGTGGTTGATTCCAGTCAAGTGTAAACTTGAAGTATTTCCTTTCATTTCTCAGGAGAAGTGAATGAGTTGTAAGTTCTCGGTACTTTCCGTTCTTTTACAGAATAATTTAAAAAAAAATATTAAGAAGTGGTGGTTCATTTTGAAGCACATACCAGCTTGACTTTGCTCAGCAGGTCCAAGGGTTTTATAAGAGTGGGACTCTTAAAAAGTAAAAGATACTCTGTGGTACGGTGGTACTTCAGCTTACTGTAAGGTCTTGCATTCACCATTGAAGGCCAGGACTTTATAAAAAGAGGAAATTAATTGAAGGATGCCAGAGATTATATCTGTTTTCTGTGTATACATTGAACAGTAAACTTGAAATCTGCTGGGAGGACAGGGTAAAAAGCGGTTGCTTGCTACTTGTTCTCCTTGATTTTTTATTTTTTTTATATTTTCCTCAGAAATATTTGGATATCATAAAAATGAGTGCTAATTTACATGACTTCCAGTTGCGCCTTACTGGGGCTGCATTTTGTAGACACTAGTCTTCGAAAGATCAACTTCAATTTCTAGCTGAAGTTAGAGGAATTTCCGTTTATTTCAGTATACCATTGACTTCTCTTCAGTGACTTTCAGGTTATGTTTTTGATTAAGTTGTTTATGAAATTTATATAAGTCAAGAAGGCTTTCTTGTTTGCACCTATCTGTTAAAAATAGACAAATTAACACTTGCATTTAACAGTGTCTGTAAATCAAAGAAAGATGTAGTTAAGAGGAAAAGCACTTCCACTTCTCTGGCATAGAGAAGAAAGGTAAGACCGATTTGTGTCAATATCTTTAATTATGAAGTGACTGAATTATTGCTGCAGTTATACTGCAGTGTGAGACCTTGAATCTAAATTAGTCTTTTAAAGAAATGATTGCTGAACAGATGTTACCTAAAACACTTTATTGCTGCTTTGTAAAATTATAAATTCCTCATGCTGTTATTTTTGTTGCCATGAATTAGCGCTATGGGTTATGATATTAAATTTTAGTGCTGTGTTCTAGCACTTTGTTATATAATCTTACCTGTAAGCACCAATTTTGAGTTTAACTCATCAATGTCTAAAGAATATTCCTGTGTAGAAACTGTCTTGTTAAGATAATTTTGCCCCTGATTACTTTTCAGACTGCTTTCCAAGCAACAGAGAGTGTGTGATAAAGCCATTAAATAAATGCTGAAGTGGTATATCGAAAATTAAAATAGGAATTGCTGTGAGGTAATACAGCAGTTTCTAAATTGCACTTAGGGACTGAGGTAGTAAAATTACTGAGGGAATATTGTGACGAAGGAGATACTAAAGTAATAGCATTCACTGTAATCATCCAATTTACATGTCTCAGTCTACAGGTTTCCTTGCAATTCCTGCTTCAGTCTTCTTTCTGGCTATATTTCTGCTGCAGAATAGCCTTTGGGGAAAAAACAGCTAGTGTTGATTCTTTTTGGTGATAGAATTAATGGACAGTATGATGAGTTGTTTCTAACTTTCTAATTTAAAGATGTACAGGGGGGTGTTGTGATTATATGTACATCCTTAGCCTTCATTTGTCTAGTTTCAGCATTCAGGCTTAAGTTAGCCGGTTCTTTTAAAGCTTATTGCATCTTGCTTAAACCCTCTATGTTTTTTTACTTTCTTGATGGATCAGAGAAACTATACCTGCATGTGGTTTTTTTTTTTTGTGAAGGGTCTTGTATGTGGTTTTGTTTATTCACTTTTGCCATCCTTGCAGAAATAAAAGATCCAAAAAGGATTTAGATACCAGGCTGTAGTATGTTTTATTTTTTGTCTTTTCAAGTACTTCAGTGTGATGGAAGGCATACATGTGGAAGTTCTTATTTACTTGCCCAAGATCGCGTTAGTTTACATGCCTGAAACTCCTCTGGTGTTGGTAGGGATGTACGGCTGTGTGCTTCTCTGTCTTCTAATTCCATTTACAGTCAGGAAATTGGACTTGGTCTACCTCTGATGGCATATGAAAAACGTCCATCCTTGTCAGGCATGATTTGAGTTCAAACACCCAACCTACTGTTTTTAAATATGTTGCTTTCATTCCAAAACTCAGACAAGCAGTATCACTCTGTGTTTATCTGGTGGTGAAAAGAGCGCTTCTGAAGAATGGAGATGCTGACCGTCTTGGTATAGTGCCAAAGCTTTTAGGTGATACAGACTATACCCTATATAGAACTAGAGAATTCTTTGTTTCCAGTCTATATTGTGCTGTAGTGCTGATGGAAAAGAGAACAACTCTGAAGACACGAGACCCGAGTCCCGTGTGAGAAGATGACATTCTCCTGCATTCTGGTCCTGTTTGCCTGGACTGCTTGTACTGCATTTAGATAGAATTCTCTTTATAAATATGCATCTGCAAAGATAAAGAAAAAAATCGAATGACACAAAAGATCAAACTAGTACTGTTGATCCAAGTAAGTGGCATTTCTCATTTCTTTGCTTCATTTCAGTGTTTTTACCCTTAGTCAACTGGGATAATTGCATAGACAATGACTCAACTTGTTAAACTCTGTCTTGCAGATTAAATTTCAGTATATGTTACTGTTTTGATATACAACATAAGATCATTCTCTTCTGTATGACAATAAGATTCTATACTGTGAATTTATATGAAACCAAATAGTATTTGACTTACTTTCACTAGCTGCGTGGTGCAGAAGTTGCATCACAAATGGCTTCATCAGATATGAGCTTTTCGAGAAACACAGTGCTCTTTCTGTTCTGTGAGTAGTGTTTGTGCTATCACACACCTGTTGTGAACCTCACCTGTTGTGAACCTCACCTGTTGTGAACCTCACCTGTTGTGAACCTCACCTGTTGTGAACCTCACCTGTTGTGAACCTCACCTGTTGTGTCCTATTGTGCATTTTGGTTTCTGTCTAAGGGTCTTGATATCTTTGTTTTTGAGATCAGGCCTTTTGACGTCTTATCAGGAACACTGTGCCATACACTGAATGCGTGTGTATATCCTGTGAGCAATGGAATCAGTTATTTACCAGGATGCCTAAGGAACATAATCTTCAACCCCATGTCAGATTGCTTGCTTTCTTCAAAAATGATACATCTATACACTTTGTGATTTAGCTTTAACTGTACTGCTTCTGTTCATTGCAAAACCTCTTTCTCCATGTCCTTGACTTAAAAACTAACTTATCCTGGAAAATGTAATTTCAAACTGTTAGTTCTTTGTGAATGTGTTTGCATAGCTGAATACTAAGCAATGGTGCTACTTCCGCTTCTCAGTACCTTTATCAGTAGGTTCTACTGATAAAACTGGACTTGTGAAGTATCCTAATTAACTCCTTAATCTCTTCATGGTTTTCTATCTTTTCGACTAGAAAACAGGATGCTAATGTACTTAAAATTGCCTTTAATTTGTTTTTAAATTTTGCATATCTTTTCTAAATGATAAACAGACCAGAGGAATACTTGTACATAGCTACTGTGTTCTCAAAAGCAATAATTTTGGTATTCTGCAGTAGTTTATGGAATGTACAGAATAGTATACTAGTATTTTCATCCATTGCAAAGCAATGTTCTGTAGACTTACATCATGTTTTTAGCAGTAAATGAATATTATGGGAATATTACTTAAGCCTGCAAGTAAATAAATCTGGCTTATGTTTAAGGCAACCTGCTCACTTCAGCAGAATATGTCTTACTTGTGTGAACTGACATACTCAGGCCTGAAGATAAAAATTTGTTCCTGTGGTAGTAAAACACTCAAACCTTCACCGAACAGTGGTCCAGTTATTTCTTTCCTGTTTTTAGAATTTGTTTTATTTGCTTGGCCTGAGAAGAATAAAATATACTCCTGTTCTTGAGTCACAGCACTCCTCTAAACTTAATGCCATTAGAAGATCCACTGTGGTAAGATCTTGTTGATAAGATCACGTGCAATTTTCCATATCTCTATACCCTTGAAAGCTACAGAAGACGAGGAAAGTTGACAACTGGTTTTACTTTGTACAGGTTTGCCAGAAGACAGGGTCTTGGTGGGGGAGAGGTGGAAAGATCACCTGAGCTCTCATGTTTTAACCAGTTCCTCTGGGTTCAAAATATTATAGCATTAAATTCACTGAATAAGTCTTCTGAGATGTCTTTTTGACGTTAGAGTGCAAAAAGCTCTAAACTTTAGGTTGTAGCTTGTGTGGGCTTTTTCCTACTTCAAAAAGAAATCTCCAAATACAGTGTTGCCAATGCAGATAGATGAGGACTGGTTAAGTACATCCACTTTCTTGTAGCAGTTTCTTTTGAACCAGACCACTCAACATTGTCTGAAAGGTGTCTTATTGCTGGTATTTTTAGGCTTCTATATGGTAGGTAGCCAGTAAGCTGAAGACTTAGAAGACTCATATTTGTATGCCATTATGGTGTCCTTAATTGGTAACATGCTAATCTTTTTTCACTAATTAGTCAAATGATCTGGGTCAGTAGGGTCTGATGTACAAAATGGGGAACTTTTTGCCCTTTGCCACAGTACATTCTATTGCTGAATTTCAGAGCTTAATTGAAAGGTACAACACTGGTTTGAACTATCCCATTAACTTTGTCTTCTTGAAAGAACAAGACTGGAATCTGAAAAATACTGCCTTAATTCTGTGGAATGTGATAATGGGATCTCTACAGAGCAGCTGCAGAACATCCAGCATCTGTTGCTAAGTGGAAGTGGATCTGATGTTGTTCTTGCCTATCTGTTTTGTGGAATGTACCTGTTTGACATATATGCTTTGAGCTGGAAGTTTGAGATACAATACAGAAAAATGTCATTCTAAGCAGATTACCATGCTCTCCTACCATGTTAGAGTAGCTACGCAATCGTATCCGTGTGTTGCTTAAGGCTTAGTGGTTTAAGTTGTGTGTATGATAAAGGAATATATTTTTATGTTCTTTGCTACCAAGCTGCAGTGTAAGACCATATGTTAGTGTTTACGCCTGCAGTTTTGATCACTTAAGGATAGAAGTATTATAGCAACAACTTGCTAAATGTAAAGTGAGCTCTTGGAAATGACAGAAATTAAGGCTCATGCTGTCTTTGTAGCTATTTAGCAGAATGGGATGAGCAAGTCATAAAACTGATCTCCTTAGCAGTGTGTGGGACAAAAGGCTGAGCTACCCCTGCAACATTGAGAACACCAGTGGGAAGGCTAGGATACAGATCTTCAGTTTCCTGAGTGGACTGAGATATTTTCACTTTGTTGTTTTTATTTATTAAAAATACTCACCTTTTAGACATAGCTCCAATTTTATTATTGATTTTTTTATTGATATTAATTTATTATTGATACTATGTCACTAAGTAATGAATGTTTCGTCACAGTTCACTTGTTTTTTATTTTTATCTTGATAGCCATGATACTTCTTCCTCAGTTTGTTTGCAATACTCGGAGTAGAACTGTTATAGGGTATTTGACTCGATATGAATTGTTCTTCAGTTCTGAGGGAAGAGCTGGGGAAGATGTCATGTGTAATGATGTCTAAGTGTTGTTGACTCAGTGAAGACAAAATAAGAGTTTCCAGAAGTTATTAATTTGGATATAGCCACTGAAAATTGCTGTAGCTTCTGCTAAGCTTTGTACACTAGGCAGTGAGGGGAGTCTAGGAATATGTTGAGTCTGTCTTACTAAGTGTGTGACTTCACATTCTTTCCATTTCCCTGCCAAGTCTGTCCTCAGTCTCTTCATAAGACCTGTAATTGGAATCCCTGCAAGACTGATTCATCAGTCGCCAATGTTCATCAGTGTTACTCTTCAGTTTTGTTCAAGACCCGTGTGTCCTAGCACTTGCTCTGTATGTCAACGTGCAGTGGAAAGCAAAAAAGTTGATTCAGGAACTGTTGTTTCACACAGCAGCTAGTGATATATAGAATTTTGTATGTTACTGCTAATAAATGTTTATGTCAGCTTCTGCTCATAACTTCATGCTGTGCTTTCCACATAGGCATTGCTTAAGAGTAGTCAGTGGTCATAGTTATTTGAGTGTTGCAGTTTGGCAGACAGTTTTGAACTGTTGAGGAACCCCATGCTGTTCTGCTAAGTTTAAAAATCTCTGGACAAATTCCTTGGTGGTGCTTCTACAGCCGTTTGGAGAATACACACTTCTAATAGCAGAATTATGAACAGGTTTTATGTTCTAGTGTATTTAAGCTATACAATATAATAAAACACAACTTGCTTCAAGCTGTGCTTGGTTTATATTCTTCTTCTATTGTTCTGTCTAAGGATCAGATTAAAGATTTTTTTTTTTTTGAATCTTCACTGTATTCCCTGTATAACTTGCTGTGCACTGTAAGCCAAATTACAACCTGACAAAAATTCTTACTGCAAGTGCCATGATTCAATACTGTTTAACTTGCATCTTATTTTGAACAGCAGCAACTAAACCTTACTTTTTTAATTTTTTTTGTTTTTTTTTTTAACTGCACAGTTTTGACATATCTGATTTCCTGTTTGATTTACAGCACTTAAATATCAAGACACTGACAGATGATGTGGTAAGACAACTTAAGTTTTGCTTTGGCTTTGCTAAATGCAACAGAAATAACCTTATTGATACAAGAAACTTTTAAATTGTGAAGTTAATTTAGTTAATTGGTGAAGTCTCACTAACCTGTTACTATCTGTAACATACTCCATGCAAGTAGCAAAAAATCTATTGATAGCTTTGAAATATGCTCTAATCATGGCTAAATGAGCTTGTTGCAGGTGGTGGTGCCAGTTTACATGTATAGTTTAGATATCTGTGAATGCATGTATAATATCAAAAAGTTACTTAACCATGCTTCTAGACATGCAGTTTAAAATATCATGTTTAACAAACTAACAGTTGCTTGTAAAACTTAATAATGCTTGCTTTAAGCAGTGTTAGGTATGTTCCATGTCATGCTAAAGCTGTCTTTCTCAAACTTCAGCTGTCTCCTAAGTAGCTGATGTGGTTCTATATCACAAAGCACATTTTTTTTCTTACTATTGAAGTTACCTATTTCATTGTCTATACTATTCTTTTGTAGGTGAGAATAGTTTTTTTTAAAGTAGATCGTTCTACAATGCTTTTGATTTTACCTAGGATGTGATGCTCTGTAGGTATCTAATGATCAGCTGTTATGTCTCCAGTCATAAGACAGAGTTCTTGCTGAAGTTCTTCACACTTGTACTGAGAAACAATGCTGTTTCCTAGGTCAGGAAACAATAATCTGGTTATTGTTGATTAGGTTTGCAGAGTTGGTAGTGTTGAGCGTGTTGCCTCCACCTGTCAATCCTAGACAGAATTAAATCGCCTATTACTATTTCTTTAGTGGAGTTGCATAGGCTGGATATTATTATTAAGCAATTTGAGTCTGATGGGTAGATAATACAACCATAATTCTATAAACTTGTACTTTATCTTGGAGAGCTAAGAAAATATTCACGGTTGTCTCAAAGCAAAAGCTTATTTTGGTAACCAGAAATTAATTTTGGTAGCGTCATGTAAGGATTGTAGTCTGGATACACCAGATCTTGCTGTTTGTTTGGTTTTGTTGCTTTTTTTGTTTGTTTTTTTGTTGAAGGAGCTGGCTTGATGCCCTGTGATACTTGTCCTTTCCTTAGCCTATTGGATATGTCTAAATTGTAATGGCAGACACCATAAATAAGCATGTTTATTGTGTTTGTTGGAGTGAGGGCAAAGAGCTTAATAGCTCTGTAGTAAGCAATTTTTTCCCCTGCTCTTGAAATTTGTTAGAGCATATTGAAGGGGCCTCTATGTGTGCCTTTTCACAGACTAAAGAAGCATCACGTGCAAATAGTACTAAGTTGTCTGTATATATTTTTTAAAAGAGCTGTTTTGTGAAAGGCTAACAGTGAAAAAAAATGTTGCAGTGCAGTATGCTTTTAAAGGTGCTTAGTTTGTTCACCTTGTAACAAGGGAGTGCTTTCTAACTGACACTTATTTTTCCCCTCTGAGATTTTTGATGATTTAGTCTTCTCTGTCTCGTTTTGGTAAACAACTAATATTAATTGTCTGAGCTGTAGGCAACTTAAACGTGGCTCAGAGTAGAGTGGTTTTGAAATTTCATACCAAGCACAAAATCTGGCAAAGGTATTTTCTCCAAATTCCTTTTGCAACATGGGGGGAAAATTGTAGCAAGAGTAGATTAAGAAATTGAAAGTTTAAGTTTACTCGATTTTATAGCTTTCAATGAAATAATGTATTTCCTTTCTTCTCATGGGCAATCATTTGCATGTTAATTTGCTCTCTGCTGTGTTATGCCATATAAAATATTTATGTTTTATTACTCCCAGTCTTTCTTACAAATATAGTTGTGACCAGGAACTTTTTTTTTTTTAAGGTAAGTTAGCAATATTTTGAGTCTTAAGATGCAGACTGCTTTTCAGTATTTGAATTGTATTGGACTATTCCTGAGATGCTGATGAGTTGTGTACTTTGTGACAAATCTGTTAAGTTCAGAAACACTTTTTTTTTTTACACAGTCAGCACATGCTCCTTATAGCTTGTTTGTTTACAAACTATGAAGACAGGAATTTCATTCTTACTCCACGGAGGATTAGCAAGTAGGTGTCTGAGAAATCATCTACCTGCAAGATCACTGTGGGTGAAAGCCTGTTTTCAATCTCAAATGCTCCACATTCTGCCAAATGGTTTGTAAAGCTCATAAAGATTAAAAAAATTGCATATTAACAAAAACCTATTAAAAATATATCCTATGTAGCCAAAAATGAAATATATACTAAAATTCCTTATAACATACACTTATGTTGACTGATTTCATAGCAACTGCTGTAAAGATAAGAAAGGCTGTATAATTTCCAGTAGAGAGAGAAATGAGATTCAGGGTGAAATATGTTGTACGTGTTCAAGATATGACTGTGCACAGGCCTGGAATCTATAACTTTTAATATTCTACTGTTAGTTAATGAGTTCCTCTTAAGAAAGGTAAAATCTCTGGGAGAAGGAGCATTTCATCTGATGAAAGGAATTCTTCTGTTTTGGTTTATGCAAGTCTTCCTCTTACTAAAAGCGCTACTGCTACCAGTGGAATTTCTCTTACAGTAAGTTAATCTTGTGGAGCAATTAGACTGTCAAAAAATAATATACTTTTGTTAATCTTATGGAGCTTCAAGGAGGAAAAAGATGTTAAGAGGTCTTTGACTCACAATCACTACAAATATATTCTTTGATCTTATGTGAAGTTTTTTTGCTGATAAGGGAAAATAGTTTGCTTTTAATTTCAAAGACATAGAAATTCGTGCAACCCATATTCTCCTGTGTGTTCCCCTTACACTAAGAATAGTGATTATTTCAAATGAAGACACAGCAGTTGTTCATCTTTGTTTTCTCCTTCCTTCCTGTGTTGTTAATGTTCTACTAATTCTTTGTCGTGTGTCTGCAGAAGGGTGTTACAGCAGATTTGAATGGTTAAGCTGTTGGCTTCTGTGATAAAAATGACTGGCAAAATGTCTGGGATATTGAGCTATAGTACTATTGCTGTAGTAGTTCAGCAGATTTTCCAGGTGTGAAATTGTGGTTACTGAATGTATAAACAGCAGGCAATCAAAAACCTGTGAATCTTAAAACTGATGGTGGTAGTACTTTTTGTCCTACAGGTCTACAAGGCAGAGTGAGAAGGACATCTAGAGAAGGAAAAAAGATAAAATACTTATTCTTGTCTTTATACTTGCAGCAAGGAAATGAAGGTTTCATACCTGTGTTTGATGTCAGAACTCTCCTGATAAATTGTGTTTACTTAAGGATTGTCAACAGATTCTTGATGGTCCATATGTGTGTGTTTCTTCATGAGAATGGGAATGAGGAGGGGAAGAAAGAAGACTGTTCAGTACTTGTGGTAACACAGTTTAGGCAAAATGAAATAATTCTATAATCCTGTCTCTTCATAATTAGGTATCAGATGTAGTGGTACCTCATTTGTGGTAAAACACAGTTCATGTAATCAGGACTCTTCTGATACTGGGTTACCTGCTGTTTTGGAATAAAGATTTTTCCTGTAATACAGTGATATCCTCTAGTGATATGTACTCCATAAACTTGTATAAAGTAGAAAGTTGGCTGTTTATGTGGTGAAGAAAACAAAGATCCAAGCTGGTGATTACTTTGTAGCATTTGGATCTGAAGCCTTTGTGTTCCTAGAGATGAAAATAAACCTCCCAGAGATTTGCACAGGGATTTGTGATGGTAACGGATGACAATATATTACTATTTCTGTCTTATGAAATCAGTGTAGATTAATGTGCTTTGTACAGCTGGAGAAAAGAGATATGAAGATATACAATAGTGATTCTTATTCTTGTTTCAAGGTCGTCAAATCTGTTGGGTTCAACCTTAATGCAAGAGGATTTTGCATGACTTGATTTGTATGCAGCACTGTTTTTTTTTTGTGCTAAAACAAAATTCAGGAATCACAGAGCTGGTGCCAGAAATCTCACATCCACATGGTATGGCACAGCTGTTGAGTTGATACGTTACTTTGGGTCCAGACCAACACACGTCATGTCTAATCTGGTTAACTCCATCTCTAAGAATGAAAAAGACAGGAAAAGTCAAGGAATTGAGGCCTGCGAGGGACAAAAATTTTAGTCCTTTGTTTCTTTTTCAGTGTATCATGAAGTGTATCTTCCATGGCAAAGCCACTGTACTGTATTACTGCTAAACTTGAGAAATTTTTTTTCTGAAGTTTAAGATTTTTTTTTTTTGACTTCAGATAGTATTTTGACTGTAAACTTCTTTTGCTGTCCTTTATGACAGGTTTACTTTCACAACTTGTGTAACCTGCAAAAAAGTAACTAATTCTTCCACCTGCTATCTCTGATTTGGTACATCTGCTATTTTTTTTTTTTTTGGAATGTTGAGGTCCCATCACGGCAGTAAATACAGTCTATACAATGTTTAAAAAGAAACACAGCTTTAGTTATAGTGCTTTGTGTATATATCTAAATTTACGTTGTTCAGACAGTGATGAGATATTGCGTTAGGTCCACCACTTTAACTGTGGTTAGCATACCTTCTTAGATAAAATTCTCCTGGCTAGATATGCAGACAGTGTGCATGGTAACATTTAACTTTGGAGACCTACGAGATGTTGTATGCAAGGTTTTTGCTACAAATATGTGAAATAGGAATCACACTTTAGATGCAAATTACAAAATAAATTTTTAGTCTCATTTTATGAATCTGGTTTGTACACAATAAACAGCTGTTGTTAGTCAAACTGCATCAATACCAACAATCATAGTCCAAATTATCTCAGTAGAAGTCTCATGAAACACTGCTGGAAGTTGTTATGCAAAAATCTCCTAGTACTTATTGCTTTATTTTTGATGTTGTGCTTACTGTTCCGTTGCCTTTTTGGGTCTGAGGGCTTCAGTCTGTATATAGAGAAGAAACACAAGACCCAGATGGTGTAGTTTCCTGTTCTTGATGTAGGTAACTTCTGCTGCTAAATCATTTCCCTTCTTCGCTCTTCACGTCCTCTCTGTGATAGTGAATAATGCTATCCATGCCAGTTGGTTCAGGTTAATTTTTTGGTTCCCAGCACGTTCACAAATCAGAGGTGTTAGTAACATTGCTCAGAAAATAAGTTTTGTGCTGCTTGGGTTATTCTAGGAGTTATTGTCTGCAAATGCATAATCACTTGCAACCTAAATTGTTCAGTTAATTGAGTGTAAGCACTGCAGCTTTGACAGTTATGACAACTTGAAGTAAAATATGATTGAAAATCTCTTGTGGTACTTGTTTTTTTTTTAACATTTAATTCCAATTCAACCATGTAAAGCAATTAAAATCTGCTTTAAAATAGAGCATCTATGTTTATAAGAATGATACCGAGTATATTGGCTGACAAGTCATCCTGCATATCATGTGTTAAACATGACCTCCAATTGTTAAGAGGATGGATAGTCCTATGAATTTACTTAGGAAGTCCTATTCCCTCAATAGTAGCTGATGCCATCATTTTTTTTTCCATGGATGCCCCATTCTCATCTGACTGGTTATTCTCTGTTCATGGGAGAGGCATTGAATCAAGGCTGGAGTGAAACACTGGCAGAACGAAGAAATTCTTGCAGTGATTATGAACGTGGTCATGCATGAACATGTTGGATTTGATTTTTGCAGTATTTCTTCGTGCACATGTTGGATTTGATTTTTTTCAGAATTTCTTAATATAGCAATAGATGATATGTTAATTAAGGGAGGGAAAAATGAGGGAGGCAGGATGTTAGGGAAGTAATACCTTTCAGTCTTGCGTGCACAGCAGCTCGTTAGGAGGTGACGTCTTGATAAGCTGTTGAGCCAGCAATTAGTCTAGTAGTAACTAATCCATTGATTCCTGCATTATCAAGTGTGTAAGTTCAATAAACACTATTGTCTTACAGGGAATGGTATAAGTAGTCTTTACTAAGATCAAAATGAGAGCACAAATAGATGTACTTTCTAGGGGTGTGATCAGAAAGTGTGTTGAGCCTGATGGTTTGTGTTGTGGATCTCTATGTAACTCTGATTTTCAGGTCCATGATGTGTGCATGAAATCAATTATTTCATCTCCTCTCAGTGGAATAATAGACAGCCTATGAAATAAGAACCAAATAAAACTTTGCCATTTTTCCTGTGATGGTTTCTTCATTCTGGCTCTTGCAGCTCTTATTCTCACTATCGGTGATTCAAATCCTGATACACTGTTTGCAGTGAGTCAGAAACCAACTCTGAGGGGGTGAATGCTGCTTATCTCAACTTGGTGTTTTATCTCTTACTACTATGTATTGCGGCTTTCTATGTATTTTGAGAATGTCTAGAATACTGTTAATACTTTGCAATACTGAAGGAGATCATCATATAGTATTTGATACCAAGTTTGTGGGCTTTAGGGCCATTTGGACTCAATGGTCTTAAGAGTCCTTTACAGCTGAAATGACTTTATGAATGATTCTAGTATTTTAAGTAGCAAAAACTGTTCCCCTGCTAGGAATATCTGATCTTACTATCAAGTTGGCCATGAATGTGTAAGCTTTCTTATGTAAAACAGATACTTCCCTCTGTGAGGAAAGCAAAATCTAAGGGGGATCCTTTAACCCAACAGAGGTGAGGCTACCGTAGTGCCATGCCTCACAGGTCCAGCCAGAGTATGTGTCCCTTTAGGCACCTTCACAAGCACATGAGTGCACAAAGACATGATGACCCAGACAAGTATACTAACTAGCAAACTGTTTACACAGAACTGGCCGTATTTGTCCCTTTATGCTATCATTTTCCTATGCTTGTTCCTCTCCAAATCACTGAGATCCATCCTTTTTCCCTGCCTTTGGTTCTTTCCTTTACTGCAAAGTAAGACTTTCACAATCCCAAAATGTTTTTCCTCTTCGGCTCATAATGTGTCTTATACCTCAAAGCAGTAACACTCCTCAGTTTGAAATGTGCTCTTGAGAACTGATCACTTTGACTCATGGGGTGGGTGTCAGACCTGGACCTGGCCCATAAGGCAGTGGCTTTGCTAAGAAAGCCTTGGGAGGAGCCTGGATAGCATGTCACTTCCTCTGAATCAATATTTGGGTTCCTCCTACCTGCTCTTTTGCTTCTGTGTCCTGCTGGGCTTGTAGAGATAAGCCTTTGATGGGCCTGTGGTTCCTGTGATGAGTTTGAGCAGGGACAGTTCTATCTCCCTCCATTGTCTTTCTGTGCTCTTTTATTTGTGTGCAGATGGTCTTTTTAGCACATAGCCTTAAGAGTCTGTCCTTTCTTTTAGCCCTGTTCCCACTGCATACATCTCCTTTCCTCTTGTCCTTCATTCAGATAATGAATATTGAAGCAAACTTTTGAAATGTCCTGCCTGTGTCACTTGCGTTCCTTTAAGTTATTTTTATAGTGTAGCTATGTTTAAAAGGTATTCATTAGGAAATAAATCCTTATGGGATTTAAATATTGTTGTGATGATACTGCCTTTGAAATAAGCAATCACATTTTCTAATACGATTAATGACAAAAATGTGCAGCCGAAATGTTTTTGGCACTGCATACAAAGCTTTTTATATTTAAAGTTACAGGAGAATGTGGTCATTCACTTGCTCGTCTTGTCTGTGAAGTGGTTATTGAGACTACTTTTCCCTGTGCAGATGCTGTTAGCACTGCTGCTGCGTACATACAGTAACTTGCTTTGCACCTCATAACCTGCTAGGGTTTGGTTGCTGGGTTGCTGTGCTTCTGAAGCTGTAGTTTCATAGAACTGTGTAATGGAGCAGAGCAGTGGAAGAAACACTACCTTATGATGATTTTAAACTCTATTACAGTGTAAAGGGGCCATAATAGAATTTTTGCCAAGGTTCCCTGAAAATCTTCAGGCTGGTAAATGTAAAATGCTACTGAAAATCAGTCTCGTGGTAACTCATCTTTATGTGTTGACGGTGGTTTACTTTTCAGTGTTTTTCAGTTCTGACATTAAGATTTTGTTTCAGTTGCCTTGCCATTTCTGTCTCTTGGATAATATGAACTGTCAGAATAAAGTATATGGCTTCATAGATGTTCTAGTCCCTGGTGGAAGGAGGCATGAAGACATAAAAGCTAAAATATATGCAAACAGCTCCTTGCTTTAAATTCAAGTTTATGAGAAAAGACTCCTCATGCCCTTTAATACTGGAGGATCTGATTGTAGAAGTGAGAACAGTGTGAATTACATCTTTAATAACTTCTCTGCTCTTCTAGTTAGTTTATGTTTGTCTCTCCCCTCCTCTTCCTCTTCTCTCTCATCTTACAAAAACCCCACCAAACTCTCTGCCTTTTGACCAAAAGCTGCTTAGGACTCTTTTGGCTAGTTTTTGCTAACAAAATAGTAGTCCAGCTGCATTACTTCCAAAGTTAGGCTTACCTCTGGATAGGAAACTCTTATACCTTCAACTTTTTTTCCATTCCAGAATTAACTTTTATTTTTCGTTACTTTAACTTCTTTCAGTATCACACAATTTTCAAGCTTACAACCATTATGCAGCTTGTATTGTGCTTACTTGGGCAGTTCATGTTTTTTTTTTTTTTTTACAATATAGAAGAGAATAGATTTTAATGAATATTTCTGCAGTATTTCTATTACTTGGTCTTCATTTTATAATTGTTTCTTATTAGATTATATATCTGAAATACAATTTTCCTCATCTTTGGTGACACTGTTCTATAATGGTAGTAATAGACTGTTGTTTGAATTAATGAGCTAGTTAGAGATTCCCTGTCATATTTTTACATAGTATATTTAAAAAAATCTAGCTTTCTTCTTTGAGTGCCCAGGAGTATTTAATAGCACTCTTATTTTCTTCGCACTCTTTATTGCCTTTGAACTCTTAACTCTGGATAATCTACTCTGAGTCCCATCAGTGCATCGAAACAGATAACATTAGTCTGCAGAATTTTGAAGAGACTTTACTGTGGAAATACTTTGTATCAGGACCATATGAAGCTCTGTTTATTCTTTGGTTAATTGTAATGTTGGCCCTACAAAGACCTTAAGGGTAAAGCTTATTCCTTTCAGAAAATTACTGTCCTAAAGCACTGTTCCTTTATGGGTGTGCATATATTTATTGGTAAATACAAAAAAGGGCGGACACCTTGAGAAATGCTAGAAGGTCAAACCTATTTTAAACTGTAGTGACACTTTGTATCAAAGCTAACTCTAGATATACCTTATTGGTTAGCCTGATTTAAAATGTTTTTGATGTAAAATGGAAGACTACTGAACTATATTTTTGCCATTTCCTCCTCTATGCACTTTGATCACCAGCAGCATCAATGTTAGATTTCATTGCAACCAAGCAATGAATTTTCTGTTTTTTTCTGTACAGTGCTTTCTGTGGACCATGAAATTATTCGCATGTATGGAATATTGAGAGGGATTAACTTTTTTTGAAGCACTATCAATGTATAATTCAAAGGGGAAGTATATGTAGAATACCCATACTGTACTGCTGTGTAGGTCTTCTGAATTTCCTCTGTGGCTCCATTATTTTAAATTATTTCAAATAATTTGTTTGACACATACTTAAATGTGCTAGGGTTATGATCCTAGTATCATACTTTGCCTTACATGTTCTGCTTGATCAAATGTATCAAAGGGTGTTTTGCTCCTGTAGGACAAGTGGTATAGGTTTTGGTAAATATGGGGAGTATGACTGTTATGGCCTAATCCGTAGTGTTGTAAAACTTCTAATGTACATTGAACAAAACATGAACTAAAACTGTGAACTAGTGAAAGGAATTGAAATACCCCTTTTCAGAGCATGAACTGGCTCTCGTCCTTGAACTGGTGCTATTTGTTCCTAGTGGAGTAAGAGTAACTCCAGGACTGCGTGGGGTATTTTGTGGCAGAGACTGAGGTGATTCTGCTTTGCCAGAACTGCTGTTGTAACTGCATTGTGGAACAGAGGAAGGAAGACAACACTTGGGGAATGTGGACTGTAAGTAAGAGACTGAGGTTTTTCAGGAGAGATGAGATAAAGGGAAGTAGGGCGTGTCTCTATTAAGCCTAATTTAGTCAATTCTCTGCTGGCTGAACCATGGGCTGAAATCTGCTATTTCAAAATATCTTTCTCTCTACCCCTGCTTGAAGTCTGCATATGAAGCATCTTCAACTATAATGGTTTCTTTCTTAGTGAACATTAGGACATGGAGAAGCTAATGGCTAATTTACTTTTTGGAGCAGGTGTTCTGCCTTTCATCAATGTTCTGTGAAAGATGTGAGATGGGTTTTGCCACTGATGATCTATGCTTTACTTCAAAGGGTGTTACCCTCCTTTTTGCTTATCTTGCATTCTGTTTCTTCCTGGGTCTTTGCCTATGTAAATATTCCTGTAGAGTGTGCTTTCCTCATTGTCTGATGGTTTGATGGGATACTGAAGGGCCCCATCATCCATGCTGAGCTCTTTTATGTTTATGCTATATTCATTTTCTGCTTTTACATGTTCTACAACCATCTGTATGTGAGTGACAAACAATCTATTTCTATGTTCCAAAAAATGTTCCTTCTCAATTTTGAACAGGAACAATTAAAATCTTTTTTGTTTTTCCTCTTTTCATGGATGTCTAATAGTCAATTCTTGCTCTGTCTAGAGTGGAACACTTGTACCCATTTTTTGCTACTAATTTTCTTTGCTCTCTCTGTTCTTAATTCCACAGATGTTATAGTAACTTTACTCGTCGTTTAGTTTAACTTTAATGTACTTATTAAGTGGTATCTCAAGATACTTGTCTTCAAAATATGTTGAAGTCTCAGAATAATTTTATATAGCATTTCAAAGATGCAAGTCTATTGGTATGGTTGAAATCTTGTCCAACATCTCTTATGCATCAAATGTGTTGACAAGTGTAATATTGCTGTTCCCATCTGTTCAAAAGGGTGCTACAAAGAAGATTAAGGTTTAGCGCATTTCATTGAGTATGTCAGCTGCGTTTATGATCTTTTTGTTATTGCCCATATACATTAAAACCCACAAGTTCTAACAATGAAAATGTTTAAAGTTTAATTTAGTAAGTAAGTCTTTACTGAAAAGTGGATAAATATCTAATCAGTGAAAAACCCTCACAACCCAAACCGCTTGTCCAAAGAAGATTTTTTTGTCTCTTGAAATAGTGAAGTAAAAGTGGTTTCCTAGTGTTGATGATAAGTCTGTAGAATTATTTATGAAACCATGAGTGTATCCTACTTATCTTTATTAAAGGAACTGATGGTTTTTGTGCTTCTAAAGGAATTTCTGAATAGTTGATAGAATCATAGAATTATAGAATGGTTTCAGTTGGAAAAGATGTTAAAGATCATCAAATCCAACCATTGATCCAGCACTGCTAAGTCTGCCTGTCTGCAAGTACGACATCTACTTTTCTTTTAAACACTTCAACCACTTCCCTGGGCAGCCTATTCCAGTGCCTGACAGCCCTTTCAGTAAAGAAATTCCTCCTAATAGCCAACATAAATCTCTCCTGGCGCATTGTGAGGCTATTTCCCCTTGTCCTGTCACTAGCTACCAGGGAGAAGAGACCAAACCCCACCTTGCTGCAACCTCCTTTTAATTAGTTGTAGAGAGTGACAAGGTCTCCCTCAGTCTCCTTTTTCTCCAGACTAATCAACCCCAGCTCCTGCAGCTGCTCCTCATAAGGCTTGTGCACTAAACCCCTCGCCAGCTTTGTTGTTCTTCTCAGGACGTGCTCCAGATCTCATTATCCTTCTCGTAGTGAGGGGCCCAAAACTGAACACAGTATTCGAGGTGTGACCGCGCCAGCACCGAGGGGAAGGATCACTTAGCTAGTCCTGCTGGCCACACTGTTCTGATGCAGGCCAGGGTGCTGTTGGGCACACTGCTGGCATGTTCAGCTGACCCTCAACTGGAGCACAGAAAAGCACTAAGTTTTGGATAACATAATCCAAATAAAAAATGAGTACAACACTGCTTTAGTTAGATGAACTTGTTTTTTAATAAAAAATGGTTTCTTTGCATATCTGTATATTCTATTACAATGTTGGGAGTACAACTATTTCAGAATATCAAAAAAACATTTTATAAATGTTTTTTGATAAACCTGTTTTTTCGTATTCTGCATGTAATGGTTGAGAAGGTTTCTTAATAAATTGCTTTTGTACATATCTTTTCCTGCAAACTTTCTGTATAATTCTGATGTTCTGCATCATTTCTCCATAATTTAATGTGATTCTGGTCTGTCAAGTCTAGTGGTAAGGCGACTGACCTTTATATGTATCTTTAGGAAAGCTCTTTAAAATAAAACAGTTAACAGGCACTTACCACATGAAAGTAAGGATGTTCAGTTTCCAACACCAATCTTAATTAAGGTTACATACAATGGAAACAGCATGTGATACGTTATACCTTTTCTGTTTTTAGTTGGATAGATTTGCCAGTATAAGAATTCCAGGAAGTAAGAAGGAGAGACCTCCACTGCCACATATGAAGCAGTCACATTCTACAGACTGGGCATCCACACCTATGGATGCGGAAGATTTTGCTCCAAAACCCCTGTCAGAAAGAGAAATCATAGCGCTGTTTGAAAAAATGATGGTAAGAGTCTTACACGGATTTCTTTTCCTTAAAATATGGGTCACTGACAGGTGGAGCCTTCTTTTGTGCATATATTCTGATCTTTACCTGAATTATTATTGTTGTTGTTGCAAGTGATAATTGCATGTTTTTCAGAGTGTTTTTCAAGGGATGAAGTCTTTGAATTATTTTGACAAGGTTTTGCTCCAAATATATTGAAAATGAAAACTAAAGGTTTCTGATTGTTAGAAGTGAGATTATGCAACAAATTTTGAGGATGAACAAGAAATGGGGAATCTTGCTTGCTTTCAAGACTATGTGAAACTTTTACAAAGATATTTTGTACCTTTGGATGTCGCAGCAGGATTTTGTTCTGAACTTATATTCTGTGTCACACTTGCACAAAAATGACTCAAACTTCTTGCCTCCAAAGAAGCATTTGTCGGCACATGCAGTCTCAATTTGCTTCTTTCCTCAGCTGTCATTTTTACTGTGTTACAAAGGAGTAATCAATTGCTGGAAAGATCCTGTGGCATTGGTACTACCTCAAAAGGTTGAGGGTCTTTTTTATCATGGATGATGATGACATTTTGGGAAATTGAAAACTAAACATGTAATGGCCATGAGAGATGAATAACTGCAATCTGAAGAGAACAAGAGGACATTAACAAAGAGAGTGATCCCTAGATTATTGTAATTCTCTGCCTCACATCAAGAAACAAGTAACTCTTGAAACACAAAGGGACAACCAGGGGCTGTAACGTGGAGAAATTGAAATGTTCTATGAGAGAAATATCTTTTTTTAAATTTGTAATTCTTAGTATTCAATAATGTTAGTTTAGTTTTGACGATGATTTTGTAGAACTATTGAGGTCTGAGTGAAACGATTAAGGATTTTCATGATTAAGTTGATGAAGGGGAGGACTAGTTTACAATGTTAACACATTTTTTATTTGTACTTGTTGTCATGTGGTCCATTTTTCTTTGTATACCTCTGTCTAGGATATTTCACTTCTCTTAAGAAATTTCAGTGTGAATAGTAGTTGCTGAAATGTTAGGAAATGGGAGAGGTTTTATTATAAAACTTGAAGGTGTGCTTCCCTGTGTATCCCCCAGCTACATAAGTGTAGGTTTTATTTCTCCCCATCCCACAGATATTCTGGTGTAGGATAGTGTCATACTAAGACTATGCCCTAAAAAATGGAAACTTTCAATAAATCTTCAGAAACCTACTACCATATGTCTAGGTAAATGCTTACATCCATAGATCCTGAAACAATTAATTCCAGTTTTATAATGACTTTGCAAAATTATGTTAAAGTAATGATGACATCCTAGATAATTTAAACGCTTTCCTAGCTTTGTTGAATAACAAAGCACTTAAACTGTCTTTGATAAACTACTTTATCGGTGTTATTTTAGCTGTGTAATACTGAAAAGATTCTTCAGATTATCCACACTTGAATGGACGGGAATAAAGCTAGTTTAGTCACAGCAGATTACATAGCTAATTGTGTATTGTAGCCTGTAGTTCGCTGTTCTGATCAAATTAAGTGATTTGGAAGGGTGGGGTGTTGAACAATTTGAATGTTGAAGCCAAGCTTTTAGAGCTAATTTGACACACAAAACTGGTCAATTGGTGAGTGCTGAAAGGAGTCCTTTCTAAATTCTGAAGTTTCACTGAATGTGTTACATTATACTTTGGGTTTTCCTGGATCCATACTGCTTCTATCTCCTGATCTTTCTTTTTTTTTTTTTTTTTTTTACCTCCAACATTATAGGAAATGTCATATCTCAAAGATATGGAACTCATTACAATGATTAGAGCATTTCTAGGCTGGTGCAGTAGAAGTCCTTTTGTCAGAAATGTCCATGAATAGCTGCTGTGTGGCTTTGAATGTAGTTCTGCATCTGCTCTTTTTGACCTCTGGGTTTATGTTGGAATGAACGAATTGTGATGGGTTTTGATAACAGTTGAAGGTGTTGATTTAATAATCTAATTGTCAAAAATTTGGGCCTTACCTATTGCAAAGGTGAATCCTATTTTGTGAACTACTCTTAGTGCACAGCTACCCGGGATTAACTATTTGGGAACTGAAGAACAGAATCATAGAACAAATAGATATTATAAGAATTAATAAGAGCTTTCTAAGAGACTGGTTTGAGTACAGTCATAAATGTTTTAGGAAGTGTCAAATAATGCTTTCCTGTAGTTCAGTGCATGTCTGTGGGTATGTGATTTCTAAGTAGAGCTTATGCTAGTAATGGTTGTGATGCACTTGTTTATTGTGGCATCGTTGACTGATTTTTGGTCTAAGTTGGCAGGCACAGAAAGATTTTTATGCTTTTAAGTAACATCGAACTCATACTTGTGTAACAGCTTGCAGTTGCTCAAGTTCATGTTTTTGTGTCTTTATTTTTAAGTCAGTCTCATAGTTAAACAACTGTGTTGCTGGATGAAATTTAAAACTTCTCTTTTTTTCCTTTTTTTTTTCCTCCCATTCTAGGAAGATATGAATTTAAATGAAGACAAGAAGATGCCATTGAGAGAAAAGGATTTTAATACCAAAAAAGAAATGGTGATGCAATATATTAGTACTGCTTCGAAGTCTGTAAGTAAATTTAACTGGAGCACACCAAAAATCCCATAATATTTACATTGTTTTCTAATGGAGATAAAAATATGATACATGCATGTTACACTTTTTTACTTTGTTTCTCATAGACACAAACATTTTTAAGGACACAATCATTACTTTACAAGCTGCTATGAAAGATATTCACTTGACGTGTTTCTTCTGTACATAAAGCAACATTCCTTTCTGGTAAAAGAATGACTATTAGTGGAGATGGAAATATTCTGCAGAAAACTTCTTGGAAAAGTTTGATGTGAACGTTTTTTCTTTTATAGCAAGAATTCCTTAAGTAATTAGCCTTTTTCATATTTGACTTCAGTGCAGAATTTATGTTGTGATCCTATGTAATAGTTGATAGTTTGGCACATGAACCCAATTAATGTCCATTTTTTACTTATTGTCATAATTACTTTTTGTTTCCATGTTATGGATTTAATAGTCATGTGGAAATAGAGTAACATTAGAGCAATTTTGCTTCTGCCATAAGCTTTGCTGTTCTGTGTGTTGAACACACACAAACTGGATTTTGGAGTGATTTTTATTCCCAATATTTCATTTTTGTTTTGCAGCTTACTTCCTTGTAATGTTTTAACTGAATTAATTAATGCTGACTTCATACTGCATCTGCTCACAGACCAGTTGTTCTTCAGTTGAGCAATTAAATTTCTAGAGGCACTGATGCCTCAAGATATTTCCTGTTTCTCATTTAACTCGAGCGTTTTTAACTTAAGCAGCTTTTCCCATGCAGAAATATAGCTAATATAATCAGTTTCACATTTGGTACCAAAAGCAGCTCTCATTTTAAGTACCAGCAGATGTATCATATTCTTATTATGTTGCAGAGCCTTGATGTGACTATGAATAAGTGGTACTTGGTACTGTGGTACGTTGCTTGGATAGTCACACAGTTCATTCTCATCTTTTGTGTAGGGTAATGTTCAGTGGGAACTGAGTCTGTAACGGGATGGCTGGTTATTGTCTAGATGTTGATGTGAGTCTCCATTGTTTGTGCCACTGTTTTCAGATGAGGCAAACGAGATTCTGAAATATCATTCTAATGGATACTTATAGTTTGACTGGGCTTTCCTTCTATGAGAGGTCTCCATTGTACCTGTTGCTATTGATTGATTATATTAAATTACTTCCAAAATATCTTCTAACCATCTTAACTATATGTTCTGTCCATGTGACTGTCCTATGTGACCGTTTCTGCATCAAAAGAAAGCAATTTTGCTGATAATTTTTAAGTATCTTGGATATATCCAACTTGGTCAATTTTACAGCAGGAACTGCTTGGACGAGTCACTGGAAATGACAGGTATTCCACACAGGATATTAATCCATATGCTTAGAGATATGAGTAGTGCTTATCAGGTAGTCTGTGCCCAGCAGGAGCTGCCAGGAGAATTTCTGGGGCTTTTTGAAATTTACAACTGGAGAACTCCTGTAACGTTTAGTTTAGTACCTTGTCATGAAGGCTGGTAGGAGTTTGTTTGGTCACCTTTTTCAGGTCAGTCAGTTAACTCATGTATGCAGAGACCAGCTGGAAAGATCCAGGATTGCATGGGGAACTGTATATGTTGCTTATGCATACAGGTGCAGCCATTATTCCTTGTCACACCACAACTGTGACTTGAATTACCTTCTTATATCACAGCTGTAAATTCCCTTGATTTCTGCCTCCCGCTATTGTCTAGTCTTAAAATGTTAGGGGATTTATTGTAACATGATAGATATGCTCAGTATATAAACACTCGAACAACCAGATAGAAACCCCTGTTGTCAGTTCCCCTTAGGCAGTGAATTTGAACTGTTTTGGCCAACTCATGGTAGTAGCTTTTACTGTTCTTGTTTTATTAAGTCTGAAATTTGGTTCATTGTGTTATGAATGCTTCTTTGTTTTGTTTAGGATATTCTACATGTGGCTTGGAGATTCCAGTTTTTTTTTTCATTCCTCCTTAGATATAGCTCTGTCAAAATTGTAGGTGAGCTGAGCTTTGTTGCCAGACAGAAGTGCAAGACATTGTACTATTTTGGTCAGGCAGGTAAATTGTTTATGGAATAAGTTTGCCACTCAATGTTTTTTGAGAAGATGATGTTCTGTTCCTTGCATTACTAATGTGTACTGTTAACTTTTGGACCCAGGGAATATATGAAGTGATTCAAGTAAGTTCCCTTGCCGTAGGGCCTTTCTGACTTCAGTATTATGTGACTGAACTAAACACAGAACATGAAAACTGAAAACACTGAATTTCTTTTTGTCTGTGGGAATATTTATCGTTATGGAATTTGTTTTTCCTCTGGGTTTCTTAGATCTCTTATTCTAAGGCTCTCCTCAACCTTCATCCTTTCCTAGCCATCTCATCTACATTTTTTGTGAAACATAACTATTGGCAGACTTGCATATTTAAGCTAATAGGGTTCTCCATCAATTTAGAGGAACATTTAGAAGATATACCATGTACTATGTGGTATACCAAAAATAAAACATGTAATACTGTTTTTTTCAGGGTAGTTTCTGGCAGTAGTCTTTGTTTTGGCATCTGGAACATCCATTCTAAACTCTTGAGTAAATAAAGTCGGAGCAGACAGGTAGTACATTGCCGATAGTCCCACAATGTTCCCTTATTGCAGAGGCATAGAATTGAACAGCTGAAGTTAAAAGAGACCTCTGGAGATCACCTTGTGCAACCCCTTATCTAGTCCATTTTTTAATATCTCTGATAGAAGAAACTGTATGTAAAAACAAAACAAAACAACAAACAAGGAGGAAGAGGGGAAGTTTGTGTTTAGGTCTTGGTTAACCAGTTGTCTGTATTTCAATTTGTGCTTATTGTCATTTCAGTGATAGGGTTCCTCTGAGCTACCTTCTTCAGGCTAAACAATCCCAGCTCTATCGGTCTCTCCTTGTAAAATGGATGCTGCTTTAATTGTGTCCACAGTCCGTTTTGGATTTGTTCCAATATGAGCATGTCTGTCTTACACTGGGGTGCCTGGAACTGGACACAGTACTCAAGATGTGTCTCACAGCTGCTCAGCTGAGAAGGATCACCTCCCTTGACCAACTGGTGATGCGCTTCTCTATCATCAACTTGTCATCCAACAGGACCCTCAGTTTTTTCCTACTAACCTACTTTCCATCTGATTGGCCCCAGCATGTCTTAGTGCATTGGATTTTCTTCCCCAGGTTCAGGATTTAGAATTTACTGTTGTGGAACTCCCTGAAATTCATCTCCCTGTTTTGTTTCTCATGTCTGATGAGGTGCCTCTGAATGGCAGCACAGCAGTCTGGTCTGTCAACCACTTTTGCCAGTTTTTACCTTCATCTCTCTGCTAGAAACTATGTATTTTGTCTGCTTCAGGAAAAGCATATTTTTCAATACTTCTTGAGGATCTACCAAAGTGAGAAAACATCTTCTGTATAATTACATAATGAGACAACCTCACCATTTACAGTAGATAATTTTAAGTTAATATTGCACTGCAAATCTAAATCTCTGCCATTCCTGGCTTAAACCACTAGATAATCAAGTATTATTTAATAGCTCGCTTTAGTTCTACATAATTGGATAGTTGTGCTTCTGCTCTCAAAATAAAGGTGTCTTTCCAATGGATTAAATCAAATATATGCTTTTTTTTTGAATTCAGATACGTTCTGTAGAAAATATCTATCCTTCATGTCATAAATGGATATTAGGTGGAATAGTCTTTATTTTCTGCTGTCTACAAATCTTGTCTTTGCTGCTACTTTTAAAAAAGTGGGAAGAGGATGCTCTTAAGAACAGGGTCGATGCCTCCTGTATTTGCTGTTTTAATTGCAAATTGGAGGGCTTCATTAGTTCATTATAACCCTTGCTTTGTTTAAAACAATGGATACTACATATGCTTCAGAAGAATCATCAATACCTTGAATTTGTATTAAACAACATTTCACACCGCAGATACAGTAGTCAGTCAAGGTCAGTGTCTTTCAACCTGTATTGCTTGGAACAGAAAATATTTTGTTTGCACAAAAATGCTTCTGTGTTGCTGCACTAACTTGCCATTGCATTTTCCACTCTGTCTCCCTCTTCTCCATGTCCCTGTTTGCTTCTCCACATGTCAAAAAGAGCCAAACCCAAAAAGCAAGGCAAAATGCAAATGTTGAGTAAGTGTCCTTTTGTGATTGCGTCAATAGTCGTATGTGTTGCACTGCATTCTTGCAGATGGCAAATACAAAAATTGAGTGGTTGGGATTTATCTTTAGAACTTTAGTGGTTCTAAAGAAGCTGTTTTCTTTAATGTTCTTTTACTTTAGCCCTTAGAGCCAAAGCTAATCTGTTTCCACAATCCCAGTCTCATATACTCCACATCTGAAGGATCTTTAAGGGAAAAGCATTTTACATTATCTACAAGAACTCGAGATACTGCAATAACATCCTGAGTACTCTTCTGGTGTGCTGATTCTTCCCTCTGTATTCTCATATGGTTGCAGTCATCATGCTGGATATGTGCCATGTGATCTCTTCAGAGCGCCTCAGAATTGTTTGGTTTTCCTGTTTAGTATTGAAAATTAAGGTGTTTGTAATGTGTAAACAGAATCCGTTCATTGCAAAAAACTGTATTTTACTGAGTGTGCATAAGTTTATTAATTTCATACCTGATTTTTTTGACTACTGCTTATCAACTGGCAAAAATGTAATCATAATTTAGCATATATAGTTGATGGACAACAAACAGTTACAGCTTTAGGACTAAATTATATTTTTTTCCCTGTTTTTTTCCGAGGAGCGGAAGTGAAAGTTAGCCATTACTGATCTATTCAAGTTCAATATGTGCCAAATTAAAATGAATGTATTTTCTGTATTTCAGGGAAGTCTCAAGAACAGTCGGAAGATTTCACCTCAAGAGTTTATTCAGGAATTAAAATCTGGGTCAACAGATGAAAGACTAGTCACTTGCTTAGAATCTCTCCGTGTGTCCTTGACTAGTAATCCTGTCAGGTAACATCATTAACATATACTGCAAATATTAATCATATTCTTATTTCTTAATGATCTAAAATTAATGGATGTGTAGATGTGCATGTTTCAAGGTTTTCCATTTAATGCATTTGTGTACATTGGTGAACGATAGTAACTTTTTTCCTTTTATTGCATTGGTTATGTATGTCCTGTAGATCAGTTTTACAGTAGATTTCACTGATCTGTACAAGGTAGTTCCAAAAGAATGTAAGATGAGGGTAGTGCAGAGCAGTCCACTTCATTTTCTAGTACCAAATAGTCAAAAGTTTGGGGTTTTTTTTGTTTTTATTTTTGAAATATTGTCTTAACTCTTTAATCTTTTAACTTTGTCAGAGTGATCAATAATGGGAGAAAGACATCTTTGTGCAAGTTTGTTAGCCAGAAAACATATATTTTCAGTTGTGTGCTCTTCCTTCTGTCCAGTGTTCTTTAAACTATCTTCCTTGCTGCCTTCTAGTGATCTTTGCTCTATCTGTGATATTTATCTATACAGAAGAGAGCATAACATTAGTTTACCTGTGTGGATAACTCTTCAGTATCAATCTAACATTGATGTAATTGTTTATGATAAATTAAATTTACACTTAATCTGTGATGCTTGATTTGTGGGTGTTGGCTTTATTTTATTAAATTATTTTTTTTTTCTATTGTACTCTATTTGCAAACTTTTGTTTTGGAGTTCCTAATTAAGCCAATAGTTGAACACATGATTTTGGGAAAATGTATTGGATTTAGTTCAAAATAATGGAAATGAAGTGTTGGGATTGCTTATGATGGGACTTGATTTAGAAGGATTAGACAATTTTCTTTTTTAATCTGGCTTGGCAGAGTTATTGATCTGAGTATTTTGTATGGGTGTTTCCTTCTTTACTTCTATTAATATGTCTTTGAATGAGATTGTTATAGTTAGAATACATAATGTGTCACAAAGGAAGAAACATGCTTTACATTAACCTCTTCTGTCAAAGGGTTTTACAGACAATATACTTCGTTGATGAATGTGAAGCTACTTTTAGATACAGTATTTCTTCCCCTTCTTTCGTTAAAAAAAAAAACCCCATGACCCGCAATCCCAGAGATTTTTCTTTTTACACTTATGTTGATTTAACAGAAAGAACTTTTTTTCTTAGTATGCATCTGGAGATAGAAACATACTTTTGAGACATTTGTTTTTTTAACTTATTGGAACAAATAGTTCTGGAATGCAATGCTGGATTTTATTTTGTTCAGTCAAGGATAAACTATATCAGGTAGGAAATTTGACAGTTGAATATAAGTCTTGACAATAATTCATTAAAATTTAACTTTAATTTGAAACACTAAGGAGAATGTAAGAAACAACCTAAAATAACTTAGACTTGGATTGAACTGAAACCTAGTAAGTTAATGAGAGCTAGACCTAAGAATAGGTATAAATTTGAGAGGTTTTAATGGGAAGGACAGTGATTGTGGCTTGTGAATCCACGAGACATCAGCCATTTAAGTAGGTAGCACTTTGATTAAAAAAATCTTAACCATGAATGCATTTTAGTCTGCAAATCAAAAAGAGGATCACAAAGAATAGAACACAGAGGTTCTGAAACAGTCTGATGTATTGAATGGTGCTGAAAAAGACTGCTAATGTAGACATACGTAGGCTTAAACAGAGCATTTTAGAAGACTCTTAGTAAAAAACTTACTTGCTTCATAGGACACAATAGCAAAAAATATAACAGCAGCAGACTTCCATACTAAAAATTTGTGGAGTAAATGTCTTCAAAGCACATCCCCTTCTTTCTAATGAGTAACAACAGCTGATGCTTATTACGTACATACATCAGTTACCTTCATTTTCCTATCAGCAACCAGATCATTTAAATAAGAACTTGCTTTGATGCATAAATACTGAACTCCAGTCCAGCTACTATAATTCTGTGATTATTTTAACTCCAGCTACATATGATATAAACAACGCAAAATAACTGATGAAATATTGGGGTTGTAATTTGTGCATGTGTAGTACCTAAGAATAAATGTATGCTTTTTTAACAGAGTAAGAATTAAATTTAGATTGGATCTAGCCTGACAATCTTCACATTTGTGGGCTGTGATCTTTTTGTCAATATATAATTTAAAGTTTTTTTACTGTTTTTTCAGTTACAATACTTTAATCAACTTCTTCAGTTTGTTGACATTTCTGTTCCTAATGCAAGATCTGGTTCTACAACATTGTTTTCAATTATATGTTTTTGTAAAATGTATTTTTAGTTCACAGAGAAAATCTGAATTAAGTGATATTGAATACTTTGATCTTGGTACTTAGAAAAATGTATTGAAAACTATGGCTTACTGCAAAAAATGGTACCTGTTTTCCCTAAGTGTAAAAAGAAAACCTCAAAAAAGAAAATGTATCCCCTCACTGACATTAGTCACTGTTCTTCATGTAAGTTAATGGGGTGTGTTTACTCACAGTTACCAACACAATTCATCAAAAGTGTTTCAGTGATCTAGCTGTACATAGTATTACAGATAATAGTTACCTACAACTACTTATTCGTCTTTTGTAGAATAATTGCAACAGATTTAGCTCTTTTCATTAAGAGGACATTTTAATAAATTGAAAATAGAGGCACTGATAGGTTGGTATTTTGTGAGAGTGACCAAAAGCTCAGTGTTTGTTCTGAATACTGTAAGTAATATTTGTTATTCAGTTGAAATGGGGGAAAGGGCAGTAATAACGCAACAGTGTCTTCAGCACTTGATCATTTGCAGCATCTTTAACTGCTGGATGTGTGGCTTATACGCAATTTTATCTATACAAAATGCTACGACATGTCTAGTAGGATCGTCTGTAGGTCAGATATGGACAGTTTTACCAAAAATAATTGACAGTTTTTACCCATCTAGGAAGGAGAAAATCTGTTTTCATATGCATTAACTTTTAGGGAGAACACATATAAAGGATTTGATCTGGTTCTTGTTGCTATAATTTTAAGTCAATTACAATTCTGTATCTAGCACGTATGAAGAACTGTTTAATCTCATCTCGTGACAGGACTGAAATTACTATGCGCATCTCTCTTCTGTCATTTGCAACAGAATAGCTCTTATTTGTCACTAGTAAAGCCCCGCTGTTATAGGAGTATCTAAGTATTCTGGCCGCTGTTGAAAAGTGGCAATAAATGAATTTTGCCCAATATGTAAAATGGTGTGTAAGCAGACAAGACCAAGAAAACAATGGGGACGCTATAATGCAAGTAGAGTGAAAGTTCTAATTTTTTTTTTTACTAATTCTGATTAGTGTCTTGATGTTGAACTTCTGATGTTGTAGAATGGGGATGCTTTATTTTGCTATAAAAGACGTTATTTTGTTAGTATACAACAAGAGATTTCAGCATAAGCTTTTTTAAGTAATAATTTAAAGAATTCACAGAAACTATTGGTACTACACCTACAATAGAACCCATATTTTGATGATGAAGACTGTGGAAGGTGTTACATCGTCATGCTAACTGTATCTGTTCTAAATAGAGAAGGTTTTGTAATCAGTTAATAGACAAAAATAATACACATTTAAAAGTGGAAAATGCCCATTATGAAATAATTTTCTGTCTTGTTGGCCAAAGACAATAATAAGAGATCCAAGGGCTTGTCTTATGGCAGTAACATTGAAAGTTGACTAAAGGAGTCAGGAAATATTTCCTGCCTCTTATGGAAAGAGTCTTCAAGAAAATTTCTCCATGGAGAGGGTTATCTGACACTGGAACAGGATGCGCACTAGGTGGTTGAGTCACCATCCCTGGAAGTATTTAAAAAACCGGTAGATGAGGTGCTTAAGGATATGGTTTAGCAGTGGACATGTACAGTTGGACTTGACAATCTCAAAGGTCTTTTTCAATCAAATGATTCTATGATTGTGTGATTCTAAGTACTTGTGAATTAATTTCACAGTTGAACATTATAACTTCACCCTTTATAAAAGGTGTTCCCTGAGCAAAAAGTCTCAACAGTTTATCTGCTTGTATATGTATTTTTGTTGTCTCTGCAGCCAACTTCTCCTTCCTCCTGTAGGATTTTGTCAGGAGCTTGAAATTTAAAATATCTATGCCTTGCACAGGCAATGAAGTGTACAGAACAAACTCTTCTTTGTCTTATGACTATGAATGGCAGTGTTGTCTGTGAACTGCAGGGTTAAGTAGTTGATTGAGCATCATAGTTTCAGCAAGACTAGCACCTGCTATCGAAAGGATAGCTGCAGCACTACCATCAGTCATGCTGTTACCTGTATTTGATATTGGGCGTTTTGAGTGATAGCAAAGAGGGCTGTGAGGCAACTGTCTCATAGAATCAATGTGCCTAGGTTTAACCTCAGCAAAAGTAACTTCAGCAATAGCTGATATTTTAAATTTTTGTTGTGTTCATTTGAAGATATTTGTATAGATAAATGTCTCGGACAGCCACTTCTGCAATGTCTTTAGGCTTTTCCTTCCTTCTGTGGCATTTACAGTTAGATTCTGACCTTTCCAGGAGAGCCTAGAACAATGCATAGTACAAATTTTGTTTTCTTCCCTTCCTTTGCAATCGTTTTTCAATTACATTTCTATGCCAAAGAATGTATAACCGTTAATTTAAAAAACTGAAATTACTAATGACTTTGCTGATTTTTAAATCTTTTTTAATTTAAGGTTATCTAATTGAGGCAATAATTCTCTTGGTCTTCTGTGGAGGCGTGAGTCAGTTTTGGGTTTTAAAATGGTGCAGTTATACTGCTTTTGTTTATGCTGACAATTTTTGTTCATTGTAATTACTCTTTAAGATGTCAGTTTTTTAAAGTGTTTTTTCTTTCTCTAGCTGGGTTGAAAACTTTGGCCGAGAAGGTCTGGGGCTGCTGTTGGATGTTTTGGAAAGATTGGTTGAGACAAAAAGGTAAGGATGATTTAATGTAAAATTACCAGCTTTTCTTCATATATATACAGCATTTAATTACGCTAAATTTTGTATTTATTCAGCCAGGACAAAGTTGTGAAGAGGAGTCAACATAAGGTTATACAGTGTTTGAGAGCTTTCATGAATAATAAGGTATGAGTTTTTATTTAAACTGGAAATCTAAATTGCTATGCTTCAATCAAATAATGTACATGAGCAGTGGATATAACCTGTGCAATCTGAAGCAACGATGCATTGGTCAGCAGCTGTGGTTTGAGGTTCTTTCTGCTGCTACTTCTTCCCTCAGAAACATACTCAGAGAATAGTGTAAACACTTCATATTGATATATGCCCTTATTACAGAATAAGTGACACATTTCAGACTTTTCAGTCACTCTTTTTTTAATTAAGTATTTGATGGACTTAAATGATGTTTGAAATATTTACTGGAGGGAATTGTTGCTGTCTTTTAATTTATATTGGATACAGTCTTGTGTATTCTCTCCAACTCTCCTTACAACTGTTATTCTGTTGTTTAGTATGGATTGGAAAGAATTTTGGGAGAAGAAAGAAGCCTTTTGTTGCTGATCAAAGCTATTGATCCTAAGCAAACTAACATGATGACAGATATAGTTAAACTCCTTTCTGCAATGTGCATTGTTGGAGAGGAAAACATGTAAGTACTATATTTAGCCAGAAGTAATAAGGTAATTTTAGTATACCCAAAATTGTAGTTATACCTGAATGAAAGGCTAACATTTTTGATTTAGGTTTAAAAGTAGTATCTGTACTATATTGTCAATTTTCAGAATACTTTTGTATGTGATTATTGTTGTGTTTGTATCAATAAGTATTCTTTTTGACATGTGGATGTACTGGTTAGATGGAAGTAGTTATGTAGCCATTCTTTTCCTTTTTTTTAGCACTACTTTTAAGATATCCTAACCATTGTAATCCAGTAAGTCATTCTTTGGCTACAAAAGTCTGCAAAGGAAACAAGTAATCCTTAAATCTTGTAGATTTTCACGCGAGAAATGGAAGTAGGTGAATACTTCGGCAATGTGGCCTTTTCAGATAATAAATGAGCAACAAGGTTAAAATATCTATCTCAAGTGAAATAATACTTTTCTTTTCGTACAGCCTTGAAAAAATTTTGGAAGCTGTCACAGCAGCAGCAGAGGAAAGAAATGTTGATAGATTCTCTCGTATTGTAGAAGGCCTTCAGGATAACTCAGTTCAACTGCAAGTAAGAAAATCTTTTTTCAGAAACCTCTGCAAAAAGTAAAAGTAAAATTACTTAATTTTCTGAATTGAACAAGTCTTGTGGTAAAAAAGTGGAAGGATACTATTTGAAATAAGGATTGAATTTTGAAATGTTGTTTATAACACTGTCTTTTAAAATATGTTGTGGGAGGATTCAGTGTTGAGCAACACAGGAGTTGCAAACTGAAAAGTTGGATAAGGATCAGCCTACAGTTAAGATTAGCAAAGACAGGGAGAAAACACTTTGAACTCCAATTGTAATGAGACTGGAAAGGGACTGAGAAAGGAAGTGTAGAAAAATTCCTTGTTTTCGAAGGCTTTTGAGCCTACGTTTTCCACCGGACATAAATTTATTGTAGTAGCAGATTCTTATGTTAGGTATTGCAGTTCTTTAGTATTAAATTTAAATATATGATCTCATATATTTCTGGGCTCTTCTGGGATCTCTGCTTCAAGTAGATTTCAAGGTGAATGATATTTAGTTAACAAGTTACTATTTGGTATGACATTTCTCTACACTGTATTTTAGCATCCTCGAGATGGTAGACAGTATGAACTTGGGCCAGGCGTGCAAGGTTGGGCATGTTAGACTTTAAGGACGGTGCAACGTTTGGTTCACTACATCTGGGTCTTTTTTGTTTCTTAATGTGTTTTTTACCCTTTCTTAATTTGCTTGGGTTCATTTGATCAATCTGGAAAACAAAAGTATGAATATGATAAAATATGATAATTTTCTGTTAGGCTTATTTCTATTTTTTATTATAATCAATAAGCTAAAAATTTATATATAGTAGATATATCAAGAAAATTTTATTCGTAAGTATAACCAGGTAGAATGAAACAAATAAGAATGAAGAAATTAGCTTCTATGTTGAGTAATGGTAGTTCATTATCTCTTTATATTGGTTGAGTAGCTGTCTTCCTACTTTGGCATGAATATGGATATCAATAAAGAATTTGAAAATATTTTGGTTCAGTAGGGAAAAATGCTCTTGATTATGGAAATTATGTTTTCCAAATTCAGGATATCGTATGTAACTTAAGAGAATTTAAAAGCCTGTGCTCTCCATTGAACATATAAGGGTTTGAGAACTTTGAAGTCCATCACAGCACTTAGATGAGATGGCTAAATTTTGATAGTATGAAGAGAGGTACTTCTTTGACTATTCTTTATGGTCTTATAGGGTTTCAGAGTCCTAAAATCAGCAGCATTTTGTGTTGAGTGTTGGGCTACCAAATACGATCCTGAATTTTCAAGAATTGCATGTGTATGCATGTTTATAGATCTAATAAGGGGGGTGGAAGCTATATGTAACTTTTTTCTGTTCTTTTAAAAAGCACTTGAAAACTGCCTTAAAAGCAGCTCCTTACTTTATTTGAAGCAGCAGGTAAATTAAATTAATCCTATGTATTCCTTCATTTACCCATTATGGGTACCCAAAGGGGCATTTTGTCATTTTCCCCTTTTTTTTAAAATCAAATTTATAAGGGCGTCTCTAAATCTGTAAGTATGCCTTGCAGATTAAATTGAAGGTGAACAGATACTAGCATTTTTTAGATCAACATTTAGGAATGGGCTTCAGAAATTATAATCCCTTGTGAAAAGATATTAGTAAGCAGCCCCTTTAAGAAATAGGTAGATTATAGCAATAATAATGACAGTTGAGACAGTTGCCGTGCATGGAAAAAATGTCATAGCTGATTATCTCTAGCCACTTAGATTTTCCTTATAAACATGAGCACTCTCATACTCGGTATTTACAGCCGTGCCAAGATGCAACTGAGATAACGGAATCAGTGCAGAAAACTTCAGCTGAGTTGTAAACTGTGCGACAACTACTATTTCTCTAGAACTTCTCTTCAGATATTAAACAAGTACTTTTCTACTACTTATACCTTCTCATGATTATGCTATATTTCCATTTGATATTTTTGTTATCCTCTGATATTGAAGATAGGAGCATTCTTAAAACTTAGAATTTACTCTAAATGCTACAATTGCAGTACTTAAGCTAAATGTATTAATTTGGCTTTACTGAGAGTGCTACCCAAAAGTTCCTGAAAATGGCTAATATTTTGATGTTTCACTTGCTGTATCTTATGTAGATATGGAAACTATTAATAAAAAAACCCAAGAAGTTAACTTTTGAGTTGAAATTTCATTTGAACATGCTCTTTTTGCTAAAAGGCTTTTTTCCTTTTTCAGACTCCACAAATGAAATGCTGCTAGATTTCTTTTTTTTTTTTAAGACCAGAAAAATCAAGGGTTCCTCATGTGAATTAGTTGTTAACTTTTGAAAACAATGACATTGGCCGGGTGGTTAATTTGACAGTATTTTAGTGAGATAGGGGTTTACAGTTGTCAGTTACTTGGCATACTTGCCTTGATTATCTGCTTGATATATGTAGGCCTGCTCTGTGGCAGTTCAGTTTGACACTAAGAACTGACCTTTTCAATTTTGAATTGACTAGCATTTCTGTTACTTGAAGGCTGAATATATAAAAAGCCTCAGTATGATGGTTTTTGTGGTTTTAGTTATCTACATTTTGCATTTGTTGCAAAGGATATTTTCCCTTTTATCTTACATAAAATCCAAATTTATGGAAAGCATGCTTAAATGTTTCTGGTTCAAGGCAAGAATGGTGATTTAAGTTGGAGGATCTAAGTACAGACAGGAGTCATACTGAGAGTTTATGGTTCTGTTAAAGTAAATGCAGCTTCACAGCTTAGGCTTGCCCTCAAGAAAATGCATGTGAGGCAATCTGGTACCTTACATACTAGAGATGACAATTAAGGAAATCTAATACTTTGGTCATTCAAGTAGCGAAGACAGGAAATACAGGTTTTCTGACACAAACTAGTTTGATGTATTTAGCACAACGATGATGACAACAATAACAAATTGTGTGTTGCCTCATTCTTCTTGTAAAATCAAATGTTTCTGCTCTCTGATCATCAGCTTTCGGCACTTGTTCCTCTAGCAGGCAGTTTGACTAATGGAAGAATGCTGTTCTTCTGTGCAGTTCTAGTTGGTGATGCCATCTCTTTCTGATTTTCCTGTTAGAACTGATCAGGGGTGCACTGTTGCAGTAAAGGTGCAATTGTTCCTTTTCCAATTAAGTTCCTGAAAAATGAGCACTGATCATTGTGGAAACCTGCAGGTGCTTCACGCCTATCCTAGGAGAAGTGTTTTTGTGACAAAGTAAAAGGTCTTATCTGTTCATCAGTAGCATTACCCTCTCAGTAATTTTAGTTAGAGAATAGCATTTAGTCTTTCTTCTTCTAGCAATATGAGAATATGAGGTGGTATGGTCTGTGATATTTTGATTGGCTAAATCGCTTATTGATTCTTGGTTGTTCTGTGCTAATAATATCCTTTACATAACTGTGTGTGTAATAGTATGAATTAGAGCAAAGTTCGCCTCATCTAAATGTAGAAACTGATAATACTTATTACGATCCGTGTAAATGTACGTGTGTGTGGATGGTGCATCTCAAAGTTATTACTAGGAAGCAAGGCTAATAATTGATGAACATCAATATATTGTCTACACCAAAGTCAAATCTACAACCAGTTTAATGCTGGCAAGTGATATTTAATTAAACATGCATCGTCTTTACAGACTTTTCTACAAATGCATACTTGCATTAAGAATGAGAAAAGTGAAGTAGAAAGTCTTACTGCAGTTCCTCTTATGCAAGTGGACAAGATATAACATAAGATGATACTTTCCATGTAGTTAATATTGATTGTCTTGCCTGTGGAAGGAAAAAGCTGCTCTGAGATACTGAGATGTACCTGACTTTTTCTGCAAGAAAAGGACCAAGTATTTTCTGTCTGGTCTTCGGCTGCGGAAAATGCAATTTTAAAGTGCAGACTGTGTAATGTTCAGAAAATGCATCCTGTAACTTCATAGACTTCATTAGTTAGATTCACAAAGGATTACAAGATGTAACTTCTGACTTAGCAAAATATATCTGATCTCATTTGCCTAGATTCTCACGGAGGAGAGCATTAAAAGTTTTGACATCCCAAATTAACTGTATCATCTTCCATGCAAAGTTCTTCCCTACCAAAAATATGTGTGTATCCATCGATATATGCCTGTCTCTTAGATAAAGATGCAAATTCAAGTATTGTAGTTTTCCATACCATGTGTCAGCAGGGTGTTAAAAACATTCCAGGTGGAATATACTTGCAGACCTGAAAGCCCTCTAAAAATTAACAGCGTGGACTACGCTTAGCTGCAGTTCTGTAGAGGTGAAGAAGGGAAGGAATCATCTAACCAGACTGCCAGATGAAGTGAAACATTTGATTTCTGCTTTTCCATGAAGAAAGGAAAGTGACTGTATGTGCCTACATTGCATGGCTATTGTAAAACAGCAGGGTACTTGCAAGACCTGATTACAATTTGGATCAAAGGTGCCCGTCAGGAAAGTGTGCTTAGCAATTGCAGTCTTCAGCACCACAACAGAATTATAGAAGGTGCACCAGAGAGCTGTATATTCCCATATGTCTTCCACTGTTAGAACCTAAAATATCTTCACTTCTTCAGCCTGTCCTCATAGCAGAGGTACTCCAGCCCTCTGATCATCTTTTTGACCCTCCTCTGGACTTGTTCCAACAGTTCCATATCCTTCTTATGCTGAGGATTTCAGAACTGAACACAGTACTCCAGGTGACGTCTCATGAGAGCAGAGGGGGAGAATCACCTTCCTCGACCTGCTGACTACGATTCTTTTGATGGAGCCCAGGAGACTGTTGGCCTTCTGGGCTGTGAGGGCACATTGCTGGCTCACATCAAACTTCTTATCAATCAGCACCCCTAAGTCCTTCTCTGCAGGGCTGCTCTCAATTATGTCATCCTCCACCCTGTACTGAAAGCGCAGGTTGCCCTGACCAAGGTATAGGACCTTGCACTTGGCCTTGTTGAACCTCATGAGGATTAACAGAAGAGCTTTAAAGAATAATCCAGTAGACTACTGATTAACGGGAAAGGGAGTTTAGCTACGCACATAGCTACATATAGGCATCTAAATGCAGGTATCTGAAGCTTGAACTGTATTGACTTGGAAAACTCTTGAGAATACTGTTTGTGTTTATTTCTGTGTCTTACACAGGCACTAATTGAAATGTTTTCCATGTTATTTAATTGCTGTACTGTTGAACGTAGGGTAATATTAATATGTAGTTTTTCCAACTGCAAAGTTTAGGATAGCATAAAGTTTCTTTGCTCTTGAATCTTCCCTATGTTATTGTTTAAAACTGCCTTTTAATAAGCCAGTTGGATGCTGTTCATCAAGTTTAAGAAGGGTATTTTTCTCTGTCTTTTAGTTTTAACACATTCCCCTAAAATCTAACTTTCCAGACTACAGCATTACTAAAATGTTTGAAAGATTGTTTCCTCTTCTTGATAGAATCCAAAACTGTTTTTCCGTATGGGTTTTAGGTTCGCTGAAAAGATCATTCACTTAGATGCACATTGCAGCAAGACAGAACTAATTTCAAATTATTATGATCATGTGTGATTTAAGTGTTATATACTGCTATAATACTTACAGCAGTAGTATATATTGCTACATATTGACTTATGGTTTCATTTGGAGAATGTTTTAAATGCTTGTGAACTAGTAACAGGTTCTTGCTGTTGTCTTTAGCATTAGTCTTTTAAATTTTTATTTTTTCAGAAGTTTTCATGAACCAAATAACTCAAAGGCAGATGTCTAAGCAATGCCTTGCTTAGACCTATGTTTTCTTCTTGTGTAACGTTTTCTCATTCTGATTTTTATAGACTTATATTTGGAACTTTCAGTATTACTTTGTTCTTGTATTCCTGTAGAAATAGTTTACTCCATAGTCGAGTAATCTTTGCCTTGTTTATTCTAGGAAAGTTAAAGTACGTTCAGATTATGAACTACAATTGAATTCCCACTTGATCAAATTTAACTGAAGCACTAGAACAGTACTTTTTGCTGATGTGCTTCTAGCTTTTCATTGTTGTATCTTGTCTCTTCTATTTGAATAGCACATGTACCTTGTTGATTCGGCAAATTAAAAGAAAATACTATTTTTTTCTGGCAGCCTTTACATCTGTAGACATACTTTCATTTAAATTGCATTGCTATCTGAAAGATAAAACTGTAGTTTGCTTTCAATCAGGATTTTCACTGTAGCATACTTTGTTCAGTCTCTTGTTCTTCATTGATAGTTTAAATCAAGTGTGATAAATGTCGATTCCTTGCTTAGTACTCCATTCACATGAAGCTTTGCATGAAAATATACTGTGTTTTAAACTGCTGATAACAAGGACAAAATTTTCAATTCTGATGTAATCAAATAACATGGAGTTTCACTCTATTTGAAATTTAAATGTAACTTTGCAGTACTGTGCTTTATTACAGACTATGAAATGCCTCCCTGATGTTAACTGGAGTACAGGTGTTGGTGGCATCTGTCAGTGTCCCAAATTACTTGTTTTGAATGGCAGAGCTAATTGAATCAAGAAAATACAGTTAAATGAAAGACTCAGTACTCCAGAGAGATAAATTGGTGATGGTATAACAGGTTTCAACTAAATAAGCTCAAAATTAGGGGAAGTAAAAATTCTCATCACAGCTGCTGAAATAAAAAACAAATACCGATAAAGTGGGTAGTTTAGTAAAGTAGACCATACCAAAACAAATAAAAGAAAGTGTAAGAGTAAAGAATACAGCCCATACTTAGATAATAAGCGAATATGTTCTGTAAGGTATTGTTGCACTACAATTTAACTGTTTTGGTTGCCTACATTGACTACCATTGGTTACATCCACATTACAGAGGAGGCTGATCAGATTGTCCACCATGTGTTGACACTGGAGCTTGTGCAGTTTGTGGGGATAAGGAATACACTTTGTAATCAGAGCCAAGAATTTGCGATTAATATAAATGAAGTCTTAATGGTCTGATTCAACATGTGCCAACACAAGTCTCTGCCTGCGTCCCACACCTCTACTTTTCTATGCTGTTTTATTTAGGGTCATGCTGCTTTCTACTAGATCTAGAAATATATGTAGCAATAAACTTTGTGCCACAAACTTGTACAGGGCTAAGCAAAATCTAAAACTAATGGAAGGATATTCATTCTGTTACTACACAAATCCTGTTGCAGATAAATAAGCCAAAACAGAGCTCCAGGCAGGCGAGCCAAGTCTTGCTATAGCCTGACAAGTCTGGAAGCATGTGGTGCTAGCCTAATACAAAACCTGTAGACTATTACTAGCAAAAATAACTTGGCTATAGGGCCGTGTGTTCTGAACATCATTTTTAAGGACATGACAGACAAATATTGAATATAAGGAGCTTTTTCAGTGTCCAAAAATATGAACTTGTGCAGCAGACGAGTTCTAATTTCTTGTCCATTGGGTACTGGAAGCTAAATCTAAGGATTTCCTTTTTATTTATCTTGTGTTATTTACAGTTTCCTTTTTGGGGGTTACAACCACTTTTAGTTAACTACTGTAGAGTGTTTCTTCAGCAGTAATGAACAAAAATATTACAATAACTCTTAGAAGCAGTACATGCACAGAAACAGGGTTCAGGAGTAATACAGAGGGTTTTTGATTTATTTAAAGAAAGTGAATTAGAAGTTAACTAAGTCATGTTTTCCTTTAGGTTTCTAATACATTGTAGATATGTAGAGTATTGAATTGCACAAAATTACGAAAATAACATATTTCAGGGAGAAGTTTAATAATAATAGTTCTGACAAGGACTACAAAGATGAAGAATCCACCATGACAATTAAAGCCCCAAATTGTTATCAATTTAGCAGCTTTCCAAGTGGGTTATTCAGAGAAGAATAACTGAGAATTTTCGTATTTATAACTTGAATAATCTGAAAGATTTCTCAATGGAACTTACTTTATTTAACCTATTTCTTCTAAGAATGGTCAAGATTGTGGTCCTGTTACCTACATTCCTATTTAACTGATTAGTATTTTTATTAGCTTTCTGTCACATTGCTAGTGTAAAATAAGAAGATGGAATTACAGCAAGAAAAAAAAGTAGCAAGGAGAAATATTAATTTTACAAACCTTAATGCAGCTAAATAATTGTTGATCCCTAAAAGCTTTTTTAGAAATTACTTGTTTTAAAAACATAGAATCATAGTATCATAGAATCTTCCAGTTGGAAAAGACGTTTGGGATCATTGAGTTCAGCCACACCCTTCATCCGCTAAACCATGCTCTTCAAAAACTCATCTACCCATTTTTTAAACACCACCAGGGATGGTGACTCAACCACTTCCCTGGGCAGCTGTGCCAGTGTCTAACCACCCTTTCAGTAAAGAAATTCTTCCTAATACCCAGTCTGAACCTCCCCTGGCACAACTTATGGCCATTTCCCCTTGTCCTATCACCTGTCACTTGAGAGAAGAGATCAACACTCGTTCTGCCACAGCCCCCTTTCAGGCAGCCGTAGACAGCGATGAGGTCTCCCCTCAGCCTCTTCTTCTCCAAGCTAAACAACCCCAGTTCCCTCAGCTGTTCCTCATAGAACTCTAGCCCCTTCACCAGCCTCGTCGCCCTTCTCTGGATGCGCTCCAACACCTCGATGTCTTTTTTATACTGAGTGGCACAGAACTTAACACAGTACTCGAGATGTGGCCTCACCAGTGCTGAGTACAGGGGTACAATCACCTCCCTTGTCGTGCTGGCCATGCTATTTCTGATACAGGCCAAGATGCCATTGGCCCTCTTGGCTGCCTGGGCACACTGCTGGCTCGTATTCAGCTGGCTATGAATCGACATCCCCAAGTCCTTCTCCGCCAGGCAGCTCTCCAGCCATTCTTCCCCAAGCCTGTAACGCTGCATGGGGTTGTTGTGCCCCAAGTGTAGGATTTGGCATTTTGTCTTGTTAAACCTCATCCCATTGGTCTCAGCCCATTGATCCAGCCTGTCCAGATCTCTCTGCAGAGCCTCCCTTCCTTCAAGCAGCTCAGCAGTGCCACCCAGCTTGGTGTCATCTGCAAACTTGCTAAGGGTGCATTCGATCACTTCATCCAGATCATTGATAAAGATATTGAACAGGACTGGACCCAGCACTGAGCCCTGGAGAGCACCACTCGTGACCAGCTTCCAGCTGTTTTTAACTCCCATTTACCATAATCCTTTGGGCCTGGCCATGCAGCCAGTTTTTCACCCAGCAGAGGGTGTGACTGTCCAGGCCAATGGCAGCCAGTTTCTCAATCAGAATACTGTGAGAAACTGTGTCAAAGTCTTCACAAAAGTCCAGGTGCAACACATCCACAGCCTTTCCCTCGTCTGTTAACTGGGTAACCTTGTCATAGAAGGAGATCAGGTTGGTCTGGCAGGACCTGCCTTTCATAAAACCATGTTGACTGGATCTGATCAACTGGCTGTCCTGCATGTGCTGTGTGATAACATCCAGTATGATCTGCTCCAGGACCTTCCCTGGTACCGAGGTCAAGCTGATAGGCCTATAATTCCCCGGATCTTCCTTCTGACCCTTCTTGTAAATGGGAGTTACGTTTGCCAGTCTCCAGTCAAGCGGCACTTCCCCAGTCAGCCATGACTGTTGGTAGATGAGGGAAAGGGGTTTGGCAAGAACCTCTGCCAGCTCCCTTGATATCCTTGGGTGTAACCCCCGTGGCCCATAGACTTGTGGAGGTCTAATTGGCCAAGCAGGTCTTTAACCAAGTCTTCTTGGAACATTGAGGGTTCATCTTCACAGTCTTCTGGCTCAGAAGGCTTGGAACCCATAGGCTCACACTTAATACTATTTTGTAGTATTTTGGAATTTGGCTACTTAATATACTGTTTTCTAAATTTTTCTAAACAGTATTGACATTTAGCAAACCTTTTTTTCTTATTTTTTTGAAATCCAGACATAAGCCAATTGGAGCATTCTTGCCTGCTCCTTGAGCCTTTCAAACAGTTTGCATGGGTTCATGAAACAGGTCTTTGCTTTTCAAATCCACCTTGCATTTATTCATACTGTTCACTTGTTCATGTTGTATTTATGTTACTCATTAGTTTTGTTCTCTATTAAACTTTCAATGTATTTGCACTGTAGAAAAGTCAAGCTTACCAGTCTGTAGTTGTCCAGATCTTCCTGAAAATGTCCTTGTAAATACCAGTATAAGTTCTGCTGTCTTCCTTGCTTTTTAGTAAGAATTTAAATGCAATAACGAGTATTGAAGTTACTTTGTCCTCGATTTTCTTCAAAACTTTGAATGTTTGAAGAGCAAACTCTCTTTTGTGACTTCTTATTGTTGGCTTTGTTATGTAAGTTCTGCCAATCCCTGGACCTGTTTGTCTTTGTTCTGCTTTGGGAAAGCATACCAGTAGAATGTTTAATGAAGTGTTGCTGTAGCCTTTGTTTTCTTTGTGCATTCCTTTTAATTGTAGTCTTTTACTAATCCTACAGATTCTCTGTATGCCTTCCTTCTTTTGTTATCTTTGAGGAAAAAGTTATGTTAATTGTAGGTGCTTTTTGCAAGTTGTCCATCAAACTTTTTTTTCCTTTTTTTTTTGTCTGCTTTAAAAGAGCTTCATGTTCAATCACATAAAGTTTTGGGGTTTTTTTCCCCACCTTTTTGTTTAGATCTTGTATCTTGAATAATTGTTGTCTAAGGCATGAGAAATTGCTGGTCAATCTTACCCTTTTTTTATGCAATTGATTCAAATAATTTAATTTTATGTGCCTTGTCCTGTTGATTTCAATAAAGTGAAAGCAATTGATTTTTTTCCATTGTCGTGCGTACCTAGGTATTTGCATATACTGAGTTTCATAGAAGTTCTGAGGGAATAGAACTTAATTTCAGCTCTTCATTCAAGTAAGAGAAAGGATTAAAGTTCGTTCCTTCCTCTTATTATTGTTTTAAAGTTATTATACAAGCAAGGTACGTTTTATGGCACCTACGAATAGGTGCTGTCATGGCAGCTTTTCTCCAGAACAGGTGTTGGATGTGTTAGTTTGGTGGTTCCAACCATGCTATACCATGCTACGGCAACCTCCCTTGAGTGGCTTTGTCCTCTTGGGCATCTCTGAAAGTTGGAGAGATGGTCTTAGCTCCTGGCGCAGGATTTCAGGGCTCTTGCAGTTCTCCGTATGGGTGATTCCAAATACCATCATTTACAGGGTTCAGTGGAGAATGCATAATAATTAATTGGGTCATTCTAATGCTTGATCCTTTATGATCTGCTGGAAGTCGCAGTCTGGTTGACTTGGTTTTCTCAGCAGGTTCACAGCTGTCACATTGCTTAACAAATTTTTATACTATGTGTATATGTTCCTTTCTTCTATAGTGTTAACTTAAGTTCACTTACACATGCAAACATTGCTGTCAAATAGGCGTAAATTATGCTGATTGTCATGTATCCCCATAGCAGTTCAGCTAAAATAATATATAAAACTTCTTCCATATTTGTATTTCTTCCAGTAGGATAAATGTAGTATCATGGTTGTAGTCTGTATTATCATTTATTCATCCATGTTCCTCTTGGTAATGAATGCTGTTGTTTCTTACAATCTGTATCGAAGTAGCTTGGTGATTTGGTTCTTCTGATGACTGTATGTAAATTCAGTACTTGGAATTAGATGTACTTTGAAGGTGACTGATAGGGTGTGTTCTGGTATCATCTTTTGCCTGACCACAGCATAATACTTCATTTTCTGGATGATAAAAGGCTTTACAACAGAGAAAGTATTTACAGCAGATTGTTTTACTTGTTTACATAGTACATTAGGCCAGAAGATGTATCCTAATTAACTTGTGCTTTTGAAAACTCCTTAAGATGCTGGAAATAGTTGAATAACATTTCCTGTGCATTGAAGCAAGATGTACAAAATATGAAAAGGGTGAAGAAAAAAATAGAGGGGAGGGAAAGGAAATAATGGCTGTTGTCATCCTTATTTATGATTGATAATAAGCCTTTAGAACAATGGCAACTTGTGCATCTGACAGTAAATTCCTGTTGTTCCTGGCTGTGGGTGTTCAATATGAATCTCTTGATTCTTCTGAAGGGAGATAACTTAGTGGTTAACCAGACTGATACAGGCATCATAGCTGACCTGGTGCTTGCTCTTGAGCTGAAGTACTGGATCCCATGAAGTGTTCAATGTCACTCAGTATGTTTAAAGAGGGAAGATTTTTAAAAAGAAGGGAAAAAAAGCCCATTTTGTTCTGGAAACCCATTTCAGTGTAATGAGCATTTTATCTTCTAATACGTTTTCCACTGTTCAGACTTCAACCTTTAACATTTCTATTATGTCATTAACTTCTTATATATATATGTATAGATAACTGTATTTTTACGTTGATTTTTGTATGTTGAGAATTGTGTTTGTCAACATATTTACTTTCTGCTGAACTTCATTTACTAAAGGAACCTGCTATTTATATAAAATTACACAACTCAATGGAGTGAGAAAATATTTCATTTTTATGGAAATCTGTAACCTAGTGTTTGGTATTTATAGCTCATATGGCTGATAAGAAATTTAAGTATCTTAATTAGAAGATTACAGTAGTTTTGTTATTAAACTTGTAATATCTGATTAGTAGTTCCTTATGTCTTTTTGACTGTGGTGCATATTGAAATCTAGGAAATAAAATAGTTTAATGTTTCCTCTGTTGTAGGTAGCTTGCATGCAGCTCATCAATGCTCTTGTTACATCTCCTGATGACTTGGATTTTAGGCTTCACATCAGAAATGAATTTATGCGCAGTGGACTGAAAGAGATATTGCCAGTAAGCATGTCTTTTTTTTTTTTTTTTACAATTTAAATCATTGTACTATTTGAGCTTGAGAAGGGGAATGGAAGAATAAGTTCTAATAAATTATTCACAAATGCATTTTATTAGGTATGAGCAGTTAGATACAATAGTCAGTTTTAAAATAAGATAGGTGAAGTGTGCTCTTTGAACTTTGTGCTGATTCCTCAGCATTTTAGGACTTTGATTTAGAACACTTGACAAACTCTTGTGCATACACTTGTGAAGCCAGGCTGAAGTCTTGTTTGCCTTTTGAATATTTAACTTAACTCGTGTTCTTCTAATTTTAAACCAAATAGCCTAGACTTATGAAAGTTAATAAAAAGATAAGATTTATTTACATATGGAAATGCTAATTTTGCAAGTCTTTCTACTGTTTCTTCTTTGCAGCAATTGAAATATATAAAGAATGAAGCACTAGATATTCAGCTGAAAGTATTCAATGAGCATAAGGAAGAAGACATGATTGAATTCTCCCATCGTTTAGAAGATATTAGATCAGAATTAGAATATCCTTTTGATATTATCAAGAGAAATGAACAAATTAAGTTGTATAAGGGACATTTTTCTCGTATAATTTCTGTAAAAAAACTATCAGCCAACATTTGACTGAAATATTTTTTTTCCTTGCTATTACTGTCCTTAACACTATTACTGAAGTAAATGATGTTTACAACATGGTATGGAATACAGTTAAAGACACTAGTGCTGAAGGATATTTTCTTTCTATTCTCCAACATCTTTTGCTGATAAGAAATGATTATTTTATACGGTATGTTTAATGCTATGTTAAATGTTACTTATGGATTTTGTTGTCATTTAGTTATTAACAGAGTATTCCATAAATTTAGTCGTAAATACTGTTTAGTCTTTTTCTTTGTTGATTACATTTCATAAGTTTTCCTTTGTGAACTCATATTCAAAAATATCAGCTTTGGATAACAATGCCATCTGTATGGTTTTTGTCTCTTCTGCTTAAGATACTATTTTATACAGAAATACAGAAAACTATTTGTTGAGATCTAAACCTTATCAACCATAAATATAAGTGATCAGGATGAGTTTAAGCTGAATATAAATCATGGTAGTAACATTATAATTTTGTGGTGCATTTGAGTCGAAGGACAAAGCCAAGTACGCACAAAAATGCACTTTAAGCGTATGTTTAGATTTCTGTATACTTCAGAGTAACTTTTGGATGGGAATTGAGTATTCTCAGTATGTTGTAGGTGTGAACGTGTTAGTGTGTCTTAGAAAATTTGTCAGATGATTTACAGGGAAATAGTTAATAAAATCTTAAATATTTGAAACTGCCAAGTAATTTCCTTTCTAAAATATGCTTGTGTTATTTTGAGGAAACACTGAAGGAACCAGATGTAAACTAAACAGGGAAGGAAAGTCATATGCTTTCTGCTTAACCTTGCATTTCAGGCAAGGTCTAGCACAGATGCACTCTTAAAGGTTAAGAGTGCTTGCCTGACATGGACACACCTGTGCTATACTTCTTCCTCCTGAACAGTTTTAAATTCACAGCTTGCATGACCTGGGCAAGTGTCCTAGCTGTCATTCCCCCTGGCATTTTAGAACAAGGTGCCTTTATTCCTCTTAGTGAGGCAGGGCTGCAATGCTTTTATAGTTACAAAAGTCACGAAACCAGAAGAAAGAGCCTTCTCTTTATGGGGAGGAAGGAGGGACCCTCTCTTTCCTATACTTCATAAGGCAAGAGAAGAAGAGTTTGTAATGTAAGAATTGTTTATTTTTATTTCTGCTATTTTTCAGGCTTTGTGTAAATTTTCCTTGTGTAATAATCTTACACTTCTGTGGAAATAAGTCAGCTCTAATCTTTTGACATTACCGTGTTCATAGATGAGAGTTTAAGTATACGTTAATAAATAAATCTACTGTAAAAGAACTCATCTCTGTCTTCAGTCCACAGTATTTCAAATTAATTGAGGAGTGTGTGTCCCAGATAGTGTTACATCGAAGTGGAACAGACCCAGATTTCTCGTATCGTAAAAGATTAGATGTAAATTTCAGCCACTTAATAGGTAAGCACTATGTTTTGAAATAATAGTATGATACTTCCTTCTGTTCCAAAAATCAAGTTCAAGTTGTGCATATTATTAAGAAACGTGTTCCCTGTATATGTGCAAATCTATGTGTTTTTTTTCAAGATATTTGTGTAGATAAAGCAAGATTAGAAGAAAGTGAAGAGAGGGCTTCTGAACTTTCCAGAAAAGTAAGTATTTCTTAAGTTATGTGATAATAAGATGGACACAGGGAATTGCTTGATGGCTTCATGAATGGTGTAACTGAACATGGCATAGTTTTTAACTTCAAATTGCTGTGTTTTTATGTGGGAATTTGGATGTTTCTTGTGAGCAGATAAAGGCAATGTGAAGTATTTAATCTTAATTGAGAATCTTTTTATTTTTTTTTTAAGGTTTCATGTACTAGTCTCACCAACTGAATTTTGTTTGAACAGTTTTCAATTTGTTCAATAGGATAAACAGTGGGGGAATAAAAGTTGACTAATTTGTAGCTAAAGATTCCATATAACTCCATATCAATTTTTAAGCTACTCTGTATAATTCCAACTTAAAATACATTAAGTACTTTATGCCATTTCATACTAAAGACTTGTAGTAGTAGAGATGGTACATGCATTCAGATGGATACACAGAAGTTAGAATAACAGACATGTTGTATGTGTCCTTAAGATAGTTTAACCTGTGAGTTTAAACAAGAAAAAAGGGAAAGTTGGAATCTAAACAAACTGCAGACCTGACTAGTACCAACAATTCTTTTGTCTTAGCTTGAAAAGGATTTTGTAGTTCATCAGGAGACCCAGGCCCTACTGCAAAAGAAAGAAGAAAGAATCAATGAACTTGAAGCGGAATTACAAGCTTTTAAATCACAGGTATAAGACAGTTTAAATGAATGTATGAAGTATTGTTTTTGAAAGAGACTTCATTTGCTATCTTTTGCAGATTCTGATAGTACAGTTGAGGTTGTTTTTTTTTTTTTCAAAGAATTCTCATTATTGATTATTATTGACTGTAAGATTCCTTTATTTCTGTTGTATACAAATAATTGTAGTGTGACATTAATTAGCTGTATGAGTTCCCAGATGATCCTTTTGGTGCCTGAGCTCTGTTAATTAAACTAGTTGCTTATGTTTCATTTGGGTTTTGCTTTCAGTGTCATATATTGCCACAGTAATTAACCACATGGGGTAATAAGTCTTATGCTTTTAGATTAGTATTCATCTCTGTGATCTTTATCCTTCCACTGGAAATTACTCATTACAGAGTTTGGTTTGCTAAAGCCTTACCATGGATATCCAGCAGTGAAAGAAATAACCTGTGGCTGGATAAGAACATTTTCTGATAATTTTTCAATTTTCAAGCATAAATAGCTATTTTCAAATGTGATGGAGAGGAATAGTGCAGATTTTTGAGAGTAATACTGGAGTTAACTTGTAACTGCTTCAGCTCTAAAATCTGTTTGAGGAGAATGTGAGACCCAGTGATTTTTCCTGTGTCTTATTTCCTGGAATAAGAGGCAGAGTCTGAAAATGGTTAAAGAACGATAGCATTGTGAAGACGTGTATGTAGGAAGGTGATAAAAGATATGTTTTGATCATAGAGGGGTTTTGTACTTTTGAGCTTGTTGACTTGTATTAGTGAGGAAAATTAGTTTAGTCTTGCTTTGATCTGTTTAAAAATGTCATTCTAATTCAGGTTTCTATTCAGAATTAACTTTTAATGTCAAAGTTAAACAGGCTTTAAAAAAGCAATTACAAAAATAGTTGTATTATAAAAGTATAATTTTAGTGAGAGCCATATATAATTCATTAAAAAGGTATTTTTATGTGCATATCTTGAAAACATGCTGAAATATGTTGTTCATGAAATGGGTTTTCTCTCCTATTTAACTTTCTCCTCTTGTCCACTGTACTAAATTTAACTTTATTTTAACGTGTAGTGAGCATAACATGATTGTGCTCGGAGATTATCATACCGTGAATTATCCCACTGCTAATGGGATAGTTGTAATGTTTTGAAAGTATCAAGAGGTTACTGCAACTTCATACTCTTAAATATATCATAAGAGCAATTTTTGATTTCTATATGGCATCAATTGCTACTTCGCATGGCTGCTTCCACCTCTTATGACTGTTTTTCTCTTGGTCTAATTCGTTTACCCTTCTGTTGCATTTGGTATTTGATCATGTATTTCCTCCATTATTAGTACTTAGTTGTTTACTGTCTACTCATCAGTGTAAACAATGAGCATATTCAGAAATTCAAAATAATAATACTGTTGTGCATTTATTTGTTTTTGTTGATAGTCAGCTGTTATATCTTTTGCTTATTGCATGTCCTTCCATTTTAAAAAAAAATGGACTGTTACAGCTCATAATTTTCAGTTGCGAAGTTGGTTCATACTATCACCAGTAGATAAATATTTCTTATTTATTCTTTCATTGCTTTTTTTAGAGTATCTATTTATTAATATTTTACAGCCTATGACAGAAGTTCTTCAAATAATGGAAATAAATACATTTCTTTTAGACTTATTGAAGTGCTAAGAAGCCTATCTTGCTATAGTATAGACGTCCTGACTATATTGAATAAGATGTTGGTTTGTAAGGCAACTGTCTTTTTTTGGAAGGATTTTTTTTATCATTACTTTGTGCTTTCAGTTCTGTAGAATGACGATGCTCCTATATTGGAAAATATCTGTTTTTCAACAGAATTAGTCATCTGTTCAGATTCTCCTAGTATGTCCTTGGAACCTTTCTCTGTAATCTGTAGGATAAGAGCAATAGAGATGATGATGTTTTTTTTTTTTTAAATTTGAGCTAAACTGTGTTAGTCTAGGTATAATTTCATCAAGATACTTATTGGACCCTTCTTAGATCATGGTCTGTGAAATGTGGCAAGTAGGATATAGCATTTTGGTTTGTCATTTTTGGCATGCACTCTCTGGTCTGAGTGTCCACTCCAGCTGTTAACATTTGCAGTTATAAAATCAAAAACATATTGACGTCATTATAATTCATATTTGATTGTCCTGTATACGAAAAATGGCACTGACTTTCTGTTGGCTTGCTGGATCTAACCTGTAAATTATCATTGTTATGGCATTTTGTTGATAAACAATGTGAAACTGAATAAGAATATTTTTGTTATCAGTATGGCTCCTTGCCACCTGGTTTGCTACCTTCAACACGTGGAGATGCATCTGCTGTTCCACAGGAAGATACAGGACCACATCAACTGCTGCCACTGCCTCCTCCACTGCTGTCTGCTAATGGAGCAGTTCCACCACTACCACCTCCCCCTCCTCCTCCTCCACCACTTTTGAATTGTTTGGGAATTCCTTTGGCTTTTGGTGGTGCTCTACCACCGCCACCTCCTCTACCAGGTTTCCCTGGGGCACAGCGGACTCCACCTTCATGTACTTTGCCATTTGGAATGAAGCCTAAAAAAGAATTCAGACCTGAGGTTACCATGAAAAGACTCAACTGGTCAAAGGTAGTTCTGTTTAATGGCAGAAACTTAATGTAAAATTTTACATAGAACTTAGAGTAAATAGTAGATTAACAGGAGTAAGTCTACATACAGCAATTGATACATTAGTTAATATTATATAAGATGTGAATACTTTTTGCATTTAGTTTTCTCTTGTTTTCCAAAAACTGCGTTTCACTGACTCGTGAATCATCTGAGTAAGTATCTGTCGGCTTTCTGAGATCCCTAGAGAAGTCAGTTCTGCTCTAGAATAATACAACCTTGATACCAGCGTGCTTCCTGGGTCCTGCTGTGACTTGTCTTCTGGCAAAATATTGAATCAGTCACTTCACCGTACTGACGGCTATACAGTTTCGAAACCAGTGCCGTGCATCTGTCTGGCCTGGTCTGTGGAAAGAAGTGTTTCAAGTCTCTCTGTTTGTCCTTAGTGTAAATGTACTTAAGTAAATTTAATGGCTGAAAAAATATAGAACCCGTTTTATATTTTTCTGTGTTGCGATAGGATCAAGTATACCAGGGCTATCAATCTAATGAGTTTTGGAAACTATGATTTTTCAGACCACATTAAGCCAGTAAAAATATTTTCAGAGTTTTATGAAGCAAACAAAGCTACAGTCTAAAAAGTAAGGTATAATACTTGATACCTAGTTAAACCAGCTGTATTCAGAGGCTATTAAAAGTTTACTTAAGTTTTAAATCTAGACCAAAGATAATTTGCTACATTTGGACCTTAAATAACAGAATGTTGTCTATATTGCTTTGCGCTGTTGGAATCAGTTTGTCCAAAAGCACTTACTGTAAGCATTGTTCTCTTCGATCAGAAATAGATTAACAATTCTAAGGATGAGTTATACACCAAGAATTTATGTGTTTTACAGAGTTCTTAAGTATTTAATTTGCTTTAGTCTCTCCAGAGCATGGTTCTAACGTGGTATCGAAACAATTTAATTGATAAAATTGTTTTCTCTCTTGCTTGTAGATCAGACCTCAGGAAATGACGGAATCCTGTTTTTGGGTTAAGGTGCAAGAGGACAAATACGAGAATGCTGACATGCTTTACAAATTGGAACTTACCTTTTGTTGTCAAAAAAGGGGTAAGTAATTGATTGCTTTAGTTTTCAGCTTTTAGAGATATCTTTAAAATTCTTGGAGCTTAAATACTGTCTGAAATACAGATTATAACGTTAATGTTCTGGTTTTAAGTGGAGTATGTGAAAAAGTTTGAAAATCTCACGCTGCTTAAAGCAGTAATATTAAACTGTTTTACTTAAATGGTGACAAAAATTGTGTGACCTATAAGGAAAACCTTACCAAAAAAACCCCAAGAAATGCTTCTGGATAATACAGGCTTTTATTCAGACACACTTGAAAAAATATTTGTAAAATTTTGTCAGAATACCTTAATAATATACTGTATACGTTAATAAAATACCCTAATAAAATACTATAGAGGGTGATGTGTTTACCCTGAGAATGCGTATGATTGATATGTTTTGGTTTCATGAAGGATGAGAGTCTGTTAGTGAAGTTTTTCAATTTCTGATAAACTTGTAGCAACATTGATCTCCTTTGATATTTTACTTAGCTTCTACAGCTTTCAAAGCCTTGTGGAAGAGCAAAATATTTGAAAATACTCCTGACTAATAGCCTCCCTTTCTGGAAGCAAGTCATCTCACTGGTAGTTTAGGTATTCTGACATATATGTAAAATGCCTATATTTCCACTGCTATTTCTTGACACATTTTCCCCCTCTGTGACTGATACCTGAGACTTAGTACTTCGGGGCAGCTGAGGGGTGCAACAATTAATTCTTTTTCAAATAGAAAAGGCATTCTTATATTTTTCATTTGTTTTACAAATTTTGCTTCAATGTTTTAATTTAATATAATGCAGGGCATTCTCAAGTTTCTCCTTTTTCTTTAATGCTTTGATGTGTCTTTTCCAATTTTGTTTTTTTTTTTTACTATAACAAATCTTTATTCTGCTTTTGTCAAAGCAGGCTTTTATGCTCTAGCAATATTTCCAATGAGTTGAGTATTACAGTTTATTACTCTTGGCACTTAATATTATGAAGATTGTTGTACGCAGATAAAAAGGCAAGAAAATCTCACAAACAATAGTTGCTTTTTCTTGAATCTATTAGAATAAGTCTATAAGATAGTTGTGATACCTTTATAATGTTAGGAGAATTCCCAAAAATGTTCACTGAATTGATTGGAAGGTTTAAGAGCTGGAGGAAGTACTGTTTCCGATGTGTAATTAAAGAATAAAATTTGGGTGACAAGATGATGTTCAGGCCAAACATGAACATGTTAATGGCTCAGCAGAGAATTGTGAATCTCCACAGACAGCAATAGCTTTAGGGTTAACGAAATTGACATCCCTTCGAAATTTATCCGAATGAACTGGATATATTATTTTGACAAAAGGTAATAGAATAAATAGAATTGTTGGTTCTATAGTTGAAAAATCGGTAAAGTATACTCTTACTCCAAACAGGAGTGTGTATGTGTGATTAAAAGGCTATAGCCTTCAGGGACAAATTTACCTTTTTTTACAGATGGAGCTTACTGCTTATTCCTTTTTTTTTTTTGTTTAAGTTTTGAAATCTCTCGTCTCACATAGAACTGTGTTATCATCTTAATTTTTCAAAGGAAGTGGAGATTCTATAGATTTTATTTAGAACAGTAAGTAGGTGTCTAAAGAGAAACATGGAAGTACATTTCATCTTTCAAGTGAAAGGTCTACAGAAATTTGCATGAATGCTTTAACACATCAGTAGATGGCACCAGGTGTCTCAGCATCTCTTAACAGAGTGAATTCTAGTACAAAGGACAGCAAAGTAACTGCCTTTTTTCCCATGACCGTGGAGAGACGGGATGCTTCTTTCTAGCTTATCCATGACTTATTGATCATAACAAAACTTGTCAAAGAAATTGGAGACATCCAGTTTTCTTCACTTCTCAGTCTTGCTTTCTAAGGAAGAATCAGTAAGCTATTCACTAAACTCTACTTTGGAACCGTCTTTGACTATTTCTAAAGCTTTTTCTCTAAGAAAGATGAGAAGCTGAAAATTATTCTCTAGCTAAATAATGGCAAAGGATGAGCTGGTTTCCCCTCTGAAGAGTGTGCTTATACAGTCTTTTCATTGAAATTGTTGTGTAAGAAGAGTTGTGGAAGCAGGGACCAGAATGCTCAATGATGCTTTAAGTGAATTTTATTCTGATTGAGTAAAATCAGATTGAAGTACTCAAATGTTTGGTTGCTTCACTTTGCCTGCTGATGTGCCAAGAAGTATTTGTGTTGATCCAGAGGAGGAAGTCCTATGTATATGTGAGTAATCCGCTGAGGAATTTCTACTAGAAAAAGGAGTACAGAACAGCACAGAACAGATTTGAAGTTTTAGCAGATGTTTTATAGAAGTTATAAATTATGTTGGTTCTGAATAGGTATGAAAGCAATTGAAACAGCTGATGTTATGAAGACATGAATGAGACTTTGCTGCAAGAATAAAAAAGCAAAAAAGGGTCTAGCTTCAGAGTGTAGAAAAATATTGACTGGTAAGACGAAGCAAAGACTATACATGGAGAAAAAAAATCACTCTTGATGAGAATATCTATGTTGAGAAACACGTCAGAGACATGTTCTTAAATAATGGAATTTTTGGAAGCGACCTGGAGGTCCTTTGGTCTAATCACCTTTGTAAACGGAGAGTCAGCCTAGTTCATGTTGCTTGGAGCTTTGTCCACCTGGGTTTGAAATATCCTGGAAAATGGAGATATGTGGATGGACTACATGCTCTTCTGTTTGTCACCATTGTGGTGAATTTTATTCATAACTATTTGTTGGAAACCTCTAGTTGCAACGTGTGTGTTGCTTCTTGTTGATTTCCTCTTGTCTGTAGCCTTCTGCAAGGTATTTTGAGACAGGAGTAAGAGTTTCCTTGCCCTTTGTCCTTCTCCAGATTGACAGGAGTCTCAGCTTTGGTGTCTATATATTATTATAGAATCACAGTGTGTTCTGAGTTGGAAGGGACCCACAAGGGTCATTGAGTCCAACTCCTGTCCCTGCATAGGACAATCCAAACATTCGCACTGTGTGTCTGAGGGCATTGTCCAAATGCTTCTTGAATATAGTCAGGCTTGGCGCCATGGCTGCTTCCCTAGGGAGCCGTTCCAGTGTTCTACCTCCCTCCGAGTGAAGAACCTTTGCCTGATATCCAGTTTAATCCTCCTGTTACATTTCGGCCCTCTAGTCATCTTGATGATTTTCTGCTATACTCATTCCAATATATCTATATTTTTCTTGAAGTGGGGAGCCCAATACTGGAAAAAGTCCTCCAGATACTTGAGAGAGAAGGGAAGTAGAAGGTAATAATAATTTCTTTGACCTGCTGATAATAGTTTCGGTAACTTACTGAAGGAAATGTTTCCGCAACAAGGTTGTTTTATTTTCTTCCTTTAGTTATTATAAAACTTTTGAGAAATCAAACCAAGGAGTGTATTTTATAAAAACTAAAACTTTGAGCTGGAATAATGAGAAGTATCAAAGCATCAGTTGTTGATGGTATTCCTGTAGCAATTTTCTGAAGACCAATTGTAATTTATTTATGAACGCAGAATTTACTCTTGACTTAGAAAAAACTGTCATCTTAGAGATGTAAGATTATGTATGTAAGTAGACAGGGGCAAAAAAAGAAAGCCAACTCTATTATCATCTAAAACCGTATAGAATTACTTCTACACATGCAATGTGGGAGGAGGATATCAATTCAAAATCTGGAAATATGCCAACCACAAAGTAACCTATATTTGCAATGTGAATACTCGAGAAAGCATTTGATTGTGACTGAAAAATGTACATAGGATTAAAATATTTGCAAGAAAATGAGAGTGTAATGTGACACGACCAAAGAAATGAACAAAAAAAAAAAGGTTGTGGAACCGTCAAATGATTGGCTTTGTGTCAACAGTAAAAGAAATCTTAAGAATGAAATCACTGCCTTAAAGACATCAGTGTAAAAGCAAGGTATGCTCCATGGTTCTGTCCCTGGCTGGGGGCCAGGGAGGGGGAAGGAAAATGTAATTGAGAAATTCTGAAAATAAGGTGATGAAGATGAATGGTTTGCCTGAATGATCTTTGGTTTTCCGATAACTGTTCTTTTTAAAAAGAAAAAGAAGGATTTATTTGAACGGTAGTTAGAGACTTGAAAGAGAAGGTATTAACAAGAAAAATTGGGATTATGCTCATTGTTGCAGATCAATGATGAAAATCTGTGAAAAGCTTTTTTGGCAACAATAGTATCAAAGAAATCTCTTATTTAAGATAATTCTTTGAAAACATTAAACCAAATATATGACTCAAAGTTAACTGATATGTGAAATACCAAGTAGTGAAGCTGGAGCAAATGTTACGTGTGCTTTTGTATTATCTTAAGCCTAAAATATAAGATGAACAAACACAAATACTCATTATTGAGTGACAACTGCTTTATAATAGAAGTGTTGGAAGCCTGATGGAAGAATAACAATCTCAGTTGTATAAAGTTAATAATGCTGCCAACTTTGCTGTAATGATTAGATATACAGGCAGAGGAGTAGCAGTTTGCATCAAAGGTAGCATGAAGTGTAGCGGCATGAAAATCTTGTGGGGAGAATAAAAGCATAGAGTGCTAAACACTGTGAATTGAAATTCCTTGTAATAGTGTAACATTATTCTGTATTAATGGCTCTTGGATCAGAGGCTGTTTGTGATGAGAAAATGTTAAGTGAGAGTAGAGAAGTTGCAAATTTGATGGCATTAAAGAGGGAGATTTAACTGCCTGCGTACGGATTGAATTGATTCTTCATCAGGATGCTACGAGAAGTTAAAAGCTTTAGATGCAACAAATTGCTGTTTCCTGTAACTTGTGTAATAGGGAGCTGTTCTGGAAAAGGGTTTGAGTCATGCGCAGGACCTGGGAGGTCAGTATAGGATTGGAAGAGAGAAATATCTCTATCTTCATGTTGTACCAGGAAAGAACTAGCCAAGTAAATCTTTAATACAAGTATTCAAGTTGAAGACAGGAAACTGAACAAAAGAGGTAGATGGTCAAGCAAAACCATGACTACTGGCAACCCAGAAGCTATTATGAAAATGTCATCTTAAAGATTTGAATAAACTTTATATTGCAGTTCAGAAAAGTCCAGCTAAAACTATGAGGGAAAAAAAAATGTGACTTGATAGGAAAATTAAAGACAGTATGATGGCAAAAAGGATAGGATTAAAGATATGGAAGGCCTGCCCAAAGGCAGATAACAGGAAAACTCATCACACGTAGACAGATAAATGTAAACAGGACATTCTTCACATATTATTTTAGAATTCTAATTTTTCTGCAAAGGTTTCTTCAGTGGTATTGAAAGGTATACTGAAGACTTTTCAAAATGAAGTTAGCCGGACCACTTGGTGACAGCTTGAAAAGTTCAGTTGTTTCAAAGAACAGTAGACAAATTCATGGCTAATAGGTCCAAAAGAAGGAGGAAAGTATGTAACATTCCTAGTCTAGTGTTTGTAGGAAGAGGAGCTTTCTCCTTTGGGAAGTGAAGAGAATGGTTTATAAGTAGTGATAAAGTTGGCACAGGGTTTTTAAGTAACATTTTTTTCTGTGGCTCTTGGAGAGACAGTGCTGGTCTAGGGGGACCACTAGTCAGACCCAGTAGGGCATTTATAAGGTTCTTAATCATGGATCTAAAAGCATCTGTTTGCTTGGATTAGCTTCAGGCTACTATGTTTAATACTTATAATGCTGAAATAAGGTAAGTTTTTATATGGATGTGCTTGGTCTTGTCACTCATATGAGAGAAGTAATGAAGCACCTATAAGAAGTGTACTTTGTTGGGATACTTCGAAGAGTACTGGTGTGGAGAACATATAGCAAAAAGTTGGTGAAAGTCTGTGACTAAATGTAATAAATATAGTGAGTCTAGCAGTTAGGCTTTAAGTGCAATATGTGTTCAGGTTAACTCAAGAGAACCAGCTTAGTGTTGCTTAAAGTCATTCTTTGGGTGCTTGAAGTTGTTTGTCCAAGGTGATTCCATGGCTTACAAAGTTGTATGGAGTGTACAAGAAAGCAATCTCTAACCAAAAATAAATCTTTGGAAGCATTTAGATGCAAATTATCAGATTGCTTCATGTATGTGAAATGTAAGAAATTATATTTATAATTAGTGTGCTGGGTTTGTAAACATCCTAATAATAAGTTGGTTTGACTTGATCCAATGACTAGGAGGTTGGATTTTTTTTTTCATAACTCTTATGTTTAAAGTGTTAAATTCCAAATGAGGATTAGAAATTGCAGATCAAACATACTAGAAACCACTCCTACATTGATCTAAACAATATGCTGATAACTACAGTTAATAGGAGATGACATAGAAAATTAAAAGTTTACTCTTCTTTTTGAGATATTAAAGGGAACTTGTTTAGTGAACTTGCGAGAGAAAATTGCACGATCTCTTTCTTTTTGGTTTTTTTTTTTTTTAATCAACTGGGACAGATTTTCATCCTAATCTTATTGGAGATGGCAGTGTCTCATCCCATCACACTAGAGCTCCTGCCAGGCTTGATTATTCAGAAATAAAGCACTTCAGTGAGAGAGTACTCTCTCTGCTGGCACTTGCTTTGAAAAGGTCAATATAGTTCTTTCTTTTTTTCTTTTTCTTTGTTTTTTTTTTCCTCCCCTGTATATTCTGTAAGAAAAACAATCAAGGCCTATACTGCTATGGTCCCAACAATGTCTAAAACATTTTAAACCAGAAAAGAGAGTAAATGCTGGCAAGAAGGTCAAATCAGGAACATGAGTTTGTTTAGTGCTCTACTTGACACGCTACAGCCTACACAGCATAATCAATAGTACTGTTGGTCAGTCACCTGAAGGATTAGGTGAAGCTCAATGTCCTCATGCTTTCTTCCTCCTGCAGAGGATTTACACAGAAGTTGCTCCAAACTTTGCTTCTTATAGAATCTTATTATTTTAAGCCTGTCAGATTGCCAACAGTGTAGTGTAGTGATTTCTGTTAATAATGTAACACTGAGTAACATGAGTTACCTTTTAGTGTTATCATTATCAACTGTGTACAAGTAGAAGTAAAGCCTGCTATGTGTTTCAGTTTGGCTGCCTTACAGTATTACCGCAAGTACCCTTTAAACTAAAAATTATTCTAAAAGATTTTTGAATATAAAATGAAAAAGAAAAAAAAAAAATCTTTCAGAAGACCGCCTGAGAAAGTTATAGGCATTTATGAGGGAGAGCAAGCAATCACTTTTAAAAAGCACTGAAATGTCAATGGTACCTTTCAATTTTAATGTCACCTTCCCATTGAGGGAAAAGATGGTGTGTTTACTACTGTATCAGTGGCAAATGTGTTAGTTCTTTCTATTCCTTTACAGACAGAATGATCTCTGCTGTTACTTTATCTAGACATCTGTATAAAATGCATTTGTTATGTACAGACTGATATATAGGAATCCATGAATGAATATATTCTTGTGGTGGGCTGATACTGTCTGGCAGCCAGATGCCTACCCAGCAACTCATAAAATGGAGAAGCTTGTGCACTGAGTGAAAGACATGGAGATCTCTTACCAATTACCATCAGAGTCAAACCAGGCTCAATTTGAGAAAATAAATTTGTTTTATGTATTTTTTAACACCCTACTATGAATAGGAAAAACCTTCAGTTGTTCAGACTGTTAAAGGTACTTTAGGAGGGGTTGATATGAATAACTTCTAAAATGTGACTTTCATATTAAGATAACCCCACATATATATGGCAAACGGAAAATGGAAAAAACTGAAGAGGACATTAACATACTGATGGTTGGACTAAACTGACAATAGCGTTGATTTTGCAGTTAATTTCTTTTTGGGACTATGAATTGTGTTATCTTTTTCTCTTTAATCTCCTTCTATGGCAGTTTCTTAGGATGGATTCTCCCCTCATCAGTACCCTAATCTGAGTACATCATAATCATCAGTATTTATATTCTGGTAGGACAGTAGATTAGTAGTAGTTTGTCAGTAGATGTTATAAATAGTTCTATAAAAACTTCTGTCGCTAGAGAGGGCACTTTGACTTCCATTTGCAGTTAGGAAATGATTTGTCAGGAAATGAAAGGGTATTGTTGCAGGGTTTGTTATAGCAGTTTTCAGTATATACTTAAGCAAAGTATTAATTTTACCTTAATTTTAATTTATTTTACCCTACTTTAACTTATCTCTTTTTGCTTTAAAGCAGAGTTGCAGTATGTCTTATTAGTCAGTGATTTGTTCTTGCTTTCTACACACAGATTGTTTATTGTTTCCTGTCAGCTCCAAAACAGTTTGAGTGCTTTCCTTTCTCTTCAGTGAAGTGTCTGGAAGGCATAGTTCCTGTAGTTCACCTTTTACCTTTTTATTTCAAACAAACGATTCTTTTTTTCATACCTGTTTTCTACCGAAAAATACAATATTAGTCTGCAGTCAACTCATGTTTGATGAAAATATGAGAGTATTTACTCTAAGAAAAGCACTCCATTCTCATTTCACAACACTGCGGTTGGAAAAGCCTTTGAGGGCCTGATGTTTTAGAAGCAACAAGAGCATTCTTTTATTGATTCCTAGTAGAGAATGCATTTACAATGTGAATAAGTAAAATTTTAGAGGAGATAGATGTTATTTTCATGTATCTAGAGAGGGGAAAAGAGTCCGCTCCGTATCATAAATCCTATACCATAAATACCAATGGAATGGAAGAATTGGTTTTGAACTTAAAATGCAAGTTCAAGGAGGTCTTCACAGTGCCCCTGCTCAGTCTAATAACTTTGTTTATTTAATTGAGAATATTCACTTTAGTAACTTGTATCTTTATCCCTATACCAGCAAGGATCTCACAAGTATTAATTAGCTAGTGTTTGTATTGCACATGAGGTATAAACCACTATTCATCTACTACAAACCTGTTTTCATGGGGTTTACCTCCATTTAGAATTCCTCAGGTGTTTATACACTAACTGCTTTTGATGAATTTCTAATCTAATGTTACAAACATTTATATCTGACTAAACGTAATGCTATATTTGAGTGCAATAAAATCTTCATTACAGCAGTGCTTTTATTGTAGCCTTTTTTCATTGTGAGCTGAGAAAATTAATTTAAATACAAGAAAATAAATGTTTAGCAAACCTTATTTGGCAAACCTTCAAAGTCACTGTTCACGAGAATAACATTTAAATTTCTATAAGCACTACTTTTTGTGCTTTAGAAAATCAACCATTTATTTTCTCAGTGAATGTCATGAATCGGAGAAAATTCATTTCAAGGACAGTTCATTTTTAAAAAAATAACAAAAAAAAATCAGCCAAGGAAATTGTAGTAATGGAGTGATGACTTCCAGTTAGGCAACTGTTAGCCAGTACTTGGATAGAGGCTGGTTTGTCATACAGAATATAGCAATATATTTGTTAGAGCCTTTGGTTCTGTTTGCATTTGATCTGGCTTTTCTGGAATAATATTTTAGTTTATTCACGTGAAAAAAAGTGGTTATAGACCTCTTCTTTCCTAACTCACTATGGTTACATATTCATCTTTACCTATTAACTCTTTATAAATATGATCTGAGCTTATCTAATAAATAACTTCTTAATTAAACTAGTCTTGTTTAAAAAACAGTAAGTTGATTACTTCCATGTGAACATTTGAAAAACCTATCTTTGTAGGCTGCTGTTCTATTCTGTGTGATCTCTACATGAGAAATTTCTCATACAGTTTCTTCATTCTAAATAGATTCTTCTAGTCTGTAAATGTCTTGCCTTGATAATTTCATAATGGATTTAACAGGGATCTTTCAATACCTTCTATGAAACAAACATCACTAAAAAGGGTGTTTATCTTGTAAGTGTCCTGTAGATGGGATTTCCCCCCACCCCTATTAATAGCAATCGGGTCTGAAAGGTGTGTGGGAATGGAGAAAACTTAATTCTTCTGAAAGGGTAGATTTTGTGGGGGTTAAATCCGTATTTCATCGAAATATTCTTTTAAATAGTATATAATCTAGTTCAGCATCCTGAAAGTTCCCTAATGAGACAGGACATGCTTGCATGATTTATTATTTTTATTATTTTCTGGCACAATAGTGAAATATTTGCAGTGAAAGTCGTCTTTTCACATACGTTCTTATGGATCAATTTGTTGCTGTTATTTCCAATTAAATTAAGACGATGAAGACACCAGACATTCTATAGCTTTCAACAACAGTGTTTTATGGCTTTGCTTCCCCAGTTTTCCTATTTTTGCAAGTTAATGGGAGTCTACTTTTTATCTCACAAGATGATAGTTACTCTACAACCTTACTCACCTCTAGCCGCACCTCAATAAAGAAACTCAGGAACCTTATCTGCTCTATTATTCAACTTAACAGTTGTGAAGGCTAAATGTTTCCTGATGTGTATTTGGACCTGTCCGTTGATATATAAATGACTGTTTCTAAAATTGTAAATGCATACGCAGAGCTGGCAAGGGTAACAAGCTAGAAAGAGCCTACTTAGGGTTACTGCTTATCTTTGCAGTTCCTTGATCGTGCAGTGTAATGCCTTACAGCACTTAAAATTTTGTGCAATGTACTTACTATATGTGCAGCAGAATGCATTTATTGCTGGCCTTTCAGTGTGAGATCTCAAAGTATTGGGTCATCTGTTTGAATCAATGGGAAGGTGGAAGGAAGCAACTAAGCAAGATGGTTTGAGTGAAAGTTGCTATCAAAACTGACAAAATGGAGGGTAGATATAATGGAAATGTGTGAAAAGAAACTGGGATTCAAGGCTCAGTTGCACATTGCAGGAGAAATCTTAGTTTGTGAAGTTCAACAGATCTCTAATGCTTCTGTGAAAAGAAACAAACCTCAGTAGATATAGCTCAAATCAAACTGTAGTACATCATCCTACCTGTAAAAAGCCAAACGAGAAAGTTTAGTCATAGTAGTTATCTAGTTGTATGAACTACATTGCTCTTTTGAGGCTCTATAAAGAGAAACAGTAGTGATGGATGAAGGACTAGACTCAGACAAACTTGAAAAGGGGGAAGGCAGAATCCATTCACTGCTACCAGCTGGCTCTCAGAATGCACCTGTAAGTCTTCCTTATTCAGCAAAATAATGGAACAGGTAGTGAGCAAGTGGGGAAAAATGGTGAGTTAAGCTGAGCTGTGCAGATGCATGCTTTATAAAAAATACAAAGAATCAGAACCACTTGAACAAAAATAGCTTCTTTGAGAACAGAATACCTGTATTCACTGGAAGCAGACAATTCTGATCTTCAGGTTACGATTGCTGAGAGAACCTGGGAGTATTGACTAAAACTCTCAAGTATGAAGCATATTTGGGACTAAATAAAAGCCTTACTGGAACAACAGTGGCAAAAACAAGTCAATATGAAAACAGTAACAGAAATTAAGGACGAAGCGTTTCTTGTGTCAAGGGGCAATTGTGCCTTTGATTTGCAAAGAAAATACTGTTATTCATTTTGCTACAACTTGTTGCATACCTTTAGAATGAAGTGGAAATTATTTACACTTAACTTCCCTAAAAATAATAACCAAACCCTGTTCATTCGTACCTCTATCAGTGTTTGTTCTGGACTGTCTATTTAGCTCTTGGAACTTATGAGACTCCAGTCCCTGAAGATAAGGTTTATGCTTTAATCAGTAGTTGGATTTTTCAGTTTACTCAAGGGAATATCTGTATTCAGTCTTTGTTGGGGGGGAGATGTAATCAAAGTATAATTCTGCTGCAAGAACCACATTTACTGGTAATGATGCTTCTGATAGTTATACATTTGGGTAAATTAGAATGAATACTTTGTTACTGCCTAAAAGTAGAACGAACAAATAATTTTGATGCATATGAGATTAGGCTAATTCCTCAGAAGTCAGCGAGGACTAGTGACTAGGTAGTCAATCATTATGCATATGTAAATGTACCAGGAAGAGAGGGATAAAGTCCTGACCTCCAGCATTTAGAGATGTTAATGTAATCAGTATGGAAAGGACTAAAATTGATGCAAAGCATGCTTGCTTTTGGCTTCTTACTTTTCTCCAGCATTTAAAAATTTGAGACTAGTACAAAGATGTGTGACCGGGTACCAAAGAAGTACTGTTATTATTGTTGTTATATGAAAAATTATGTTTTTCTTTGTAAAAGATTTGTAAAATAACTGAATCTACATAATAGGCTGATCATTCAGAATCCCTATAATAGAATCCAAACCATCTTCAGTCTCACAGAACTGTAGAAGAGTCTTTTAAGAGCAAGAATTCAAGAAGCTTTAATGATATGATATGTGTTTGCCTGAATTACTGAAGGAATGAGAAGTTTCTGGACAGTTTTAAATGCACGCTTATTAGAAAGACTTACAAGACTTAGCACAAAACTATATTCACTGTATTTGTCTTGATATGCCAGCTTCAGTAGGTATGTAATGTTTTCTATTACCTATTTTTAATGCAGAAATATACATCCTTTTTTTTAACATGAGAAGACAATTTGCTGTGCAGTTGGACTCAGTTTTATAGTATGGAGAGATATTTGTGGTCTCTAGCCAATGAAGATGAGAATTCACTTGCAATTCTATCATCACTATCATTAAGTCTCTATCAAATGATATGTGAGATAAAACAGCGTTTTAGTGAGAATGGATGCAACAGTTCTCTCTTGCTTTTCTGAAATGCTCTTTGTTAAAGCTTGCTTGCAGTGGACACTTTCTCTGTTTGAATCTCTATCTCTGTTCATGATTGTCTGGTCACTTCATTCCTTGATATACCACAAGAGTGTGTCATAGTACAGTAAATGATGTGTATTACTGAATGTCTATTACAGATTAGGTGAAAGATGAGAGAAAACTTGGTGTAAATAACTTCTGTTGTACTTCTGGATTAGTGTCGAAGGAATATGGTTCTGTAATTGGAAGAAAATTTTGAAAAGTGAGGTCAATATTATTTCCTGCTAGTTTGTGTTCTCAGTGAATTTAGCAAGTGGCATCTTGTAACCCAGAACCTAGTTTCCTATTTGATTCCTATTTGTGTCAGATGTTTATATTTGTCTTTCACATCAGGGAAAGCTTTTAGCAGAATATTTTTATTTAAAGAAAATAGAATCATTTTATCGGCTATTTATGTAGAATAGTACGATGAATAATAAAACTTTGAGTGTATTTAAATATTTCTTAGTACTTAGGCTGTGAATTAATGTAAAAGGTTCTTTGTGAGTTAGAATTTATGTATCTAAATTACTGAATTCACTTCATTCTTTTTGGTTTTTTTCATAGTAGTGATTAAAAGCTTTTAATGTGCAAATTGCGAAATACTGTTCTAAGATCAGAATACCGGTGTTTTTTTTTGGGAAAATGAAAACCGTGCTTCAGATTCCAATCTTGTTAGACTCTCCAGTTCTGAGGAAAAAGTTAGTGTTTGTTTAGTGTGCATCGTGTTCATTGGCTTATAGAAGTTGGAACTTTTTTTTGTTGGGCTTTTTTTAAAAAATAGTTACATTTGTGTATTAACTAGACAGTTGAGTTTTCAGATTAGGTTTTCGGGATTTACTTTGCTTAGAAATTTCAGGATTAGGAACTACAGCCCTCATTAAATTGTATTTTACTGGACATCTCATGCTGCTGACTACAGATATACCATAGATTCATAGAATCATTGAGATTGGAAAAGACTTCTCAAATCATCAAGTACATCAAGTAGAGCCCTCAACCCAACACCCAGCATGCTTTCTAACTCATGTCCTGAAGTGTGCCACATCTGCACATTTTTTGAACACCTCCAGGGATAGTGACTTCACCACTTCCCTGGGCAGCCTGTTCCAATGCATGTTCCACTTTTTTGCTAAAGTAATTTTTTCTAATATAGTATGAACCTTTTTTTGTTGGATGTATGATGCTCTAACTGTTTCTAATAAAGTAAACTTATTTGTTATTTTGCAAGGCTGTACCTAAGTAGTGTTTTGTTAAGGTGTCTGTGGCATTATAGTGTTTAAATTAGTTATTAAATTTACTTTCAGTTTTACCAGAAAACTTGGTCTTGGCCCCAGATGTTGTTCATACATGTTATATTCTTAGCAATCATGAAAAATATGCTCTAAAATATGTGGAAAATTATGTAAAGGTAAAGTACACTGCAAGTGCAAACACGGAAAACAATGAAGTTTCTTGGAAACATTTTTACCATGTGTTTTTGTATTTCTGAATGTAAGAAGTGAAGATAAGCAGTAGTTAGGAAAATCACATGAAGATAGTGTTTTATTTAGATTATAAAGTATTTTAATGTAGATTTCTAGAAGGAGACAGGAGGAAGCAAGGACTTTTTGCACAAAATCAGTCTGTATATATGACAGCAATGATAAGCTAACCTTTTGGGAATGACATACGTGCTTTTTCTTTCAATATCTCAGTTCTGGTGCTACAGCATATCAGACTTGAAATAATCAAGCAAGTTTTACCGCTTCTAGTGTATAACCAATTTTTCACAATGATTTCATTTTTTTGTTAAATCCAGAAATATAAAGAAGAGATTGGCATTTTCTGTAGTTAACTGTATCAACCTAAACCCCTCTTGTTGTGTTACATTCAGGTGTACATTGATAATAAGATACTAATATCAAACAGGGGACTTCTGATGGTTTGTTTCTCCCAAAGATTTGTATTGAAAAATATACTTTTCTGGTATTTTTTAAGTCTTTTTAACAATAAGAAGCTTTAATTCTTAGTTGCTGAGCTTTGTGTGTGAGAGTCCCTGTATCCCAAAGAAAAGAAAAGTTTGGAAGCTGAATAATCTGGTGTCTAGAGGTATGTGATGCAATTTCCTCATACTGTAGACACCTTCATGACTATGTTGTGAATATAGAAGTTTTCGGTATTATAGTTCGTAGTTTAATGTTTTTCTGATAAACAAACTTGTGGCTGCAGTTACCAGGCGGTACTTGCTTTCTCTTTTGCTTAGCTTGGTTATCTTCTCTTTCAAGGCTTTCTTCAGGAGAAGTAGAACTTTAATAGACATCCCATAAAGTCATAAAATGAAATAAATGATCATTGATTCATTTTGTATGTTTTTCTCCATACTTCTTATTTGTTTTTTTCTATCTTAGACTAGTACAAAATCATTAGTTAGAGTGGACACTCTTCTGAATAGCTTTGAATAACTGGCTTATTACAGGGTATATTAAAGCATATAGTCTAAATGAAGATATGCTTCATTTACTTTTCGTTGCAGTCTCATGGCGGCTTGAGACTATGAGTATTTAGCGTTTAATATGATGAACACAGATTCTTAATGGTATAACTCACATGCTTAGACTGTATACCCTATTATAGTGTAATCTTTTATTTGACACAATGCATTGAAGCTTCTAAAACCTTATTAAGTATTCCTAATGTCCTATTTCAACCGCTGTTAATGGAATAAGAAACCTTTAAATGTGTCCAAAGTGAACTTACAATTTGATGTAAACTGTAGTGTGTTAAATAGAAGCTTCCTGAACAAGAATGTATTGATAAATGCAGTTGTTTCCAGCTTAAGGTAAGTCAGACCTCTTGGCTTATAGAAGGCTCAGAGTAATACCTGTCTTTTCTGAGCTGTTTAATACTCCCAGCCCCAGAAGGAAAACAAAACAAAACAAACACCACCCCCTCAACAAAGCAACCTTCCTTCCCTTCCCATTAGAATATTTTATCTTTTTCGCTACTTAGTTTTCTAACATTATTTAAAGACATATTTGGAAGTAAATTTAAATAAATTTTGCTAGAAAGTCTGATAAATAAAGGCACAAGTACTTAAGATTAGTTTCTGATGTTTAGGAGCTTAATCTAGCCTAAATTGTATGAACTGGCATCTAATTAACATTTGGTTATTCAAATGTTTTTGGCAATATTACTCAACACATCAGCAGTAATGAATAGGTCAAGGTAAGGAATCAGATTTAGTTGACTGAATTTTACCTTCTTGATGTTTTCTACCAAGAAACTTGGACTATGTTGTTTAAATTCACCTGTCAACAAGCTAATGCTGTTGATAGTATCTAGATTTATTTATTAAATATGACAAGTCTAGCCGCATGGGGATTTTTTGAGACCTTGATTGACACTGTTTTTACTTATAGAGCTGTGTATCTTGTTTATCCTACAAGTACTCCATTATGCTCTGGAGATTTGTTTATTACACTTAATAATGAATTTTTTATTTGTTAGTTTCTAGCCAGGTCAAAATATATTAATGCTCCTTTCAGTAAGTACTTATTCTGGTTTGCTCAAATTTTTCTCAGAAACTATTTTGGTATATTTTTATAATATGCAATGTTACTCTGTGCGACTGAAAGCTCACCTTGTAACGTGATTGCTACATATTCATTAATCTTCAATGCCAGATTAAGTTCCTTCAGAGTTTTGTCTCAGAAAACTATACAGGTATGCAAATATAATCTGGTTTTCAAAGAGAATATATACTCCCCTTTTTCTTGGACTAAATATATAAGCTGCTCATGCACACAGTGTACAATAGCTATGCACTTGCATTCCCACTGCAAACTGTCTGCTTTTTCTGGTTTGTATAGTATCTACTTTCACAGTGCTATGTAGCATAGTTTAATTAAGGTAGAATATAACTTTCTTTTAGGGAGATAGTTATGTGAAATATGAACATGCCTTTATTAGAGCAAAGCAAACTGTTTTCTTTTAAATTTGCCTTAGTTATGTTTGTAATTTTCTCTACTTGCTATTTTCAGATTATTTTGGGAGGGGGATTTCCTGAAGCAAAGTTTATGCTTTATGAAGCCTCTCTGTGTGCTAGAATAAATCTCAGTGGTTCTATCATTACTAAATTTGAACTGTTGTAATTGTAACTTCTATTGTTCATATCTGTTTTCTTAATTGTAGCTTGTTTTAAACCTCAATACCATACTATAACATAGTATATTTCTAAGAATAGGTACATGAAAATTATAACTTGCTACTAATGTTGCTATTTAATCTGAAACCAGTGTATAAATATGATAGTTCAATTACTTAAGTCTGTTACTGAATTTTTGTTTAAATCTGCCTGATCGTTTAATGACTGAGATAATTTAAGTTAAACCCTAAAACAAAACAGTGAAATACTTTCATCACCTTAGACCTGAAGGGGTTCAAAGTAAATTAAATGCTAATTATTGATTATGTTATATCAGTGTAGAATCATTATACAACTTTTAGGTAAGCAGTCCTTTAACAAAGATCAGGAATTATACTTTGCACTGTGAATTTCTAATAGATATAGTAAAGGTCAGTTCAACATTTCTGACTTCGCACTACTTTAAATTTCTCAGTAAGTTTCCAATGTGTATTTTTATCTCCATATACATTATTCTTTAATGTCACATATATTATATGAAATCAATTTAATGTCTCATGTTGCATTCTTGCATCACATATTTTTGTTCAGTATCCAGATCCTTTTTTTTTTTAAAAAACTATTTATGCATGCCGTTTTGAATTTCTGCTCCTCCTGTCTTCACCATAGCAACCAGATTCTTGGATCTTTTTTCAGGCTGTTTTATATCTTATATTAGTTTGACATTTGTATATTTAAAAAAGATTCCAAACTTTAGTCATCTTACATTCTTACTAGAAACAGTTCTTAATGTCCCTTTGAGTAACATTAATTTGTACTTCTGTGTAAATCTTGCAACCCTTGCTTTTTTGATATACAGGTAGGTATGCTATGGTTTTAGAGGCTATAATGCTAAGAATTTTATTTCCCTTCCCTCTTTGTGTTGCAGTTTAGCACTGTGATTTCAGACATGTTTCAAGTATTTAGTTAAAATCTGGTATTTAGTATATGTTGACAGTAATGACTATGTATAGATTGTTTTTTTTCAAGTCTGCAACAGTAACAGTTTTTTAAATGTATTTTCTGTTACCTTCAACTTGTGCTTTTAAATATACCTGTGGAGAATTATGGAAATGCTACCTTTATACTTTCTAGTGAAGCAATGTCATCTTAAACCGAAGTATCAGTTTTTCTCAGAAAAAGCTTTTATCATGATAGTTCTCTGAATAAAATTGTAAGGTAATGCTGTTGTAGATTTCTCTAACACATAAAAGGGGATTTTTTTTCTTCTGACAACCATCAGATAAAATACAGGTCGTGGTTTAGAAAAAACTATGCTTCTATATGGGCACACAATTTACAGTTACATTAATAGCTTTGAATATGCACTGACAAAAGCATGAATTATGTCTGAGAGTGCCATAGATAGTCAGTCTAGATCTGTGTGTGTATTTGAAGTTAGCTGGCCTAAAAGAAAGAATATTAAACATTTAACAGCCGTGTTAATGTTTATTATTTGTAGCTTATGTGTTTACATCTGTTTTCAGTAAGTGGATCATTTTTATGGTGAGATAACTTTAGTAAGCAGAATTATCATGTGAAGTCTCAATGTATGCTAGATCTCTTTCAAACTGAAAAAGCGGTTTGATAGTAAGGCAAATTCTAGATGCAAAGTGCATGTCCCAGCTACTTACTAATGAATGTATTATGTTGTTACTGATGATCAAAACCAACGAAAATATCAGCATTATAGAGCTGGAATAAGATCGTATATTTCTAGTCTGAGTGTCCTATTTTTGCAACTGGATAGTGCAGGAAAACATCCCTTCTCAATGTTTGGTTGAAGATAGTACTGGATGTAGTTCATTTTGGAAATTGCGGTGGCACAAACTCTGCAATATTTAGTGACGTAACTTTTGAAATATTAACCTTTCTTTTGACTTATATCCTAGTGACTATTTCAAATACTTGAAGCTTTATGAAAAGAAATACACAGGTATATTTAAAAGCACAAGTTGAAGGTAACAGAAAATACATTTAAAAAACTGTTACTGTTGCAGACTTGAAAAAAAACAATCTATACATAGCCATTACTGTCAACATATACTAAATACCAGATTTTAACTAAAGCTTTGGAAGTAGAACATTGCATCTCTTCAGTGTCTAATACAGTACAGTCCTGGTAATCTGTGACGTTACTTTGAAATATTCCGTAGTAGTCATAAAAAAAACGAAGGTTGTACTTTGAAGTAGGAAGCTGCTGTGTAGCCTCCCTTCTTCCTGTTAGACAGCACTGTAAACACATCCACCTTTCTGGTCACGTTGGCTGGGCAAAAGGCATTTTTCATCCAATTGCTGAATAAGTTTGAAGAGAGCACTCTCTCTTTCTCTCTAAAAAACAATGGCTTGATTTTTTTTAGTGGATAGAAAAGACAAGTTAGAACTACCACCTTGATTTTAAAAGTCAATCAAACCTGTAGTTCTAAAGCCCTCCACCCCAATTACAAACTGTGGCATGATGAATATTTTGTTACGACACAGTGTCCATTATTCTGTCTTTGGCTGAATTTAGGATCAATAAGCCAACTTCTCTAAAGCATGTTATTAAAAAAAAAAACAGAAATGAAAAAGAAAATTCTTCTGGGGTTCATCGTCTGAATTATGATCATCTCCATGTTGCCTAATGGAGGCAGGCTAGTTATTTAGCTGTCCAGACCACTTTCTTTCCTGGAGCTCATTCTTTGGTGTTTTTTGTCTTTGTGCTAGTGGAAAAGAGGGAGAGAAGGGCAAGAGAAGAGGTAACAAAGATCTGTCAGTGGTAATTGCACAATGTTTACAAGTCTTGCTTTCTGAAGGCAGAAAAGAGAAAATTCTCTGAATGAATACATGGCTTTCTTCTGTTCTTTCACTTGATTTTGGATAGCATTGAGCAGTCATATATATACTGCTATGACACTTGTTTTTACATTTGCAGAAGTTTTTCTTTTTTACTTAGAGAAAAGTTCATGCATCCAGATTCATACACTATATATGTATTTTTTTTTTCAGTTTTTTTCTTGTGTGCTTTCTTGCTGAAGTGCCTTCACTTTTCCATAAAACACTATTTGCATTGACCTGTTCACAATCTCATTTTCCAGTATAAGGATGGGAAGCACAAGAACCTTTTGAACTTGTTCTTTCTAGAGTAAGCATTGGAAGATTGAGAACTACTGATAAACAACACTTAAGTAGGCAATAAAATGTTTATGAAGGTCAAGCTTGGAAAGAAAAGGAAAAAAAAAAAGAAACAGCAAACCACAAGAAAAGCACCACCACCAACTAAACTGTAAATTTGTAGATACTGCTCCGTTCTTGCCTTAAATTGGTCAGATTAAAGCAAAAAAAATTGCTTGCTACTCATCATTGTGACTGTATCAAGTTCTGAATTATAGAGACCCCAGAAAGCTTCATTTGCTCATGCTTTTCAAGGGAAATAGGTAGGATTTAAGGTACATGAGCATTAATTGCTATATGAATAGATATTTATGATAATAACATGGCTGTTGGTCGCTTCAAGTACATTTATACTTTTGTGAGTTATTTTGTTGCTGATATCTGTAAGCATCATATTGCTTTTGAAAGTGATATTCATTCTGTTGAACTCCAGGATACTATTACAAGTAAATGATGGTGTGAGAGTAGAGCACCACCTTGCCCACAGTATGAATGTCTATATAAACAACAATTTGAGAGAGAGAGATTACTTGTCAGTAATGGAAATTCATTGAGACACATTATCTATGCGTACGTATGTGATCTTTTTATTTCTGAACTTATGAGGATGAAAGGAAAGATCATGCACCAAATTTGCATGGCAATGTACCCAGCTTTGGGGAAGTACATCTAGAAACGAATATGGTGATTTTATTGAGTACCTTGAGAAATAGCAGTGGAAAAAATACTATTGTATACTTGGACTCCTATGCTAGAAACTGCACACGGGCCCCTGGATAACAGATTTCAAAGAATTTGTTACAGATGAATACCTCTTTTTCTGAAAGTAATACTGGCATTACAGTATTGATGTACTTTTTTTACTCAGTGCTGCCTTTGGGAGGTGGATACTACAGAAAATTAATTGATGAACAACTTGTTTTAAACTGTTTTAATCTTTTCTGCCTCCTCAAAGATGCTTACTACTGGTTGTTTGATGCAGAAAGTAAACTAAGTCTTGTGTGCTTTCTCTTTATTTGTGTTTGGTTTTAATGATACTCGTCCAACATTCTGTTTGGAATGGGCACATTGCTTTGTCTCCCATATTGTTATTATGTATGCTCTTTCCTATGTCAGTGGGAAATTTTAATTTAAATATTTTTTTAAAAAAATATTTTTTTTCCTTAGATAATTACCTTCTGCATAAATTTACATCGCTAGCTGTTGCTGTAAGTCCCATGTATTAACTTATTCCAAAGTGAAGAATTTAGACAGGATATAAGTTTCTAATGGACCTTAACTGCAATTTTTTACTGCAACTGAAGCCAGACTTACTATTGCAAATATGTTTTCTTTTTTGTAGCTCTTCTTTTATCTCCAAACTTCTTAATTTTTTTATCAGAGTAAAATAAAAGAAAAATCTTGTAATTTCTACAGATACCTGTCAGTTAAGAATAGTAAAAGGAAACACATTTTTATCATTAGGGCCGCCTTATAACTGTGAATTTTTATGTGGCTAAAATTGAGCACTTCCATTTTAACAACTTCCTCAGAAACTAGAGATAAATGTAGAGAAAGTTATCCTCTGACTTTCAAAAGGTTGAGTTTGGGGCAGAAAAAGCAAGAGATAACACAGCATTGAAGTGAACAGAACATTATCAGTTTATTAACAGAGATCTGAAAGGTTTTTTTTAACACCTTTTCTATAAGTAATGTTAGGTTGTTTTTTTTTTTCTATCAGTACATTATAATAACAACCGTAATCCGGACTAAGTGGATGTCCCAGAAATGCAGATAGTTGTTGGATTTTCTACTGATGTTTCCTTTTTTTTGAATACAGCAAATTGTATTTGGAGTTTTGGGGGAGATTGGAAGATGAAGGCATAGCTTTTTTCTTACCCTAGTTCAAGAATAATATTAAGAAAACAAAGAGCTCTGCTTTCCTTTAGCTTGTTATGGAATGCAATTGTACAACTATATATACAGTTGCTTTCTTTTGTGGTTTGTATTAGCATTGTGTACTTGACCTGAATTATTTTGTTTTATTCCTAAATATGTTACTGATTCCCTTTCAAAGGAGTACAGTAAAGTTACCATCAGAGAGTTTTGTAAAGATGATTTATAATTTAGGAATTGTATAAGTTATTCTTGTTAATTATTAGCATTTAAAGTAGATAACGAATGTTAAGCTAAGCTTCAGTTTATATTGCATGACGATTTCACATGTTTTCTACTGAGCTGAAAGCTCATTTCCATACTTGTCATGTGATCTGGAGAAATTGGTTTCTTAGAAAATACAATGCAATTCGGTCATTAAAGCCTAAAATATGTTAGGATTTCTGTAGTTCCTAATGAAATGTCTTCTTTTCAAAGCTGCTGAGCAGGACGAATGGCTTTTTAAACTAATTGTAATTCACTGAGGCACGCTATAATCTATAAGAAAGTTCACCTCTGCACTATTCCTGTCCAGCTGTTGTCTCGAACAATTATCGGCAAGTTATTGTTCTGGTATGAGCCATGTCATGCTTGAAAGTGAGATGAAAAAAATTAATGAGTGTGCATGAATGCTGGTTGATGAAGGTTAAGTAGATACAGTTATGCTCTCTGCATTCCTTGCTATGACTGTTGAGATTGAGGCAATGTACTCTAATGAGACCACACAAACAAATGTGCTGATTGACAGCTCTTGATTTAACAAAGAAAAATGTTAGCTGAAGCTGTATTTTGTTTGAGCCTAATACTTGGATTGTTTGTGCCACATAAGGCCCTTGAATTTAACTTATACTATGGGGTATTCTTGTTTTTTTTTTTCTTTATTCTATTATATAATTCCATTTCATTGCTTTTAAGAATAGTGTCTATAATTTTTAGTGATGATTGCAAGGGAATCATGCATCATTTGTTGGTTATAGCAAGGGAATATCGAGGAGTTTTTACATTTATTGTTGCTGGGAAAAAAGCTTAATACCTTATCTATAAGTTAGTTTCAAAAATCACAGAGGATTTTGTGTTGTAGATTCATTAGTCTAATATCAATGATGTGCAGAAATACTGAACAACTTTTCTACAAAACTAATCAAAGATATAGAGGTAGGAATTTTTTTCAGAAGGATGTGTGTGTATGTCGGATTTAGCATATGAAAAGGAAATTATGCCAGACAGTTGATAAAATTTGATTTCTTTTGAGGAGATAATTTTTCTAAGCAAAGTAAATGTGATAGATTTAGCTTCTGAGCTGCAGTAAGATTGCCCCTGTGCCAGTATTAATGAAAAGTGGGATTAGCCTGCAGACTTGTAGAACAGGGAAGTTCAAGAGGAGTTACAGAATATTGAGAAAGATGCATTAGACTACGAGGCTATTAATAGAGTTTCTGAAGGATCAGTTTTGATAATGATTATTTATTAAATAGTGTCAATTTGTTGTCTATGTTAAGAGAAAACTGAACTGTGTGGAAGCAGAATTTGGAGGCATTCTCAGGTTGAAAGGGGCTAAGATGTCATGTATAAGAAGCTGGATGATTAGTAGAAACAGAATTAAATTAAATTTGGGAGCAAAGCCAAATGCTGAAGTATGATTGGCAAATTTTGCTGTTAGTTTTAAGTCCAACTGAAAGAACTTGTTCTAGTCAAGTGCATTTCAGGCTGTCTCAAGATATTTATACTACATATATCTAGAAAGTAAGTGCTGTTCGACTTTTTTTTTTTTTTGTTCAGGCCTTAATTTTTAACTTCACTTGTCTGTATTTGGAAAAAAACTTTTATCACATAACCAAGAAATGTCAATTTGTTCAATTCCTTGTTCGTGTTTCTAAACGCTACTGTATTTGCCTAACAGTGGTGTTTAACAGCATGCTATTTAGTTCAAAGGGTCTGTGTGTGATGTTGGGAGGATGTAGGGGGATGAGATGGAGGGGAATACTGAAAGGGTCATAGGAGGAACAGCTAGTAACCTTTATGTTAAAGTTTTGTGGCAGTCACAGTATCACAGTATCACAGTATCATAAGGTTGGAAAGGACCTCTGAGATCATCAAGTCCAACCTATAACCTAACACTAACACCAACCATCATCTAGACCATGGCACTCAGTGCCTCATCCAGTCTCCCTTTAACCACCTCCAGGGTCGGTGACTCCACCACCTCCCTGGGCAGCCCATTCCAATGGCCAATCACCCTTTCAGTGAAGAATTTTTTCCTCACATCAAGTCTAAACTTTCCCTGACGAAGCTTAAGTCCATGCCCTCTGGTTCTGCCACTGGTCACCTGAGAGAAGAGACCAACCCCTGCCCGACTACAACCTCCTTTTAGGTAGTTGTAGAGAGCAATGAGGTCTCCCCTGAGCCTCCTCTTCTCCAGGCTAAACAGCCCCAATTCCCTCAGTCGCTCCTCATAGGGCTTGTGCTCCAGCCCCCTCACCATCTTCGTTGCCCTCCTCTGAACACATTCCAGTATCCTAACATCTTTCCCATACTGAGGGGCCCAGAACTGGACACAATATTCAAGGTGAGGCCTGACCAGTGCCGAGTACAGGGGGACAATAACTTCTCTGGTCCTGCTTACTACACTATTCCTGATGCAGGCCAGGATTCCATTAGCCTTCTTGGCCACCTGGGCACACTGCTGGCTCATGTTGAGCTTCCTGTCCACCAGCACTCCCAGGTCCTTTTCTACCTGACTACTCTCTAGCCACTCTGTCCCCAGTCTGTATCTCTGCATGGGATTGTTGTGTCCAAAATGAAGTACCCGACATTTGGACTTATTAAACATCATCCCATTAGAATCGGCCCAGCTCTCCAATCTGTCCAGGTCCCTCTGTAGGGCCATCCTACTCTCTAGCAGATCAACTCTTCCTCCCAGCTTGGTATCATCTGCAAATTTGCTGATGATGGACTCAATCCCCTCATCCAAATCGTCAATAAAGATATTAAACAGGACGGGACCCAATACCGATCCCTGGGGGACACCACTGGTGACCGGCCGCCAACTGGATGAAACACCATTTACCATCACTCTTTGGGCTCGGCCATCCAGCCAATTCCTAACCCAGCACAAAGTGCTCCCATCTAGGCCACGAGCTGCCAGCTTCCCTAGGAGTCTACTGTGGGGGACCGTGTCAAAGGCCTTAATGGAAATGGTTTTTACTGTTTTTGCAACCTTGCTAGCATCCATCTAATAATACCTTATAATGGAGACCTGCAGTACTGACTATCTACAAAGCAGCAGAATACTGGTGGTGTTTGAGAATGGAAGGTGTGAGTGCAAGTGTACCTTGTCACAAGAAAACAAAAAAAGTGGTAATAAATCATGTGAGGAAAAAAGCTGTCTGAAATAAACTTGCACTTCTCCAGTCCATTCAAATGCATTTTATATTGTGTAAGAGCATAGCACAGAACTTGCCTTTCCTTGTGGTCAGGGTGTTGGAGCCTAAACTAAGAGGTGCTTATTCCTTAAATTTAACAGTGTGAAAACAAACTTTAGGTTAACTCCATTATCTATGATTTTTTTACTTGGGTTTATGTGTATGTATTTGTGTATATATATGCACGTATCCATTGTTTACAGAAAAAAACAAAGGAAAAAAAAAAGGCATGGGAAGAGGAGTGGAACAAATTCTGGTTTTCACAGAAGCGTTTCCAGTAGGGAAGCATTGTCATAATATGTTTACAAGTCACGCTTTGTAATGTGACTTGCAGTTCTTCTGTCCCAGACTCAAGAAAGATTAAATCACAGATGCATAGAAGCTGCTGGTATCATCAGGTGAAGAGATTAAATGGATTTGAAATCTTTAATTAAGAAAAAGCAAAGATCGTGTTGTAGTGCTAGGTTGTATTCTTATTCTTTAGAAGAGCATAAGGAAGGGAAAAGAACTGTTTAAACCAAGAGAAATAGGTATAAACTAATCATGAATATATGTAAACTGCAGATTAGTTCTGGTCACCTGGATTGGAGAGGTTCAGGCACACTTATCTTTTGAATACCTTTAAGAAAAGGAGCTCAATAATTTGAAGGTAAACTTTACAAATGCAGCAGTAATGTGTAAGGAAGAGGCTGGGTTGCAGATTGCAGAATGCGATATTCCCTGTGATTTGTCTATTTCAGACCCAAGCATTTGACAGCAAATCCACTGCTACTTCCAGGTTGCCATTTGGCATGATCTTGGAGATCTAGATATACTGCACTGCCAGTTTAGGTACTGGTGTCTGATGTCTTAGGTTGTTAGAAGTTGATCCATCCAGGTCTCCAGGCATGCTTGAGGTGCTTAAGGAACTGGCGTATAAGTGCTATTTATTATCTAATGTTTTGGACTTCCGCTGAACTCTGTAATTTGACAGTCCACTGCTGACCATGGCTTCCTCGTTCAGTTTCATTCAGGATACACTAGGTCCTTCCTGTTAATCCCAGTTTGCCGTTTCCTCCCTTCTGCTCTTTAAGTGTGGAGTCTCATATACTGCTGTTTCTCAGGTATCAGTCCTCTCTCAGGTTAATATTGTCCCACCTCTTTGGTATAAGAGGCACTGACAATGCTATGAGGTGACAGTGGTAACTCATTAAGCTTTTTGTCCCTTTTATGTCAGATCATTCATTCTTGACCTTGCACTCTCCTGCCTTTTTTTGCTGCCATGTCCTTTTTTGTGTGCAGTCACTTGATGAATTAGATTGAAAGCCTGATTCAATGTTTCCCTGCTGGTAAGATCTTGAATTGTTTTAAGTTTGAATCAGAGGTTAATAAAAGAATTAAAAAAATAACATCAAAACACATGGAGTACCCTTTGAAAGTCTGTATTCAGTGAAACTACTTAGAAAAGGATACTGTATAGTGCTATACAAATTCTGCAATGAAATGACTTTTACATATTAACTAGTATGAATTCTTTTTTGTGAGTACTTTGAGGTGTTGTTCATCTATAAGGATATGTAGTAAAACTGGGTTTGAGAGCTAAGTGCTGGTAAGAATGTACAGTACTGCATGAATTTATGAAGCGAAATTAAAACGACAGTATAAAGGAAGGAGATGAGATTTTAATGAAATAATTTTTTTCTATGAAGTATGTCTTCAACTTAGCTGTAGATATAGATGGTACTTTTTAACCTTAAATCTTACATTAACAAAGATCAGATCAATTATGGAAAGTGTTTGTCTTATTGTTACCCTGTACCATTCTGAGAGAAACACAACCCTGAAGTAAAAATAAATGTTTCATTGAAAATGTGTGACTTTTGTTTATACTTTGATATTGATATGGTGGCCAATTTTGTGAATTTGTTTTGTGCTATATTTCAGTGACAGGTGAATCTGGTGCTGCTACATGAGGGGGTCCAATTCTCTTTCTTGTTTTACACCAGTGTTTCTGTGGCTGTGTGGTGAACTGGGACAGGGAACCGGCACAATTTATAACTAGCTTCTGGCATTCAGTACACAGATAAAAGTATGCTGGTCAGTATAAAGCGTCGGGAAAAAGAGTGCAACAGACACTTTCAAATACGCTGCCAGCTTCTGCAACCCGCTATGAGGTGGTGCTCTGTGAGCAAGTGAGCAGATGTGTCAGTTCATTGCTGAGGGGAACAGAGCTGACCCATGTCTTCTACCCTGCTTTTTGTTACATGATCTACCCCACAGTGGTGGTTGTTAGATTACTCCACAAGCTGATCAGACTTGTTACTTTGGTAGAAAACCTACAGTGCTCTACTATTTCAGCACACCATGGTTTGTGGAATAATATGGTATACAGAAGTGCCAGTGTTGTATTTGGTGATCTGTGACGTTTTCTTAACAGCAGCAAATTCTCAAAAGTCTTTTTTTTTCTGTTGTGTAGGCAGTATACATTTGGTACAAATACTTATTTTTAACTAAATGGATGCAAAAATTTATATGAATCAATAATTTATAAAAAGAAATTTGTGGTTGAAATAACATATTTTTTCCTAATGTGTGATGGTCCAGGTATTTGGGTTTGAAGTGAGATACCTTTAACATGGCTTAGATGGGAAAACAGTTTGTCCTTCTAGGTATAAAACCTAGGCTTGTATGTTTTAAACAGAGAATTTTTTAGTTGATATGCACTGAACAGAGTGTTGCACTCTTTGCTAACAAACTTAAATCTCAAAATAGGTGCTGTCTTTCAGTTTTGTCTGTCAGAGATTGCTATCTGAACAATAAATGTATAACAAGTTTATAAAAGTTATTTCAACTGTAAATATGTAGGGAACGTTTTTAGTATCTTGCTGGAACTCACTCTAGAACTGTAATCCTCAAACTTCTTTCATCTTTTAGGGTGGAATAGTATATGACTTTAAATACTGACAGTAGTACAAAGCAGTGAATTAATTTATGTCGTATATACACTGAATAAAAGCAATACAAAGCAAGGAGATTGATACATTTACGGTCATAAAAATGTATACATGTCTTCACAGGAAAGCATGCAGTAAGTGCAATATTACGTTAAGACAGAGCTTGTCTGATTAATTTCTATCAGGGCAATTAAGTCACTTGAAAGTAATGGAGTTTATTGTCATTGCATGCAATCAGAATTTATATCTGAAACTAGCCTTTTTTTTTTTCTATTTTGAAAATTGTTCTAACTTGTTTTTGCTTTGTGCTTCACAGTATATATGTGAAACACAAATACAACTTCCCTTGCTAATTAAATCAATTTAGTGAATAATGACTGTTTTTCAGTGATGATTTTGCAGACTAGTGTAGTTTTTGGTGCTTTTGTAAAGAATTGCAAATTTAAGGTGTAGAGGAAAGCTTTAAACAGGACAATTCCACTACTTCTATAGTTGCTGTACTCTACGAAGTTGAGTTTTGGGTTTTCCTTTGTGATTTTCCCCCCTCCTTTACCTTCTATGTGTTGTGGCCCACAGATGTAAGCTTTTAGACTTCAGGCACTTGAGTTCTTATATTATTGGAAATTTTGATAGTGGAAAATTTAACACTGATTTTGAGAAGAATAAGCAGAAGAGGCTATGGCAAGAGTTAACTGCGCTGACAAGACAGATAAGCGGAATAGAGAAGGCTTTTGCAGAGCTCAGGAGGAGCTTTAAAATATATTGCACTATATATCTTTTTCTGTATTAGAAATTGTTTTCTAGCCATCGGAAGTGACCGGGACATTATGTTTTCCAAATCGTTTGATTGGAGAAAATGGCCCCAAGGATCATACTGGTAAAGTAATAGTTTGCAAGTAATTTAGGAATTAAGTTTATCCAGTGAGTTTGTAAGTGTGCTCTTGTTTTCCTCTCATAAAATTGCTTGTTACAGCCTGTTTTCTATTGGAACATTAACAGATGTGGGTAATAAAAGGAGTGCTTGAGAAACATGCCCTGCTTTTTATCAGCTTCTGTGTTTTAATGAATCTACAATATAAAAGCTTGTACTTCAGTCTGTAAGATACTGAAAGTTATTTGGTAAGTGCAAGTCCTAAGGTCTACTTAAAGGGAACTGTAATCATCAAGTCAACCTTGTTTAAGTGTTTTTAGGGCTTTTGAATTAAAAACCTAACTTGAACAAAGGTGGCTGTTGTATGAGAAACTGGAGGGAAAATACTTGAATTGCTTTATGTTCGATCCAGATATTCGGTCTTTGAAACTCAAGGACTGGAAACACATGTTACATTGAAAGTAGAGATTATGATGAAGCAATTTCAATAGTGTAGTGAATTCAAGTATGAATAGGAAAAATGTATTTTTGTAAATATATATTTGTAAATAAATAGTGATAAATACAGAGAGTTTGAAAAATTGTACAGTAAAATCTAAAATTATGTTGTATCTTGGACTTTGGTCCAACTTTTAGAAGCTATTTAGTGAAGTTGAAAGAGTTTTGATATTAAGAAAAGTAATGAATTGTTTGCCAGAATATTAAAATAAAAAGTTTAACCAGTAATCTTACTTGTGACCAATAACATCAGAGCATAGTTAGGGAAATACAAATACTTCAACATATTAATGATATTTGACGTATACTACATAATATCTAAAGAAGCAGAAGCCACATCGTGAAGTGGCTCTTTTTCATTGGAAGTTTACTTAAGAGTAGATGGTTATATTTACATTCTAGGGGCTTCAGTATTTTTCAAATGCAGTTCTAATTCTTACTGTTTTGCTGAGTTAAAGCTACAGTGTTAAAAATGTCATAGTGAATTTTGAATGTCAGTAAAGACGTAATAAAAATGCAGTGTAGAAGTATGATTTACTGCTTCTTATCTGTCTGTAAAGGAACGTTTGAATAAAAATACTCTTTTCTACTTGCAAATCCTGAAACTTAAAATTATTTCTGTTTATCCAGTAGTGAAGCTGTCTCTAATCTGGTCTTTTGGGGAAGCACTGCTTTGGAGGATGAATCACAACTTGCATAGTCAGTAGAGGAAGTTTAGAGTAGGTCAATAAAGTGGACAGTAACAGATTGCTGAAATCGGCTGGTATTCACCCCAGACTTCTAAGGGAACTGAAGGATGAAACAGCTGAGCTGTGAACTGTGCTGTGTAAACTATTATTTGAACCTATGCCAGCATCAGAGAAAGGAAAGAAGGTGACAAATGCCATGACAGTTTTTAAAAAGGTCTCTGGGCTTTGAGAATCTACAATTAGCAAAGTTGATATCCATGGTGAACATATTGTAGATAATAATTAAGCAAGAGTAGAATTAGTCAACAATTTATTAAATTACTGATACAATGACAAAATCTGCTTTGTCTCAGTAATAGTTGAAAGCAAATAGGATTTGGGGAACTCTTAGGAAAGAAAGATGAAATAATAATAAAAAGAGTGTCAGTGTACAAGTTCAAGCTGTGTCCACATCCTGCATAATTTGTCTGGGTTTGTGAAAATATAGTAGAAGTACAGCAAAACTGATCAAGATTATCAAAACAAATGAAAGCATTTTTTTCTTTGTACAATGCATAGTTAAGGAAGGAAACTCTGTGCTGAAGGATTTCATCAACATTTAAAAACTAATAAGTGTAAAAACCAATTATATAAACACATGAAAGCGTTTTGCTCTGGAATTGGACAACCTCTGAAAGGCCTGGAGACTTGCTAAGAAGTGTATGATTGTTCTTGTACTTTTTCCTATGCATCTTATTGATCTCTAAAAGAGATTGACTTGTGATTCTGCATGGCGTAGTTATTCTTATGAATAGTTTCTGGAAGCAGTGTATTTATTATTCTGGTTTGTTTTGTTTTTGTTTTTTAACAGGATCTTGCTCGTTCTGTTGCCTTATCCTTTTTGAACTGACTCATGCTGGCTCCTTGTCCAATACTTTTGTAGGCCTATGCCTGTTATCGCTATATTTTCTTGCAAACAAGAACATTATGTGTCCATATTAGTTACCTGGGGTTTGGGGAATTTTTTTTTTTTTTTTAATCGTGATGCACCTTTTCATACTGTGAGTGTACAATATTTCAATGGGCAAGATACATGTGCTGGCAACTCTGAAGATTGTAAGCTGAAGTACTTTTCTGCATGTAATGTGATCTACCTACACAAAATGAGAGACTGCATTAAGTAATAGAAAAGCTGCATGGTACTAAAATAATATGAAAAGCTGTTCCCTTTTTTTTTTTTTTTAATTTTTTTACAAACCTATAAGAAGGAGTATCAGTATATTACACTTTCCAACTTTCATACATAAAACTGATGATTCAGTTGTTTTCTCATGCAGATTATATAATTATACAAGCTTAATAGGATGGTTATTGTGTGGTAAATTAAAATATTTTAAAAATCGGCTGATTCATAGACAAGCTTTGTGTGAAAGTATCTGTGAAGTTGATCATTATAGATGTATTTAATAGCTGATTACAGAGGCACATTCCTTTCAGTTATCTTGCAATAGGCTGTCAGAGATAAAATGCCTGATTACCTTTGTAACTTTACTGTTATAAATGATGCCAATTCTTGTGTACCCTTGAGAAATTATTTATGATGAAATCGTCTACTTTGAATAAGTTATCGTGATGCAAGAATTTAAGTTATCATGAAGTGCGAGTTATCATGATGCATACATGAATTGCAGCAATTCAGCAGCAGCATTGTCAATACAGGAAAAAGAGTGCATGTGCACGTGACTGAACATGTTTGAAGGAGGTAAGAAAAGACTGTCTCTTACAAACTACTCAGAAAACAAACAGTAAAACTTAAGAAATATTCAGTATTGCAGCCGCTACCATTCCAAAGTTATGGGTTACCAATGAATAGAAACTGTGAAAATGGACAGAGGCCTTAATAAACTGAAACTTGGAATACATTGGCACCTTTGCATTGTATTTCCCATGTATACGTTGTAGCGAATGTGAAGAACACCAAATACCCATACTTTCTTGGAATTTGCAATCCAACTTGATTTGTAGTAATGGAAAGGTTTTCAGTTTCAAAACTGACAGGTAAAACTATGAAACATCGTTTATAATCCTACCATAATAGCTTCATACTCATTTTTCAAGTTTTAGAAATATGCAGGTGTAAAATAAGATGGAGCGTGAAGGCTTTTCCATAGCACTTGGAACATAGTCTGTACCTCATAAAAGGGGAGGAGATTAGGTTATTAGGAGTGATGAACAGTTCCCGAGACTAACATTTCTGTTGATACAGCCTTAGGTTATTCTTACTTGGAAAGAAAAACATTTCCCAGCTTCCTGGCCTCAGCTTTCTGGCATTCTTCCTGCTGCTGTAGACTGTGCCCAGTATCCTCATTTTATCCTTAGTTTTATAAAAAAGCAAATAGATGTATTCAGTGATATTGCACAATTATTTAGATCTAGTTCATAATTTCTTTACTACTTTGAAGCAGATTGTCACAGAGGTGGACCCTGCAGCTTAGTGTGGAATCTGCAGATGGAGCTGTGGCTCTTGTGTAGTGTCACAGTCTAGGAAACAGGCTTGGTGTAATTTTTTTAGAGACTAAACTTCTTTGATTTGTTGCATGTCATATTGTAGGACAGCAGCTGTTAAGCTGTTGAACAATCCAAGGCTTTAAAAGGCTATGTTCTGTCAGCCGGAAGACATACATTCCTTGTCAGGCCCTTGATTTCAACACTGGTTAAGCCACACCTAGAATACTGAGTCAAGCTTGAGGCTCTCCGGTAGGAGAGACACGTGGACATGCTGGGAGTAGTCGAGCAATGTGTCACAAAGATGGTGGACTGGAGCATCTCTCCTGTGAAGAAAGTCTGAGAGAACTGTTGCTGTTTAACGTGAAGAAGTCTCAGGTGAATCTTATAAATTTGTATAAATGCCTGAAGGAAGGGTGTGAAGGTGATGAAGCCAGGCACTTTTCAGTGGTTCCTAGTGACAAGACAAGAGGCAATGAACACAAACTGAAACACAGTATTTTCCTCCTGAACTTCACAGAACACTTTTTTCCTCTGTTGGTGACTAAGTACTGGCATAGATTGCCCACAGAGGTTGCAGACTACCTTTCCATCCTTGGAGATATTCAAAAGCTGTCTGAACATAGTCCTGGGCTCCTGGCTCTAGGTAGTTCTGTTTGAGTAAGGAAGTTGGACCAGATGACCTCCGGAGGTTCCTTCCAACCTCAATAGTCCTATCATCTATTGCAAGTTATTCCACGCTTATGCTTTGAGTAACGAAGAACTTTTGTAGCTTTTTTTTTTTCAGCTGCAACCTCATCTCGTATTAGAGATCTATTCCTTTGATTCCAGCTAATTTTTTGAAGATAAAAAGTACAAGTCTTTCAGTTGAATATCCTGCTACTATATGGGCACAAGCTATCGTTTACTTCTGAGAGTTGGACTAATAAATAGTTGAAGTAGGCATCTACTTTCATAATGAGACTCAGTATGGGTACATACTTTGAGCCTGCAACCCCAGGCTTGTTCTTTCATTTCGCAGTGAAGACAGAATGCAAGATGACTGTTGTCATAGCTAAAAGGGTAGGAAAGGTGCAAGGTCTTGAGTAATTTTCTGTACACTCTGTTAATTAGTAACAAAATAAGTCCATTGAGTGTTCTGCAGATTTCTGTGTAACATAGTTTTCTATTTTCATTTGAACTAGTAATTCAGACTTTTTAAAATAAATGTTCAGATCTGCATGTTCATTTTGAAGGCTATATTTCAAGAGTATTTTGTTTCTATTCAGTAGAATGATGTATTTTAGAAGATTTTCTTTGTCATACAGATGCACATCTTATATCAAGACTTGTGGCAGAAATGGAAATATGGTTAGCAATTTATGAATGTACAGATTATTAGTGGCACCTACCAAGAATGAAATTGTTTCAGAGATCTGGATTCAGTGCACATATTTATGTACTGCTATTCGGTAGACTTCCACTATGATGGTATATTTGTAAAACAGTCCTGTCACGACTACCTTCAGCACTCAAATTTCAGTCAGGCATTGCCACAGATGAAGGTAGTTGCCTACAGTTGAGTGTGTACAGGATGCATGTTTGAAGGAGACACAGAAAACAATCTTTCCAATAGCTAAAATTCCTTTGAGGTATTTATCCGTCTGTACACTGGTGACCGAATTTCTAATTTTGGAGTCGCATTTATAAGGATGTGGGATTGTGGAAATAAAAGGAATTGTGAAGGGTATGAGAGAAATTCTGTGTCTTTCAAAGTGTTCTAGCGCTTTGTTTCCTAGCCTGAGAGGGCGAGCAGTTAAAGCATCAGATGAGGTAATACTGACTAAAAATAATCCAGTTCAGATGCTGGGGTTATGTGTATTCCCCCACATATAAAGGATGTGTGGTTCTTGGTATGTAACGTTCCTTTTTAGTTGTATAATACTTGAAATAAGATGTGATTTTAAAAAAGTTACTGCTTTAATATGATGATCCAACTTTTGTAGCATGAGAGCTGTTTGTGCATTTTGACATCCCCTGATTTTGTTTTTTCTCTCGTTACCACAACCGTGTCTTACATCTGTATCCCTGAGAGTTACCTTCTTCTTGCAGCAGCTGCCCACTCTCATAGTCTACTTTCTCTTTTTCCAGTAGAGGCAGATATTTTACATTATCTGTACTTTGTATACTTTCTTTTCTGCTCCAATGCCCTCCCCAAATAAAAATCTCATGACTTATTTTCTTTGATTTCCTGTTAGTGGAGATCAGGAGTGTCAAACTCACAGCTCCTGCTGTTCTCCTGCTCCTGCACCTTCACCATAAAGTGCATCACACACACTACACACATGACTGGCACTTGCAGGAGCATAGGGGCAAGGAGTTTGGCACTTGCTGCTGCCAAGTTGGATAAAACAAGGTGGAGGACCAGATTCAGCCCGTGGGCCATGAGTTTGACACCTCAGTCTAGATACTTCACCTGTTGAGACCTTCTTATTCTTGGAAATAGGTAATAGTTTTGTTGCTTATGTTTTCGTTGTTTTTTTTTCCTCCCTTGTAAGTTAATAAGCAAATGAGGTAAAAGACCTTAGGAGGTATCAGAATTTTCATTGGAAAGTACAGTATTTCCAATAGGGAGAACAAATAACATCTATCCTCTGTTTCTTATTGCTGCCAACTACATAAGGATGTGACCTGAATTCTCCTGAAGTATCATGTAAGTTTGCAGTAATTCAATTTGTGGCGTAATTGTATAACTGCATACAATTCCTGCATGAGATCCTACAGTAAATATGTTCTATACCTATACATTTATCCTTAGGGTTCTGGTGCCTTAAATATTGCTGTAATGTTGTACGTAACCCCCTCCTGGGCAAAGATTCTAGAGAGCATTAACTAGTTAATTTGCAGCATTGGTTCTTAAATATTGCATATTTAACTGCTGATATCTTTTATTTTGTGTGGCTGTGTATTATTTCTGTTATAAGACTTGTAGTGCAAAAATATTGCTTTCTACTTCTGGAAAAGGCAGAAGTATTTGCATTTTTTTATTTCAGGCCCTATTAGTATCTTGGTCAAGGCTTTCAGTGTAGAGTAACAAATTCAAGTAATTTCACTTGTGAGTATTAAGTAAATTATTTTATCTCCTTTAAAGATGTTTCCTGTTGTGAAGATGCAACATAGCCATAAAGTATTACTGTATTTTCATTATGATTCAAATGAGTGAGGCTTGAAGATGGCATGGAACCTGTGCTACAGAGATACCCAGGTCATCTGGTGGAATCTGCAATTCTAACCTTGAATGATCTTTTAAGAATGATGGTTTTCAGCATGTAGCCGATAAGAAATTTGAGAGGTCTATTAAAACGTGTAACTGCAGAAAACAGTCGCATAATCCTGAGATCCATAGCCCCTGACATGCCCTTTTGAGTTTGGTAGGGGCTCTTAAAGCATAACCAGAAAATGAAGCTTAAGTGGTTACCTCCTTTTTATCTAGTAGCTAAAATGTCATTCTCTTTCTTTTGGAGATGGGGTATTGAGTTCTCACATTGGTGGTTGAAACCTGCATCTTTTGCTTTCACATATATAGCAAGCAGAGTGTGTCATTTTTCACGGATCTGGAGAAGGCTAACTTTTCTGTTAAAACTGTGCTAAAAGAAATTCAAGGCCAACCGGTGGTTGTGGGTAGAGTGGGCAGAAATACAAAAGAGGATGATTATGGCTTTGTAACCCTTTTTCTAGGACCGTGGCTATCAATTCTTATTCTAAGGACTGGTTTATGTCTTTGCTCAGTAATGACTTTTCTTCAGAATACCAGAATTTTTTTCTGCATTGCAGCACATCCTCAAGAGGAGCATTATGCTCCCTAGCAGGTGTAGTTATTAAAAGCAATTTGGGAGATGATTCAAATTTGCGTCTTGTGCAACTCAGAATGGACTATAATCCAGTTCCTTCAATCCCTGTTTCAGGTTTTTAAATTCTTATCTCTTCAGTAATATCCTAGACAACAAAGATTAAAGACTTCAAGAAGTCATTTAGCCTGTGTCCCAATCCTAGGCAAAGTTTATTGTGCTTAGAAAAACATTTTTTAAGAATTATAGGATAGTTTGGGTTGGAAGGGACCAGTAAAGGCTATCTAGAGTAAGTCCCCTGCAGTGAGCGGGGACATCTTCAACTGGATCTTCTTCAACCTGTCCAGCCTGACCTAGCTCTCAAAGATCTCTCCTAAAATTTACAGAAGTAATTTCAGCTTAGGGAAATTCTCCTCATAATTCATGTTACGTAGTTCTATTAAGAATCGTCAGTGAAACTATAATTCTATATCTTCTTGAGAAGACTTCTTATATAATATCCACCTCCTTGTGAAGTCAGTAGCATGTACTTTTATTACGAAGTATTTTCTACTTTCACGTATTTGAAGCATGTATAACTTCATTTGGAACAATCATATTGTAAAAACTTGGAAAGGAGTTTCATTTGTGAAACAGAGATTTAGGTAAGCAATAATAACATGTAGGGTGAGTAACATTTCACAGTGAAGATTTGTGCTGGGAGAGGGGAGGAAAGAAAGAAATAAAAAGGAAAAAAAAAAAGGGCAACCAGATTGGATTTAAGATAAGATTTGCATGCTTTTGGTATTTTTGTTTGTTTGCATAATAATTGGAATGGTTCCTACTAAGACATTATAAAGGCTATGCTTTTATAATAAGTGAAATTCTTATGACAATATGTGAATAATGAGAAGTAAATTCAGCTTCCTTAATCCATTTGGAAGATCCTATTTGTATGAATTATTTTCTGAAAAGAAAGAATAAGCCAGAAATTCCAGCAAGTTAATGTACTTTTATACAATCACTTTGTCTTTGTGGTATTTTATAATAAGATGATTGTATCATATACTTAAAAATAGGTCTTTTTGGAGGAGATAAGGAAAACAGGTATATATTCATTTACGTTCTAGGGCAATATTAATTTTTTGACGAGGTGGTGGTCTTTGATAATTTTGGTGCATATATTTAGACAAAAATGGTCACAAAAATACTTAAATTTGGTGTTGATTCTTTGTTGCTTGTTGTTGAAATATATTGACATACCTTTTTTAAGATTTGTTGTTTTTAAAGTCTAATTCACAATGCTAACCTGAGCAGAAGAACTGAAGTATGTTGAATGGTATTTTAACTATGACTTTCATGACCTCAGACCATTTGTACAACTAACATTAGCATCTTTATTTGGTTTCTATATGTTAAAAAAACAAAAAAATCTTGTTATAGGAGGCTAACATGCTGACAGTTTAACTGAAGAGAAAATATTTTGAGAATATAAGCAATAAATGCAAAAGCTATGTATTTTTTTGTATATGTTCTTTTCTTTGTGAATTTACTGTGTTTGATAGCAAATGTGTTTTCTGAATTTCTTACTATTTTCTCAAAATATTGAGAGTTAACAATGAGTGTATTTGCATTTACTTTGGCAGTAAAAAAAGAAGAGGAGGATTTTGAAGAAAAGAAATCCATTAAGAAACGGATCAAAGAATTAAAAGTTTTGGACCCAAAGATTGCACAGAACCTGTGTAAGTACGTTCTGGTTTTATGACAAAGTAATGTTGTATAAATGTTGTATAAAACTGTCAATCTTCTCTGATTGCCTTATAACTTAAATCACGTTAGAGTATGTGCTCATGTGCTGTAATAGGTGTAAAGCCTAAACGTGTGAGTTGATACAACTGAAACTTGTCTGAAAAGACCCAGAAAACAGTTAAAGGTGATCTCTTGTTTAAGACTGAAATTATTGTCTTCTGTATGTATTCAAGTACAAGCATGCAGCTCTATATCTAATTATCTATCAATATAACCAACGTGTTCATTAAGGAATACTGCCTGCCTGCTCGCCTCCTCCAGCAAAAAAAAGACAATAATGTCTGCAAGACGTCTGGCCATCCCTCATGTACATTTTATAGAAAGAAGGCAATACTCAGTACTATGCAATAATATGCAAATAAAGATGATAAAGTTTTAGCAGGGAGAAGTGCTATAAAGGATGGCTTCCTAAATGCTGTCACAGATAAAATAGGAAATGATTGGATTTTGCTGAATCAATAAACAAGTTGTTCTAAGAGCATTTTGGTTTTTAACTCTTTATATGTGTTTGGTTTCTATGGTGCTTTTGTTTTTGTGGGAAAACTCTGACAAGAGCATTGAAGAAAAAAGTGTTATTGTCACCTCAGCACAAAATACTATCACAGCAATTATTATCCTGCAGGGTAGACTTGTCGCTGGTGCTTATGGAGACCTTCCATGACGCTGGGTGTTATGCCTAACAAATGGATGAAAAAAGGCTGGAATTGTAGGAAAAAAGTAATTAAAAATACATTTTTGTCTCTCATCTATATTACTTTGCATAGTGTTTGCTAACTTGTAGAGTCTACAGATGGTTTAATTGGTGTTTTGTAAGTAGCAAAAGGATTTTTGCTGTCTTGCTTTCTTCATTATATGTTCAATCTTTTCTTCAGCAATTTTCCTTGGCTCCTTCCGAGTGCCTTATGAGGAAATCAAAATGATGATATTGGAAGTAGACGAAACACAGCTGTCAGAGTCCATGATTCAGGTAAGGAGATTGACACATTAAATCCCAATATTTCAAGGTAAGCTTCTCTAATAGAAACCTGTAGCTGCTAAGACTCTTAACATAAACTTTTGGCTAGTAAATCACTGTAAGAATTTTTTTTTCTTGTGAACTCTATTTTTTTCCCATATTTATAAGGCAATTTTTAATGGAAACAGCTGAATTTATATTATTTTCTGCATTTATGTTGTCCACGTGTAACCTGAGTTTTTTTTTTTTTAGTTATACCTTCAAACAACATGATATTCTGTTACTTCTCTAGTTATTATTTTTTCTTTGATTCTATCATTGTCTTATCTTCACAAATCTGATATTTTGGTCAAAACTAAGTGTAAAAAGGTTTGGGTCTTTTTGGTTGGGTGTTTTGGTTGTTCTTTTTTTCCCCTTGTTCTGTCAGAGTTGGTACATTCCAGTATCTTGCCTTAGGGCATCCACAGTTACCACTTCTCTTCCCTAGAGTTTATTGAGATTGCATTATCCCTTTCCGTATGATTTTAATGAAAGCACTAAATAAGTATGAGTGTGTGTGGAGACAAAAAATACTGTAAGTTCCTTGTGTTTTTCTTTTAATGATGTTATTTAAGATCTGATAAATTGAGGAATTTCATGAAATAATTTAAGTGCAGATAGTTCGTTACAGAACCATGGGGAAAAAAATGATAAGGGATGTCATTTAATCCAGCCCCCTACTTAAAGCCAGGTCAAGTAGAGCAGGTTGCCTGGGGCCTTTTTCCATTAACATTTTAATATCTCCAAGACTGGAGACTCCATAGCCTTTCTGGACACTTTTTCCAGTGTTGAACTCCTTCACGGTGAAAACATTTTTCTTATGTAGCTAACTGGAGTTTTCATTGTTGCAACTTGTGACCCTGACCTTCTGCTGCACATCTCCAAGAGGAACCCAAGTGCATCTTCTCTGTACCCTCCAGCTGGAGAGGAACCCAATTACATCTTATTTGTACCCTGCAGCTGGGTACTTGAAAAATACATGAAATTCCCCTGAGGCTTTTTTTCTTACAGTTCAAAACCCAACTTCTTTCAACTTCTCCTGGCCTGTCATGTGCTGTGTAGTCCAGTCGTTTTGATGGGCATCAGTTAGATTTGCAAAGATATGTCTTTAGACCAAGATTGTCTGTCTTTTGGACAGGGCTCCTACATACAGTGGTGAACTTCAGATTTTTGCTCTTATGGCTCATAAATGGCAAGTAGTAATTATTACCAATCTACTAGTAATGTGGCACAGGTTTTAGTTACAGAGAATTTAGATAGCTGATGCAACATACCTGAAAGTGTGTTAGAGATGTGGGTACTGCTGAAACATCCAAGAAAGATAAAGTTAGATTTTTTTTTTTTAGAAACATACACTTTTTTGCGTAATGAAGAAATAAATACAGGTAGTAAAGAGTCAAAAAATGTAAAATTAAGGCCCTTTGACATTCAAATGTGTAAATCTTGCTGCACACAGAGTAATATGTATTCAAAGGTAAAAATAAAGCAAATTTTTATTTATGCACTTCATTTGCAAAATTAATTCCCACCATGTTGGAATGTCAAAAAAAGGTCCTACTGAAGAGGCTGTGCGATGTTCAGCATGCTCTTTTTCTTCCCGTATGCGCTTTCGGCCTCACGTTTTGTCACTTGGATTTCAAATGTCTTTAAACTCTAAGCTATTTGGACTTCACTTTCCTTTAAAAGGAGCTTGTCTACTGATTGATTTGAAGAATGAGATGTTTCTTTTAAGAAACATTTGAAGGAACAAACATGAGTAGTCATCTCCATGACAGTATATATAATCATTGTGTAATCCTCTATTTCATTCAATCATGCAGTTAATATTGGCATTGAAACTAATACTTCAAGGTTATTAGGATGAAAAGAGCATTTTCCTCCTCTAAGCTCATTGCTTATTCCAATTTGCAGTTGTAAATTTTCTTTTTCAAGGTTTTCTTCATACTCAAAAAGGTGCATGAGGTGTATATTTTATTGTATTTGGAATAATAGTTGAAATTCTCTAAAAGAGCATTAAAAGCATAGCTTTGCTTACAATAGTACAAGCAAAGTAGAATCTGAGATTTTTAAGCGTATTTTATTTTTCTTGACAGAATTTAATAAAACATCTTCCTGAACAAGAACAACTGAATGCATTGTCCAAGTTCAAGAGTGAGTACAATAATTTGTCTGAGCCAGAACAGTTTGGAGTTGTGGTGAGTTCTGTTTTGTTATCGTTTTTGGTTTTGTCCTTTGCTGTGGTACAGTTTTAATATAATAATTTAGAAACAATACCAACTGCTTCTTTCTAAATGTGAAGAAGTTCCAGACTGGGAGAACAGTATGAATGCTACCTTTCAATTGTAATGGACGTATCCATGGATGTGGAAAGCCTGATTGTTGGAATATTAGTATTGGAATGGTTTGAGTTTCCCTTTCTTTAAAAAAGTAATTTTATTTACCAAAAAAAACCAAATCAACCCCACAAGAAAAAATCAGTGATATATTCCATGGCAAAGATACCATGGTATATACAGAGGAATTTTTGAATTTCTATAGCTAAAACAATTTGGCTTTACTTTTGTTTATGTTAAAAAATCTTAACTTTTTCAGTGATATTTTCTACAGTTATGTTTTTCTTTGTATTCTCCATGTAAGTGAGAAGAAAATACTGTAGTTGTCTCCAATTTTTACCTATTCTGTCTCCTGTGTTTTGTAGTATGTTCTGTGAAGAGTACCAGTGGTCACTTTTTCCATTCCTAGCGGAAGATACATTTATACTATCATCCAGGTTGAATTAACAAAGGAAGAAAGGAAGGCAGAAAAGAACATAACTGCTAGTTCAGTATTGCCAGCTCATGCATTTTTTGGAAATTTGGTTTGGATATAATTGCTATATAGCTCATAATTTGGAATTGTTAATGATTTCAGCCAGACAAACATAGAATAAGGCTACTTCTTTTTCCGAAGTGCATATATAGTTATAAATAAGTCTTTGATTTTTCTTGTCCACTCCTAGCATTTCAAGCTAAGATGGTCGTTGTTAGCTTCATTTGGGGAGGACTAATTCTTGTAGTTGTATATGTAGGCTTCAGGAAAATGACTATCATGTCTTTGTAACAGTTAAGCACTTACTGTTGGTAGCTATCTGTGGATATCAAATAACTGCACTTAAACATTGGAACAGCTGGAGTACAGTATGGGGTATAAGAGTGGCAATAGCTATTCTGAATCAGCTGAAGAACATTCGTCTGGTCAGGAGGCACCATTGCATTGAATTGCTGTGTTAGAGATGCGACAGACAGTCTTTTTGAGTATAGGTACTTATTTAGTTCTGAAGTGGTGCTTTTTCTGAAAGCTGTTGCTGCTGTTCATTTTCCATCTGTCTTTAACAAGAGTAACAGTCATTGTACATCTAATATAATGCTGATTTTCTGTGTTCTTGGTAGTCTTCTAACTGCACCCTGGGAGCACACAAAAAACAGACGTGTACATTCTTGGCTTATCAAATTCTCTTCAGTTTTTCCGTAGTTCTAGGTTTTGAAAGTTTGTTTTTGCACTTGCATATTATTTTTCTTTCTTTAACATGGAATAATACTGCAAGTTTTAGCTAGTAGATGCTAATTGGTCATCATTTGAATATAACCAGATCTATGGTACGGGAAGCTTCTTATTTTATATGAGATTTAGCCCTTTCCTCTCACTTTAATCTTCCCTCCTCATTTCTTGAGCTATTTGGTGTCAAAGGTGACAGAAAATATTGTCCAAAATATGACTTCATTACCGAGTGGTGCAATAAGCAAATAACTACATCACCAAGAGAGAGATTGTTCTATTCATGTTTGCACAAATCCTGGTTGCTTAGACTTTTCTCTCAAATGAAGCACACCTGAGGAACTTGCCACCTTCATTTACAGTTATACAGTATTCATCAGGCATGTGATCACTTATTTACATATAATAATATCAAGTATCATAGCATCTTCTACATGCTCCAAGGGTTTCTTCAGTGGTATCTGGTGGTCGTTTAATAGTGTTGCCTCCAAAAGTTGCTTGCAAAGTTCACCTCTTAGCCAGCTCCTCCCCAACTCCTCCCAATGTGTTCCCAGTTCCTGGTTCTTTACTCCTAGAATGCTGACTACTTGATACCTCTTGGTTTGCTTAAATTCCCAATTCCTAATTCAGAAATTAGGCTGGCAAATTGTGCTTTTGTTTCTCAAAAGGTCAGTTCCTCTTCTTCACAGATTGTTGCCAACATTTTGCCTCCACATATTTCTTCAAATCCTGTAAGGTGAAACAGCTGCATTAGATTCTCCAAACGTCTTCCTTGTTTTCAAAATAAGCCTTCATCTCAAAAGGCATTAAAATATCGGATGAACTTAAAAATCAGATGTACTACATTTACTCTGGAATCTCACATGTTCAAAATTTAAGTAATATATTTTAATACATTTCCTAAGAATACTTTTCTTCATAGGCTTACGTCTCAGTGTATGAGGTGGATGGTGCCCTAGAAGTAACATTTCTTTCCATAATGAATAAAAGCTTTTGGTAGAGTTCCTGGCTTTTTTGATCTAGAAGCTGGGATATTTGAAGAGAAGTTGATATAGGACAAAAGGGACAAGGGGAGGAAGAGTGAGTATGATGAAGAAAACGAAACAACTGTCTCTTGCATTTTTACCTCTGCCATAGTATTTTAATATAAATCAGGCTGATGCAGGCATTTATATGACACTGTGATAAGCAACTCAGGAGAAGAGGAGAAAACTAATAATGGAATACTTTAGAAAGACTTTATCAAACCGCATTTTGAATTTTAATGACTGTTTCTAATACCATATTATTGTCACTGTAATGCTAGCAGTATCCTCACTATTGTACAAACATAGAATTGCCTATCCTGATCAGTTTTGTCTAAAAAGGTACTTTAGTTGGCAAGCAAAATGATGTCTGCTTAATAGCCAGTGAAACTTCTTGATATCAGGATAATATTCTATGGTCTAACTCGCTTCTGCTGCATGTGTTGTTAGGAGTAATAAAATTTCTAAACACACTCTTAAAAACATTTGTGTTACTTAGTTCAGTCACATTAATCCTTTAATTAGTTCCCCTTCAGTACTACATATTTTTTATTTTGTAAATGTGAATATATTTTAAAGTACCCCTGCAAATTAATTCACAGTTTTCATAAATCTTATCATTTTATTCCACTGTCCTTCTGCTGTGTGTTTTGCAATCTGTTAATATTCAAGTATACAAAAATTTGAAATGATCTGGTTTAAGACACCAATTGACTTGCATTGATTGCCAAGATGTAACATTATTGGTAGACATTTTATCCATTAGTTATTTCTTTTCAGATGTACCAATTCAGTCAGGTGGAACTGTCAGTCTGATGAGAAGACCTCGACCAGTAGTTCTATAGGTCACGTTTTCCTGCATTTGGCCCAAATGATTTCATAAATTTGTCTTAAAAAATTGATGTCACAAAAACATTGCATTAAATAATAAGAGTTTTTATATCTCAAAAGCTGGTGGAATTTCTCTTCTGAAGGAGCAACCAGATTGCCACTGGATAGTGCAAATTTCTGCTTTTGCTAGTTTTCCGTGCGAATCATTAAAAAAAGCCCAAACAAAACCAAACCATATCATTAAGACATAGGTTTTTTCTAGTGTCACACCTTTCATACATCTAGTAAAGCTGACTTCTGAAAACAAACTACAATCATGTTTGAAACACTTTTTGTTCCTTTTGGAGGAGGGAAGTTTTTAAAAACTCAGTTTTTTTACTCTTTGAATATGGAATCTTATACATTTGCTTTTCATTAAAGATCTTCAGTCTCCATCATGCCGTCTTGTATCTTTTGTTTTATCCTGATTGGGGAGCAATCTGAGAATTCGTACTCATTTCTTTAAGAACCGCTGTTGACACAAATATGTATCCTCTCAGTATAGATGTTTGTTTTTTTTTCCTTCGGACTGCTGTTTTATGCCTCATTTTTTTGTTCTCTTTTTTCAAATGAGGAGAATCAAACAAGCATGCAATACAAGACTTACAGGTTTATCTTTTAGGTCAGTAGTATCTTGTAGTTATGGTATTTTAGAGATTCCAGAGATCCCATGTTAATTTGCTCTAAAGTTATTATTAAGGGAAAGACAAAATTATTTGACTCCCAAAGGAAAAGCTTAAGTAGTGAATAAACTGATAATTACTACATATGTGATAATAGAAATTTTTATAATGGAAACCTTCTTTTATCCTTCTGGCCTTGAATTCAAAGTCAAGATTTGGTACTCTGAAAGAAACAGATAGACACTTCCTGAGATGCAGCACACTAGCATGCTGTGACTGTTGCAGTATTGTATGCTTTATTTAAACTGAAGTTAATTAACTTTTGTTGTTGGCTTAAAGACATTGAGGGCATGACTTTAAACAGTTCAAGTTCCCTTCGTGAGTGTGACTTTGTGTTTTGGTTTTTCTTTGTCGTAACTCTACGGGTCGCTTTTGTGCTTCCTGTGATTATCCTCTTCTTTTCAAGTTATTTTGCACTTTAATATTTTTTTGTTCATTCATCAGTAAGAGAAAAATAAATCCTTTATTACCCTTATCTTCGCTTCCAGACTTTAGGTTTTCTCTAGATAAACTACTTTATTTTCTTGTTTGTTCTTTCTTTCACTTACTCTAGGCTGATGACTCAGAACATAGATATTATCAGCTGTTACTGTAGAGTTTTGGGTGTTATTTCTTTTTGGCTTGTATGCATCCATGAACTATTTTAAGAAAACAATATTAGATCTCTTCGTCTTATTAAGTGTTTCAACTTAGCTGTGTAGTATTATCTTAGGTTATTTTGAATGCTCTATTTTGTTGCTCGAATTCTTGAAGTATGCTTGTGCTTGATGAAATTTAAATATTCAGTATTATTTTGATTTACAGTAGTTCTTGTTTTGTTCTTGGTTTTGCTCAGTGCAATAAACTTCCTCCTGAAGTACTGTGACCTTCATGTTATTTTATTGGAGATTTCATTGCTTATGACTGATATTAGTCTATAAAACTTGATGAAGATTGTCTTTGTGTTTAGAAATAAGTAGTCAAATGACAGCACACTTGCGATGTGAGACCTGTCTGAGATGAATGGAGTTTCAGCTAGATAATTATATTGGTAGGTGACTGTTGACAAAAGGTTAGATTTTTTTTATGGGTCTTATTTTTTTTTCCTTTTGCCTTCTCCTAGGGGCAGAATAAATATTCAGTTGCTTTAGGACTTTAAAACACTTATCGATGTTGATTATTTGTTTACAGTATTTTTTTCTCATTTTGAGAGAATACTCTGTAATCGTATCAAATAAACAATTTTTAAGAAGTAGATAATTTAGTCACTCATTTGTTTTTCGGTGAAGTTGATATATTAGTTACTATTTAGATTTATTAATCGTGACTGATACTTTGAATGCAGTAATGTATTTAATGGGTTTTCTTTGATGAACTATTGCAGTACCATCATTCAAGCCTTGTTTCTGAGGACAAGTGTGTATTTGGTTCTCATCTGAAACGAAACCCAGTGTGTTTGCCGTTAACAACAATTCTTTGCATTTCAGACATCTTTCTCCAAAGGCTTTTTTCCTTACGTAGTCTTATCCAGCCCTAGAAGATTTCATTATCCTAAGTTTTATCGTATAGCCTATTTCATTGAGTCATTTTCATAAGAGATGATAATAGTACTAAAACATTGAACTATTTTCCTAAAATCTATTGGGCAAAGAGGAAACTGGGTTCTTGAAGTATACCAATTCAATATCTTTCTACTACACAAATAAGATGGTAAAATGTGGAGATTGAGCATTCCTTTTTGAATTTATCTGTGATTTTTCCTCTTTTTGGTCCTCACACTCAAGGAGTGAGTCGTAAACCACTGGTGAGGTTTTTTTAAATATTGTAAAAGTATGATAATTGAAATTGCATCACATATAATTTTTTTGAGTGTTCTAGTGAAAGAAGAGTTGGAATCACAGAAATGATAAATTGGAAAAAATATTGGGATGTCAAGCAATAGTTTGGAGGGTTTTTAGAAGAAAAATAAAAAGCATGAGCTAAATTGTAATTTCTTCCAATTTAATAAGATATTTGTACTCAATAACAATTGAGATTTCGGAAATAAATAATAGGGCTTTTGAAATCATTCTTACAAATTAAGCTTTTTTTAACATCACATTTTTTGTTAGACCTATCCAAATCAGGCCTGGGAAGTTGTATGTTAGCTACAAAAACTAATATTTAACTGACTGCACTTTTTTGTGCCAAACTATGTTATATACCTTTTTTTTTTCCAAAAGTACTGTAAAAGAGGATTACACATGTGTATAAAGAAATTCCTGCAGTCATAGAGCAGTATAAGTTAACATTTAGCGGTTGCTTTTCTTTCATTTATTGTCATCTTCACTTTTTTGATGATCCTAGATTTTCAGACAAATTTAAAATTTTTAACTCGTTTTTTTCTTCATGCAAACAGTTTAACATTTCAGTTGCATATTCTTCAGAATGTATCTCACCTGTCATTTAAACATTCACTCCGATGACTTATCCAAGTTTAACTATTTTTCATCCCTGCTACAGCATTGGTGGTTTCTTGTATTCCACTACTGATGATGAGCTCATTGCTGATTTTGCAGTTCTATCTTCCTCATGGTAACAAATTTCCTACATTTTTTTCTTGGTATTTCAGTTTCCTTCTCAACCTTTTTCTCTAGCTGGCAAAGCTCCTTGATTGTGTGAAATTCTTAAAGGTTGGTCTCATTCAAAACTGCATTGTACAAGGAAGCGGTCCTGTCTGCAAATTAAATTCTCCATCGTTTCTTCCAAAGACTGAGGCCTCCTGGCCTTGAATACATTTATCAGCCCTATTGTGTTCTTTTACTGATGCCCTGAAAGCTTCACTGCCTCTGTTTTCTCTCATAGTTCTGTGAAATACTCTACAGTTTCCTGCCAGAAGATGAAGCATTTCTCATCTTTACCTGCACATAATTATCTTGTCTCCTGTTCTAGCTATTATTTGGTCACCTCAAGTTTCATCTTCCTTTTCACTTTAATGGTTTTGTCTGGATGGTTGAACATTGATGACATGCAACATGCGTCCAGTCTGAGACAGAAACCAGTACACATAGTTGTTTAGCTGTGTGGTTGGTTGATTGTGTTTTGTTTGGATTTTGCCTCTTAGTAAAACTTTCAGGTTATTGTCTGGCTTTCCAGGAGCAATAGGGCCTTTCTCTGGCTATGTGAGCGTGGCTGTCATATAACATTGCTTCGGTTCCACTCCATTAGAGCATGCTTTTTCTTTGTACTCTGGGCAATGACAGTGTTCTGGCATGAGTCCACTGTTGACTCACCTGAGGACATCCCTGCTTTTCTTATCTCTGGCTTATGCCATCTAAAGCCCACATTTTGCTGCCAAGTGAAGATGCTGATAACTTAAAAAAAAAAATAATGTTCCTTTAGTTATTCTCTTGAGAGAGACTTGAAAAGAGAAACACCACCATGGGTAGTCTTAAGTATAAAGACTGGGTAAAAAAAGGGGGATTTGGACCATGGAAGTGCAATTAATCTTCTCAGGAAAACTTAGAGATGTAAAATAAAAATATAGGTATATTGAAGAAAGCGGGAACTAAAAGTTTCTATATCAACTGGCTTATTGGGAAACACAACTTGTAGAGTAGTTTTTCAACAAGAACTCCTAATGAAACTTTTCTAACAAGAGAGTATCATGTACCTAAACAGGAAGTCCAAGCTAAATGCTATTCTGAGTTACTGTTAGCCATTATGTAGGACTTGGTGAAAATAAGAACAAAAAGTAGTAATGGAGATCATTTGCTTAGCTACAGCATAATTAAGAATGTGATTCCCATAATGCGGTGCTATTAATTTCAGACAAGGAAGGTTAAAGCCTTTTAAGAAATGTAGTGTGAGAAAAGAAATAATATATGCTAATTTTGAGAGACTGCTGGAAAGCTGAAAAATAAACTCTTGTTCATTATAATTGTTTTTAGTAAAGCTATGGTAAATATGTGCAAGTTAACATTTGTTCAGTGATTTTTGAAAGTAAAATATTCAAGTACCAAAGATTATCTTCTATTGTTGTTCATTTGCATTAATTAGGTCTGAGTCTGAGTTTTATTTCTCAGACATTAAAATTGTAAGGGTCATGAAGCAACTGATAAGGGCATCTTATTACTTGCTTGTTGGAATTAAAGGATCAATACAAAGGAAAAGCTTACAGTAATCTAAAACTTTTAAGTTTGTTATGGTTTAGGTCCAGCTGACAGCTAAATATCATGCAGCTGCTTGTTCTCTCCTCTCCTGACCCCAGTGAGATGGGAAAGAAAACTGGGAAGTAAAGTAATGCGTAGGTTGAGGAAAAGACAATTTTAATAGAACAATAAAATAAGAGAGAATGGTTATGATGATAATAAATATATATATAAAACCAAAGAATATAGTAAAATACAACCACTCACTGCCCAATGATTAGCCTGTCCTAAGCAGTGATAACAGTGATATTAGTGAGTGTGGAACACCAAATGCAGAATCCTGATCACCAAGCTGCCCCTCAGCCAAATTCATGTTTTTATGCTGAGCATGATATTGTGGTATGGAATATTCCGTTGGCCATTTTGGGTTAGTCATCCTGGCTCTGCAGAGTTGCCCTAGCAAAATCCCTGATTTCTTAGCAACAACTAAAAACAAGAGTGTATTATCAACGCTGTTCTCATACTAAATCTGAAAACTAGCAGCTGCTGGGAAGGCAATTAACTCTGTCCCAGCCGAAATCAGGACATCCACCTCTTATTCCATACCATCTATGTCATGCTCAGGCCCATACTTTCTGATTAATCGCCACTGCTTTTCCTGTCTTTCAATAGACGTACACACAGATATTCCCTTAGTCTATGGACCATCCCTCTAAAATATCTAAGTTCATTTAGTTCATGACTTTGGGTTCCATCTGTCATAACAGTCTTTTGAGGCAGGAGAGATGGTCTCTCAGTTGGCAGAATGGGACTGGGTTTTGATGTTGAGCAGTGGATGGCTGCCATGGCACTCAGCAGGAGCACGATGTGCGGTGGTGATTTGTCACATGCTGCTTCTGGAGCTCTCAGCTGATAGGTCTGTCACAATCTGTGAGCTGAAGAAACTTCTCAAGGAAGTTTGTGAGTGCTGATTGCTGAAGCCAATTCTGGTTCCATCACTGTTGCACTTTGCTTGGTTTCATGAAAGTTAATTCTTCATTAACCTCGATGATTCTTACTGAAATACCGTTAGTAACATCTATAGCAATTAACATCATACAATTCAGTTCATTGCCTATTCTCACTGAAAGTCAAATCTCCTGTAAGCACGCATCAGAATTCTTCATCCTCTTGTATCACCCACCAAGTACATCCAGGTATTTGAGCAAAAGCAATCCCACAGATGGGCTTGCCTTTCCTAGAGGCAGGAATAACCCCAGACTGTCTTCCCCAGCATATCTTTTACAAGCACCACAGGGATTTTATCCTTTTCTACAGTATGTGAATGTTTTGATTGAGCAGGACCAGGTCAACTGATATATCACCTAATGTTAACTTGGCAAGTGGCTTTTGCTAAATATTTATCCCAATGTTTGAAGGGCCCAACAGTCATTGCTCTCATGGTAGTATTTAGCAGTCCATTTTATCATTTGATTTTCCTCTTTTATGCTGAAGATACTTGAAGTAAATGTTGGATGGATTTATTTTTTTTTCCCTCAGACTTCAATATATTTGTATTTGAGAGGAAACAAAATAATCATTTGTTAAAATAGCTTTTTGCAGGTGATGAATCAGAGAATCAGCATAGATTTTGCATTTTGGGTGAGGTCTAAAATCCTTTATTCTTTTTGATCTATAAATGTTGTTCTATAGATGAAGTCCTTCATGTCCTTGGTGGCCTGCCTTTGTTCTAAAATCATTCATGGAATAATATTGACCAAAACCATCCAAATTCAGTCTTCATAATTTTTTATTAGTTTTGAATATTACTCAATATTTTGAAAGCAACATTCTAAACCTCTTATATCCCACTGTTTTTAATAGTTGTGGGGATTATGATGACATTTGAAGGCTGTGTCTATACTAATCAACTAATCAGCCAGAAGCTCCGGAGAATGCTTTTGGACATTCAATCTGAAATGTCTATAGTGCTTATTTGTTAGAAAAAACACGGATGTGCTCTTACCATGTACAGAACTGTCCTTTCCCAAACAGTTTCCAGGCAGTTTTTGGAGATAGCAAGAGATCTTATGAACTGAGTATCCAGTCGAACATCTAAGAACACAAGAATAAGACAGAGGCAAACAAGTTTATTAAGGCAAGGTATAACGGTTACAAAGCACAACTTCCCTTTTTCATCATGGGGAAAACAGAGCAGCACATCGTAGGAAAATTGGGTACAAGCATATTCTAGCACGTTCAGAAGTTGAGTGTCTACCATCAGGCTTCCCTTCACCTCTTAAGCCTGACATCTGGGTTTGCTTTTGGAGGAACGGAGGTGTATGGCAATGTTTGGTCCCTTACCAGGTGGCACCAGGTCTTCGCCTCCACACTCCCCAAGTTATTTTGGGATGCATTTGGTATAGATTAGTGGCAGAATACTCAAAATATGAGTTGCATGTTGTTACGACAGGTTAGGCTTTCTTACTACTCCAGCTAAGAATGTTCTGTAACTATAGTTCCCTTGAAGCTCCCCAGCAGCACATATTGACCTCTCCCCATTTTTGCCCACACAATAATGATGAGGTGTCAGACCTATCCCTTGTCTGGAAAAAAAAAACAAAACATTTTTTCCCTGATCAGTTTTATTTACTCAAAGATAAAATCGAGGTAATTCTGAAATATTGTTTCAGATATAATTAATGCCCAATCCTTGGGAAGTGCACAAATAGCTAACTCAAATAGAATTTAGCAAGCAAACCTCACGTGGCTTCGCGGCTTGTTCACTGATGGATGTGTTTTTAATGAGTTCATACCGAAGGAGAAGATTTCACTAGAGTAAATTGAAGATTAGTGTGAGGCCTGATGAAGGCTAGTTTGTCTTAAGTAATTCAACTGACACTTAAAATGATCAATTCTATATTCAGCTGATGGTTTCACATGTATGTCCTCATTGAAAATCTCAGATTGTATTGTTTTTCACTATTGTCTGGAAAATACCATGCTATAACCATATCTGCAGAGGTGTATTCTGCCCTTTGTAATACTTGGTGCTTGGGCAGAGCAATCACTAGGGACATTTCAGTTTGTTTAAAATCCTGGAGTGGTGACATGCATCTGTGCTGTGAGATATTTTGATTGTGTCAATTTCTGGCTGTAAAACTTAAATTCTTCTATTGGCTCCTACAAGTTGTGTGTCTGCTGTGTATCTGCAGCCTTGTCAGTGTTCTCCATCAGTAATTCCAGGCTTTCCAGGAGTGTTGGCAAAGATTAACTTTCTACTATCTGTGTCAGTTAAAAAAATCTTTATGACAAATTGCAGTCAATTTATTTATGTTGTTTAGAAGGAGGACATCCTGAACTCCTGTAATGTTGATGAGTTTTGAGCCTTGAACACAGATAAGGTGGAGATTCAAACTCTAGAAATATCTTTTGAAAGTGGCCATCATGATTTGCGCTAATCTGAGTAGTTTTGATTGCTGTTGGATTGGATTATTTTACTTGCTCTGTGTTACTGAAAGACTGAATCAGAGAAGAATGTTCTTCTGACTATATACTTTTGCTTTACTCATAATGTAAGCAATCCTCTAATGTTCTTGTTGTGATTTGAACCTCTTAAGAAAAACACTTTTGTTCTGACTAAAGACCATGATCAGTAAAGGATCTTGCCATTTTGACTCTCAGCAACTTCAAGGTTTTCTTGTAATTTAGCCACGTCCAAATGGCTGGCCAATTTAGGGCAGTTCTACTGAAAAAATCTTGAGGCTAGACAGTATCTCTTACATCCCTGGGGCTTGAAATGACTATACAGATATTTCACCTGTTCCAGCTTTAGACTTTAGAGCTCAAAGGAGCTCCTATAGAGCCCAAATGCTTTAGGATTTACTTTCTCTGTGATCATTTTGCAGAATTGAGTAGCTTTCTCCAAGATATGCAAGCTGTCTTCCACAGCATAATTTTATGTGACATTTCTCATAGGACTGATTTCGCCACAGGTTATCTGAGGTTCCAAATACAGCAAATGGTTATGGATATAATTTCCACATTCATTATCAAATTCCCTATTGACAGGACTGTAGAATATCTACATAGGAATGCTTTTTCCTTACCAATGCTGTCATCATCTTGGACATATACCCTCCTGCTAAGGAAATTAACTTGAATGCATTGTTGGGTCAGTAGAGAAGACTATACTAGATGTGAATGTGTTAGAGATGTGAACTTTTTTGAAATGGGCCGTGTCTGTCCTGTCAAAGACATCAAAATCAGCTGTTATTATGGTCTGTTACCACTGTGTATTGCTTAAAGGATTATGTAGCATGAAATTCTACTTTTATGTTGTAGTCGTTCAACCTGGTGGAAAGTACTCTGCCTGCTGTCATGGTTTTCAGACATTGCACCCAGATATTGATTGTCTGTCTGTGACTTCATGGCCTGTATGTTGGGAGACTCAAAGTAATGTAGACTTAGATATCACTAGGAGGTAAAATTCTGGTAGTAGCCAGACAGAAAGTGAGTCAATAATTTTAGAACTAAGCTAATCAGATTTTTTCATCTGGAATACAGCTAGTTCTCTTACTTTTAGTAACTCTTTTCCATTTGGTTTAACATTATTCTATTTAAATTTCTCAATGACTTCTGCCCTTGAGTTCTGGTATAGATTTATTTATTTTTGGTATCTGGTTGTATTAGAGATTTTACAGAGTATTTTTACCTATTTTAAACTCTTATCTTGATTTCCCATAAGGAAAGCTTTTCAATCTAGTGGCATCTGCATCTGTTCCACATGTGTCTTTTAATGAAAATTGCTTTTATGACATCTGTTAGGTCTGCTAAAATAGAACAATTTGGGAAATTCAGACCCTCCCATTCTTGGATGGTTCCTTTTTAGGAAAATACTATTGTCTAAATTCAACTTAAAGAAACAAAAGATGTCTCCGTGTTTCATTCTGATCAAGATGTCAGTAAACCTAATTGTATTTTTTCTGGTAAGACAAAGAAATCTTCTCGTTCTGTCATAGTAGAACATACTTATCTGTGAATTTCAGATGAAGACCATAAACAGCTTATTCTTATGGCTTTGTTGTATCCCCCACTGGCAATTTGCATGCGTTTCATAAGACAGGTGATTTCTGAAGTATTCAAAAGGAATGCCCACATTTCTGAGATCTGCAGACTCGTCTTGCTGGTCCGTCTTTGCTGAACATTAAGCAATCAAAAACAGTACCAGGAATTTTCTGCACCATACCTCAGTACACTGTCATCCACAAGAGAAGAGAAGGCTACCTGCACGCAGCTAGGAGGTAACTAATAGGTGTTTTCCCTGTGTCACAGTACACTCCCTTCTCTTCTACCCTGAATATCCTTTAGGAAAATCTTGAATTTGAGAGAAATTGAGTCAATTGTGCAAATTCAAGCTGCTTATAATTAAAGGCGGAGAAACAGAGTAGCAGGATGTGTCATGTGTTAGTGCTAGTAAGGCTGAAAAGTCTTCAGTTAAATTGTTTGCACATACACATGCCCACATTGTAAGTATAAAGGCTTTCTGAATTCTCATAAGAAATATTAATTTGAGTTGGCAGTTCTTGACTTTTATTATCATTTATTTGTGAAAAAGAATGTTCAAAGGTGATGAAAGCCATAAAAACATCACAAAAAAAATACGGTTCCATTGTTGTGGATTGACTTCCCATATACTCAAATAATATTTGGTCTTTCCAGAAAGCTGGTTGTCTTCGGTAAGGTTTGAGCATGTTGGCTGCCTATTTCAAATTTAGCAGGGTGTTTTTTCTTCTTCAAATGCGATAAAAGATCTGTTAGTGTATCAGTTCTTCCTTAGCTGAAATTTTTTTTTCTGCTTTTCAAGTGATTGAGTCTAAAGATAAATGTTAGGAATTCACGCCTTTTACCTGTGCATTCTGTAGAGTTCACTGGTGTTGCAGAGATGAAAACCATGCATTTTCCACAGGCAATGCCCTTCCAGTTTAATCTTTTAGTTGGCTTGGCTATAACTGATATTTTACCTATTGGATGGGAACCCTTTCAGGTGGTCTGACAGCCTTGACACTGCTGATTCTTAAAGGGAGGTATATTGTGACACTGGAAGCCTTGCAGTGTTTTTCTATATGAGCTTGTGATATGAATGAATCATATTCAGTGATCAAAATGTAAGATCAGTGTATTTCTGAGACACGTTCCTTTTGCTTGACATCAACATAGCAGGCAGTGAAAGTACTTCTTTACCAGACAGCACTCTCTCGCAGATGCCTTCTGATTTGTGCTGTATTTGATGAAAAAAAAAAAGCCCTCTCTTTGCTGTTGGATAAAGGGCTGTGAGAGCTACTACTGGATAGCTCAACCCAGTTGCCAATTTCCATTTGGATTTGCACATAGTGAGAATATTCTTGTGGTTTATTACTTGAAAATAGAAAAATTCTTTACCCATACACTAAGTTTGCTGACATGTGCTGTTTACTCTTTACCTTTTTACTTCCAATTCCTTTTCTAGTTATTTAGATTGTTTATTTTCAGGATTCCATTATAAGGACATAAGTAGACTAATGAATATAAATCTGAGTATGAAAAAAATATACAGCCTGAATTTATGATGCCTCTCAACATTGCAACACTTAAATTCTTAGTATCTCTTGGAATAAGGTATATGGATTTTACAGTTTGAATCTATTTGTCGACTACGTGTCACAAAGAAAGTTATATATTGCTAAGGGAACTCTCCATCTCCTCTGTTCTCAGTTACTGACTTAGCAAACAAGTAAAGAAGAGAACCGACAACACGGGTTGTACATGAGCTATGGATTCCGGAGTTTTTAAAAAAAATATTAAGTAAAAATCCCAGTGGCATTTATGTTGCATTTCTGTCATGTACTTCTGTTTCTGATTTTTCAGAGTATATATTTCTGCATCCATCTGTAAGACATATGTATAGAACTTCTTAATTCCTGATGAAAAATTTGCATCTTTCATACATATATGCTTTCTCATGTTTGTTCAACACATTTTTGTGATCTAAAGTACCTGATCATTTCAGTTTCAAGAATCTGCTTGTGTGAGAAGCCGAGAGTCAATAAATGATGCGTCATCTGCTGGTTCTGTAGTACCTTGCATTGGCGTCTTTTAAAATCAGTGCAGCTTACACTTTGTTTTGTTAGTTCCCATGGTCTGATATTAGTGATTGTCTCTATTGCACCCTGGGTAGGGACAAGGGACAAATATTAAAAATCTGGATAATTCCAGTGGAGTTTTGTGTTTCTTCAAGAAAAATTTGAGACTAGACTAGTAAGAATCATCTTCCAATGTGCTGAGTAGTACACATATAAATCTTAAGTGAAAAAGGTGTTAATACTGATTCTTCCTGATGGAGCTGGGAGAATGACTTTGACACTTGCCTTTGTCCAGTACCTTAATATTCTTTTAGTTGTTCAATTCTAAATTAGATATCAAGTTGTAAGAGCACTACATTCATGTTGGGTGAGTTTTAAGTATTTTTATTTCTATTTCACAATGAAATGCCCTATTTAAATTCAAATCCTATTATCCTTGCTTGCCCATTCCTGAGTAAGAATTTTACAGCACTATTGGATGCTCTTTAGTGTGTGATGAATTCAGAATATCTACCTACAGTTGGTACTGAGCTAACATTCAAAGACTTCAGTGGTTTAATTTAGTACCATGCTATAGGCAGTCTGTGGACTAAAGCTAAATAGTGCAGTTGATTTTCAACCAAGTTTCATCTGAAAGACATTCTGTTTGTGTGCTCTGCTCAGTGACACAAAATAAAATGTAGTTATGGGAAAGGATTACTTATTTTACTTCAAGATTTCTTGTCTGAACTAAAATGCAAATGGTATGTTTGCATCAATGGGACTCATCAGGTGGTTGTACTTCTAGGCAGGAAGTGCAGAAGTGGCTTAGCGGCATAAAATGTTAACTACACAATTTTATTTTCTACTTCTGTCACAACAAAACCAGTAAAACAATCTGTAAATTCCATACTACTACTGCATCATACGCTTTGGATTAGTCAGGCTTCGATATCATCTTAAGATAACTTGTTTTACTTTAGATGAAATGGATGAGTCTGTTGTGGGACATCAGCACCAAATAACTTGTGAACATTGCATTGCCAGATCTGTTTTCACGTGGATAGACTAGATATGGGTTGAGTAATATTCTGCCAACCTCGGGTATCACTGTGGTTTGGATGAAGATATTTCCAGTTTAAAGGCAAACTTGAAAGGCCACTATATGAAACCTATTACTTTGTAGGACAAGTGGCAATATTATTGCTTCTTTTCTTGCATTGAGAAGTACTGACAGCTGGAAAGTATATTATGTGCTTTTTGTGTTTAATGAACAAACAAACCAAAACCAAACTGAAGCAGTATTTCAGGAAATTTCAAGGCATTATTGGCTTGAACCTTGCCTTCAAAAAGAAAAACACAAATATAGGTAAGAAGGTCTTAAAAAATTGAGAAAATAGGGACGGGGAAAAGGAGGGAAGAATCTCGTCAAAGAGTTTGAGACTAGTGTTTCTCATGTGCAAACAGAACCAAGAGCAGGGAGGGAAAAAACAGATTCTGCTGTGGAAGAAAAAAAAAAAGCAAGGAACATATAATGCCTGATGGAGAATAAAGGAGCTAGGATTGAAGACAAAAAGCATCGAGGATTGTATGTGAAGTCAAACCTAATAAAAGGTTGTAGATTTCTGTGATAGAATTGGAAGGCTGATTAGTACATTAGAAACTTGGGAGATGGAGGAATTTCATTTATTGAATACATTTAAAGTTCCTTGATTTAAAGAAGCGAGAAAATTTGGAGTCATCTTGTTTCAGTATAGTAAATAACGTGCAAAGTATCTCTGGGGTGGGAATTCAGTGACCTAAGTTATGCATGATGATTAAAACATCTGTTGAAAATCCCTTACCAGTAAACGATAGAAAAAGCCACTGTTTTCCTGGGAGCATTCTACTTACATAATTAACTGTATAAGTGCTAGTAGAATAGTCAGATGTGAATACTGGTATATTAATATATGCTTTATGAAGTGTTTCATAACTGAGATTTTTCAAAACTTGTTTTCCTACAAGTTTATAGTAAGTTGTTATTAAGAGCAACTTTTAAATATTTGCATCAGAAAATGAGATTTGCCTTGTTTTTGTACATCTTGGGTTATACAAAATTGGTGAACTACTTTAATTATTTTGCAGCTCCTGGGTCATAAACTTGGATTAGTTTTATAGGATTTGGTGTATGAGTTGACAGATATGATATATGATGACACTTTATCGTTTATTGCTTACACATACTAGTTATTGGGAAAGGATGGGGGCAGTTCATATTAACCACAAGATGGGATTTCAGTTGCTTACCCAAGTGTCTCTCATTCATTCGTTCATTTGCTATCAGTTATAGCAGATATATTGCTTCTTCAAGCCTGTCACACCAATAAATCATTACAGATGGTATGCATTTGTACAGTGCCGAAGTGTAGCATGAATTTTAAAGGAAGTCTCCTATTTTCTTTTCAATCAGATGAGCAATGTGAAGAGACTACGGTCACGGCTCAGTGCTATTCTTTTTAAGCTTCAGTTTGAGGAGCAGGTGAACAACATCAAACCTGACATCATGGCTGTCAGTGCTGCCTGTGAAGAGATAAAGAAGAGTAAAAGCTTTAGCAAGCTGCTGGAACTAGTATTGTTAATGGGAAACTACATGAATGCAGGTTCTCGGAATGCACAAACCTTTGGATATAATCTCAGCTCCCTATGTAAAGTGAGTTTTGAAATATCCATGTTGAGTATTATGTTCACTTTTTCATTTATTTTTATTATGTTACTTAAATACCTAGTTTTGATGTCTTTCCTGCAATTAATTATTTGTTTTCTTTTTTTCTTTTTTCATACTTCTTAACACTAGTTGGTGGTTTGAACAATATAGCTACTCTGTGTACAGTCCCCTTGAAACTGGCTTGCATGAAAGCTTTTAGGAGATTTCATATTAAGGCAATAATTAAAAAAAAACAACAAACTAAATAAGGTTATAAAAGGACCATATTACTGTAATTGTAGTAGTATTGTAATCTTACATGTCTGAGCACTTGTATTTGTTTTCATACAGCTACATTTATTTTTTAAGTAAATTTTCGCTGTGTCTGATTATTTTTTGATGTTACTCAGTTTTATCAGTTCCCTGTTTCTTGTTATTTTCCTAACATTTTCCCTCTTTCACCTTTTATATAAGATGAATACAGGAAGTCATCCATACTTTCCTGTCTGTCAATTTGTAATCAATTCCAATCCTAAATGTATTCCCCTTATTAGTGTTTTTATTTTCTTCCTGTGCTCTTTGGAAAGTCACTGCAAAATCTGGACAGAGTGCACACGTATGTAATACTCCTTTGGAGAAAAGAATTACTTAAAAGGTTGTATGTACTTTTTGTCTTGTTTCCACATCTTATGTTTTTACACAGTAGAAAAGATATGTTAAATAATGCATTCTTTAAAATAATCACCTTTACTCTGCCACATTTCAGAAATATTCTTTCACTATGGTTCTTAAATCTTGAATGCAATACCTATAACTGAAATGTTCATTGAGAATAAATTATATACCTTCCCTAGTCTAAAGTAAACATTTACGCAAGCATCAGCCACCTAGGAAGTACAGCATAAGTTAAACTATTACGTTAAATATATGATTTCTTGAGAAACATATTCAAAAGGAAGATACTAAAGGTTCTCTCTCCAATTGTGTACATTTACTTCTCAGGTATGATTTTACAAGAATCTGTCCTAGGTGTGAAAATATTCTCTGTATTTTTGACAAACAAAGCAAAAAAATATACTTATTAAAACAATATGAGGGTAATTGTTACTGAAACTTTGCAGAGCAGGATCAAAATTAAAAAAATATCTTGGAGAAATAATTTAAGATCTAGAAGACAAAAATTTTGAAAACTATCATGAAATACTACACGTGGGAAAATGATTTGATGCATGCAGATAATGAAAGTAAGGAGTGAAAAACTAGACTGAATTCCTGAAAATGGGATTTAGATCCTGGCTAACTCTACAGTGCTCTGTCACTAAATGTATTTGATACTCTAGGATCTCATAGTTACTTTGATTTACACTCTTAGAGGTTGTTTTGCTTTTCAGGAGGTTTCAACATTTTGTGGGAGAGGAAAAACATACCTCTCAGTGGGCCTTCTATGTATTATTATGTTATGTTAGGAAAAAGTTCTTCACTAAAAGGGTGATTGGCCATTGGCCATTGGAATGCGCTGCCCAGGGAGGTGGTGGAGTCGCCAACCCTGGAGGTGTTTAAGGGGAGACTGGATGAGGCTCTGAGTGCCATGGTTTAGATGAGGGGTTGGTGTTAGTGTTGGTGTTAGTGTTGGGTTATAGGTTGGACTTGATGATCTCGGAGGTCCTTTCCAACCTTATGATACTGTGATACTGTGATTATAAAGAAGGTATTTATCTACAGCTTTCTTGGCGCTAATAAGGTTTTCAGTCAAGTCTTGTCTCAATTACTGCAGGAAATACATAGGCTGACTGATGAGAATCCAGATGGTAATAACGTGTAACACTTCTAAACTGAGAAAAAAGTGTTTAGGTGTATTTAGTTTAGGTATGAAAGGAGAGGAACATGAGGAGGACATAAATGTCCTTTTGTTATTAATTTATGATAAAGCATTTAAACTTTTTTTTTCTATGTAGCTAAGGCAGGAGATGGAATAATTGGTGTTGCTGATAAGTTTCCTTAAATAAGTTTTCTTAAAAGTTAAGAAAGCTTTGTAACTACAAAGACAGTTAAAAACTTGATAATGAAGAAGATTGTGGAAAGCTTCTGAAATTCAGGTAGACAAATAATTTTCAAAAAGTCACCATGAGGCCAAATTAAGAGCTAAAATAAATAATATTTTGAGTAGAGTGTTTAGTTAACTAGTTGTGAAATGTGTGCATGGTTCTTAGAATCATGGAATAATTCAGATATGAAGGGCCATCAGTTGGCCTCTAGTCCAACCTTCTGCTAAGGAGAAAAGCTGCTCACTTCCAATTGTCTGTAGGTGAAGGAGATACAAAGGTATAAGGACCAAAAAAGGTAATTCTCTCCCTGTGATCAAAATATTTAGTGTAGTGTAATTGACATTGTATCATGTTATATGATTAGAAATTCTAATGCTGGTTTACTCCTTCCAGGACTTCATTAGTTATACATAAACTTAAGTCATAGTACTCAATATGTTTCATTGCATAATAAATATGCAAATGAAGAAAAAAGTTCAAATGACAGAAACTTCACATAAGTTTTATTTGGCATCACTTCGAAATGTTAGCTTGTGAATAACCATAGTGCTTAAAAACTTTTCTAGGAAGAAGATAGTGCAACCTCAATGGTTGAATGTTTTGGTGTCCCTCTCATGGCAGAGTGGCTGGACCAGATCATATTTAATGGTCTCGTCCAAGTCAACCCATTCTGTGAATAGGAAAGAAAGACCAACTATTTCAGCTTTTGCCGACAGACAGACCTTAGAGTTTATCTGCAGAATTTCAGATCTCTGCCATTAGTTATTCTAGGACAAGTGCAACCTACAGTCAGCTACTGGTTCTTTTGAAGGATGGTGGATTTTTTTGGAGGTTGCATTTACCATACTACTTTTGCAGTGAATTAATACAACTAGTACCATCTGAGAATATTGTATTTTTATATCGTCCCAGACAAATACCAAAAAGACCCAGGTAATCAGCACATCAGCCATAGTTTTCTTCCTTCGTGGTACACGGTTACATTCCATGTGTATCAGTAGATTTCATGGAGAACTAAGATCTGATTTCTATTACAATTTTGTTTGCTTGCTTCAGTGTTGGACAGCTGGGTTTTAGAGGTAACTCTGGACTATCCAGTCCAATGTATATCAGGGTACTAGTCGCCAATTCCTAATTTGCCTCATCCAATTGTGGCCTCATTTAGGAAATCCGTGAGTGCCAAGCCTTCAATCGTTATGAAATTATCTCACAGATAGATCACTTTGTCTGGAAACGCAGAGGTAAAACGATGTATGTGTAGTTTTGGGGATTTTCTTAACTATGTGTAGTGTGTCAGTTAATATTTAATCTCCTCTATTCTGAGAATAATAAAATGGTTCAACTGTTAAAATATTACTACTAAAACAGGAAAGAAATCCCACCCAGACCAATATTCCTATTGGCCCAAATCTAGAAAGCTGCGAATTGCAGACTGCATAGCAATTTTCAGTAGGAATAATGAGAAATTCAGAAATATGCAGTGACTTCTGTCCCTCAAAGACATTGGTTTCTATAATATTTAAAGCATATACAATGTATCTGCTTTTCTTCGTTGGTGCCCAGCTATGCTTAGTGAACTATATGAACTATCCACTTTGCAGAAAATAATTCCAAAATAATTGCCTTTTCCCTGCATAACGTAGAATTGAACTGTAATTTTTCTTCTACATCAAAGAACATGCATGCACATTCTCAGAAGAGAGATATGATAGTGGTACACTAATAATCAATCATTTAATAAGTACTCATATATTAGAATTATATGCATGTTTATAACACTAGCTTATTTTTAAAACTAACTTTTGTTAACTCTATGTATTTTAATCAGTAGAAGAATTTACACAGTAGAAATTTTGTCTGTGTTTCAATTATTAAGACATTTCTCATTAACGTTCCCAGTGCAATAGAAGAATCCTAGGATGTGTATTTTGTTTTTGGTATATATGTGTTCCATTTTCTGTTTATTTTGAAAATTATGTTTCATGTTGCTACTTAGCCACTCTTTAAGGAGAGCATATCCATTGTGGAGTAGTATATTTCATACTATTTCTTAAAATAGTATCATTTTGATCTTCGAAAATGATCACTGACTTATTGCAGTAAAGTATAAAATAGCATCTTTGGTGATAACCACCAGCTAAAATTCTCCATTTTAGTTTCCATACAGTATGGAAAAAACAGACAATATACTCTAAATTAGTTTTCAAATCAGAACAATAAAATGCCCTTTAAGTTATATCTAAGGATACTGGGAATCACAAGAAGTGTGAAAAGATCTCTTTGTATGAAATTTGGAACAACAGGAAAACTGCCGTAATAAATGTATAAAAAAGTAGGAAATGTGTATCTGTATTTACACTGGGTTTGTTCTTGCTCACAGTTCCTTATTCAGTATAGGTCTGTTTCTGATTTTGAACCCTCTTTGGAAAGGAAGGTAGTTTTTTCTTTCTACTTGTTGCTGTAGTTACTCTTTCATTATTGAGCATTCCTATCACTTCTATTTTTCATGGTAACCAAACTAAAGAACAGTCTTGAAGTTGAAAAAAACTAACACAAGTTTTCTACCTGTTTAGTGCTAGTTTTAATACTGCACTAAAGAGTTTTCCCTGTTGATCCTCAGACGTGCAGTTTGGCAGCCCTATATATGTGTGTGTGCATGCTTTGTATGTGCCTATGTACGTATGTACTTTTTGGTTGCAAGTTATCAGTTAATGTTTTTGCACAACTAGTTGCAAGCTTTAAAAATATCTGGGCTTAAAATAATTTTATATTTATGAAGAGTTCAGAAAGAGAACTTTGTACTTAATATTTAAAGCCTATGAACTTGTTTGCCCTATTAAGAACTGATAACAGTAAGTACTTGTGCAGGGTGAGGCTGTAGCTTCCACTACATAAATACTGTTAGGCTAGAGTTAGGTTAACACTTAAGGAAATGATGTCATGGAGTGGATATGTGCGTCATATATTGTTAGATTTTGCTGAATTAGAGCTGATCTTTATTTTTGGTGGATTTTTTTTTTACGCTTTCATAAATCTATTGACAGTTTTGCTAATATTCCTGTATTGCTAAAATAATTAAATTTTTACAAGATAAATTTGTGCTATTTCTGAGTAGAGAACTTTTAACACTTTTATTATTTTATTTTATTTACAGAAATAAAAAGTATTTAATATGGTCTTTCTAGGGATTTTTAGCAAGTGGGGAAATGAAACAGCCCATTACTTAGTGTTTTCTTTAAAAGAGCTGTACCTGTTCAACAGTTTATTCTTTTCTTGGGCTCACAATTAGTAACGTGTATCAATAATCAAAATAGAAATAATCTTTTTCTCAGAGTTTTAATATTTTTGTTTTTCTCTATAGCTGAAAGACACGAAATCAGCAGATCAAAAAACAACATTGCTCCATTTTCTTGTAGAAGAGTGTGAAGAAAGCTATCAGGATGTCCTGAATTTTGTTGAAGATTTTCAGCATTTAGATAAAGCTAGTAAAGGTTCGTATAAGTATTAGGTTTGATTCTACATGCGTTGCAGTATATGTTATGTCAAATGATGTCTGTTTTGTATCATTATTTTTATGATTAATATTGTATAGCATAGATCAATTATGTGAGGTGCTGCAAGTGGTCCTGAAGATAGTATTTATTGTTCAGTCCTCTAATAATTACTACAGGATTTCCCATTACATTTCTTTTAACATATCCTCTAGACTCACTGCCCAAAATAGATTTCTTCTTTTAAAAGTTATTTTCTATTAACAGGTCTTAAACATGTTTCAATCTTTTATATGGAATGTGTAGTACAATCACTCAATGTCTTATAATTCAGAAATGCACTCATAACATCATTTAATATTTTTTTTTCGAAGCATGGATCAGAACAGTTTCATCTCCTTCATGAGTGTTTTTCATGCAACAGTAGCACTGGAAGTCTGGAAAAATAAATTCCCCTTTTTACTTCTTTATCATGCAGCTTAGAATACGGTAAATCTCAATATACACAGCAGTGGATTTTTTTTCAGGTAATTTCTAAATTAAGACTTCCTTCTCCATATTTTATCGCAGCATAAGTTATTTAAACTGACTAAGCATGCAGTTAGAAATTGATGCCAACTCAGCACTGTCATACTCTTGCAGGAAAAGAAGATTGGATGGGTTGTCTCTGTTAATCATTTTTTCGTTAGATAGTTTGTAAACTATCACTATTTATCTGTATTACTTTGTACAGTGTCAGTCTTATGCCTCACTCAGTCTCCCTGACAAAAACTGCAGTTCTGCACAACGTCCTACTGATAGAGAACTTGAGATAGCAGTCACTCACATACAGTTTGCGTTCTGTTATTGCAATTCTTTAAGTTTCCAGTTTTAGTTGGTCCATTATAACCACTTAGAAGTTCAAGTATTTTTAAATAGCTGTCAAAAACTTGAAGCCTTTCGTCTAACTGTACTGGTAAGGAGTTTCTTCTATGTATAAATTTCGTACTTTATGCATTATTTTTATAGAAACCACTGTTATCTGTCCACTGATTTTTTTATTTTTTTAATTACTATTATGTTATTGGTTGTATTGTGGTTTAATTTTGTATATCAGCCAGAAAAGCTAAAATGTTCCTTGTTAGAAGTGATTATTTCAGTGTAGACAGTCATTGTATATGAAGCTGCTGAGTGTCTTCTGGAAAGATTCTTACATATATAACATTGAACACTTGAAGAGTTGCCAGTAAAACTATGTTATCCAAGTTTTCTATTCTTTAGGTATCTGCTATTGCTTTGATCTCACTCACTGTAGATGGAAATCAGTGACCATGTTTTCAACTTGACATACTGGATTTACTTCAGTGTATTATGAGATTTATTTTGTGTTTCAATTTTACTATATTATACAGATTATGTATCATTTGATTTGTTTATATGTGTTTCCCTACCTCCAAAATTCCATTTTGTTTTGAAAGACACCTCTTGCACTGGAATTTGGAAACTCCAGAAGACCCCAAAGACTTCAGCTTATGGGGGTTGGTAAAGACCTTTTAGTACTTTTGCAGACGTATATCTGAAGGTGGTTTATGTAATGTACACAAGCTTTTGCACCATCAGTTTTTAATGAGGTGGCTATTTTTGTTTGAGCTTACCAAAATTTCAGTTAAAAAAAAAAAATCTGTACATTTGTGGTTGTGATCCAACATAATGGACTCACCTGACCTTATGTAACTTATTGATGTGCTGATGAAGACAAGTTGACCAAGAATGTTTATGAATCATTTGCATTGATGCTTCTACAGTGAGTTGGAAAACGTAGCAGATGTTACAAGGCATCATTATGGCTTCTAGGGAGAATGATAGAGGGGAAGTCATAAAAAAAAAAATCTTTCCTCTTGATGGTCACCCAGGCAAATATGTGTATTGCAAGACAAATACAGGTTGTGTTAGAATAGAATTTGGTTATCGGATCCTTACAGTTTCTCCTCCATCCAAAAAATGGTACTTACGGCTTAACAAGAATAATCAAACTTGGATTATATTTACTGGAGGCAGTTCAGACTTCCAGTGATCTTGGAAAGCTGCTGGATCTAAAGGTTATATCTAGGGATTACAGGCTGCTAATAGGACAGAAGGAAGTCAGCCATCCTGTCTTTTTCCTGTCATCCAGTAAGAAACTTCTGTTTCAATATATGCCACTTTCTTGGTCAAAGTTGTTGGGTGATGAAAAACATAACTGTTTCTTAGTTTTGTATTATGCTAATATCACAGAAAAACTGAACATTATAAGTTTTGTTTTCATTTTCTTCCCGTATTTGTTTCTAAATGCCGTTCTCTACCTTTGGTCCTTGCAAAAGTTAGGGCCTTGTACAGGTGGTGGAATGCCATTACCATCATGGTTTCACTGAACTTTCAACTCTGAAGTAATTTTTAAAACTAACTCCAAAGAATGAAGTTTGATTAGAATATTCTTTTCTCTCATACCTTTCCTGCAAGTTATTTTTATGAGCTGTTTTTATTTTTGTCTGTGTATTCATTTCTGCAAATACAATAACTTCACGTTTGATATGTAGCATAAAGGTCTTATTTGCAAGTGCTCTTTAAATTATAAATCAAAATGAATATGCTAGAAAGATGTGTAAATGTCATTAGAACATTATTAACAGAAAACTTTAAGTTGAGCACACTGTATAAAAATCATACTATGAATGTTTGTTTGATCACCATCAAGCAATTGTTTAGTCTTCTACAAGTTTCTTTAAATAAGTTACTTTTTAGATTTCTTCCTTGACATGACTGTCCTTATATCAGCCTGGCTATTTGTGGCAAACCTTGTATCTTTTTTTTTGTACTTACTCATTCTTAAAACTTCAATGTCAAGATATTTCTGGTTCAAAATAGTGAACATTAGAACACTGCCATGTTTAACAACTAATTTTATTTTTATCCTTGTTAGAAAAAATATTCTTGGTCCTTTCATTTCGTAAAATATTGTCCAGTAATTGTCATATAATAAGCTGCTAACATAACTTGCAAGACTTAAGACCAGTGACGAAGTCTGTTAGTTGTGAGAGTAACATATATTGTATAGTATTTTATAAATGATAAAACACAATGTGTAAATTAATTATTGCATTAGAAAAAGAAAAGTTCATTTTTATAAAAACTAACTTCGAAAGACAAACAACAAAAGACATGTGACCTGTGCAATTGTAGTATACTTCAGGGTATTTAATTTTTTTTTTCTATTATGTGCTAAAGTTTTAGTTTCTACTTTTGTAATGCTAGAAGTAGGCTTAATTTGCTGTTACTGTACATGAATTAAAGATACCTTTTTGCTTTGAAGTATAAAGAAATCCTGTTTTTTAAGTGCTTTTAGATCAGCAGGAGGAACTTTCATTTCAGCTAATGAGCTTACTGATATGACAGTTCCTGAAGATTCATGTAATTAAAGCTGTCTCTTCTTTTGAACGTAATGACTTTCACAAATTTCTATTAGAATTCCAGACAAGAGTTATTTTTGTAATTTAGTACACTTCACTGATTTCTTATTTTATTTTATTCTAAATATTTCTATTGCATTTACCCAAGCTGTTGTTTTATTTAATTGACTCTAATTTGCACAGACCTTACAGGTAATAGTATAAAGTCTTCCCTTTATATTGTAATAACAATATAAAACTGCAGGTTTTCCTTCCTCTAAAAGTCAATAATTCATTCTCTCTTTACAAGTAACTTTCATTTTTGAAACTTTATTCAATTTTTTATAGGTAATTAATTTAACTTTTTTTTAAAAAAGCTAGGAACAAAATTGTAAATGTGAAGTTTAAACTGTAATCACTAAAACCCACCCCCATCTGCATGGTTTAAAAAAATTATGACAGCATGACAGAACAACATTGATATACATGCTGTCAGGACCCTATGTATCAAAATGTAAAGGGCTTTTTTTATTACAGTGCTTCTAAAAGCTTATGGCAAATTTCTCAGCAGTATTAAAGAACATAGTGCCTGCTATATGTTGTTTTGTCTGAGGTAGCAAATCTACAGGGTGTGTGTTCAGGTAGTCAGGCTTGTTGTGTTGGTTTGGTTGGGGGGGAGCTGTGCTTTCAGAAAGCATTACAAACATCATGAGTTATTTCAGGGATTTTATCATTAATAGTGAAGACTTTGATTTTGTACTCCATGGAAAATTGCTGCTGCCAAAGTCAGACAAAATCACAGTGAAATAACTGTATTGAAAAAGAATGCAGTATTCAATTTTGTTAAGGAACTTGCTTGTTTGGGGAACAATTCTACCCATTTTGATGTCTACAGATTTACTATTACTTCAGTAAAGATTTATTGTTACTCGGAGTAGAAAAGTCCTACTGAAATGAGGTGATGAGAAAAAATTAAGAACTGTTCTTACTACAGAGGAGGATTGAAACATGACAATTAGGAAAAGGATGTGTGTGGGACTGGGTAATAAAGAAGAAAAAAATATTTCATGTAATTACATTACCGCAAGTGCAAATTAGTTTTGAAATTAGATCAATGTACCTAACTATCAAAAGAGTAAGGTTACAGAGTTGCCTTCATGTGGCATTTTTTCCCTTGTGGAAAAAATCAACTGTATGCTTTAAGACAGAGTTACATTGGTTATTAACAATGATTATATAAATGTGGCACTCAAAATAGCATATACTGAAATTTGTGGGTCAAGAAATAAGTAATAGGAATTGAAAATCTGCTTTGAATTGCCTTTCAGTCCGTAATGTAATGGTGTAAAATGAATACTGCAGTGTAATGAAGTAATGACAGACAAAGAAATCCATATGGAAAAAAGGAAATTCTGTTGTTTAAAATAATAAAAAGAAAAATCTCAGAAATTATCTCAAGACTGAGAACACATGTATTGTTTTTAGCAATTCATTTTACAATATAGTGCATTAAACAGTAGAGGAAGTTACAAAATAAATATTTGTCCATGAATGTAGTACTTGGATTAGGAAAGTATGTCAAATACTAAATTGCGTGAAAGAGATTTTTACAGAAGACTGAAAAAGCAAGTTATTTTATGGCCACTGTTCTTTTATTTATTTTATTTATTTGAAGAGGACTTGTTTTATAATCTGGAAAATCTTAAACTAAAAAAAAAAAAATACATTTACCAGAAGTGTACCATTTAAAACATAAAAACGTGCTACTGTGTCGTTTAAGATACCATACTGGGGGCATTAAGCATTTGCAAAGAAAAATTTGTGGGAAATTTTTAATGGTGTGTCTTAAGTACCCTTACTATAGTTTTGTGTTTATTGACACTTTTTGCACCGCTGTCTATACCTGTAATATATCAACAACTCTAGCTTTGTTGGGATACAAGTCCTACATCAGCACAGCATAGACATTTTCTTGTCTGTATCAGTTCATAATGCATTAAGCCAGGTTGAAAGTAAGTAATAAAACACACCTTGTGTTTTGTGGTTTGTTTTGTTTTTTATATGAGTGTATGTCACAATATAAAAATTTTTGTTTTAAAAGCTGATGGAGCGTATGCAGTGCTGTTATGTATTTATTGCAAGTAATCTTATTTTTTTTAATGTCTGACTAAGTTATGCACAGTACTGTTACCTGGAAAGTAATTTTAAGATATGATTATGCAATCAACTGCTAAAGTCTAAGTGAGTTATTCTGTTTCTCTAGAGCACAGATATATACGCATCTCTTACAAGCATGAATTAACACATCAAATATTACACAAGAGTTTGAGTATTTGCATATTTTTATAACAAAGCAGCACTTCAATTTCTAATATGATATTGAAGTTAGTCAGTAGTCCATGAAAGGAGCTTGCTTTCTCTGTCATCTTCCAGTGATCCAACAGTTAAATATGGCCAATCCCTGATGCAGCTATTTAAACATGTAAACAGTTTGGTCTGTAGAAGATTAGGATTCAGGTAAAGCTGTTGAATACTTCTTAATTTCATATTTATTCAGCTGGATATAAATATCTGGATGTTACTGAGAAATTTCATTGCTGTATAGCATTTTAAGTGATAGTGAGATTCAGACAGAATATTATGGATACACTGTAGGGGGAAAGCGTAGATATCTGCTAAAAGACGAAACAGAAATATCAAATGCATAATGCAGAAATCAGTTGCAAAAGAACCTTGAAATGTTGGAAAGGGCAGTGGAATAGAAATCTGAATATGTTGTGCAGGTTTATGGACCTTGAAAGTGAGAAAGCTTTATTTTAATGAGTAGGGAAATACTGCAAGTGTATAAGTATGTGTGGGCTTGTGCATCTTGCTACCTGTGTGTCTGTCAGCATGTTAGAGATTAAAGTGATAAACAATAAATCTGGCCACTTTTAAACTTTTTTATTATAAACTTTAGTAGACTGATATTAATTAAAATTTCAGTCTAATGCTTCTTTCTTAATCATTATTAATTACTATCAGTGCATATTCAAAGCAGTTAGTTATTAACAATCTTAACCATAAATTAGCTGTGAATATCCAGTACACTGTAATCAGCATAGTACTTCATGGCCTGGTCCCCAAGGGTCGAGGTGATGAGGTGAGGCTCAAGAGCTTTTCAGTGAGAGAAGCTGCAACTGATGTGAGGGTCTTCTTTTTCTTCCCTCCTCCAAACTGAATTTCTTCTTTTATAAGAAGATTTTGTCTTTTTGCAGTTCTTAGTCCACGGCTGCCACTGTATTGCTGTGTGCTGTGCAACACTGGGAGATTTTCCTTGCCCGTGCTCGGCCAAGCTCCATATCCTGTTGCTTGGCCATTTTTAGCTCTTACCTTAGCAGCTGCTTCTTTCTTTTGGTAGCAATCCAATGATGAATACTGACCCTTAGTGAATTGTTTGTCATTTGGAAATTTCTGTTTTCAACTTTTACTTGCATTTTCAAGTTCTGAACTGAAACGGTATGTTGTAAAAAAAAGACATGGGTGTTAGGCTGCATTTCAGCAAGAGGTTCTCAAAAGTAGATTATAATAAGTAGATTATAATAAAAGCAGGCCAGAGCTCTTGTATGGGTACCATAATACTTACACATCTTTTACCAATTACACTATGTTGATATGCTTATATTTGAATTCAAAATAGGAGGAAATTGATAAAATCCTGCTTAGAGAGCTGTGTCTTTCATGTGGGCAACTGGAGTCTGCTTTTTCTACAGAAGGGAAAATGCAAGGGTTCAAGAGGAAATTTCATTGTCAAATTTTTAGGGAATAAAGGATTTCAACAAGAGTATTGTATATGCCACACACTAAAAATAAAGGGCGAGAAAACCGGAAAATGGCTGTAGAAGACAAAAAAATATGACATCTTGGGAGAAATAGAGCGTAAATTTTGTATTTTCAGTCTTCTGTGACATTGAGTGTGTACATCTGACTGGATCTTATTCCGCTGTTAATGGACGTTTCAGACCTTTGCTGACGTTTACCAACATGTTCTAATATTTTGCCTCTGGAATATTTCTTTCTTAGTGCTGTAAATCATTTTACAGTACAAAGGGGTCTTTGGTTTGTTTGAGGGGGGCTTAGGCTTTATTTTGTCATTTAACTTTACTTCTGAATGTTGTATCGGGAGTATGTTGGCAATTTTAGAGAATATTTCAGCAAACTCCCTCCATTAGTCCAAGATGTTCAAATGGCAAAAGCAACAGAATATTTTCAGAAATTATTTTTATTTTATTTTAGTAATAGGTTATCATTTTCTACATAAAGCTAGAGAGCTGCTTGCCACTGTAGCTCTCTCTCCTCAGAATACAGTGACCAGAATAGCACAAGGGAAGTTAAAAATCTGTAGGGAAGAGGAAGATTCTCTTCATATGGAAACTGCAACCATCCAAGAAAATTGTCATAAAGCATAGGTATTGCTTTGCTTTGGAGAATTATTTATAGGATTTAAGATAAAATGGTTATAGTCTGAAAACTAGGTGAACTATTACTTCAATTTTAAGCAAGAATAATGATCTGGGGATGGAGGAGAGGGGAGCAAAATACTTTTGTGGAAATTTGTTGAAGGAAAAAAAACCAAAGCATCATATACTGATATTGTAAATACCAGTTTCTATTTCTGTATGCTGAGATAACTGATATATAGAACCAAAAGTTTAGAAAGTACATTTTTTACCGAATTTTGCTGTGGCTATAGTAATGTTGTGTGACTATAGAATATTTAAGAAACTGAGAGAAGAGTGCATTTATGCATCTATTTGACTAAGGATATGAAATTTTATAGAAGAAAATAATCAAATATGTGGAGGTTAATGAGAGCAGCATAAAAAGAAAATAAACTTTTTGGTAGTAGACTAATCTGCTTGCTCTGAAACTTAATTTCTTTTTTTTTTTTGACATGTGTAATCTATGTTGATTTCAGGAAAGCATTTAGTAGTATGCAAAGTGAAAGAATATTCATTAGAATAAAAAGTGAAGGAAACCAAATACTGTAAAAGGAATATGGCAAAAAATAAAATCTTGGTATCGAGCCAATGAGTGTATCTGACAAAGGGTTAGACGGCTTTGGTAGCTGGAAGAAGAATTGCATTGTCGTCACTGAATGATCCTGAGTAAGCAGAGTAAAAGAAATGAAAATCAGTAGTATAAACTACAGGATCATACATCTTGATGCTGTACTAAGAGCTTTGGTCAAGAGAAAAGGATATTTCGTCATAAGATAATCAGATAAGGTATCTCCAGTAGAACTGTAGAAATAGTAATGCAAAAATTAAAAGGGTTGGTGAGTCACTACTTGAAACACTATGCAGAAAAGTTTTAAAACAGGAGAAGAAAAAGAGTTTTCTGGAATAATCATGGTATTGGAAAACCTAAATCAAGATAAGAAACTTTTAAGAACAAGAATGTTTTAACCCTGGAAGACACAAGGTAAGGAAATCTAATTATTTATCGCCTATAAAAATATCAGGAGTGCTCTCTGGAAAAAGGGTATGAGAATTCAGAAGGTATAAGTGAGAGAGTGTTCAGGTACACATGCATTGTAGTCAACGAACAACTTGATTTTGTGGGATCAATAACATGCAGAGCATGTTCTTATGTGAATAAGTTTTTCCTATGAAATATATCTAAACGTTAAATTTACTTCATAAACAGTCATATAATAACATAGTATCGAAATCAGATTAAATTGATTTCCTTATTGTTCCTTTGTTTCCTGACTATCATATGAGCTGCTTACTTCAATTTGGCTAAGGTTTATATCTGAAACTTGCCATTCTTCTATGTCATTTCCGATTTTGTACTATGTATTCTAGGACTGCATGACGGAAAGTTGGCAGGATTTTCTGTTGAAGAGGTGCTTATATTTACAGACTTGATTTTTTTCATTTACTTTCACTAAATTGAGAGTTGCAAAGGCTATAGTACCAAACCAATACCAGCATATTGTGAGCTAGCATCTGCTTGAGGCTGTCACTAGAAATACCATCTTAAAAGCAAATATATGTAATAGTTATGCAGTGTTGAAATCAAAAGAATGCTGAACTTTCATATTCAGGAAAAACTTGAGAAGATGACTGAGGAAAAAAACCCTTCGCAATAAGGTAGAAATGTAAAGAGTCTTGAGCAGAGATGTAACTCTTCAAGGTCAAAAGATCTGAAGTAATAGAAATTAAATAGAAGTAAAATAGCTTTGCTAGAAGAAAGAATTAAAAAATCTCTTGTATACAACCTGTTAATCAGCTCTAGGCTCTGAAGTTTTTTTATATCTGGGTAGCTCTTACTCAGCTGTTACCTGCAAATGACGTGGAAGATTTTTTTGTGGGTTAAGGGGTTTTTGTCGTTTTTGTTGTGTTTTGTTTTAAAACCTGTGTACTTGTTGAGTCTAATCATTCGGAGATTTTCTAAGTAGGTCTCTTTAATTTTATGCTGTGAACTTTTTCTTATGCGAGATAAATTATGTTGTGAAGAGTCCTATCAATGGTTAGGTTAACCATAAGTTATTAGAGTTTTTCTTAGCAGCTTTTTAAGTACGCCATAGTCTTAAATTGTGTGTGCCTACTGTCAGAGGCTTCTTATGGTAGCAGAAATATGACGTTTGTCATACATACATACAGTTTCCGAAAGCTGTGAAGACTGAAGCCCATCTGTAGTCAACATTGCCAGCTTATGATTTTAGCTCTGCTTCCTAAACAAGCCAACTGACCTACCTGGTGGTGCTGTGGGCTTACTGATCATGGAGTGAGAATCTGCCAAGTCTAACATACAATTGGGAAAGTGTTTTTGAGTAAACAGAAGGTTTTGAAAATTGTGATTATAAGTGAAATGATGAGTTAAATTATAATATGAACATTCATGTATACTCCCTTATTTTTATTTTAGGGAAGTTGATTTCTTCCAAATTGGGGCTTGAGATTTCTTTTCTCTTACATTAGCATTTTAACAGGTTGCCACTGATCGTTTTGCAGTTGTGTTAACCTTTCTGCTGTGAATGGGATTGTAGTTGCTATGCAACATTTTACTCTAGTTGTTTAGGAACTCAGGCTTTTATGAGAGAAAGATATGTTCAGTATGTATATTTTATACTTTCCATCACATCACTCTACTCACAGGATGAAATCAAGGATCCCCTACAGATCTTAATAACAGCATAGGACGATAAACTTTTTCCAGAGTTTTTTAGATGAAGATTGTGATAGCTTTACATTTATAAGTACAATACATTGTAAATGAAAGAAATAATGAAAAAAAAAATCAAGATCAAGTCTTTAGACTGAAATTCAGGAGTATTTTCTTATCTATATATTGTTCCTACGGAACATATTTAAATGTTATGTTTACTTCATAAACTATCAGGAAGAAAATTAATTTATTTCAATAATATAAATCCAAGGTAGAATATATGCTAATAGGAGTTATTCTCAGGTTACTTTTATGGTCTTGACATTTTAATCAGCTATTTACAGATCAAGTATTCAATGTACAGTGTGTCAAATAATTTGAAGTTATATTTTGCTTTTCCTTATAAAAAAATTGGTAGGTTTTCTACATCCTTCCAGAATCCCTGATGTTTGCTATCTACTCTCTTCTTTTTCCTAAGTCCCTGTGTTGCTCTGCCACACCATCTCAAGGGCTTGCACTTGGCAAGCACTTTCAGTCGGACAAATTCTGTTGTATTTTCTACTAGGCATTCTGTCTTCAGACTAGGGAATAGAGTCTTAGTTTTCATGAGCAGGTGTTTATTAACCCCATTTTCTCTAAATTTTAAAGTCTTATTTTCTTCATGATCTTCTATACAAATGTTTGTTCTTTGTTTTAGCAGAATGAGATTGAAGAAATCTTTGCGGTTCAAAATTCAAAACTTGTCCTTTCGTTAATTAGAAGAGATAGACTGGCATATGTCTTTCTAAGGTTGTGCAACTGTTCATTGCAGTGCAAAACCTTAGGCATAAAAACGAAATGCAGTGTTCAGATGGCATACAGCTTACCAGAATAAGGCAAATGTGTAAGTGAGGGGAGCTGAACATTGGAGACTGTCCCTTTGGTGTTGTCTTGAAATTTATTCAGTGTGCTTTTATTTCAGAACTAAAAATGTAGTATGCTGATTTGAGTAAGTTTTTAACTCGTGTTTTACAAATAATGTTTCTTGTTTAAGAAGTTAACAGAATGAATGTACTGTATTTTAGTCTCAGCAGAAAACCTGGAGAAGAGCCTAAAGCACATGGAGAGACAACTCCAACAGCTTGAGAAGGATTTGCAGACTTTTCCAGTTCCTGAAGATAAGCACGATAAGTTTGTAGCAAAGATGTCAATATCCTTTTTTTTTATTGTTGTTAAAAAAAAGTAATAATTTAACTGCATTGCTTTAAACTTTAAATTTCTGTAACTTCTGGCTAGTCTGTGGCATTTTCCCCTCAAAAATTAAGTACATGAACAGTCCAATTATTATTCATCTGTAGTGGATAGAATGAGAAAAATACTTACTGTCAGGTTTTATACTGTGTTTTTTAACATAAGGACAAGTAGTTATAATAGCAATGTTAGGCACTTAATTGTTAAAAGATATTTTTTTTTTTTAATGTGAGAATATCTTAGAAAAAGATGTCTGTCACCCTGTGTTTATTTGTTTCCTAATGTATGCATTGACACTCTGAATGCTTTTGTACAGGCAACCACAGAACCAAACAATTTCTCTTGTTTCAGAAGTGAGATTCATAGCATGTGAAAATTGCTTTCTGGTCTTATTTTTGTCAAAATTCCTTTTCTTACTATTTATTCCAAATCCTGCAGCCAGATTCTCTGCCTGTGTCTCTCATAAGTCTTGTCACATGAAGATACTCAGAGTAGAAATAAGCATTCTTTCACTTAAAAGTCCCTACCAGATTATGGTCATATATGTTTGGCACTGAGACTAATCCTGAAACGGATATGTCAGCAGATAGAGAAGATAAATTGAAATTTCTCTGCAGGCATGGTTATTACCTAGCTGGAAGACTGCTTTGTTATGTACAAAGACAGAAGGACTTGGGAGACACTTCTCTTGATTAATCTCATACTATTAATTAAAAGATAGCAAGGGACCCTGAGGCCAAGGGGATATGCTGGTACTTGCAGGGCCAGTTTCCTCTTCTGTAGTCTAGCTGCAATCACAGTGCTTACAACTTAGCTTTAGGCCTTTTCTGGTCTCTGAGTTATCTATAATCTTTTAGTGTTGGTACTAATTTTTTGTCAGGTCTGGTATTTTGTTGGTAAGGTTTGCTCTGTTTGTTGTTGTTGCTAGCCTTTTTTTTCCAGCTCAATGTGTTTTTGAGAGATATGTTGCAGTCCACCAGCATGTAGTACGATACAGAAGTTTTGTCCCTGAAGAAACCAATAGCATAATAGGAGAACTAGGAGAGGCATCCTGAAGGCAAGAGATAAACTATTGTCTAGGAAGTCAGAGGAAAGCATGTTCATGATGGCAGTTTCAGAAATATTGCTAGGATTATACAAAGTCTGTGCTTGGTTAAGAAAATGATCTGTAGTCTTGGAAGTTAGGAATGAGAAGTACTTATTAAGAAATCAAACATCTGAAAAATGACAGACTTCTTAATCCAAAATAATCAAGATGCTGGCTCCTAAAATGCCCTATAACTTTTTTTTGCATTTTTAAGCTGAGGGCTAGGGTTTGAAGTAACAGATAATTTAGTTTAAAGTTTTCTTTGGAAATGTGGTTATAAAACTTCCATACCTGTAAAATAGATATGAAAGAAATTAGCAATATTCAGTTGAAAATGAGTGAAGGATACGCTGAAAAAAATAATTATACTTAAGAAGGCAAGCACAGGAAAAGTAAATTGAGGAATAAATATGTACTTCTATGCTAATATCAAACTTCTAAAATAAAGGAATTATTATGTAGGATGCCTGATTTCCCTTTGTGTTACTGATATATTGGACGTTTCTGAAACTCAATGGCAGGAAATGAGTAGCATACTCTGATATAAGGTTATAAATTGTATTTGAGAGAGCATAATTCACAAGTGTAGAGAAATAGTGTGAAAAGTTAAAAAATAATTAAAATCTGATAGAGTAAATGGGCAGACCTCGTCAATAAATACCGTAACTTTTCTAGGGGTTGAAATTTCATCCCCATATATGAAGAGCAATAGAACAGTTTACTGATCACTCAAAAGGGATGGTGATCATCTTGAGAAAAGCAAAGGAGGGTCTACACATTGTCTTTTTCAAACATCTCAAAAGGTATAATCCCGCCAGTGAAGACTTAGTTTGTCAATATGTGCCAAGAAGATAAACCATAGGCATAAAGCAGAATTTGCTCTTTGTATCAGTTTTCTCCACAGGGATCTTTGATTGACCTCCACTGTGCAATGTTTTTAGTTGGAAGGATGATCTTAAATGAAGGAGTCAATAGAAGTTGTTTTTTTAAAGGAAAATATAAAATAAATAACAAAAGTAAACCCAAGTAATCAGTAGTCACGAAACAGAATTTGAAGATGAACTAAAAAATAAACCTATTGCACTACAGATTCTTACATTAACTAAGTTAGCCCAAGACACCAGAGGAATCAATGCTGAAAAGAAGCATTTGAATTTTTTAAAAGGGCTGCAAGAATCTGAAGTAGGAGCAGTAAGTCTGGCTTCTGGACCAAGAAACCCTAACATGTATATATGGAAGATAAAATATGACAGGGGGAGTCAACAAGGGTTTTGCACAGAGAAGCCATCCCTTGCAGATCTCTTACAGCATGTAGATAAAGGCAGGGCTGTCAGTTGAGCCTGACTGAATTTCTGTGGACCTTTCAACAAAGTGTATTAAGAATTAAAGTAATTTCTTAGGTCAAAAGTGGAATGATTTCTTTTGTCAAAAGGGAGATACTGGAAGATGCCGACAAAAGAGCAAGCGAACTTCAATTACTATGGAGTAATAGAACTGGAGGAAAAAGATTATATTAGAAGAATTGAGAACAATTGTAGTTAAAAGCAAGCAGACAATTTAAGTTGCTATAAAAATCAGTAATGTGCATATCTGGGAGTACTTCTACCACCCCATCTGAAAAAGTATACAATATACCTACTGATGTGGAGAGTGGTGACAATGATCAGCAGTAGGCAATAGTTTCTGCTCCAGGGATATTTAAATAGATTGGGACTCTGAAAACAGAAGATTAAAAAAGTTAGGAAAACATAGTAAAATTACTTGCGATTTTGGATGCTGTACAGAAGGAAAATTAGGAACATATTCATTGTGTCTTCTAATCGTGGTTCATCCCATATAAAATACTGTTCATGAGGTTAGAAGGCACTATAGGAAATGTTTTTGTACACAACAGACAACTGCAGCACTTTTTGGATGTTGTAGAGGCTGAAAATGTGAATTAATTTCATATAAGACTTAGATAGTTAACCAAAGATAGTACGTCTGGAGCTATTAAACACGGTAGTCCAGAGACAGCTGGACTTAGCTCACAAAAATCACTGTTATTGAGTCTGGTAGAAATTAAACACTGCATCAGTTGAATTATCATCCTATGCTTACCAAGTCTCCTTCTTGTTTTCCCTAATCATTGGGTATTGATTGCTGTCAGAAGCAGGTAGAGATGAATATTTAGTCTTATTCCAAGTAAATTGATACGGATAAAACCAGCCATACTTCATATTTCATTGTATTAGACTATTCAAATGTAATATTTTGAACAGTAAATATTGTGAACAGGAGTATCTTGCCCTCGCTGCTACCTCTCTCAGCAGACAGGCAGTAATTTCAGAACAGTAAAGTTGCCTATGATTTCTAGTAATGTCTGTGAATACACTAATTAAAGAAGCTCACTTTCAGAAAAACAGGAACTTCAATAAATTACGAAGCAAAAAAGGTTTGATGTAAAGGTTAGATAATCCTGCACAGCATGATGAAACCTGGACCTATCTTTACTTTTGTTCCTATGACAAGGAAAGCTGAATGATGCTGATGTCTTGAAAGGCATGCAGCTCATAAAAAGAAACCAGCAGGAAATCTGAAAATAGAAGGATGGTGCTTTGTTGGAAATAATTTTTCATCCTGAGTACAATTAGGCTCCATGGACAAGCAGGCTATTACATCCTGTCGCTAAATATCACAACCCAAAGGACCTTAATGAACTGATTAGCATTCTTGTTTCTTTAGGAAGTCAGATATATGCACAGTTGGTGCACTCTTTTATTGACAAAGTCTGTAATTATGAGTATTTCTCCTATATGTTATGTTGTGCTGGTTTGTCAGTCACCTTATGTATACTAGCTGAAAAGGAATTATAGTTGTTATTGCAGTTCTTTTGTTTGCTTTAATTAGGAAAGTCAAAGAATATTGAATTTATATTGATGTAGGGTATTAAATCCATTGAGTGACAGGTTCAATAAAAGTACAGTGAATGCAATACACTTGTATGTTGAAAATAAAAATTTAGTGGGTTAATGGAGATTATTTAACTTGCATATTAAAAGCTTAATTAAATAATTTAGTCAACATGCTCTTTATCAGTTCAGCTCTCATCTCCTGATATTCTAAGTAACAGCTGAGAAACTCGACAATTTTCAGCCTACCACAGCCAGCCAGCGTGTTGTTGGTGGCAGTTTTCACGTAAGCTTATCAAACTAATACTTGAGAAACAACAAGTTGGTTGCTACTTTTCAGCTAGAAACAGAGTCCTCTCTTTTGGATCAGTTCTCTATTCCTCTTTCCTCGTCATTTAAGTTAATCTTTTTGCAAATAGAGAACGAAGGAACAGCACTGACCCATGTCAGTACCTGATTCAAGTGAGGGGAAAGAAACCCATTTCAGCTGCAGAGAAGAAACTACACGCTGCTTCTAAACTGCCAGTTACTTAATCAGCCTCATAATTTGAACTTTCCTCTGTGCAAAGTAGACAGACTGAAGTCTGTAAGATGTCCTACCATCCTAAGGGCTTTGATAGATTACAGAACCTGAGCTCATTAAATGAAAAGACTGTATAGTGCTCTTTGGGAAAGGGTCAATATTTTGACTGTGTAGACAGGTAGTGAGAGAGGACTTTGACAAACCATGCAAGTTTAACTTAAGTATGCAATTCTTTTATACAGGTCTTTAATACCTAGTCTGGACCTCAGGCATGTATTGCAGCTAGCACTGGTTTTGCTCATAAAATATGGGTCTACACACTCTGGATGCAGTAGCTCTCTGTGGTGCAAATAAATGCCAATTTGTTTTAGTATTGTAAGTTAGAGATAAGTAGGACTGAGTGAATCAAGGTAAAGGTATTATTTGACAAATACACTTCAGAAAGTACTAATTTAAAAACCTAAACATTTCTATGCTTTACTTGAACCGTTATATTCAGATACAGCATTTTACTGTTGAATCTGCTATCATTATGCAAAAAGAAGTCTATGACATGCGTTTTTCAGACATTTGGAACTATATTTGCAAGAACACGATGTGGGAAATCCTCAACAAACCCCTACAACATTCGCACTTTTTGACCTTGGAAGAAAATAATTTTTGAAATTCTGGTTTGAAGTGACCTCAGAGTCTTAGAAAAGCTTGTGTTTTTCCAGAGACTGTTGCTGATTGGTGTACTGGCAGTCTCAGTTCCCTTTTGAAGATTCTCCTAAAATATGTGCACTATCTAAGCACCCGTTAATCTTTTATTCTTGTGCAGAATCATGTTTCTTTTTGGATAGTATACTCTTAATGCATAGGTTGGTTTGTGGAAAAAAATCATAAACGGTGAATGTAAGGTATTTTAAGGAATAATGTTTTGTTTATATTAACATCATGTCTTATCTCTTCTAGGGTAATAGATGGTTTTACTTGGCTTGATACCCTACACTATGTTAGTATCTTATACAGTGTCATGTATTAAAATCAGTGTAAACTTCAGACAACCAGTTCACTATGAAAAGAGCTGCCATGAATATGCAAGACTAAACATACACTAGTTAGTAATTTTGCCACAGATATTACTCATCTCAGCCCTGCATCGCTTTCCTGTTCCATTAATGAGCAGAATGATGATCTGTAGTCCCCTGACTCCAAAAAGACAGTCCGTGAAGTGAAGCCACTTTAGAAAAAGTTAACAAATATCGAACTTCTTGATTTCTTTTTCCTCCCACCTGTGTTGCATCTTTGCTGTACTTCTGTCTTCATTCATCCAAAGCCAATGAATTGTGTAGCTGATAATGCATATGTATCAACCTGTTCATAATAATTACAGCTGGGATTGCTGTACTCAGTAGTATTCCCTGTTGTCTCCAGTTTAGCAAATGCTGGCTAACAAAAGCCGTATTTAAGGAAAAAAAGAAGCAGACTTATTAAAAATACCTAAATTGAAGCACAGTCTCAATAGAATGCTAAGAGCTTAGGGTATCCTGTAATGCACCAAATGGAAAATAAAACTTTCAGGATTCATCACTTCTGGCATTGAATTACTGTTTAGTAAAACATCTTTCTGGTGTGGTGTATTTTGAGTTTTAAATTGGATTTTGCAAACGCAGGTGGAGTCAATTTTAACAGTATAAACTAAGCAGCCTTTAAAGACTCTGTTAACATAGCTGTAACTTTAGTTTGTTCTGCAAAATATCACATATATTTATTCTCTCTCACCTCCCCATCCCCCAAGTTTCATTTTCAGTATATATGCTGGCATATCATTAATTTAAAGGTGAAGTACAGATTTTATTGATAATTTTAAATTTTTCTGACACGAGTTACTGAAATGTTTCATGTATGGTATTTGTACATACTGACAACAAAAGAAATTACATAATTTTCCTTCACCCTTCCACTCTGTGGAAATTACCAGACTCATAACTGCAAGAAGTAGAGTTTTCCCTAATTCCCTAATATCTAAGAACCATAAATAATAACTATCTTAAACTGTAGGATCAAAAATAAACAGCATGTAGGAGTGTTTGTTCCTTTTTTCCCTTAGCATTAATTTTTCTGTTTTCCATTATTGCACTTTTTTGATTTTTTTTTTTTTTTGTTCGGGGAGTAATTTCTTTGTTGCACGGTTTGTTCTAGTTGTTGGCTTTGTTTGGGTTTTTTTGTAACTGCTGAAATGTCTTTTGATGGTCCTAACTTGCGTTTTGTTTCTCCTAATCCTTTTCTTATTTAATTTGGGCAGCTGTTACATACTAACCTCATCCACTTCACTTGCTGTCCCAACAATTGTTTTTTTAACATCCTTAATAATTTTAAAGAAATTTAAATCTGAAGGGTATTTTCTCGTAAGCTTTGTGCATCTTCAGAGCTAAGTAGAGAGATTCAAATTTGTATGGAATAACTGAGCCAGCAACATCAATTTTCATTGAACTGTCTATCTATTCTCATTGCTAGCCAGTCAGCACAGGCAGCTTGAAGGTACTCATGAGCTGCTTCTTGTGAAGTCAGGCAAAGAAGCTCATACTGGCTGAGGAGCTTCGTCAGAGAAAGAGAAAGTCTCAAATTAAGTGCTTGGGGTGCGATTGAAGATGTATCAGCATTTAAGATCCTTAAAATCTGGGCTTTAGTTTGTCCTTTTCTACGAGACTGTTATAGTAGAGAGTGTTCTGCCCTTACAGACCCACTTAATAGCCAGCATAGTGATTAATTTGAATGTTATCAAAGTGCATTATTTCTCTTTTCCTGTCTGTGTCTGAGAACTTTATTGGATGACATACTCACATGGATCCTAAATCACAAACAGAAAACCATTATCTACTTGGTATTTTAAAAGCAACATTAACAAACCAAAGGATATTTAATAGTGAAATTGAAATAAAAATCAGCCTCTAAACAAACTAAGAGTGTAGCGCAAAAACCCTGAAGGGTGAAAACAGTCACCCAGCAGCAAATAGTTACGGTGTATTTAAAACTGCATGGTGGACAAAAATTCTGTTGGTCTGTATTTTAGTGCACTTGATTAAAAATCCTGTCAATAAATTGACCATAGTGTACGTATCTGTAGAACCAAGTATATAAATGTAGTAAATTCTCTTTTGCAATAGTTGGGTGAACAATTGGGAGTAAGATAAAATTGCCATTTCTTGTTTTTTTGTAGTCTTCCCTGCAGCATGAAAATTATGTAACATAAATATTTTGTTCAGAACAAACTGATACATAACTGCTTTTTCGTTAGAGCAAAAACTTCATGAAGTTTTCCTGCATGAGGAGATGGCTACACACAAGATTTCTTCTTTGAGATTCTCTGCTAAGCTATCTTATTAAGTCTTGAACAAACATAGGGTTGTTTTGTTTCATTCATGTTATGCAATGTTTTGGTTCTCTCTGTCTCTTGTAGTTATATTGTTCTTACCTCTAATGTAATTAAGTTGTATGGACATTTCAAGGACCTTTAGAAAAGGCATAAATACCCGATGCAGCCACCAGGAATAGAAATGAAATTTAAAAAAAAAACTGTGAAGTTTTTAATCACTGTTGTTTATTATTTTTTCTGGTTTTACTTTAATTTTAGTAGGAACTGCACTATTGTTTTGCTATATTAAAGTAGTCAGGTAAGTTATTGGTATCTGAACATAAATTCCATGTAAATTGTACTTTATGTACTTACACCTTTAGCTTCCATGAGGAGAGTGATATTACATAGACTACATAGGTGCTTGAAGTTAGATTAGTCCCATACACTTCATTTCATACAAAATTATGTGCTAATGGAATACTCTCTAAATTTAAAGTGGCTGAGAAAAACTGATGAAAGCAGCCTGATTTATTCATAGGACTCGTGTACGTAATAAATACTAAGAAGTGTATATGACGTTGGAAAGAATTAATTGGTATTTCATTTGCTGCAAATGAAAAATGTATATGAAATACAGATCAATGTTAAATTAAAACTGTGGGTTTGACTGGATTCACTGAGTATTCTTGTAGCCTTAACAGCAGCATACAGCTTTATAGTTCATGCCAAAGAAGGTTTTCAGAAGCTTTCACGGATGCACGAGAACATGGAAAAACTCTACCAGAACTTGATGGGATATTATGCCATTGATCTGAAGAAAGTTTCAGTGGAGGAGTTTTTAACAGACTTAAACAACTTCAGGACAATGTTCATGGTACAATCTGTTTATTTAATGCATTTCTTAGAAATTATTTTTGTAATCTTAGAGTTATTGAACAAACTAAAGTAAATTTTCTTCCTTCTCAAATGTCAACTGATACTCATATCAGAAATTTTAATTTGCACATCCTAAATTCTTAGGACAGCCTAAGGGTAATAGAGTTTTGAATTACTATTTGTGGGTTATTTCTTTCTGAAAGAATTGGAAACTCCTAGTATCAAAGAACGTAGTTTAAAACTGAGCATCTCATGTGCATGTGTAGTGTGAAGGGGAAAAATCTGAAGCTTTTACCTTTTTCGAACATAAATATGTTATCTGTGTAAAAGATGCTCATTATTTACTTAAAAAACAAATATTTTAACAAATATTCTGTATTTATAATGCATGCTCTTCCCATGCAAAATCCAGACTCTAGATTTTATTTTGTTTAATCTTTCATTTGCCTGCAGCACTTGATCAGTGTCAATGTTTATGTCTGTAAGCAGGTTCCCTGCTATGGAAACTCAGAGCTCCTTATCCTGGCCTAAAAAATTAGCATTTTTTCCTCAAACTCAGTCTGTTTCTAAGGGCCTTTAATTTTTGTGACAGTAGATTGTCTAGGACTTTGTTTTATGTGTTTTAAATGCTTACTTTCTTCTTTCCCTTTTAAAAGGATGATGTTTGGGAAAGGGGCTAAGAATGTTTATTTTATTTTAAATATTTGAATCATATTTGAGAAGTAAATATTAGGCTGATCCAGGTAGCTCCTTTTGTATAGAGTTCAGAATGTATTTATAAGCATAATTCAGACTCACTGTTAGTTCAGTTAGCAAAGTTTTGCCTTAATGTCATCTAAAATAGTCACAAATGTGGAGGTTTGCTCTTTCCTTGCATCACAGGCCAGCATGTGCATTTTATATACTAATGTGTGCACATACTAGTTCATCATAAAAGCTTGAGCTATTTTGGAAAACTAATTTTATTTTTCTTTAGGTATTTTTTCAGTCCAAATGGATTTTAATTGTACTTAAGAATTTTAATAATATGGGTTCCTTCCCCACCCCAAGTCTACCAAAATGTAATTTAAGAGTTTTAACAAAAGACCTTTCCAAAAAGTGAGGCAGAAATTTCTCAGCAGGAAATTTCTTTATATATTTGGAGCTGATTATATATGACTGTAAATATTTATCTTAGCGAATTTGAGAATAATCTGCTCATCTCCAAAATATTGCAGGTTCTTTTACTTTTGTCACTGTGGTTCTTCTGGCAAAAAGATGATTAACTTGGAGTTAGAATACATACTCCAGACAAGTCTATCCCTCAATTTAGAACCGCCAAACAAATTTGGGAAAGCTTATGGCTATATAAATACAAATACTTTTATAGAGCTTTTATTTAATATTAGTGGGTATTGCTGTCTTGGTGATTCATAGCTATGTTCAAATTTGGTAAAGTCAGAGGGACAGGAAGAGGTTGTTGATTTTGTGTGGAGGTTGTGATTGTTTTCAGTTGTTTTTGTTTTTAAGCTTTCTTTGCAAAAGTAGTTTTTTTCTCTCAGACTATGAACACTAGGCTGGTAAGCAACTCTTTCTCAATGAAAAAAATTAAAGAATAAAAAGGCAGGTAGTTTATGAATTTATTCATTCTGATAACTGGGAAAAAGTGACTTGTGTCACATCTGGCTACCTGTGATTGCATAGCTTAATTTACTGCCTGTGCTTCTGCAGGAATGTTATCTGAGCATGAGCTTTGTCACAGAGTCTGGAGCAGTGATCCAGCTCACGCATAGTGATCTTCAGAAAGATTTAATTGGTCATTCTGCCATGTACTCCTCATTGCAGCCTGTGGTTATCATTGCAACGTACTTATTTAAGTTGCTTGTATGTTTCCCAGTCTTGTGCAGTTTCACTCAGTCAGTTGTTTTTTTTAATGATTTCAGACGTGTCTGAGGGTGTAGATAGGAAAATATACTACTTTTGTAAATACTGAGAAGGGGTTTTGAAATTCCTATGTCCATCTGTTTAGAGGAAAAGACTTAAAATAAACAAATATTTAGCAAGCATATTGGAACATGAAAAGATTACCAACCCTCTGCTACTTCTAACAGCTAAAAAACTCGAACGAACAGTCTGAGATCAGAATAACTTTGCTTGGCAAGTTACATATGACAAATTTTTCAACATGCACATTTATTATGTTTTCCTAACTTGCTCAGTGCCTGATTTGAAATTCAGGACTCTGATTTCGAAAATGCTAAATGCTATGAAGAAGTTGTATGACTTTAATTTCTCATATTTAATGTCCATCTGCCATTAAAATGCTTTAGAATAAAAATTCTGAATGCTTAGATTCATCTTGAAATGAAGATGGGAAGTAGCGGTTGTGTTCTGCCTTAATTTCCCCATGTTTCTTTGCTTTGTCTGTAAAAGCAGCACCGATACCTGCCCCTGCTTCACAGCAGTGTTATAAAGGTAGATTAATTAATGCTTCAAAACAGATATTATTCATGAGTAGGATAGAAGAAACCTTGAGGAAAATTAATAATTCTGTCTTGCAGAGCACAGTTTTGAAGGCTGTATGAAAAAAGGTGGGTAGATAAGGCGTGAAACCACTTATCATTCAATGACACTAAAAATAATATTGAGTAGCTCCTCGGTTTTGATACTTTTTGCAAAATTTTTTTTAACATGCCTAGCTGAGTTCTGATTTTCAGAATTATTTAGCTTCAGTCTTGATCGCTGACAGAAACAGAAGGTGGTTAGCGTCCTATAAAACTTGACTCAAAAGGCTTTTAAACTTAGTGCTGAAAAATCATTGGATTCTTGAAAAGTCTAAAACTAAAAGACTACTTAAGTCACTGGTAGGTGTGGGAAAGTGAAGTTCAATCTTTCTTGTTGTCAAGCAAATCTGATGATTTACGTACAGTGCTTATCTACTTACAGTACTTTTTCAGTTCTCAGTTAATGAAAATTAAACATCTGGAAATCTGGAGCTATAGTTTTTGAGTTCACAGCTAACTTCAGACTGCATTTTGTACTTCATTGTCATTTAGTGGTTGTGACGTCTGATATTCACATTCTGTGAACACGAAATCTAGAGCACATTTAACTGGTCAGGTCCAACGTATGGATGAAATGCCTTATTTTCAGTACTTTCTTTCCTGAAGCTAAATTCCTGGTACAGTCAGTGGAACATCTTAGGTATTGAACATTTCTGTTAACCCTGTTTCAGTGCTTTCACAGTACCAGAGGCACTGCGAACAGGCTCATTCCTTTCCTCAAAAGCACAGTTTTCTGAAATACAATGAAGCAATTATAGTGTTTCCTCTTCTTGTGTTTGTCTAATTCTTAGAATGTCTTTTAATTGTAGGAGTGGGAGGGAAGAGACCTTGTGTCAATAGTTCTTCTGTCCAAGACAGTGCACTAATCATAGGTCTACAAAAACCTCTTGCTCCAATCAATACTGCGTTGCTCTGCGGTAGAAACATGACTTAGAGAACCAACAGAATAGCAACTAAATAGGAGTGCTTGGTATCCTGGAGTAGTGTCTTAAATGGTATCCAAGACATCATCAGGCTGAAAATTACAGTTATGACATTAAATTTATAGAAGACTAGTGTCTTGTAAGAGAGAGACTGGAGGGCAGTGTGTGATACTCGTAAGCATCCAATTATCACTGGATGTGAAGGTGTGAGCCACTAAATTGAGCCCAGTTGATCAGTGTGATTAGAAAGGAATAGATACCTATGTTTGGATGGCTGCAGTCTGAGACTGAGTCCTGCTGGTATTATCTGGGGGGAAAGAGTAGATGTAAAGTGGAAATTTCCTTGGTCACTCTGTAGGAAAATGTGTAACTTCTGCCAAAATTGTGCTTAAGTCCATTTGAGCTTTGCATAGCAGTTCGTTTTACAGAATGCTGTCTGAAAATGTTCAATTAATTTGTTAAATTAATTTAATCCACAATTCCAGATTTTGTAGCATGCTTCTCACCCCCCTCCTGCAGTATCAAGAAAACTGATAGATGACTTTGGTGAAGACACGGTTTAAGAAGTCCATTTCATTGTTATGTTTCATGATTGAAAGCTTATTCTTTTTCTTTTATCAAAGATAGGTGTTTCCTCACAAGATTTATGTGGGGTTTTTTTCCTTCCTTTGGTCACTGTCATCTATTGCATTACTGTTAGAAACAGTGCCTGTGCAAATCTTACTGTAATCCACATTCATCTGTGTTTTATAGTACTCTCCAATCCATTCTGACATTTTTTTCCTGAGTGCAGGCTGGCCATTTTCCCACTAAAACCATTATGAGACATTAATTTTCCTTACGAATGTATCTCTGCCTCAGACCTTATGAAAATGTTAGCCATTTTGTAGGAGAGGACACTTTGATCTGTTGTGAAAGATGAGATTTTGTGTGTAACTGCATTCTGAAAAAAGACACTTTCTGCATAAAGAATAAGTGCATGGCACTTCAGATTTAGGGCAAGCCACAGCAGAGCATTGAGAATGTACCAGTGTACAGAGCTAATACTGAAATAATGAAAAGGTAATCCTTAAATAGCTTTGTTAAAAATTATTGAAAGCTTTCTTACTTAATAACTGACTATACAAAATAATGATTTAAAAACTCTCAAACTCTTAGTTCTGTTTTGCTTTCATTGGAAGCTTTGGAGTAATTCAAAATAAACAATGTTGTATGGATATTAACCAGAAAACAAAAATTTATAAACCCAATGCATTAATGCATGTGTGGATAAGAGCAAGAAAAATGTACAGGTAAGTCACCCAAGCAGCCTCATTTTTCTTGGTATAGTGGCAGCATGAGAAATAATGTATCTTGAAACTATTCTAGAAATACAAATAGTAACGTAGTTACAGTTTTGTAAAAGCAGGTGGTTTAGATACTTCCTACGTTAACTTGAGCATTTTTAAGCTGTAGTTCTTGCTGAATTTATAGTCTCCATTTGGAGCTAATTAGTATGCGTTTAATGTACTTGTTCTGAATTTTCTTACTCTTCAGATTATACTAAATATGGAATGTAAAATATTAATTTGGCTTGATAAATTAACGTTCTTTAGGAGATGTGATTTTAAAGCTTCTTTGTTTTTTAAGGTCAGCTTTGTTTTTGCTAAGACTTTAGTTTTAATGGAACTCTTACTTCTTTTCACAGCAAGCAATAAAGGAGAATATGAGAAGACGAGAAGCAGAAGAAAAGCAAAGACGTGCTAAAATAGCTAAGGAGAAAGCAGAAAAAGAAAAGCAAGAGAGGCAGCAGAAGAAAAAGCGCTTGCTAGAAATGAAAACAGGTAAGTAATGTGGAAAATGAGTTTTATTTAATCTTTTGCTGGAAATTAAGCTGCTATTTTTTCATTATCTGACTGTTCTATGAGAAAAGACAGAATGAGTGATTTTGACTGATGACAGTTTACAGCAAAGAGGTTCTTCAGTTTTGTTTTATTAATGAACTTCTCTGATTACCTCTTTTCCTCAGTTGTTTTAGCATTCATAACGCTGCTTTATGTTTTTCCATCTGAACATATTATACCTTGTATGACCAAGTACAAGTTCAATTATGGTTGGAACCCCTGTCGTTATCTGAGAAGAGACATTTTCTAAATCACAAAGCCATTTTATTTATTTTAACTAAGTTTACTTATTCATTTTTTAATTATTTTATGAGATTAAGCGTTTCCTGAAGTACTCTAGATTTTTCTTTGAGTATGTCAATTGTTATAATTGTTATTTCAATAAGTCCCTATTGAAACACATTAAAAGAAACCTCAGCCATGTTTTTTTAAGGTTACTCATTTACGCTGTCTTGTCTTTGGTACCAAAAAAGGTGGCAGGCACTATGAGTTCTCTGTTACAGAAAAAGATGTCAGATGATACTCTATACTGCTATATTTTATCCCCGAATGAACTTCTGGAATCCTTTGGAATGGTACATGACTTACTGTGTGAATTATCATGAGCTACTCATTTCTTTTCTGAGCCGATCTTGTTAAACAGTTCTCCGCTCAAACCTTGGTTCTACACCTTTGGCATAAATGATTATCTGTCTCTTCCATGTCTCACTAATAGCCGGAGTAGGTGTGTTTAGTTCCAGAGAATCTTCAGACCAAATGTTTTTGATTTATTTTCATAAGAACATGCATGTCTTGAGATACGAGACTAAAGCTTTCTCTTAAGATGGGAAACTGGGCAGCTGCTCTATGAACACAGAATTTCTTATTCTTTAGAAGTAAATTCAAGACTCAATCAGACAACTACCAGTGACAATCTTTTTAAAGCTCACAGAAGGCAGAGAAGGCTGTAGAAGACCAGGAAAGGGTAAAACTGGTATTTGTATTCATGCATGAGAAAGTTTAGATATTCTTCTCTCAGATGTATTGTATATAGTTGGTAGTGCTTTCAATGGAAAATTGTTAGTCTTTCAGGGAAAATTGAAGCTCCTCTCAAGTCCTGTTCTGAGGATTTCTGAGTCATATAGCCATGTGCCTATGTAGGCTTCTCATTGTTAAACCTACTGCTTCATCTAATGTAGCCATAAACTATGTACTTGTCATCTAGAGATCAGCTAAGTCTTTGAGTAAATAACTGCCTTGTGTCTTAGTTTCTTTTGTTTTTTTTATTAAATCATAAGCTTAGTTGCTGCTTCTGTTCTTAATGTAAAGCAGTCTTTTCAAAATGCCTGAAGTTGTGTTGTGACCGTTAATTGGCCATCAGTGCCTTGTTTAGGATTTTGGAGCTGCTGCCTGGGCCCATGATGTTCAAAGCCTGAGCTGCTCTCCAATGCTTAAACAGGACTTATGTGATCATCCTAAGCTTGTTTTGCTAACCACTTGTCTCATTTAGAACACAGACATTTAGCCTGTCCTAGATTCTCCTTTGTTCTTGAAGTCCTTTTCTTTGTGTCTCTTCAGCTTTCATCTGCTTTTGCAAGTTATTTGAGGGTTTTATTGCCTGCGGTGCCACCTTCTGCTACATAAGATGGTTTCATTTTTTCGCATAAAAATAACCTACATACTGTTGTGAAATTTTTAGCTTTTTTGGGGGGTATCGGTGACTTTATTTTTTGAGTTCACAAAACCCTAGGGTCTTAAAGAAATATGTAAAAAAACATAGATTTTATGAATACCTGCGAAATATTTGAGTTGAACCAATAGGTTGTGTATAGCACAAGTATCACAACTGTATCATACCAGATTTGCCTGGCACTATACAAAAGTATTAAAACAAAAGGAAGATACTGAATTAAAGGTAACTCCTGACTTTTAACTTAAACTACTCTGGGGAGGATAGTTCTGATTAAATACAATCATTTCTTCACTAGTAATTGTCATTTACTGCAAACATGAAATCTGAGGTGGTCCTGCAGTATACCAGCTATCTTATGAACAGCAGTAGTCTTCCTTAGCCTGTGTTGTGCCTCTGATATACAAATGCCAAATTAACCATCTAGATTGCAACTTATACTGTCATTGTACTTCAGGCTGCCTTTGAAATACTGTTACACCAAGTTCAGGGTTGATATTCTCATTTTCTAAAATTAGATAAATACATATGGTGTGTGATAAGTCTTCATGAGGTTTTCAGTTTGATTTTTTAAATATTTTGGATATAAATGATAGTATCAATAATGTGTAGATAGTAAAATTTATGTAGTGCTTTATAAATATGTAGTACAGCATCCTTTTAGAAAACTTTAACATTTTAGGTAGGCTTTATAATATAAATTTGGACCTCTGCTAATAAGACCATAAGTTTTTATTATTTATATGGAATCGTTTGACTTACTCTTTTGCAAGTACTTTTTTGAGATTTGGACCTGAAGCCATTGCCAGTTTTAGATCTCTCTAAATTGCAGTTTGCCTAAATTGTCAGTCTTCACTTTGCATCTTAGTGGCACTTCTGTGTCCTAATGATCACAGCTCAAACGGTTCGCTGATATAAAATGGTTGAGGGTCTTAAGTGTGCGCAATAAAAGTAACAGCTCCTTATTTTCCTTTCAACTGCATCCTAGCTTGAAAAGTATGTGGAATTTATTAAAAATTTTAAATGCCTAAGCAGTGGATGATATTTGGTGTTTTGAAATTTATGATAATAAAATCTGTCCTCTAAATACTCTTTGGGATACGCAGTGATATTCATTACGAGATGCTTTGTCAATAAGATTGCTTTACTTGCTTCTGTGAAGCCAGTTCAAACTATAACATACCCTTCCAAAGGTAAATAGCTAGTGGAAGGGGATCGTTATGTAAATGCCACTTGTCTGCATACTATTAAAATTCAGATACATACTTTCTCATGTTGTTCAGATTCTCAGTAGAGAGCACACCAATCAATTATTTTGATCTTATCACAGTGTAAAGAATTCTATAACGGTGATAACAGCTAAATTTATTGTAATATAATTGAGAACTCCATCATTGTGGCGTCTTCATTGTTTCTTACTTTGATTACTATTTAAGTAACAAGCGACTTTCATCAGTGGTTATTTACAAAGGCTGCCCTTTCTTATGCAAAAACAGCAAAGGGATGCCAAAAATGTTGTCTTAAACGTCTGGTTTTCAATCTAGAGTATTAGGTTTTTTTCAGTTGTGTTACTCAGTTTCACTTTTATCACAACTAACTGGTTTTAAATCTATGTTCCAGTTCATTTAGACAGTTATGAACGTATTTGAAGTCAATTTTGCAGTATTTTTTTTCATAGGTTCTATCTTGTTTATCTCACTGTGGAAAAAAACATTCATGTCTCTCAAACTTACCAAGAGTGTTTTAGGTTTTGATTCTTCAAACTTTTACTACTTTATTTTACTGTCTGCTAAGTTGTGCAATAGGAATATTTTCCTTAGTTCTATAATGTTCTGCAAAACAAAAGGATGCTATGGATCTCAGCACTGACAGTTTAAGCAATCAAAATAGTAAATATTATTAGGTGATTAAAATTCAGATTCCAATAGATTAAATGCTTGCCTTTGGCATAAATTAAAAAAATCCTCAAACCTACTTATATTAGTAGGTACTCTGAAAGACCCTGTTTTCCCTGCCTGGCTCAAGTTCTTAAGGCCTCCTTTTTATTAATTTCTTCTCACCCGGAGAGAAGAATCAATGCTTCTTAATAGTATTCCTTTCCTCTGAGGAAGGACAGCAAATGTCGCAGATTATAAAAATCTGCTGATGATCCATTACAACTGAGATGATGTCAGTAGTTTCTAACATATATTGATGATTTGTGGTTTTTAAATGCCTGCTGGGCTACATTCCTAAAACACAAGATACATTTAGACATATGTTTTGTGCAACTGAAATTACTGTGAAGGGGGCAAAAGATCTGATAATCTACATATGAAGAAATCCTGAGGGTATAATATTAATATCCAACAACTGGTTTGTGTTAAGGGCTCTTGTCTCTAGAGAGTTTCCCCTTTTGAAATTTCAAGCACTCCATCTCTGTTAATCCCTGATGATGATAACTCCTTCTGGTTGTCCCATGGCTGCCTCCACTTAGCTTCAAATTGGACCTTCTTCACCAAAAGGATTCCTGAGGTCATTTTTGTTGTTTAAATTTGTCCTTAAGAATTATTTTTATTATAGGGCGGTGGGGAATAAATTTTTTTTGTAACTCTAAGGAGTGTAATTTATTCCTTTTCTATTAAATAAGAAGAAAGAACTGCTGGACCTTATAGAGTTACTCATGCTAATTCTTAGTGGGGAGTTGACAGTAAGATCACGACAAGCCGGCAGAGTAGATCTAATTTTGCTTTAAAAAAGGCAAAATTTGCTTAAAAAAAGGCCTGTATATGACAAACAAGTTGTGGCAGACACTGACCACAAATCCACTGGAAAGGAGATGTCACCTGATATATCACTAAGTATGGAGGTTGTTTTTCAGCTGCAATTTTATTTTTATTTTGACAGTTAAGTGTAAATCTGGGTGTATTTCTGAGAACAGATGTTCCCTCAAGGATAATTGTCACATTTCTACTTGAAAATGATGCAGTGAATGATAAAATACAGGTATGCTCAATTTAAAGAAAATCTGGCCTGAAAAACAATGTGTGATGCATCTCAGAAGCCACAGCAACAGACGAAAAACAGCAAAAGCTCATCAAGTCTCACACTTGGATGTTCAGGGAATTAGATGGTTTCAGTAAAAAAAAAAAAAAAAAAAGAGAAAAGTAGAACTGATTTGAATGTGTATTAATTAAAACCTAATGACTAATAGTCACAAGTCATGTTCTAACAAGATCTCAAAGGTGCTAAATCTTCTGAAGCATGGAAGTGTAGTTCATGCGCTTGTTGGCAACCCATGGGCTCAGTATGAAGCAGCTGCTATTTGTCTGTAGCAAGTAGTAGCTCCAAAAGAACAAGATGTTTTGAAGAAACATTTCTTTTTACTTCTGAAAATTTTACATAGAAGTGGAACCTTTGGAGATAGTAGCTGAAAGGCATTTGTGAAACAGGTTTGCACAAAGCCCCTGAAAAAATAAATAGCAACTGTATTTGAGACAGAGAGAAATAATGAAAACAAACAGGGCTGTGAAAAAAATAAGGGTCATAAAAATAATGTCTGTACACAAATATTTTCCTAGGACTTGTCACTTATGTTGTAGCAGTAAAATTTCTAAACAAATATGAAAAGAATGCTGCAAGCTTAAAATGTCATTACCCTGGGAAAAAGAAATCAGTCTCTCAAGCCGTATTTGGGATTAAGAGCTCTAACATTTATGCAGATAGTAGGTTTTGGTTTGAGTAAGCATTTCATACTCCAAATACTATCTCACATCTCCTCCATAAGGAGGTAGACATCAGAGCTCTCTTTAAACTCCCACTCCTGTTATGTGCAAATGCTTCTATTTTTTTTTTTATTTCTGAATCATCAAAAGTTTCATTTCTCAAGTTGCAGAGGAGAGGATGAATAAATATCCTTACTAAAGTATCAGTGGGTATGCTTTATTTTTACTTTCCTTAGTCCAAGGTTGTAAAAGAGCCCAGAACCTCCTCTGTCATTGTTGGAAAGCTAGCAGAGAAGAAGGTCATATTTCTGGCTCTTCCTTCAAACTAAGTCTACTACTGCTTCTATTTCTATGTTGTACACTGTGACGCTTATCTTCACTCGACAATACCTCAGTGGTTGTACAGAAGTAGAGTCTCTTTACTGCATACAAAAATATTCTTGCTCTGAAGCTTGCTGACAGAAGTTACTTGATTTCTCTGGCAGCTTCTGTCCATTGAACGCTATTAAATGCAAGTACAAAGTCTTTTAATCACAAACTGCTAGAAACCAAGAGATCATTCTAGAAATATCATTATGTGTTTATCTTGTCCTTTCTATAGATGTTTGTTATTTCCTACTGCACAGGGGATGCAGGGCTAGATAGACCTTTGATCAGATCCCCCTGGGTATTGTATATTTTTAGCCAACCAAACAAGAAGGATCTTGCCCACCCAAAGCTGTCTGAAAGTCTTAGAAGACTGAGCTTAGTCAAAGGAATCCAGTCAGAATTTTTTCACTCTCTGAGTGAGAAATTATTTAACTTTTAAACTTTCTTCAGCCTCTCATCCCTGTAGCACTGCTGACAGTATGAATGATAATTGTGTATGTTTTCTGATTTATCGGTTGTTTATAAATTTGAATGGAAATAGTCTTTCGTTGTGCTCAATGAAGTCCTTCAGAGGCATACAATAACCGAGAGACTAGATGCTCAGATACACCCCCCTACACATATATTCAGCTAAGGTATTCTTATAAGAAGCTATGGTCAGTTAAGAATACTTCTAGAATGGTTCTAATTGCTTTATAAATGGAATTGTAATTGATATGTCTCAATAGTAGATTATTTTTATCCCCTTTGTGAAACAATGCTAATGAAAATACAGATTTTGGGCTAGTCTGAAAAACAGATTATTTGCATTCTTGTCAGTGTTGTTGGAGTTAGAGCTGTGACATGTAAAGAAAACAGAAAAAATTATTAACAATAAAGCTTATTGGCTGACTTTTAATATGTAGAAGAAACTTCTCAATATAGCTGCCCTATCAAAACTTAATCTTGGATAACAGTGCATGAGGTTGGTCTGGTTTAGTTATGAGTGCTTAAATATAAGTAACTAAAATGTGGTATTCTGCTTAATTTAGCAGTTTTATTTTTCCACTTAAAAAGGTAAAGTATTTGTAGTGAAAAGAAAAATTTTTATAGAACAATTTTGTCTTTAAACTGTCTTTAAAAAATACTATCAGGTAATGCAATGTGTAGTACTTTACTAACATATATTGTTTCATTGGAGAGAGAGTAAGAGTGTACGTAGATAAATCATTTCATTTTCAGAGTGCTATGTAGTGTTTCCATGGACTTAGTGGAAAGGTAACATCTTTTTTATTGTAACCATGTTTAGAGTTTCCGCTGTAGATGGACAACCTGTTTTAGTGTTTTACTGCTCTTAACAGGAAAAAAAAAAATCAAATCTTGGGTTTGGATGCAATTTCTTGCAGTCCAATTAGTGCTCATTGCCTCCTATCCTGTCTTTGGTCAACTCTGAGATGAGTCTGCTCAGTCATCTTTACTGCCTACCCAGTTCCACATCAGGTATTTATACTTTTGATAAGATCCTCCTGAGCATTCTCTTCTCTAGGCTGAACAACCCCAGCTCTCTCAGCATGTTATATCACAGATGCTACGGTCTGTTGATGACCATCGTGGCCCTGGACTGACTTTGCTTGGGTATGTTTGTGTTCCCCTTGATCTGGGGAGCCTGAACTTGGACCCAGCACTGCAGATATGTCTCGCCAGTCCTGAGTAGAGGGAGGAGGATGACCTCTTTTGACCTGCTGGCAATGCTTTTCCTTGGTCGTGTTTGCCAAAAAGGCACATACTCAATATGTTGTCCACCAGAATCCACAATTATTTTTTTTTTCTAAAGCTGCTTTCCAGCTGCTTGGCTGCCACCTTCAGTGGTGTACGGGGTTATACCTCACCACATGCAGATCTTTTGTTGAATTTCATTAAGATTCCTGTCAGGGCATTTCTCCAACTTGTCAGGGTCCCTCCAAATGGCAGCATGCGTCAACCATTCCTCTGAGTTTTGCACCATATGCAAGCTTGCTCAGGGTGCACTCTGTTCCATCACCTGAGTCACAAATTAAGAGGTTACTATACTGACCCCAGGATCAAATCTTGGGGTATTCCACTTCAAAGAGCATTCTGTTTATTTGAATTCTATTTATTCTTCTGTAAGTCGAGTTTACCTTTGGAAAACTTTCCAGGGATCTCTCTAGAAAAGCTTGCTGTAGCAAACTCCTAACTCTTTACTGGATCTGAAATCAGTATAAATGATCTTGGATAATCTCAGTGGAAAATGAGTTTACAATGGATGTGTTTTGCTGTCACAGAAAAAAAAATGGATTTTGTAGACTCACGTTAACATCAGAAATTAATACATTTTTATCACAAAATTCAATATTAAGATGGTTTCACAATCAGTCTGATTACTTAAATGGGAAGTTGTGATCCAGTTGAAATGCAGAGATAAATACCTTACATCACTGAATTCTTTTTGTGTATCTGTGGTACAGAACCACCTCTAAAACTACAATTTGCCTTTGGGGTTTGTGATCTGATTTATTTTCTGGAAGTTAAATTGGTGTAATTACCAACCTTAATTTCAACAACAGGCTTGAAGGGGTCATCTCTCTTTCATGTTTCATGAAAGATGAATGCTTAATATGCATTTCACTTGTTTTGAGGTCTTTGAAACTTGGGGCACACATTCATTCATATGCTCAGAGTCAAAATCTATTTGTGTACTATAAAAGCAATTTATGACAATGTCATGATGGAACAATTTCAGCAAAAGCAAACAAGATGGTATGAAAACCACTCTCCTCAGATGGAAGATTTATGGAGAGGTTGCATCAGTCATTAGGGGAAATCATGCCTTTTTATAGCACACTTGCCTAAGGCTCTGTAGCACTAACAAAGACTTAGTACCCTTATGTTGGGCATCAGTAAGAACTGTAACTCTTCTGATTCTGGTCTAGACTGTTTATGTGATCCCTATGAGGTATAGTCACACGTTTTGCTTTTGGGAAGGACTGATATGTGTCTTTTGCCTGATGTTCACCACTGAGGAAAGACAAGTGAATAGTGATATTCCTGGCAGAAGCTGGATTTAATACTTGTTAAATCTAAAGGGAACTGTCCCTTATCCAAGGCACACTTAGTAGCTGTTTATGCTTTGCATCTCTAAATCAGAAATTTTCTTTTCCTTACTGCAATGTAAGAAGGTTCTTGCAAGGCTTTATCATGTTTTAAAGAACCCCTGTGTTCTGTTACACGTTACGGCTCTAGTCTGTTGCGCTGTTATTGATACTCACTCTGATAGCCTTGTATTCCTTCACTCACCTATCAATGAAGATTATCTGATTGGTGCTGTGTCCTTTACCAGAGGAAGTTCAAAGCCTTAGAGTGAGTTCAAGCTAAAGTCTGTATATGCTGTGCATTTTCTGTACAAAGGTACCACAATTTCTGTGTAACTATGTGTCTGAATTTCGTAGGAGGGAAGAGTCTGCGTTTATGTGTTTACATTTTTAAATATTTTGAAAGCTTTTCTTCTCTGGACTTTAAGCTTGCTTTGTATTTTTATGTTGACAATGTAAGAGCCTTCATAAAGTCATCTGACCTGTTTGTGTATAAGGCTGAGAGGTATAGAAATTGTTATGTGTCCGTCCTATGAACACTTTACAGAATCTGACCGCTGAAGACTCTGTTTGAGAGTGGAAAGGTAGAACCACTTCTAAAACACTGGAGCTTGGTCCTGCATTGATGGCTTAAATAATCTGGTCTACTGTTCTGCTCGCTGAAGCTAGTGTCGCTCAACACTATTCTATTGTTAAAGCTTTCCTCTTGTGACATTGTTCAGAGAATGGAGACCGTTAGACAGCTGAGTGTTGCTTTGTAATCTGTACTGGTCAAAATCAATCATTATACAAACATACTGGACCTTTTATGATATCTTGAAAGCCAAGATAACAATGTTAAAAGTTGTGTGTGTCTTATTCTCTTTTTTCTCATGTGAATAGTATGGAAAAAATCTTTTGTCATTGTCCCAAGCCTGTGAGTCAATTGCCTCAGAAATGTTTGTACATTAATGAAAAAGATATGAGGTAGCTAAACCTGGAAGAAGGCTACCAAGGGATTAAATTTCACTTGATCAAAAAATGGATACAATGTATTTTACCTGAATCATGTCCTGAGCTGGGGAAAAAAAGTCAACATTTTCTATTCTAGTCAAACAAGAACAAAAAAAGTATTCACTCTGATAATACTGAATTGTGAGATCAAGACTTAATTCTTCAGACAAAAAACCTCAGATTCAATAGCTTCCACACTTCAGCTTTGGTTTTGAATTGTATAGAAAGCTTGAGTGCTATCAAGATATCTGGAGTTACTTTGAGGATTATATAAAATGAATTAGCAAAGACTGAAGTTATGATAACTTGATGAGTAGCCCCCTCCAGTTTTTGAATCCTTTTACTTCTGTTACGGCTATGAAATATTACGGTCTGTTCTAAATGTATCCATTTGTCCCAATTGTACAGTTTTATTTTCAAATGTGGCTTAGTATTCAGCAGTTGGCTTTAGGATCTGATCCTTTCCATTACTCTTTGTATTACTTACAGTGTAACATAAAGCTGTTTGTAATTGCAGTGCCATAAAGTAGATCTCAGTGGAAAACAACAGTTGAAGCCTCTGTAGATAAATCTCTTAACTGTACAGACTGAGTAGCCAACATCAACAAAAGTAATGATAAAGGAATCTTGGTTTGGTTTTTCCAAACATAGTTAGTATTTTTGCATTTTAAAAAAACAGATTTTTTTTTTTTTGAGGGAAGTAGTTGAATAAAGCTTTGATGCCTTGAAAGAGGAAATAGACACATTAATGGATGATTTTCTCCTGGTAATCTGAACTTGTGGAGTATTAGTGTTGAGTGTGATGTTTTGGTTTATATTGGACAGATGCAGGAGAAATGTAAAAATGAAGCATTTTTCATTCAAAGTAATGTTGTTACACCACTCATTTTAAAACCATATTGCTAATGATATTCATGATTCTGTGTCAATGGACTACATATGTTATTTTTTCCTTAATAAGTGCAAAAAGCGTGGAAGTCATTACCAACTGCAGTATCTGGTGCTATCATCATAAGACATGTTAAAGTTGCACTGTAAAGCTTATGCTACTCAGTGCAATAAAGGAGAAGAGTCTCTAATATTCTTAACATTTTTAAGATGTACTTATGAAATTATGCAGTTTATATCTGACCTGGGACTGAAATGTCAAGGGCAAAACTTCCCAGCTATTTTGCCAAGTTTACATCTTTAGATAGTACTTAAAAGACAGTTGTATGAGTTTTAATTAGGTATGATACTAAAAAATATTTAAATCTCCTATTCTGCAATTGAAGGAAAAGAGATCATTTAGATCATAAAAGGGTATCTTTCTCAAAGGAATTATTGTGGGCTATGTAGCTATCTTCAAGCCAACTGAAATTATTAGTTCTAAGATGTCAAAAGATTGATACACTTGACTAATTAGGAAGCCAGTTGGGACTGGTGAGAGCACTGTGCAGCAGCTTGTGAAAGCCGATTTAAAGGTCCCATAGGAAGTGTTAATATTGAACAATATTTGTGACTCTTATACTATCACTGTAGCAATGTTGTATGCAGTTCTCCCAGGGCAATTTAAAAGATTTCTATAATACTGTGTGGTGCACTTTTATTTCTTAAACTTTCTATCATTTAAACTTGGATGGTATTAGAGATAGTATGAATATTAATACTAAGCTATGTAATTTCATAGAAGATGTCACAGGCAATTGTTGGCATAGGCATCAAAAACCAGAATCTGGAGCCTAACTAAAGATGCAGAAGTTTGAAAAACAGGCTTTGTGTGTTTTGTGTATATGTATTATTAGCTATGAATGTTTTTATTTGCGGTGTTTAACTTTTTTCAATACATCCATGCATACAGGAAAACTACTAGAGGAGTTCTCTAATTCAAATTCCTATATATGCTCCATTTATTTTTCTGTTAACTATTTTGCAAGTCAATGGAAACACTAATCTATAATCCAGTTTTGACTAAAGTATATTTCAGATAAGTATGAAAAACAGATAGTGCCCATAAATATGTTACAGCTATACCACAAAAAGCTGTGGGTTTGCAGTATTTCTATTCCATTATTTAAAATCTTTTTTTTTATTTGTTTGATGACTCTTTTTATAGCATAGCAGATAATGCACCGAGATTTTTTTCTACTGAAAACTGTTAAGGTTTTGAAGTTACTATGAAATCCATAGTAGTCTTGGATAGACTTTAAAGGAAAGAGATGACATGCTGAAATAGGATTGAATTTTTTCTTCTGTTATTCCTGCTTCCTAAAACAAAGCTTATGAATTCTTTTCCGTAAACACTTGTGGTATCATTTTGGGGACTGCGATATTATCCAATCTTTTTTGAATTACTGTTACTCAAAATGCTTATAAACTTTCCTTCAACACTCATATACTTTAATGTAACTAATGGCATCACTTTAGTGTGGAACTGAATGTTTTCATTCCAGACATGAGTATTTTACAGAATTACATGACATCAGATGGAGAAAGTTAAACAAAGCAAAACAGCTAAAAAGCCCACCACCAAAAAAATTGAGGAAGCTGAATACATAATCTAAATAATAAAAACAAAATAATTTTCTGAATACAAATATATATGTAGAATTAGAAGAAACTAAAGAATGGGTAAAAATGCAAGGAAAAGGAACAGAAACACTAAATGTAGTTTGTAATGCAATTGTAGAAACTCGGCTTTTAAAATAAAATACTTTGGTCCTTCAATAAATAGTAAAGTAGTTGATGGTGTAATGAGAAAATGACAGCAATGTTTATGAAAATTTAAATTTGAGTGAATGTTGAGGAACATGTGTTATAAGCTTTACATATGTTTATATGTGTATTTGTGTAGAATTTTTGCATATAGAAACTCTTGTTATTTTATGAGGAGGTTACCACTAAGTGACTTTAAGTTATATTTGAAGGATACTTTTCTATAATTTGTGGACTGGAAAGCTGAAATTTTGAGTAAATAGTGATTTTTTTTTTTAATAGTGATTTGCATATCTTGGTTTCCAAAATGTTTTGTCTCTTTTTAGTACGCTTTCCTTTTCTGTTTTTAAATTATATCCAGTCTTAGACTTCTCAGAAACTAAATTAGACTCAGCTCTTGACTTAGCAGTAGAAATATGAAAGTGAAAATGTTGTTTCCAGAATGTCTTGTTCATGATACATCCCATGCTGGTTTGACAGTACTTTGCCAGACCTTCTTCTCTGAAACTTTGACTGGTTTTGTCTGAATTATTTTCTTCCGTTGAAACCACTTACCTTAAAAAGATGCTAGAATTCTTCAAAGCTTATTGAAAGATGGAATTTCTTTAAAGAAGAGAAACAAATAGAAGTAGTGTTGGAAAGCAACATTTCCCATAATAATTTTCCCCCATATTCAGGTCTGGAAGGTTGCCTTGCTTCCTCACTTGTAGTCTAGAACTTTCAAGATCCCTTCAGTTAGTGTTATGACATCTCATTCTACCCATCAGCTATATTAGATCTTGATATCAATATTCACTGTTGGCAATAACTACAGAATCATGTGATGTATCTAACTGTATCCATGGTGTGTGTTGACCTAATGACTTCTGCCCAGCAAGGTACAATGAGATATCTATCATGTAGTTCTTATTGCTCTGTGGTGATTTTTTTGTTGTATAGTACATCCCTGGAGTTGTGTTCTTTTTTCTCCAAGGCATAAACACAAGGGGTTAACGAGGTTCAAAAATTTAATATTTTTCTGATGTGTTTATTTGAGGAAATAAAAGTAAGCCATTTAATGCTTACATTTAATTATATTCTCACAATAACATCCATATTTTAGTGGATACTATACATACATGCGTAGTGTGATAAGTAGCATTTTCCTGAACTGAATCAATTATTTACTATTGGCCAGAGGTTATTAAATATGTACGGAAAATGGCTTTTGGTTAAAGCTACTTATGGATGTCACTCTATATCCTATCCAGTTCAATATTGTTCACTCAGCTTCCTGCTGAGAAATGATTTCAGCTTTTTATAACAATAACTGAAGCAATCTCTTGTCTAATGTAGCAAATCATTTAAGGGACAGGTATTGAAACCTGACATGAAACTAATTTGAGTTGGAAAAGGATGCCAAAATAAAAATATGAGTGAAATGTCATTTCACTTAAAATTATGCTTGACTCTCAGAATGGAGAAAGAGGAACATCAAATGAGTGGAATAAAATTTGGCCTAGTTCAATGTATAGAAGATCGAACCTGTTGTGATTAACTTCAGGAGAGCAGTTTGTGAATGTAAAACCCAGGTCTAAGTTTGAAGTAAATATTTTTTGTAATACCATCATTATTTGTTGTTATTGGGTTTTATTATTATTTATGTTTTGATATTGCTATCATAACCTAGAGGGCTCTTTCTTTTTTGTACAGAAGGTGAGGAGACTGGAGTGATGGATAGCCTGTTGGAAGCCTTGCAATCAGGTGCAGCTTTTCGAGATCGTAGGAAAAGGATACCGAGGTCTAAAGGTGAATATTCTGTTTTACGTTGTTTTCCAGAGAACGTTAAAACCTTATAGGTCCAGTGCTCTAGAACTTAAATGCGATCAAGTTTAATTATTTTTTGCACTGATGACTTTCAGGGATGTTCAAGATGTTTTGTTGGTGTCAGTAGCAATTTAGAGATTAATTTACTGAATTTAGCGTAGGCTGATTATTGTGACAAGAGTCTTTGATACAGCCACATGTGCTTTTACGGTTTATAGTTGAAGGGGGGATGTAAAACTCATCCTGCCCCTTAAGTGAATCAGATTATTTCACTGGTGTATTTAACTGTCACTTTACTTCTAGGAATATCTAACTTCTAAATTATTCTGCTTTGTAATGTTGTTATTACAATACTTCAGTAACTTTCAAAGATGTGCTTTACTTCTATTGTTTCCTTGGTTTTGCAGACATACCACAAAATCTCAGTCCAACCACACAACGGCTTGTGCTGAAAGCTTGTAACCATGGTAATGAACGATATTCATGAATTGCATGCTCTTCTTAACTTATGTAGTTGATCTGTGCTTTCAAAATGCTACTGTGATTTCTTCAGGTTTCTGCATTAGTGGAATAACGGTATTGGAACCTGCTTTTTAAGAATTACCTGAATATTGCATCCTGAAACTATACTTACTGATTACTTTGCAAAGCTATTCTATAGTATCTTTTGTGGGTGTTTTATTTATTTAAAATTTTATTATGTTTTTAAATGTAGTATTTTTATAATCCTTGAGAACAATTATGTAGGGATTTTTTTTAATGAATTTTGGAAATAAAATAGAAGCAGAGATTGTAGAATGTTTTAGATGTTACTCAGTGATTATGACACCAAAAAAGAAATATTTTTGCATTCATTCATTCACTTTGTCTTGGTTTTCTTGATACTATAGCTGGAATGGTTTAGGCTATCATTTACCACTATAATTCAAAAATGATGTTGTATCAGCAAAATAATAGTAAATTAATCAGATACTTCATGGCAAAATATTTCTTCAAATTTTGGGCATGTCTTATGCATGTTTAGTCGTAAACTCCTGAAGCGTCTCAGTAGCACTTATTCATATGTGAAGATTTACAATGAGGGCATGGGAGCATGTTAGCTTTGTTTGTTAGACAATCTACTGAATATTAATATATTATCCATGTTTTAATTAAGCTTGAGGATTCCAGAGTGACTGTTCTCAGTGGCTAGTGGTTTCAGGAAGAGGTTTATGTATATAGTACACTTGTTAAAGGAAAGTTCTCATTGAAACTTGGAAAAAAAAAATCCCCTTTCTAATTTTTTTAAGCAGAATATTTTATTCTTTGACATTTAAATGCACTGCAGAGTTTATAAAGCAGGTGCCATCAAAATGATGATATTAATTATGTCTCATGTTTAAAAGTGTCTATAGCAAATAAGTAATATACAGAATTTGGCCTTATTAAACAAAATTTAAACAAAATAGAGCTGGAACTTTAAAGGTAATGAATTCACTTATAGGAATTGGCTCAAAGAGGAATCGAGTATAATTTGACAGGTGCTTGTCTAGCACATTGATATTTTAATAATGACTACAGAGTAGATAAGAATTTATCCTATAAGTGTTTCTGACTGTAAAAACAATTATGTTGAATATTGCTTCTTTTCAATTCATTATATTTATCTACCTAGCTGTCTGTGGACAGACAATGTAGTTTCCAATTTTCAAACTACGTTTGGACAAATATTAGGGCCATGTTTTCCTTTCAGGTTAAAGAAACCCACCAAAACCTCCTCATGATTTTAATTCTGCAAAATCTTAGTCTAACCTGGAGACCAATTTGTATGTCAGAAGCATATAATTTGGTACTGAAATTTGAAGTTCAGACATTTGATTTGGAGAGAAGAGTAAAAATTAACTCAGGAGATTTGTTGTTGTTTTTACCAAAGTGAGTTTTTCCATAGAGCATTTTGAGACTATCTGCTTCTAAGATATTTTAAAATTAGTACAGATTTTCTTTCACCTGTCTTGTTAGCTCAGGAACAGGATAATACAACTCTAGACCTGCCTTTAAGGATTTCATTAGTATGTTTTCGATTTGCTGACTCTTGCCATAATATCTACATATTGCATCTTTGTATCTTGAGCCAAACAGAGCACTAAACTTAGTGTAGATTAAGGTGAATTCACTTATCAAAGTCTTTTTGGCTTTTTGATAGAACTGATATAGTATTGGTTGCTCTGAGTTCAGAGCTGAGGTGAACTGTTTCTTCTTTTTGTCTATTCAAAGTATGTGTAGGTAAGTTGAGAATTTGCTTTTAATAATTTATTTTGTTTATGGGAAATCAGAAATTATGTTGGCTGCAAACTACCTAGAACAAATACTAGACCCTGATTATGCAAGTTTATTTTTAGATAATAAACATCTCACTGAAGTTAACAAAGTGGCCAGTCAAAGCAAGAATGATGATGATAAAGTTTCTTTACTATTCTGAGTTTAACAATGCATAGTGTCAGAGTCTTTTCAGTATTATCTTCTGTATCATTTTTATATGTAATACGGATATGTATTCAGTAACATATTCTTTCTATGTATATGTGTCTAATAAGTATAATGCTTTCTTGGAAGATAAGCAAGAAGTCTTTTATTTCAGCCCAGTTCAGACAAATTGGGATGTGTCATTAGGCAGATGTATTAGCTTGTTCTTTTATTGATTTACTGATTTTCCTAGACTAAAATTTTGAATGGATGCTGAATTTTGTATCATGGCAGAAGATCCACTGGCTTCCTCTAAGCTTAAAATACGTGGAGACCAATAGAAGTCCTCAAACAGTACTTCAAGCACTTTTCTTGTTTGCTTCTGTACTAGTTTTGGCTGTTTGGGTTAACTGACAATTGGTTTGGTTACTGTTCACTTTATTAATACACATTGCAGATTCATACCTAGGATGAAGTTCTTTGACTCGTGCTATCAAAAAGAATTACAAACCATAACTTGTAATGTCTGTCCTCTAAATCAGAGTATAACAGTCTCTGCTGGACAGATGCCATCAAGTTCTAGTTGATCTCTTCTGTTTCAAAATAAACCAAAACCAAGCAGATGAATAAAAACTGATTTAGTCTTTAAGATTAAAGATATTTCTCTAAAAAAGTGGAATTCAAACCAGACCCAAACACAGATGGGAACTAGGGAGTAGTGGCTATGTGCCTCACAGGGTATGGCAAAGGAGAGAAATACAGCCAGAATGCACACTTTTCTCCTTAGCTGTAATATAAATGGAAGCAGAAAGGAAATCTCTCTAACCATTGCTGTTGTTATTCTTACTATGATGCTGCTCAAGGTACCAAACTGTCATTTGTTTGTAAGGCTGAGCTAAGCCCTATAAAACAAGTAATGCAGAGGAGCAAACCCATGCTACTTAGCTCTAGCACTGAGAACTGAAATCGTTTCGTTTAGCTAAATGGACTGCTTAAGGAAAAAGGAGAAATAGTAAATTTAGTGGAATGCTAGCCATTGATTGGCCATTTTTTCTCTTCATGATCTGTTGAGCTCCCCCAAAAGATCTGGTAGTGTTCAGCTGATATTTCTGATTAAAAAGGATTGCTGGTTCTCATATTGCATCCCAGGGTACCCTCTTGGGTGTGTTATTTTATTTTCAGTCCTACTGCACTCTTCTTTTATTGAACAGATTGTCTTTTTCTTAACATGCTATGTAGTTTTTGTCAAGTTTAAATCTACTCTGTTTTCTCTGAGGAGAATTACCATTTGTATTATATCTGCTTGTGACAAGGCCCATCAAGTCAGATAATTTCTTGCTGTGGAAAAGCTTTGCTGCATAACTAATAGAAATAGTATATATTTATATATTATAATATATATTATTATAGTATATATATATATATATATATATATATAATTGTTGACATAGATCTGTTTGATATATTTATTTCCTTTGTTTCCATTCATAGTGCTTTTTAGTTTTAGATTAACAACTGAATTACATAAATGTTCAAAACTACCTGTTAATGTTACTGTTTGCTTTAACTCCAAATAGCCATGAAGTGCAGTAAATAGTATGATATATGCTTTTGTTGTAATTCCCATTCAGAGCAGTGTATGACACAAGTAGACTATTTGTGTAGTTTTAATGCTATACTTCAGTAAGTTTTTGGTTCGATAGCATCTAACAGGGGAGCTTTTTTATTTTACTTGGGGAGCAGAAGAGAGCACATAATTTTCAATAGTTGGCATTCTGCACATTAGAAGATTATTTCAAACTGCTAATAGCTATGGCTGATCTGAGTTGATCAGTTATTTGCAGTGGTAGTCAAGGCATATTTGCAGCTTGCACATGTATTTCAAGCTCGTTCGGTTCAAATACACATAGCAACGTATCCAAGGCAGCACACCCAGTGCAGCCGAGAAAACTGTATTATTCACTAAGTTTTCAGTCAGGCTTTCCAGCCTGCATCAAGTTCTCTGCTGCTATGGCTACGCATTTATTTGCAGTGACATTAGCCAGGGTAATGTTATCTGAAATGCATGACTACAGATTTGAGATGCAGCTTTGATTGCGTGTATATGTACCTCAAATGCAGGAGAGAGAGTTTTTCTTGAGAAGTTGATTATGTTGCAAATCCTGCAAATAAAGAAAAACCATAATAGAATGGAAGTAAAAAAAAATAGAGATTGCTTTTTGTGAATGCAAAGGTTGAAAGAAATCTTTCTGTTGCAATCAGTAATTGGGTTGTGGACTGTACTTCCAAAGGTAAGAATGAGGTCTTGTTTCTATGTTCAAATCAAACTGCCATGGTAAGAGATAGATTTACTGGGAAAAAAAAGCAGCTATAGTAATTATGACTATATAAACAATAGAATAATTTTCATGTCACATGTATTTTTAAGCATTTTAAAAATGTTTAAAAATTTTTGACAATCATAGTGGACAATGAGCTCAGGCTCATCTTAATTTTTGAAATCGACAGTGCAGCCACTTACATGACACTATTTTAGTTCATCATTGCTGTATATTGACAGGAAACTCTGACTGACATTTCAGCCTAATTTTTCTTTTTTTTTTTTTTTATGAATTCTGTGTATGTTACTTTCTTTTCCAAAATTGTATGTAGTGAACATTAGCAAGTACCTAGCACTGGAGAAACAATGAAACCTGTGAGGATAACTTTATACCCAATGCATTTTAGTAGTAAAAATGTGTTCTTGAGCACGACAAGTTCTTCATGTTAGACACTATTTTGATGGCATTATGCAGTTAGCCTTTTCTCTGTATGTGGTCTAAAACCACCAATGTTTGTACCTCTGGTAGATAAAATTTTTTCAAGGCTTTGTGACGTTTTACTCAATAGACATATTTCCTCAGCAGAAGACTTGGAATGTCTGCAGGCAGTGTTAAGAAATGAAAACATTTGATAGTATTTCTATAAAAAAAGCCCAAACTTAGCTCTCAGTTGTTCCCATTTTAAGACCAAAGCTTCAATTCAATGTTGACTTCATAGGTCAAGTAAAATTGCTGCTTATTCTAACAGAAATAATTCCCCTGGAACCATCTGCACTGTTTATAACAGACTTTTTTCCTAGAGCGTACAGCAGAGTTCATAGAAACTGTGACCATAAGTCAATTTTGCATGTGTGGAAAAATAATATCCACACAAGGAAAGTGAAATTACTCATTGCCGTAATTGCATAAACATACAGTTTCTCATGGAGGTGACCCTGAATAATTTAGATTCTAAAATATCTAGGATTAAGATTAATTTTGATGTGAAGTTTTTAGGATCTTTTTCTAGTGACTCCCTCTCTCATATTTTAATGATGGAGTAGAGAAAGTATTCAAGTCAGAAGGGATGATAACCAAAGAAAGAGTTTTGGATGGAAAATCACAAAATTAATAAAATCAACCTTTATGATAAAGACTGACATAACGAGACATAAAAACCACTTATTTATTTATTTATTTATTTTTAAATGCCAAATCCTGCAAATGGATGCAAGCTCTGTTAAGAATTGAAAAGGGTACTTCAAATTAGTAGAAAATGCATATTGGTACTGTGAAAATATTGCTATAGACAAAAAAAAAGAATTTTTGTTAACCCACCCTAAGTACACGCTGTCAACCTTAACAATACTTGTATTTAGAAAAGGAGAGGAGGAATTGTAACCCTTTAAAAATGTCTGTGTCAATTTTATTACACCTTTTATAAAGTCTTAATAAATTTCCCTTATCAACTCCCGTGAGTGAAGGGACACATGTATTGTCCATCCTGTGTCTTATCATGAATAATTATAAGTGAATATAATGCAGACAAGGAGAACCAAAGCTTTTTAAGAGTAAAAATTTTAGGTGCCACCTTGAGACAAGGTGTACCTTATAATGGGGCTTATTCTCCAGAGGTCTGATAACTTCACTCCTGAAGTTAGACCCTTTTAAGATGTTAAATTAGGCACTCAGAGGATCTAATTACTTTTGTAAATATCTTGCCAATTTTCATTGATACTAGTTAAATAAGACAGCATCTCTCAAGGGAGGCAAGGACGTTTTCTGCAAGAGAAAAACTGTGGCAAAGAGGTGACATTTGAAAGCATTGACACTGTATATTCCATAATTGCACATACAGTAAATGTCGGCTTCATAATCATCTAGCTAGGTAACCAGATTTTCTAAAGCAACAGCAGGCAATTTACAAATACAAAACAGTTTTCTGAATGTACATCAGTGGACAATCTTAAATCTTGAAGGGAGCTGTAAATTACCAGCTATTTACCCATATTTGTCTTTTTATTGTTTAGTCAGGCAGAACTTCACATTCAAAGACAATTACTGAGTTTATCTGTATAGCAATAAGGTTCTGTGACTGCTCAGAGTACTTTCCAAGTCTCTTCCATATTTTTTAAACAGGATTTTAGGTATAAATTTACCGTACTCTTTCACTTCTGTTTTCTCAATGTTAAGAACAAGTAGTATCTAAACGCCTGTCTCTTTCTTCAAAGGCTTTAAGAGCTCTGAACCAAATAGAATAAATGATGTATCATGTATTGACTTAACAACAGCCATAATTCTCTTTATATTGTGACATATATCTCTTGGAAACAAACAGTGCATCAGCCTTGACCTGAGTCTGTTTTGTGACTCATGTGATGTTTGGTTAATGTAGTGTAGCTTAAAAGATGTAAAGAAAGCACAAAATATTACTCATTAAGTTATTTAAGAATACTTCTTAATATCTATTTCTTTTCCATGTGGGAGAATGTGTTCCCTTAATATTCGGGAGATTTTTTTGTCCCTTGGGAGAATTTAGTTTAATTTTTTCTAGGTAGTTGTTGCAAAACAGCAAAAATGTACGGTGTAAAAGAAATACTGGTGTTGTGTTTCTGCCTGATTTTTTTTCATTATAAGCCAATGCTCTGTGAAGGTACAAATAAGGGATGTTAAATAGATGCAGGGAAAACAAGTGTATCCTGCAGTTTCTTCCCTTTGTTGGGGTAGGAACACTTGGAAGTTTTACTTTCAAGTTTCAGAATGCTCTAAAGGGAAACTAGCATTTAAGTTGAACCAGAACTAGTGGTTGTGTCTGTAAGTTGCTTGATAAATGCAGTATAATTTTTATTTCATTCCAAAAATAGATGTCTTGTGTATTTCTATTATACATGCCTGCGGCAAAATCTACATCAATCACCCAGCAGAACAGTCAGAAGCCTCAAGAGATTTTTTTCTTGGTGGCTCAAACTTAGAGATCATGACTAGTAAAGGAGGAAAATGCAAAGGACAAATACATCTTTTACCTGAATGGCAGAAGGAACGATGACAGCCAGAGTTACAGTGAATGTCCTGGAGCAGGTTGAGGTAGTTGGATTCCTCTTTTCTTAAGTTAATGTAGCTTACAAATCCAAGATGAGAATCTACAGTTCAAGTAATTTCAGGAAAGAATATTTGTATATTGGGCTAATCAAGAATTATTCACTTTTAGCATACGTTATAAAGTAGTTTGTTCTTGACGCAGTAATGTTTTTTTCAAAAAATTTTAAGCAACCTCATGTGAAACAGAAAAATTACTTGAAGTTCATGCGATTTCTTAGCAGATTTTACTTCCTCAAGATTTGCAAAAAGCAGGTTTACTAATATATGTCTTTCTTTCTTTGGAGATTATAACAATGCCTTGTTAGTAGTATGGTCTTTCTGTTACAATGTTTAGTCATGATATCTTAAAAAGAACACTTTTTTATAATGGTGAGAGGTTTATATTTTATCAGGGGAAACAGTTTTTCTCACACTTCGTTGTCTCTTGATGTTTATCTAACTCCATATAGAGGCATCAAAGAAAAACTGTTATCTGACCCTACAAGTTTAACCATATTTGCCTTAGGTTTTCAGAACTCTGAGGTTTAGAAAACTAAGAGTGAATTTATTCTACATTGTATTTAAACTTGCAGACCTCGATTTTTCTCTCTCCTTGTGGCATAGCAAAACGATAAAATAAGAAATTGAAAAGATAACATCAAGAATACTTAGTGTCATAAACAGGGAAATAGAATGAAATCTCAGCAGATTTTCAGCATGGTCAAATAATTCTTCAAGAGTTTTTTCTTTTATCTGTTTTCTTAGACTTTAAGCCTATTTATTTGTATTTGAAAAGAGATGAATATACATGGTACGTTACAGTACAGTGCACATACGGATACTTGAATGAGCTCTGGGCAAACTTCTTTGTCTACTTAAAGCAGAATAGCTTTTAGGCCAGGAAAACTTTTGTTATCACAACCCAGGTTTGGGGATTCAAAACAAATTCAGATACCTATGTACGGCACTTAATTGAGTTATGCAGTTTCAGGAGCTTTGTCCAAGAATTTTAACAAGCCTCGAACCACAGAAAAGTAGCATACTCTGCCATAATGAACAACATTTTCATAAGTTTCTTTTTGATTTCTAAAATCAGAATTAACTAATAGGTTATATAACTTTATACCTAGACACGCTTTGTCACTTGGGTCCTTCCCTCCAATTTGGAAACCTATACTTGCTGGAAAGACATGATTTCCTGATAAGTGCTTTACATAAACAGAAAGAGGGAAAACATTTTAAAAAATCTGAAAACAAGATGTACCTCACATTTATCACAATTTACTGACAGTTTGTTTTATTTAAAATATGAGGTGATTTTCTACTTCATCAAAAATAAGTTGTAGTAGTGGGGAATGGAGAAGATTATATTAATATCACAAGGATGATATTAAGGCTGTAAGGATGATCCAGGTAATTACAGACCTGTCAGCCTGACCTTGGTCCCAGGTAAAATCATGGAGTAGGTAATACTGGGTGCAATCATGCGACACCTGCAGAATAGCCAAAAGATCAGGCCCAGCCAGCATGGGTTTAGGAGGGGTAGGTCCTGCCTGACCAACCTGATCTCCTTTTATGACCATGTGACTCTCCTGGTGGATGAGAGGAAGGCTGTGGATGTGGTATACCTGGACTTTAGCAAGGCCTTTGACACTGTCTCCCACAGAAGACTCAGAGAAGCTGGCAGCCCGTGGCTTAGATGGGAGCACTCTGTGCTGGGTTAGGAATTGGCTGGATGGCTGAGCCCAAAGAGTGATGGTGAATGGTGTTTCATCCAATTGGCGACCGGTCACCAGTGGTGTCCCCCAGGGATCGGTGTTGGGTCCCGTCCTGTTTAATATCTTTATTGATGATCTGGATGAGGGGATTGAGTCCATCATCAGCAAGTTTGCAGATGATACCAAGCTGGGAGGAAGGGCTGATCTGTTAGAGGGTAGGATGGCCCTACAGAGGGACCTGGACAGACTGGAGAGATGGGCTGATTCTAATGGGATGATGTTTAATAAGTCCAAATGTCGGGTACTTCATTTTGGGCACAACAATCCCATGCAGAGCTACAGACTGGGGACAGAGTGGCTGGAGAGTAGTCAGGCAAAAAGGGACCTGGAAGTGCTGGTTGACAGGAAGCTCAACATGAGCCAGCAGTGTGCCCAGGTGGCCAAGAAGGCCAATGGCGTTCTGGCCTGCATCAGGAATAGTGTGGCAAGCAGGACCAGAGAAGTTATTGTCCCCCTGTACTCGGCACTGGTCAGGCCTCACCCTGAATACTGTGTACGGTTCTGGGCTCCCCAGTTTGGGAAAGATGTCAGGATGCTGGAGTGTGTCCAGAGGAGGGCAATGAAGATGGTGAAAGGGCTGGAGCACAAGCCCTATGAGGAACGACTGAGGGAGTTGGGGCTGTTTAGTCTAGAGAAGAGGAGGCTCGGGGGAGACCTCATTGCTCTCTACAACTACCTAAAAGGAGGTTGTAGTTGGGCAGGGGTTGGTCTCTTCTCTCAGGTGACCAGTGACAGAACAAGAGGGCATGGACTCAAGCTTCGTCAGGGCAAGTTTAGACTTGATGTTAGGAAAAAGTTCTTCACTGAAAGGGTGATTGGCCATTGGAATGGGCTGCCCAGGGAGGTGGTGGAGTCACTGATCCTGGAGGTGTTTAAGGGGAGACTGGATGAGGCACTGAGTGCCATGGTTTAGATGATGGGTTGGTGTTAGTGTTGGGTTATAGGTTGGACTTGATGATCTCAGAGGTCCTTTCCAACCTTGTGATACTGTGATCATAGATACTTGTTGTATGGAATGGAATTAAATGGTCACAATTTTGTTATAAATGTATTGGATGAAAGAGTTTAATAGAACCATGGGTAAATTATTTGTTTCCAAATATTTACCTAAGGTGACACAAGTTGATAGGCTATTTTCATGGTTAGAGCTTCCAGATCATGACATGCATTTTACTTCAGTAACAGGATTTTTGTGGCTGGAGTCATCATTGTCCTGTTCATCCTCATTGAATATCAATATTTGAATCACTAGACTCAGTAACATTTGTTATTTATACTCTGTGAGCAGAGGGACTAATGAATAGAAGGGAATTTTCCAGGGATATGGAAAACATGGTTTAAATTCTCTTTCTGAAAGAATAATGGAATCTGGATAAACCAAAGTTAAATGCAGCTAAGTGAGAGTTTTCGTGACCCAGGCTGTCTTTGTCACATAAGTTTTACTGGTCTTTTAGTTTGGTAATTGAATTTATTAACAGGAAAATAAATTAGTATCAGAATTTTGTGTCGTGACTGAGAGGCAGGTACCACAGATGTGTTAGCAAGAGAAATTAATCTTCAAAGCAGAGAGTGATTGGTGCATCGATTTTTCAGTTGTTTTCTCTAGCTTTTGGAGAAGGGAATAGAATATATACTTTATTAATACATAAGGACTTTGTGTGGTTTTATAGTTTTGTATACAGCTGGGGTTTTGTTTGGCCTTTAGTGTTGTCAATTGCATTTGGTGATTTTTTTTAATATATATTTCCTTATTTTAAAAAGTAGATATTCCTCCCTAAATATTTTATTTCAATTTATTGCCAAATTTCATTTCATTTTCATTTCTTTCAATTTCATTTCTTGCATTTTATTGCTGTCATTACTAGAGAAGGGAAACAATATACTTTTTCCTCCTATGTTGTAATATATAAATATTTTCATTAATCCATCTTTTCCATGAGAAAGTAATCTTTGACATCAGTCTTTCAAACCATCATCCATAGCTCAAGAACAGGATGAGTCAATCTAATGATTCTAAACCTGCAAATAACCCATACGAACACAATGCCAGATTAGGTACAGACTGATAGAGGAGCTTGGAGAGGACTCTTTCAAATGTTGGTCGGAACCTACGTCAAAGAACTTCTAGAAGCTGGTTGAGCATCCTATCTTTTTCTTCCGGTCCTAGACCATTCTAGGAGGGAGAGGGTTTATTATCTTTGTGTTTGAGTTGTTTGGGTTTTTCCCAGTTTACATTGTTTGGTACTTAAGCTGAGATCTACAAAGTCTGCTTTACAGATGTACCAAACATTTATAGCTGCAGTGAAAAGAGTAGGATCAAAGCACTAAACATGTAAAAGGCTTTATAATGTTAATTAATCTGAGATTTCAGGTATTAAAGCATTTGTAACTGAAATCCCCAAATTAATGTGTGTATTTAGTCTCTTGAAGAGATGAAATACCTTGTAAATATAGATACACAATTTAGGGAACTTAGGCTCCTTGTCCTGGATAGTGAGAGGGACATACCCATCTTATGCAGGAGTTAGCTTATCGTCAGTGAATTCTTAATAGTCAGTGAATTCAAGTGTCTCATTTGAAGTTTGAAGCTGAGAGACCTGAAGAGGCTTCTCCATGTTTTAATTCTCTATCTATAATAAAGTTTATAAAACATGGCACAGCGCACTCAATACTGAAGACAAAACGATATCTTGAATAGCTGCTCTTGAGGTTAGTATATTCTGTCTTAGGCAATGTATGATACAAGTTCTTTGGGGGGGAGAAAGAGAAGGAGAAATTCTGTTATTGTGCTTATATAAGCATTTTTATTAAACTTGGCTAGCCAACTTTTCTTGTGCTTCCAAATTCTAGGACTTTTTGATACTCAGCTCTTTCCCTTTACTATAGAGTGTTTGTGTAATTTATGTTATACTGCTAGCTACAATGATAATGTTTTTGAGCATATTACTGTTTCATTAGACTAGATGGACTGAAAGTAAATAAATCAGTACTGTGACTTTACGATAGGTAGCCTTCCTGGTATGTAAGATAAGTTTATAATTTCAGCATGAAGAGTAAATCAAGATTGATGCGTGAGTAATTGCAAATTCTGTTCTGGCTGTTCAGCACAGAACAAAAAGTTCTTTGCTATCAGATAATCCCTAGTTTTATAATTGTACTGTAGATGGTAGTCTTCACCTTTCCCTAAGAAATATAAAATCATTTTAATTCTATGTGATCTATCATCAGGCAACTACTCAAAAAAGTAACATTTTTAAATGCTCTCAAATGTCCAGTAGCAAAAATAAATGGAGGGCAGAGTGCATTAAGGCATTTCCAGTTGTGTCTCATAGGGCAGGGAAAACTGCTGTGAGAGAGAGCTCTTGGGATAGCTCCTACTCTTGCTGCCTTTAGCTATAACTTCCTGACTAATCAGTCTCCAAGCTTACCCCAGTGCTTTAAGTCTGTTCTTTCTCTGTTGCCAGCCGCTGACTAAAAACAGGACACAGCCAATTACTCTCCGCTGAGTTTACTCAGTCTCTGTTTATACATCTAACAGCAGTTGCTCTGAGATAATTTTATTGAAAATTTGTTACGTAGTGAGATTTCCTATTGTTAAAAAATGTAGGGTTTGTTTCGATGGGGTCAAAAATACGTGAATCTTAAGGTCTAATATTGGATATTATCTTATTTGGAGTAGTTGTTTCTTATGGGATGGAAAACTAAAGTGTACTGAAGTGGAATTATTTTCTTCCTTTTTCACATTCCCATGACAGTCATTTAAAAAAAGGTTTGTCTTCATTTGTAAAAGTTAAAAAATAAACTGCTAATGACTGCATCTGTGATTGAGGATACTGCTAGCTACATCCCGATTTCTTCATTTGGGGCCTTGTTTTCCTTTATGGATCTTTTTTTCTTTTCCTTTCTATTTTCTTCTGAAGCCATACGAGTGAAACCTAATGACACTTTTTCTTGTTCCCAACAACATCTTGTCGCTTCCTTACTCTAAGCCCATATTTCTTACTCATCTATCAGTGCTGCAGGACATTAGAACATTCAATAGTACCACTTAACTGTGGCATATAAAACATCTTAATCTTAATTCAGTCTGTAACTGCATATTTAGCCTAATCAAAAGGGCGTTTTTGTCCTGTACCAATAAACTACAAAATGCACTGTGGTCTAAATGAGAATATTACTTATTACAGAAATCTTCTACACTCACATTAATCATAAAACTTTGGTGATGTTATGCATGTTGAAGGAACTAAGCAACAAGAAAGGCTGAAAAGGGATCTTCAGCTAATCTTTTTCTGGGAAAAGAAAGGTATACTTTTGAATGTTATTTTTCTAATAACTGAAAGTACAAAGGGGTGCATTGAAAAATAATATTTTAGCTTGCTTGCTGAAGGGAAAGTTAAATGACAGTTAAGTCAGCAGTAACTTAAAGTAATGCACTGTCCAAACTTCCTAAAATATTTTTAAGTTAAATGGCCATACTCCTTGCGTCCTTTTAGTTCTCCACAGGAAAGATGGCAGGATGGGGTTCAAACATTGTACACTGAGGTCTCCCATCCAAAACTGCCTGTCACTCAGAATCTGGATTTGCTCTGAAATTGCTGTATGATGCCATATAAGAACTGCTAGCTCTGGTATTACACCATACAGTCCAGCAAGATTTTCTTGTTCTGTGCTTCTACAATGCTAGTATTGAGTAGTTTCAGGGTATTTTCTCCTATACTTAGCACTTCACTGCTTTTATTTTTAGCTCATAAAAACAACAAAGAAAAACAAACAAACCAAACAAAACACAGGAGTTACTTCTTATTTTTAGTCTGGAAATCTTTATTTCCTTGGCATGCATTGACACAGTGGAAGTTATTTAAATGTTTACAATAAGTAATACATTTCTACAAGCAATAAGAAAAGTTACTTGGTTAAGAACACTTTTCAACAAGAACACTAACTGCATTCTGTGTGGAAATAGTCTGACTAAAATTAATCTTCCAAGGTCTAATTTGTCAACGCTAAACTGAACAACTTAGGGAGAGCAATATGAGAATACGAGAAATCAGAAAGGTCTTTTCCAGCTGCCAAAGTGTATATTAGTAAAGGGCAGACTGCACTGACTTATGCTCTTGGCTTCAATGGCAAATTTCAGCCTTAGGGTTTTTTTAATTATTGATGTGCAATTCTCTTTACCTCGAAACCCAAACAGAATGCAGTAAAATTATATATCTTCTTCATTTGTTTGGGATGTGATGAAGCGTGCTAGCAGAGAAGTCCACTTCAAGGTGCTTTATATTCAGAGAACACTGCAGCATTAAATTTCGGATTTTGGAGCTAATGGTGTACTTGCTACACTCGTGTGAAGTATACTGGCAAGATCTAGAAAAACTAAAAAAGTATCCTGACCTTGAATTGTTTCATTCTGTCAGAGCACGGTGTCTGGTTCTCTGTGATATCAACTTGTGTTGCATCTCTTTGGGACAAAAGGGTTTGGTGGTTCTCACACCACATAATATTAAATGTATAATTGTTTTTCAAGTCCTTTTAACATGTTCTTTTTTGATATATCAATGAAATTAAAGTAGAGCTTTTTATCCCTGTCATTTTAAGTACATGTTGAAATCTTTCCTCCTTCTTTTAATGAAAGTAACACATAATTTAACATATTTTACCTCTTGCTTTGGAGGAGTTTCTTATCTTTGAAGCGTAAGAGCTGAGTAATGCAGTGTCAGATTTAATATTAGTTCTTATTCTTACACTTGTGTACATGTGGTGTATGGATGTAAATTCACCCCAACATTCCAGGCTTATTAAATCAATCTAAGAATAGAATGTCTATCAGTTAAACTTTCCAATGATATTCCTGATTGGAGTGCGTGTAATATCTCATCACTGATCAATGCACGTGAGATGTTTTGTTGAATTTGTATTCATGGGAAGTATCTGTACTAGTTTTCACTTCACATTTCTGTGAATAAAATTCCATTAATTATTAATCAAAAATTGAGTGAGTCTTGAAACTCACTGAGTCACACTGCAACAATTAAACAAAAGCAGTGATTTTTCTAGGATACTTTTTATTTCTAAGTTTCCAATTTATATTACTTATTTCTTTCTTGTTGATGAATTACATTTTCAATAGTTTAAGGAAACCAGGAATATGATGGCATAACCAGTATTATTTTTCAAACTAAATTAAAGCTTAGAGCAAGTTAATAAGACCATCTTCTAAATTAACAACCAGATAATATAAAAATTGTCGAAGTGCCATCACCAGCAATTCTGATAAAAATTTGCATATTTCTTTATTAAAATCAGAGTTTACAGAAGAGTTTGATTTCTAATGCAATAGAAATAATCATAAGTAGAACTTGGGGCAGGCATTCTATCAGTTTAAAGAGAAAGTGTAGTTTTTGCTAGTTTGTTTTTAGAAATTGATTTGTGCCCATTCCTTTGCCACTTTTGATTATGAAAGGAAATAGGGAAATAAAGTATTTCACAGAAAGAGTAGAGCTGATATGAGATTGCGTTTAATCGTTTGATAGTCACTTTTTCTTTAAATCTACTCTGGTAATAGCCATTCTCTATGTGTTAAAAAGAGAGGAAGAAAGGAAAGAACTTATTTTACAGAAAGAAATCAGTTGAAATATCTTCGTTTTTACTATTTCCCTGTGTATATGAAGCTGTAAAACATATATGGCAGCTGACATCCTAGCCAAACTGACTTTTGAGGACTTCAAGTGTACTAGTTTCTTGTGGGGAGTACTTAATTACTAGCCAGTTCATTGGCCCAGCTGCATTAACATGAGTCAGCGAAAGGATCATTTGTAGCCATTATTCAGAGTGGAATTGGCATTTGATAAATTCATCAGTGTTATCCAAAAAGGTAATAAGTCTAAGATGTTTTAAAGTTTAAAAATTCACAATGGCTTCTTGACTTCAATATGTGACCCAACAGAAAAAAGCAGCATGAAGTTCTCTGTTTTGTTTGGGTTAAGAGTTTTGAAGAGTGCTTCTGAAACAATTTATTTACATGTTTTATTTTCAGGTACAATATTTTCAGTTAATTCAAATTCAGCTCGAATTAACAACTCCATGTGCTTTGGGATAATTAAATTACAGTCTCCTCTTATCTTGGCTTACCATGCAGGCTATTGCCCACCCCTATAGCTGCCTTTACTCCATTGCTATAGCAGCTCCGTTATTTAGGAATAAGTCTTTTCTTCTCCTCATCAGTTGTTGTGAAAGGAATGTAAACCACCTGTGAAAAAAAAATTAGCATATTTGGACAGACTTCTTGCATTTACTTGTCTGGCTGTATTCCAGCTGGTTTTATGGCTGTGTAAGGGAAGGAGTAAGAAAGGTATTTCCACTGTTCCTGGTTATTAAAACTGACCTGGAGGCACTGTGGACTGTGTGAGAGGGGGGGTGTGAAGAAAACCAGATTTTTATGAATTAAGGGGTGGGGGTGGAAAGGAGAGGGATGTGAAGCGCAGGTCAATAAGTGTTGTAGCCTGAGCCACAGGCACTGTGTTGGGAACATCAGCCGGGAGATGCTCCCACATCCCGGGTTGCCACGGTGATGGTAGCCGCAGCCACAGGATGAGCACTGATCGCTGCCTCCCAGGACCCTCCCAGGGCTGCAATGCCAGCTGGGTGTTAACAACCCTCCAAGCGTTTGGCTGGCAAAGTACCTTTATTCCTGGCTGAAGACAGACCTAGCCAAAGGCTGCTGCCCTATTTCAGGAGCTGTTGCATGTTTAGCAAAACTTTCTAATTGCGGGTATTTCTTTCAACTGGGTTGGCGAGAAGTGATAGGCATGGCTTACAAGGCAAATTTGGAGAACAACTAACACTGATACTACTCAAGGGAAACTGATGATGAAGCAATTAGATTTTTTTTTTTCATATTTATGTAGGAATACATGAGGTTACCAGCCCTACTGATGCACTAGTTGCCTTACATGAAAATGGCATAAAAATTGAATTGTCCCTCTTTTTTATTAATACGTAGTAATGAGGTTTGATGCTAGTAACACAGTCACATAATATTTCCTGCAGAGGTGGGCACTGTCAGTAGTTTTATATGTGCATTATACTTCACCTTTAAATGGAGTTTTTAAGCCATGTGTCTTTACATACTGGAAAGAATTCTTTAAAATAGCCAATTACATCCAGCCTTAAAAAGTTCATCAAAGGAAGACATCATCTATGCTTGTTTCTGAAAAGTGAGAATTGGTTCACATTTAAAACTGGTTACTTTGGTTTCAGCTGACTGAGATTTGTACTGTATAAATTTTCTTAAAAGTCAGAATGTTTAAATTTCTGCTCTTTTGTCAGTGCACATGTACCTACTTATAACATCCAATCCTTTCAATTAATTCTTTCCTTCAACTCCAGGAAAATGACTGAAACTACCTGTAAAATGAGGGGTTTGTTGTTTTGTTTTGGCTTGGGGGTTGTTTCTTTTTTCTTTTTTTTGAGGGCAGACACATTGTTCTTTAAGTTGTAATGGGTTTCCCAGAAAGATTTAGGAGAAATCCTAGGCTGAAGATAAACGTGGTAGCTCTTCCTTAAGTGAGTCTGTTATTGAGCAGCAGCCTGACTGCCATCAAGAAGAAGCACTTCTGCCACTGTAGATGTATCTGGGGAAAGGAGGGAGTTATGGAATTGTTTACTCGTTGAGGAGTTTGTGAACACCTTACCTGAGAGAAATATCTGGAGCAAAACTGTACACGCGCATTCTTTTTTTCTGGTGGGTAGATAAAGAGAAAAAAATAAATTTTACTGAAAAAAGTATATTTTCTGCATGGTATTGAAAACTGAAATTTCTTTCATTTGGCATGAAATGTTTGCTGCTCTGAGAGAAAGAAATAAAAGCAATAGAGAAAGAAGGAGATGGATGTTACTGTCTTTGCTCAACACCTAGATTACTTCATCAGTTAGCCAGGATATGAAAAACACAGACTCAGTTTCTTTCTTTTGCTTGAGAATATTCATAAATATTCTAGAAATAAACAAGGCATATACTCACCAGGATAGCTACTCTTTCCCAGTTGGTGTATGCTTGGAATATCTATGAGAAATGGAACAGTCTTGATGGGCTGAGAGTGTTTAATCTCAATGAAAATTGGGTTTGGCAGAGTTAATTAAGACATCCAGCCACAGTACTGGATCTTCAACTAACTTTTTAGGTGAAGTTGCGAGGTTTATGGCCACAGTTATTACAATTTAGATAACCCTTAGGTCAGGGTATAATATCTAAGAAGATTTAGATTGATCTGTGGGCCTGTTTTGTGAGGTGCAGCAATTTCTGGGTGGATGATGTGCTAATAAAATTAAAAGAAAATACAGCTGCAGACTTTATTTTCACATCTTTGATGCAGCCCTTCTTTTTGTAATAACCCATGAGAACATGCACAATAAATGACAGATATTTTATCTGTCTTTGGAGAAATACCGTCTCAAGACACCTGGCCTGGATACCTTGGGAGTAAAAGATACTATGTTTGATATGGTTCTGTAAATCATAGGACCAATACTACTACTTTATGCCTTCTTTTTATTTCTTTTCTTTTTTTTGGAGGTTCGTGTTTTGCTACAGGATTCAAATGAACATAGTGACTTCTGAGGAAAGCTACTATTTTAATTTCACTTCCTGTTTTTCCAGATCATCTCCCTCGTTGCCCTTTTCTTAGTCCTTTGTGGCAGAAATTGCTTTAAAAAGATGATGCAACAATTTGGGCAGAAGCGAGATAAATTCTTCTACAGTTTGAGTAAAACATCTCTGGGTATTTTTCTTTCAAATAATCCTCAATATGAATTAAGTTCTGTGTGAAAATAATAACCAGTCATTTCCTGTATTTTTATTTGTATTTTTTCTTTATTCGATTTTACCATTTAGTTATGCTTAAGATATGCATTGAAAGAGCACAATATATGTTTCTAATGTCTCTACCATGGTTTCCTATACTAACAGAAAAATATGTTAGCATTTAGGTTAGGCTTTCATTCAAAACAAAAATGCCCTTCCTGGTCTATACATTTTATGAAAAAAAAAATCACTTTTTTTCTTGGATTTTATGTTGTAATGCTAGCATCTTCCATCACCACATCAGCCCACTCATTTCTCCAAATGAATTCCTAGGTTTTCATATGTCTGTCACAATGAAACATAAGGAGAGAAAAAAAACTTACCCTTTTGAACTGACTACACATTAAACATTCAAATATTTGGTTGGCAATGGTAAGATAACATTTTAGGCATAAGTGTTCATTTGGATTGCAGGTGAAGTTTTGACTTTCTATAATGCAAGAGAGCACCCTTTAGTTAGATTGACCAGTGGCCTTCTAAATTTATATGCTGTTTTTCCTCGTGAGTTCTTTGATGTCTTAGTCTACCTGTTAAGTACAAAAATATCCAGGAAGGCTGTTAGTTGATATAATTTGCCCTAAGGACCTGGGGAAGGAAAACTCCAAGAGGCAAGTCGTGGAAACTGGGTATAGTCTCTCATAACCTTGCTATAAATACAAGTGGAAGGTCCCAAAAGATGTTTGGTTTTTAAAAAAAAAAAAAAAGTGGCAGCACTAGGGAACATCATAAAGGAAATTTCAGTCAGCCTGTGCACATGACTTAGTTTTGGTTGTTTGGAGGATTTTTCCCCAAAATTGGATATCTCAAAACTACCAAGAATCAGCTTGAGTTACATGGACTCATTTTGCTATGTTCTTTCAATAATCCTGTGGAGTTTAACATAGGGAATCATGTGAATGTCTGATAGCTTTAGCTTTTTACAATAGGAAGAACAGAATTACGTGCTGATCAATTTCTGTTTTCCCTCTGAAAAGTACATATGGTACTGTGGTGGGCTGACCCTGGCTGGATGCCAGATTTCTGTCATGGGCAAAACAGACTTGACTTGGGGAAATGTTTCATTAACTACCAATCAAATCAGAGTAGGATAATGAGAAATAAGAACTAAATTTTCAAACACCTTTCACTCACTCCTCCCTTCTTCCCAGGCTTAACTGTATTCTCTACCTCCTCCCACGCAGCAATGCAGGGAGACAGGCAACAGAAGTTGTGGTCCGTTCATCACAAGTTTTCTCTGCTGCTTCTTCCTCCTCAGTGGGAGGACTTCTCACACTCTTTCCTTGCTGCAGCTCAGGTCCCTCCCTTGGCAGACAACCTTCCACAAACTTCTCCAATGTGTGTCCTTCCCATGGGCTACAGTTCTTTGCAAACTGCTCCAGCATGGGTCCTTTCCACAAGGTGCAGTCCTTCAGGAACAGACTACTCTAGCATGGGTCCCTCATTGGGTCACAAGCAAACCTGCTCCGATGTGGGCTACTCTCTCCACTGGGTCGCAGGTCCTGCCAGGAACCTGCTCCACTGTGGGCTTCCCACAAGGCCACAGTCTCTTTCATGTGCATGCACCTGCTCCAGCATGGGGTTGTCTGCGGGCTGCCAGTGGATATTTGCTTCAAAATTAACCTCTGTGGGCTGCAAGGGGGAAGCCTGCCTCACTGTATTCTCCTAATATTAGTATTATAGATCAGAAATTTAGTTTCTTATTGATTTAAATAAGAACTTATTTTAGTCAACTCAATTATTACTAATGCAGCTAGTTACAATGCTATAAAGTACCACTATAGAAGTATCACTGTTATTCCAGGTGGAAATCTTACATGGCTTCTGTCCCCAAACGCAAATATAAGCCATTAAAACAGCATTCTCCCCTAGCAACTTCTGAACGGTGGTTTGCTGGTAAACCAAGTGTGAAAGACCTTTATTTCTTAAGTGCACACTATAACCTGGTAAGTACTGTGGTTCAGAGCTTTGTACATTGCAATAAAGTTGAATCATTCACCAGCTGCTTTAAGCAAATGAAGACTGCAGTTCATTTAGTGATATAGTGCTTTTCAGATCAGCCCTGGAAATGGTGATGTGAAGCAAATCCGTGTGTTCAGATCCATGTAGCATCTCTGTTGCCACACAATTCAATGTGCCACTTAGTAGATCAGTGAAATCGGTAATATAATACAAATTTAGATTTGCAACTCCTAATGTTTTCAAATATTATAATTGTTCTTTTTCATGTTTGTAGAATGTTGAAGATGTATTTCTTTCTTCTGTAGTATTGACAGCCTGGCTGAGCCAGGTAGGAAGAATACAGAGCATATCTATCACCTCATGCTTGAAAAGTCTGAGTTTCATTTAAATGATTCACTGTTCTAACTTGCATATATAATCACTGTAAGGCCATAATAACAGGTCAGGAAAAGCAATTTTTCTTTGGCTCGGATGATAGTATTACCTCATAAAGAGAGAATTCCCAGCAAAGATAGATGTAGTCATATTGTTAAGGTTACAGAGGATGATTCTCTTTGTTCCTCCTCCCATCTTTAAAAATGATTGATTTATATTTTATAAGTGTTGCTCTGGTGCCAATGTATAGGAGATTCTAAAACCATTTTTATACATTAACCTTCCTGAACAGTTTATGCGTTAAAAATTATAACAGTAAAGTGAAACCAAACGGACTGAGTAGAGTTGACAGCACCTTTCTTGGTGATGAAATTGCTATTGATTTATGACAAATGCCAGTAAAAGCAGGCAGGGACTGTTTTGTTGCTGTCGGATGAGAACTGAAAGTAGGCAGGTTTTTTTATCAATCATTTGTTGTCGATGTAAGACAGTGGCAGGCTGTTATAATTGATTTGATAGCTCCGTCTAACTTGAGCTCTAGTGAGCACTGTAGATAGTGGCAATGCTGCAGTACAGAGAATTGACATGAAAAGGAAGTGACATGACTCCTCAGATGTGAATTTGTGTGACTTAAAGGGGTATGTTAGTCAAAACATTTTATAATACTACAACGATATTTAGGCTGAGATGCAATTTAATGATAGCATAGTTTTAAAGTTAGTCAGGAAATGGGTTTATTGTATATAGTGGCAGTAAATTAATAGATGTTGTATGGCCTAAAAGGTTTTACATAGGTAAAGAGACCTTTTTTTTCCTCTTTTCCTTGTCTTGAACAGCAGCTTACATGATTTCATTCACTTTAGTCTTCTGATGAAGCTTTCCCCTGATATAGTATCTGTTCCAGTTATACCTACTCTGACTGTAGAATATCACTATAACACTTTGACCCTCTGTAATAGGCTGGGGTTTGTGTTTAAAAAAAGAGAAAAAAGATAATGGCGGCTTTTAGAGACCTAACGGCATTATTGGATAAGGATTTGGCACTTGATACTGAGGTAACCTCAAATTATTCTTAGTGTAATGTCCAGAAAACCTTACTTTTTTGCTTCTGAATTTTTGATTCCTGAATAACTCTGAAGTTTGATGTTCCAACTGAGTTAATTTACAAAGACAGATTTTCTTCTTCACCATTTCCTACACGTAAGGATTATAGAATTAGAAAATAGACTGCAAGGCATTATCTTAAGAAATATTAAAAACATATTTGAAATCATTGCATGGAAGTCATGGATACATTCCCCCTCTTCCTCACTTAAAAGTATGAAGTATGCAGATTAGATACAGACTATATTCCCAAACAGAACAGTGTTTCAATAATTATTTTATATTTATGAGGACCTGAGAGACGAGAAATCATCTTATACTTTCTATAAACTGGGTATCCATGCACCAGGAATGATTCTTACAGGTAAATAGGTGGAAAGGTCAGACTTTTTTTTTTCAGTTCTACTGCAATGTATCTGTCAGAAAAGTCAACAATTCTCTGACTTGAGGAAGGAATGTATTTTTACAATAGGAAAAAAAAAGTGAAATATGGATGCTATTCACCAGTGTTCCAAAATAATTAATTCAGCTAGAGTAAATGTAAAGCAGGGCTGCTGGGATAACAGGGGAAAATAAAGATTATTTAAAATGAAGTAGTTGAAAGAGCCTGCTTTGTTTAGTCTAACAGAACAAAGGCAGGAAGAAATTGTATGTGTACATATACACGTGTTTAACATAAACACATATATACAGTATAATTATCTATGATTATAAGATATACTACATAGATTTTATGTGTTTAGGAGGGTAAATGTGGAAGGAGTAATGTTGAGTTAGCTGGCAGCATAAACACAAGAACAAGGGGAGATTAGTAAGCCATGTTTTGAAAATAGCATTCTAGTAGGCCGGGTGCTTAGCCAAATGTTTTAAAACTTCATCTGTTAAGCAACAAATAAAAGTATATTAGCATCATTGTTGATGGAACTGGGATCTCTTAAGACCTACTTCCTATATCTTTGTGATTTTTCCTCACTCGTCATCTATCCCAGTGTATGCCTGCAAGCTTACAGGACTCATTTTTAATAGATAAAATACTCTTTCAAAAATATGTAGTCATTTGTTGAGTTTGTATTACTGAAAAAGAGGTTGTTACAAAGTTTTTTTCATGCCTAACATCAAATATAACAATATCTTTTAAATATATATAACTTCCCTAAATTCCATCCATTTTATTAACATCCTTGTGTTAAAAAAATGTTCATTTTGTTTTATGCTGATGGATATTCGTTTCAGAGCAACGACATAGAATGAATGAAGAAAAGAAGACAACTGATGGAGGTAAAGAGAGATCATATTTCATGCTACTTTAAAAAAATCCATTTTAAAGAGGGTGTTAGTAGATAGGAAAAGGAAATCTGCTTCAATTAAATGGGTGTTTTAATAAAACACTTGAAGAAGACACAAAAAGGAGTTTTGACATCTGCAAGGAACCTGGAGAGAGCAAGAAAATTGAAACAACGAGGATTAAAGATACATAGGTAAAGGCAATAATAATCTTGAAGAACTTGAGTTTTTACAACTGAAAAAACTTCTAGTGAGATCACTGTTCCAACTTTTAAATATGTTACTCTAAGAACAGATACCCAAAATACTGTTACCCGTGAGAAGAGTTTCTGAAGAACTGGGGTCTAAATTATTCAGGCTTCATACAGTGTGTTCATCATCTTATTTTTTACCTAGACACAGCCTCAGGAAGGCATGAGAGTGCAGGTGTAGTATGCCACTTCAGATTACTGAGCAACTGCAACAAATCTAGAAATACTGACTGAAAACCCTACACAACTCACCCATAGAAAATTGGTTTCTCTACTTTTATGCCATGTTTGTATTGAAGAGTAACACTGTCAATCCTGTCAATTTAAGCTGTAAAAAAACTATGGAAGAGGTTCTCTTCAACAAGAAACAGATCTGGAACTTGCAGAAGACAATCTGGGTTAATTAAGTGCAACCTTTAAGACACCACTCTAAAGTGCTGAAGTTCATGGGTTTTGACATAGAGTACTGAAATACCAAGACTGCTTGTGTCAAAGGTGATCATGCTTAACGATGTAGCTAAACTAAACTAGTGATCCTTTTATGTTCTTATCTCACTACTTTATCTGCTGCACTTCAATCATTAATGCTGATCTTTTTATGCTTTTTTCTACAAGCAGTGGTTTTTACATCCTGTGGTTTGTTTAATGCACAGTTGAGTAGAATGCTTGCTCATTATGGCACTGTGCTGAGGACTGTTATTGAGGTTTATAGCTAAAACTGGCGGCTCTGTGCTGATGTTATGCTCATTATGCTGTCACTTTCTAACCCTTACTTCTGCCTTCCCCCAGAAAAAAATCTGAAGAATCACTCCAGTTATTAAACTGCTATTTCTCTCTGCCACTAATCCACAATTTTTCTCTTCTTCTTGATGTTTTAGACTCCTACATCCTCTTAAAAAAATTTGAAGTAGATCACTAGAATGCAACTTTGACACTCCAGCCTCTGTCTTTAAGGGTACACAGTCCTTAAGGAAATGCTCTGCCCAGGGAGGTGGTGGAGTTGCCGACCCTGGAGGTGTTTAAGGGGAGACTGGATGAGGCACTGAGTGCCATGGTTTAGATGATGGTGTTAGTGTTGGTATTTGTGTTGGGTTATAGGTTGGACTCGATGATCTCAGAGGTCCTTTCCAACCTTATCATATTGTGATGCTGTGATAACAGAAAGTCCTCAGCTTTCCTTAGATAGTGTGAGCCCTCTCTTCTTTGGGTACAACTATTTAATGTGAGTCATATAATATCAATAATTTCCAAAATCAGTATTTATACTAAATAGACATGAAACTATTAAAAGGTAAAATGAAAATTTATACATCCTGTGAGCCAAATAAGGAATGGAATTTGAGCTTTGTTGCAGACAGATAAAATGAATCGCTTGTTTTCATTAATGTAATTTCACTACTTTGGCAACTTGTTATGAAGATAATATGTAGCTACTGATTTTTCTTAGTGTACTTATTCAGAGACTCTCTTTCTGGTCACCTGCACTAGACCATTAACATTTCGGAGAGCATTTCATTAACATTTACATAGTATCTCATCAGACTGTTCCTTGACTTGATATAGCTCAAGACCAGATCACCTCTGAGATTTTCCAAGGTGCTTCTTGCCTCTGAAGCTGGCTTGTCAAAAGCCCTAGGAACTTGTATGTTTTTCGATTGGAATATAATGATGGGACTGCGATTCCAGGAGAGCTTTGAGGGAAGTGCTCTGAAAGACACCAAAGCCTCTCTATTTATCTTCCCAATATATAAGAAATAAAAAAGAACAGTTATGTATGTAGTGAAAAGTCAAAACTAGGTGGGTGAGCCTGATGACCTTAAAAGCTTCAGAACCCATCTATATCCTGCTCTTGGTGTCCTCTGAAAAAGTGCTCCTCTCCTTCATCCCCTTCCATCCTGCATTAAGAAACTTGGCTAAAGCTGAGTATGGTTACTTCTTCAAGCAAGAAGCAAATTGCCCCATCTCTAGAATGTTCATATTCTCCTGCTCTGCAATGATCAGGAAATGGTAAACAGGCAACCCTCCTCCCTGCTGATGCAGACTTTTCACAAAATGGATGTTACTGTACCCATGCAGCCAACTGTGAACAAACAAATTTTACAGCTGTTTTCTGTATAATGCTGTTACCTAGCAGTAAGTTGGGATAAATTGAATCACTTTAAGGTATTTAAAAGTTATCTAAAGCCTTGGGGGAGAGGAAAGCAAAGAGAGCTTTCAGTATGTGCCTCTGTAACATTGTCCATGAATCTTTTAAGTTTTATCTCTTTCTTATAAAAGATTTTTATTTTTAGCTGCTGTTTTGTTGTTTTGTTTTTTTTTTTTTAATTTTACTCCCCCTTCCTCTGCCTTGAAGGGTAAGACCACACTATATTGCAGTAGATTATATATTTACATATATATATATTTACATATATATATACATATATGTATATTTACATATATATATATTTACAGCTTAATACTTTATGTTAGGATTTTTCAGGGGAAACATTTTAACATGAAATTTTAATTGTATGCATTTATACTTAATCTATGTATTCCATTCCTCCTTTCTGTGGCTTTATTATTATATTTTTCACCAGTTTCTGTCCATTATTGCATTGCAAAAGACCAATGCAAAAGAGGAAATGAGTAAGCAAAACGAAGTAAATAATGCAGAATGTTCCCTCATAGAAGGGAAATTACTTCCTTTATTTTATTTCTTTGAATTACCGTTGGGAAATTGGGATTTCTAAATTGGCTGTGTCCTCTCTCTAAAGCACTTGAAAACCTTTAACCAGATACTGGTGCCTAACTAAATCTTACTGAGATACTGAATAATCCCCATCATTTTTTGTCTTCCTAAAACCTTCCTTTCACTGTAGTTTTTCTGCTTTCTCGAACAGAGAGATTATAAACAATGCCTCTCCATTCTTAGAATGTTATTTAAGATTCTGTGTTCTGAAATATTACAAGCCTAAAAATTACAACATGGTGATAGCCTACCACAATAGTTTTATATTAAGACATTTTACTAGGACAGGCAATGATCTTTTCCATATCTACTCATCATTTGCATGAGTGCACATGTATGTGTGTATGCTTATAGTATGTTAAGACCTGCAGTGCTTCAAGATATGCGTTACTGCACTATAAATCTGTATGTGTCTCAAAATCTGCCCTTAGCCATGCCAAGTTTTCTGTAGTTTGAGGTGTTTCTGAAAGAATATTTCATGTATGTCACTATAATATTTATTATCTGCTTCCACATCAGTTTCAGCATGTTAATGCAATACATGTTGTCTCTGTCTGAAGTTATATTCCAAGTGAAAGGAACTGGCTTTAGGAAAGTATTGTAGGTTGTGGTACCTGATACTGCTATGAGATTAATCATACAATTTGTAGTTGCGTGTTGCTAGAAAAGGGTCTGAATATACTGTATGGATAGGAAAAAAAGAAGAGCTGTTCTTTAGTAGGATCTTTAGTACTCAGGCACCTGATCTATTGATAATTTAAAATTAAGAGTCTTATCCCGATACAGGGAGAAAAGCAAAGGGAAAAGCAAAAAGAGACAATAATTATTCCCAGTCATCCTGTTGGGAATTCTGGGAAGGTAATGAAATAATCTGTCATTTTAGTTTGAGTGTTTTTTTCAACAAATCCATATATATCTTATTAGTACTCTTGCAGTATTTTCCTTGATTTTGATTAAAACAAAATATGGTTATATTACTCAAGGGTAATAAAGAGTTTGCTTTTTCTGATGGTGGATAGCTCTTCTTCCTTTCAATATACTTAAGAATCATAAAATTTATGAGTACTTAAGGGTTTTTTTAATCTATTTCCCTTTCAGACATTGAGGTTGTTGATTCTGTGATACAGATACCTTTCTTGATCAAGCTTTCTATGAAAAAGTTAGACAAATACATCCATATTGAACAAAAAGGGCAACATATTTGTTTCTGGTTAGCATTTATTCCCTTTTTTGGCTTCTTTGTATATATTAAAAAAGGTACTACTGAAGGTAGTGTCTCACAGTAGTAGGCAACAGATAGCATTGATGTTAGGAATAAGAAAGAAGTTTAGGTGACTTTTTGGAGTACCTTTATTATTCTTTGTTTTCCTTGGTATTTTATTGTCTATAGACTAAAGAGCACAATGTTTTCTTTCTGTTCATTCTTGTAGATTAAGGTTTTCAGATGCTCATAATTTTTATTAGTCTCTTGATATCTTAAAAGTCAGCCTCTTTCTTGTACTTCAGTGTCTAAAACTGGACAAAGAGCTGAAGGTGAGGAAAAGGAGAACTACAACATGATTGCACATATATTAAAGGATGATGGTTCCGTTCATACTTCCTAGAAACAGCCTGACATTTTGACTTGTGTTGAGAAATTCTCTGACAGTTTTCTCCTTTTTTAATTTTAGAATCATGAGTCTTGAATTCCTCCAGTTTTCCTAAATAAAATCTCTTCTAAAAATGTTAGCAAATGTAGCTGCAATTTGCTTTGATATTATCCAACTCAAGTTTTTGGGAGGATTTTTTTAGAAAATATCAGAGCTAACTCTGCGTGCCATGATACAGTTCACCTGTGTTCCAACCTGATTTTTAGTGTTCTATCACTGCTATTAATTATGTTCAAAATATAGCTTTAGTGAACACTGAATTAAAAGAAGTCATTCATTCTTTCAGTTTTTATGAGCTCATCCATTCAGAGCTTTACCCTCCCGCTTTTGAGTAATGAGCTAAGTCTTTTCTTGGTCTCCTCCTCCTTATCAGTATACTTATAGGGTGACTTTCCTTTTTTTTCTTGCTAATTTTATGTCATTCTGTTCACTGATGTTTTTATTTTATCCTTATACGGTTGCATTCTTCTTTGTATATTCATCCTTAGTAATTCTATCCAGTTACCACGGTCTGTGCTTTTCCTTTCTGAATTTCAAGTCATAGAAAGCTTTGTGAATTAATAAAGTTGCTTTCTTACTCCCTTTTCAGTACTTTCTCTGCATTGAGATAGTGGGAATTTGTTACTTCTATGTGGCATTCTTAAAAATGTGCCAATGTTTTTCAGCTCCCTTTTTCCTTTTTTTCTTGCTGTGGAAGCTTTGTTTTTGTGCAAAAAAATAACACAGACTGTGTTTACAATGACGCTAATAAAACCTGTATTCGTTTCTCCTTTTCTAAAGCATTTTCTTTTGAGAGTATAAAATATCTCTAGCACTAATCTGAATTAAAATGTTGGTGTTCCAATCTATTTTCCTTAATAAGTAGCACTAAATTAAAATTTCCCTCTTAAAGATTGAGTAAAGTAGTATATCCCATGATTTGAGAAGGTTCTATTTTAGAAAAAATATACTCTTCTGGAGAAAACTAGTTGTACTTTATTCATTAATTACATCTAAGAAAAGAATATATTAGATTGTTTGATAACAGTTCAGATTATTGGAGTATTTCAGAATCCGTTTTCTGGTAAGATTTCTGGCTGATAAAATTTCTGGTCTCCCACATTAAGCAGTTAAGACAGTTAGGTATTCATCCTGATATGTTTAGTCTTCAGGTACACCAGCATTAAAAATGGATAATTTACTTCTAAATTATTTTTAAATATTTCAAATAGCAAAACTGGAAAAAAGATGCATTTTTAGTGGTATTTGGGAATGTAGAATGTTCAGCTGACTGAAGTCTGAGGCCACTTGATAGTTAATGATAAATGTGCACCAAAAGACACTAAGATCTCCTTGATTTTGATGTATTATAAACTTATCTTCAGCATATCAAATTCAACACGTTTATTGAATATAATGAAGAATGTCCCCATTTGTGTGTTCTTTCTGCATTTTTATCTTATGTATTGTAGAATATGTGCAGTGCATTGAAGGAAGGCAGTTTTTTGCCAGTTATTTTTCTGAGCTACTTGTAATCCTCTGATGCTAGAGATATTGTGATGGCCAAGTGGTCTCATTGTTGGTGCAAAGTATTAGACTCTGTTATGTAGTAACTATGCAGTCGTTTCATTAGTGATGGAGCTGTAATATTTCCATTAAGGTTACCATATGAGAGTTTGGTTAATGAGCAGTTAACTAGATTCACATCCACAGCAGCTTACCAGCATTAACACTGTGCTCTTCATCTTTACTTGATGGAAAAGGACTAGCATTCCAAGGAAAATGTAATGTTAGAAAAACATTGAAAATATCTAAATAAATATAAAAATAATGCTGAAACAAGTTCTACCATAGAGTTAAGTTGCCAAAGAGGTTACATAGATGTATTGTAGGTGACACACTTTTAATATATGGCTCATAATTAGCTATGAGGGGAAAGAGGATCCTTTCAGGATTGTGTTGCAGATGTGTAATAGAGAAGAAAAGCAGCCAGATAACAAACTAAATATACCTAAAATCACATCCATCAAATTAAAATTATTTTCTGCTTGCTGAAAGTTTAGAGCCTGGAAAACCAAAGTATAAGGGTTATCTTTAGCAGTAGCATGGGTCAGGAGGTATCGAATACAGCCTGAATTTGAGGAGATTAATGTTAACTTAGCTACAGAGGAACATGCTAACTGCAAGATAATTTGTTTATCTCTTCATTGAAAATATCTTAATATTTGAACAAACGAAGTTTAATTCTTTATTTTAGGAAGTTAAAGATGAATTTAGAAAATACCATTGTTCCTCTTTCAAAAGATTATCTTATTTTTGATTTTTTTTTTACTAAGCGTCATTTATTAAACATCTTTTCATGTCTTTGTACTTTTCCCCTTTATATTATGTAAATATTATTTTGGAACTCTTGTAATGCATTTGATAAATCTTTCTTTGGCAATTAAGCTAGTTAAAAGGTGAAATGCCTTTTTGTGACTGAATTTGTATTGCCAGCTGGGATTTTGCAGAGTCACTGTTTCAAAGTATTGGCATAAATCATTAATAAGGCTTGTGTTGCCATTAATAGTTGTACTAAAGCCCATTGAGTCAAAAAAGCTTATGTACACACACATAATATCTGTGTGTGTGTGTAAGATTTATATAGATGTTTTTATGTCTAGATACATATATATTCATTTAAATGTAAAGCATTCATTTTTTGGTAGTACCAAAGTCATGGGTGTGAATAACGACAAATATTCCCTGTAATAGCTATTATTAATGTAGATATGTTTTTGTTATTTTTATTTTCAGCAAAAATTTAGTAAAACAGTTTGATTTTTTTTAAAAAAAAGAAAATAAAGAAGTTGAATTTTTCACTTCTGAATCGCAAATGCACTGACTTTTGTACCTAAATCATTCTACTAGACTTCAGTTATAACTGAAATTCTTTGACTGCAAATTCACCTGGGTAAAATAATGACATTTCATAAAGAAATCTCTACCATCAAACAGTATTTTAGATATCAGTTGTCCTCTTTTTTTACTTGCTAAATTGTTAAGAAGAAAGTTAAGCATATTAATGAAATATTACTGAAAATATCTAGAAAACAGTTGTGTATTATGAAAAGCATCCTATTACTAATTAATATTTGTTATTGTACGTATTTGTCATTCAGTTGTTTCCTAAGCTCATTTTTTTGTGTGTATTTACAGAGCTAGTTCATTTTCAGGCCCTAATCGTATTTTAAGCTTTGAATATCAGTTTCCCCTTGTGACAATTCTACTAGAAAAGAAGCTCAGTTTGCTAAGTCTAATTACACTAAAATTCTGATCCCTTAGCCTTGTTATTGGCAGGAATTTTGGCCATGATGGAATTATGCTGGTGGCAAAGTTGTGTCAGAAAACCCCACAAACCCAAAAACTTAAAAGATTCGGGTTTAATGTTCACCAAGGTAAAATCATGTATTAGGCATTACTAGATAATTTTTCAGCAAGTGCAGAAATACCCTGAATTATTATAAGGTGAAGTTCCAGCCATTTGCAATAAGAATGTAAATTATGTGGCACAAAACTGTATTTATAATGACTAATGAAAGCTGTTATACTGCGATCAGAGTGATGCAGAGCAACAAGGCAATTCATTAGGAGAAAAACAGTTAACAAACAGCTAGAGCATGCCAGTTTGGACCTATTCCTTTCAACTTCAAAACATATACTCTGGTTTGGGTTATTTTGCTAAATAACTCTTTCTAAGGAAAAGTAGGTGAGGTTATTGTTATGTGCTGATTTCTGGTAACACAAAAAAAAAATAATTTCTGGCTTCGTCACAGGTAAATATGCTTGCTGTTTTATGTTTGTTGAGCATACTATACTTGTGATTTGCTACAACGGGATGTTGATTCAGCACAGCATAATAAACACATATGTAATTCCCTCCTGACTTCAAGCACCTCTGTTTAAATTAAATGATAAGCTTTATGCTTTCGAATATACACTTGCTCTGATATTTTGTTTTGGAAAGAGTGAAACCAAAATAAAGAATAGTACTTTAAGAAACTGAGTTGACTGGTATAAAATGTTCTTTGGAGAAGACCCCTTCCTACTAAAGAAGAAATTGGAAGAGATATGAGTACCTGGAGTACTGTGTACAGTTTTGGGCACCACAGTATAAAAAGGACATCAACCTATTGGAGAGTGTCCAGAGGAGGCTACAAGGCTGGTGAAGGGTCTAGAGGGGAAGTCATATGAGGAATGGTTGAAGTCACTTGATTTGTTCAGTCTGGAGGAGACTGAAAGGACATCTCGTAGCTGTTTACTGCCTTCTCATAAGGGAGGGAGGTGAAACAGGTGCTGATCTCTTCTCTCTTGCAACCTATGGCAGGACTAGAGGGAATGGCAAGAAGATGTGCCAGGGGAGGTTTAGACTGGATGTTAGGAAGAGGTTCTTCACCCAGCGAGTGGTGGAGCACTGGAACAGCTCCCCAGGGAAGCAGTCACGGCACTGAGTCTGCGAGCATTCAAGCGGTATTTGGTCAATGCCCTCAGTCACAGAGTGTGAATGTTAGGAGTGTCCTGTGTAGGCATAGGAGGTGGACTTGATGATCTTTTTGGGTCCCTTCCAGCTTGGGTGATTCTATGACTGTAGTTACAAAGAAGCTTAGTTTATTTCTTTTTTTAAAAAAAGCATTTTGTGCAAAGTAGTTTTTCCCAATGCTAGTGACAAAAATGTCATTAATTTTAAACATTAAAAATAATACATCCTGAAATGTTACTGTGATTTTAATTGTATTTGCGCATACGTCAACAGTTCCTTTGTTTTCATTGAATAGCATTTCAGGAAATGTAATTTATTAGAACATGAAACAGCAGTACTACCAAAACTCAGATTTTCACAAAAGCTAGTAAGGTAACAATTGCAGGTGTTGGCTACAAAACATACCAAAGGGAACTCGAGTGGTATGAAATCCAGCTACTTGGAGGACCTTTACACTTAGGCTGGATTGCAGCAAAATTTGGATTAGGTTCTGGTCTAATTGGTTGCATGAGAATAATCAGTTTGCTAGTACTTTATCTCATGTGCTTACCAACGTTTTGAAGTTAGAGTGAAAGCACAAGGAATATGCAGCCAAGTAAAAGTAGTACATTAAAAAAAAGCAAGAAAAAATGAGCTTCCTTAGTGAATTACAGGTGCTGGAATAGGGATAGAATTCTGGCCAGTGGCTGCAATTTCAAGCAATATTTATTCATGCAACAGAACAAAGATTGGGCTGTCACTGTTCAAATGCTTTGTCATTTGTCATAATGCTGATTAGGCCTTGCAAAAAAAAACCCCTCATATTGTAATAGTGCTTGAATAGATGGACCAAAGTCAATGTTAAATCTTAAAGAAAAGCTATATGGAACCTTTACTGAGATTTTTGCCTGTTGCATGGTGTTTCCTGCATGGAAACATCACTATAAAAGAAAGTAATTCCTCTGCTTAGTGGTATGAAGTAGACATGATGCCACGTTATTCTTTATCGTTCCCTGTCCCTAATTAACAAGCCTTTCCTTTGTATATGCACCTGTACAAACTCTTAAGTGAGATGGGAAATGATTGTCTTACACCCATATCCAGTTTCACATTCTGTAGATGATTCCTACCTAACCATTAGATATGTTGCAGTTAAGTTTTGAGTGTTCTTTTCTGTGAAAGAAAATCTTCGTATTTGCTGGCCATGATGGAGTACTTTGGGGACTTATTTGCAATGAATAATTATGGTAACAGACATGAAGCTATCTTATCCTAGTGCCATTTCGAGGATAAACTTGTTTCTTAACTACAGCACATTCGTATGAATGTTTAAAGACAAATCTCATTAATATGTTAGATATATTCCAGTATGGATAGGCAGTAAAACTGTAGTTTGCTCATACAGAAGGAATAAAAGAAGTATCAAACAGCTTGAATGCTGTAATTCTACTTCTTCTCCTAGACAAAAAGGATCTTACAGTTATATGAAACTGCTGTTCAAGAGAAGACCCGTATCTTGTTGACAGGTTAACTGAAAATTAAAAACTTCTTGACAACTACAGTTCATTTGCAATCTTATTCTATTTCTGTGATATACAAATAGGTATATTTATGAAGTAGTCTGTCAAACTTCTTTCTAGTTGTCAAACTTCTTTCAAATTCTCCACGGCTTTTTTAGTACATATATTGAAGTTTTGCTCCAGATGAGTAAATACTTTGTTTTGTATAATATCTGTATATGATGATTATATGTTATACTTATTGTATTCTAAGGAGGTCATTTTAATTTCCACAAACTGGTAGTCAGCCAGGTTTATTACAGCTTAAGACAGTTTACTAGTAAGGAATATCTTTCTAGTGCGTGGTAGGATAGAGCTGCTATAAGTTTAGTTCTACACAACTATGTGTGGCCTGTTATGTGTACAACAGCCTGCTAGAGAAGAGATACTTATTCTGTCACAGAAGCAATATTTTCTGTTAAGTTAGCCTCACTTTTGTACTTAAGCCTTCCAGAATCATGCTGCAAGTTGTGATGCATTAAATGACCAGCTAATCCTGACACGCCATATAGTTTTCCATACTAGTATTAAGTACATCTTCAGTAGTTACAACTTCTGTTCTGCCTGTTAACCGAAATACATGTGGTCTTTACATGCATAGTTGTTCATTCTTCATCTGAGAGAACTATGCCTCTATTAAATCTCATAGAATTAAAACACATAAGCAAATTTTAAAGTTATTAAACTTTCGAATGTCTTGACTATAAAGGATTTCTCTCCATCAGAAGCCATGTAAAAGTTCTGTTCATTAGCTTCTAGTAATATTTTCATATTAATATAGAAAATTAGCATCTCATGATTCATGTAAAAAAGACATTTTGTTTTGCATTCCTCAAGTTCAGATTTTGATGAGACACCAGACATTTCAGAGAAGTGCGTCAGGAATTTTTTTAGGACACCTGCAGTACCAATGTCTTCTGTACTTCTGTTTCATATTAGCAACAGCCCTGGTATTTCTTTGCACCTTCTTTATAAGGAAAATCTGAAGTTCAAAAGGCTTTGTTAATTTTTTCAGGGTGCTGAACTAAAGTATGCATTCTTTATAACTGGTTTCTTTTGTGTAACTAAGACACTTTGCATGTCTCCCTCAAATCTCACTGGAAAATAATTTATTGGCAAATCACCTAGATGGTTTTCTTGTGATCTTTAGCAGAATCTGTTTACCTTCATGGCAAGCTGAGCTGTTCTGCAAGTTGTGTGTTTTGCCTGCTGAGTATTCACTTGCATAACTTCAGCAGATAACAAATTTTGTTGCAAAGTTTAGCACCTCTAGCCCATGCTTTGACCACCAAGATACTTACCCTAAAATACATATTGTGATAGTTACAATTTTTATCTCTAACTTTTTTATCCCCTAGCAAGCATAGGTATCTCAATTAATAAAGATGGAAGAATGCTTTGCATTGATGGAATTAAGATTACTATAAATTGAGTAGCCTACCTTGTCAGATTCAAATTGGAAAAACGAAAAAAATACGGTCGAAAATTCAATTTGGCATTACAGAGATTACTGTAGTATAACAGCCCTTTATCTGTAGTAGTGTATAAAAGCACTTCTAACAGTGCATCAATTTTCACAGCCATTTAGTAGATTAGAAAGCAATTGTAAACAGAGTAAAACCCACATTAACTCCTGTCAACAGCCTGCCTTTTTCTCAGTTATGGATTTGTATGAAATAACATTGAAGTCTAAAGCGATTGCATCAACATCACGGGTTGTATTATAAATATGAATGAACCCATTGTAATGGACTGCATAGTAATATATGGCAGACATTTGTCCTCACCATCAAAATAACCACTTTTGTAAAGGAAGAATAGCTGTGACATAAGGGAACATGTCACTCTACAAGAAATTATTCCTCCCACTGTGAAACAGTAACTGCATCAAGTGACAGGTTTTTAAACTGTTTCTGATTTCCTATTATAGTAATGCACCATTAATAAGTGGCTGGTATTTCTTTTAGCTTACGTCAAATGAAAGCTACATATATATAAAAAAAGTGGTTTTAAATGAGCAGTTAGTTGAACATTGCTGTCGTTTTGGGGTGAAAGAAAGTAAGCAGTTATGCGTGGTTCTGTTTGCTTTGGAAAAGTATTTTTTTCTTAGCACTGCTTAAAAGCAATAGATGCAGTAGGAATGAAATAAATATATTTTTTTTTACGTACAGGAAGTCATCAGATGGCACAGTTATAATTACAAGAAACTGATTTATGGTCAGTGATGAAAGCTGATCTTCAACACACTGATCTTTAAGTTCCTTTCCAACCCAAACCATTCTATGATTCAATGATTCTATATTCAATATCATCCAGAGCGAGATGATTTGCATTTTTTTTTTCATTTCTCCCATGTCTTTGACCAACTTTGGACAGTGGATATTTCTCACCACCTAAAAGGTGAAATAATGTATATCATTTTAATTGTGTCTGTCTAATAGAGTATTTCTAATTAAATAAGGACATTTTCTCTCCTACCACTGCTTTTGTTAGAAAATTCTGGCTACCAATGAATTGTGATAGTCTTATTCAACACTATCCATCCTATTGTAAAACAGTGTTTATCTGTGCTAAAATGGACAGTATATTTCAGTTCCAAATTATCAAACTTATTAAACATTGAAAACCAAATTTTCAAATGAGGACAAACATAATGTTTTCTATTCATGGGAGTAAAGTTAGTTAGTGAAAGTAGTTATAAAGATAAAAGTATTATTTCCTTCAAATTGTGAGGATGAACTATGACAATATTTATCTTCAATAAGCTGTTGCATTTCATTGTTATTTTATATATATTATGTCAATTATTCAGTGAAACATTTTACATGAAGGCTTTATTAAGAAAGTCTTTAATTTTTTACCGAGAAAACTAGTGGTTATCTCCACAGAGTTTGTATGTTTTCGTTGATAACATATGTGTAATTGTAACTTCTAATTTTCAAATTCTTACATTTAAACAAAGCCAGCTCCAGGAATGGTGATTTCACATTAGTGAACATTATGCTTTACCCTGTAATATCTATTTTTTTATATTTTATTTATATTTTAATAAATATAGAAAGAAGATGCAATTAACGTAGTTTAAAAAAAATACATAACAAATGCTGTATCTAGATTTATATTATTTCAACCCAATAAAAAATAAAATCACGTGCTTTGGTGATATTAAAGAACATTTAATTAGACTTGAAGAGAAGCAATATCAGTCTGAAAAATGTATAACATCAAAGAGATTTTTTTCATAGTCATGTCAATTTTTCATTTCTATTTTTTCTTCACTGTTTTGTCAAACCTAGAAAATGCAGGTGATTGTTTTCTTAAATTCGACCCAGGATCCCGCTGCAATGTAACTTCCTATTGTTAATTGCTCCTATTTAGTGGATTTTGTCTCCAAGTCAAACAAGTCTGCCCCAAATTTAAGTGTTGATCTGAGGTGTTTACATGAATTCTTTCCAAGGCACTATGTCATATAATGCAGATTGATATGTAGTCAATATTTTATATAAATATATATAATTAACTGTATCACACAGTAATTTTATTAACATTAGCTATTTTACTAATCCACATTTTTTAGAAGTCTTAAGCACCATTTAAAGCCAACTGAAACTACAAGTGAAAACAGTCATTTGAATCTAGAACTGATAGGGTTACAAAGCAAGCTATCCTCTCACTACAACATGGTTTAGAATTAATCCTCACAAAATCAATGCATTGAGTCCGTTGTTATCAAACTAGCACAAGAAGTACAGTCTCCTCCTACAACATGGCAGGTGAGGATTCCCAGTCCAAGATTTACCAGTATTTCAGGCTGAGAGGTTGTGCCAGTGCCTCTTCTACAACCAGCCAGCTATGCTACACTCAATGGTCTCTGTCATATACTCCATTTAGCTACTTCAGCCAGCACTTCTCTGACTTATGCCGCTTATGTTTGAAAAAAACATTTTCTAAAGAATATTTGTCAGAGACTGCTCTTCAAACCTGGCAGTTCTCAGGCAAATTTAGATGTATGTATAGCAGGTAAATAAAGTTCACTGTCTGATGTAGGTGTATTCTGCTTAATTACATAGGATCTGATTTGCTTGCCCTCACTACCTATTTAAAACTAATCTAAGCTAGGCTCTCTCTAATCAAAAAAAGGCAATAGATATCTAAACTATGTGCTTTTAATTGTGTTCTGAAGATTGCCTTTTTCCCTTGACTAGTCCCTTGACAGTACAATTGCTTTGCCTTTATTGTCCTGTAGAGTCAAGCATAATCACTCCACACTGAGGCTACCATTCTCTACAGTGATTGTATTTTGGTGAAATACAGCACTAGTGAGATCTGTACACAACATCCCGTGCTTTGTGTTGCATTCAAAAATAATGTAGTTTGTGTAGTTATTACAGAAGAAAACAACCTGAACGACCTACAAATAGTGTATGTATTTGCCTATAAAAAAAGTGTCTCCTAAATTTGAAATACATTTCCACTGGATCTTTATGTATTCACAGTTATTCTGCAAGCAGAGAAGAATATGCTGCTGTGCATATTCTGAAGAGACAAATGGCATTTCTATTTTAATTCTGAAGGGCACAGGAAGTTTGGACATGTTTCTGGATGAAAGATGGAACATAAAGTCTATTAAACATAACAAAAAGACTAATCAAAATAATCTTTTCAAAAGATTGAGTCCTAATTAAAAGTGTGTGTTTGTTTCATACAAAAAATACCTTTGTGTGTTGTTGCTTTTAATTGTTCTTTCCCATGTAGGGACCTTAATACTTTTCTTTAGTAATTCTTGACCTTTCTATTTTATGGTATAATTTAGATTTAACATCATAATTAGTATGTCTACAAATAAGAAGCAAATAATCTTTAATATATATGTAAAATATGATGATATTACCCAATAAAAATATTTTGTTTATTTTGAATGGCAATGAGACTGTGTGAATGAAAGTAATGTTGAATAACAGGTGCTGTGTTACTGTTTTTTAGCACTGCATAGTATTTTTATCCTTTTTTTTAACTTGCTAGATACCCTACATAAGCACTTTTTTTTTTTAATTCTTTTTTGGAGGGTCATAAAATACTTTCTTGGGACTCAAATTACTTTTCCTTTACTTCTTTCATCTATTAAGGTAGCTATTTGACTTAAAAATTCAAATAAAAATTCAAACATTCATGAGTGAGTTATATCTAAAAATCACAAGAGTTGCTTTGCCATACAGAACATCTCATATCTTCATCCCTAAAGACTAAAACAGTCCTCTGGGCACGCAAGATTCTTAAGTCTGAATTTACACTACTGGAGTTTATAAGTTTTGCATGTCCAGGACTAAATCTAAGTCAACTTGAGTTTAAAGCAGTAGTGATTTTCACGGTAAGGGTAGGATTCCATATACCTATACGGAAGTAGAAATCATTTACTTTATAGGTGGATTTTAAATCCACAATATATTTCAAGCTTGGCAGTGTAGGGGATGGGGGCTTTGCGCCCCCAGAGGCAGGTTGGAATACACAGAGACGATGCAGTACAAGGTCAGAAAATAGGACTTCATTACCTCCCAGTCTGCCCAGGGCTCCCCAACGACAGCTGAGCGGAGGTTCACAGCAACTGGGAGATGTCCATGGCATCACCGAGCTTTGACCCATGACGAGGAGTACAGGATCTAGCACATGTTAACTTTTATTTGTTAGGTAAGTGCATGATCAGCGCGGGCAAGCGGTGGATTGGCCTAAGTACTATTTGTGTATTCATATGGTTGGTGAACAGTGAAGCCAGGTGCATGATATTGTTTACATTCTAATTGCTGGCTAGTGAAAAAATAGTTATTTTTGCAGCATGTTTTGGTACAAGACTGTCAGAAGTCTGAATGCTGTCTATTGCCTAATCTCCTCATAATTCTTCCGCATGGGCCCATACAGTCAGAAACTTGTGAACCTACATAAAAGCATTAGTATCACAAATCTGTAAGGCTACGAATCTGAACAACTGTAAGAACTATGCCTACTTAAGAAAAAAGTTAGTGAACAGGAAGGATTTTTTTAAAATGGTGATAGCTAATGACTGAGCAGTGTAGTTAATAATGGCAACTTTCTCATCTGCAGTTCTTGTCAGTATATTAAACACCAAACACAGTTCCCGTGTTTGTATCTAGCTATTTACTGTTGCAATCAGAATATAATTTATTTCAATTCTGTTCTTTATGCAGTCATAAACAGGTTTGTGAAATTCTGTAGTTTGTGTTAAATAGGTGGATCAAAACCCAAAATGTACTATCAGGCCTTAAAATCACAGAATCTCTACCCTGCCCACCCTTTAGAGAACACAGGACAACTGTAATCTCCTGTCACTGTCCAGACTAGAAAGTCCCCTTTTATGCAGACTTCACCGCACTTCCAGATATGGTAGTTACCTTTAGATGTCTGGAGTGCAGCCATTCACATCTGAGTGACTTACTGTAAGCTCTCTTTACCTGCTTAAAGTTTCTACATCGGAGTGAAATGAAGCGCAGTTTAGAAGTGCTTATTTCTCCTCATTGACTGTGAAAGGAGCCTAAGGCAACCAGCAGAAATTCATTCGGTTCAGTGAACCTCACATTGGGATCAACAGCCTTTGGTCAGGCACAAGGACGCACAGGACCAAGCATACTCCTGTTTCAAATAATTTTATACAACAGTTAAGAAAGGAGCTGGTTTTGTTTCTGTAGCTGCAATGCATATGTTTCCCCAGTCAACAAATTATATGTACATCATAGTTGTCGTTGTGATTTCTGCTTTGAAATTTAAATGAGTATGTTTTAGGGTATCCATTACCACAAAAAAAAAATTAATTTAAAGAAAAGGGATGCGTACCTACACAAATGTAATCCAATATTGGGTTTAAGCTCTATATTCTCAGAGAACAAAATAGTTAAATTTATATGTCCACTTCAAATTATTGCAGATTATTGAAACTATCTTGATTTTAAGATTAATTTATGTGGAAAAAAAGATGTCAGATAAATTCTTGATTGAAGTAACTGAATACTTAGAGATAGAGAATATTGTCCCTTTCCTACTCCCTTCCCCGTAGTTTCCTCAGTTAAGAAGTTTCTGGGGTAAAAATATAATAATATCTGGCCTGATATTTTTGCTCCAAAATTTTTACAAATGTCTTTGGAGTCTGCTGAATTGTTATTCTTTACACTGCTGGCTAATGTTGGGCATCTAGATTTGTAAGTGATATTATTTTATTATACAAAGCATAAAATTTATTTTTTCTTTAGGATGTTACTTTGAAATTAATACTAACATGCTTGAGACATGCATTTTAATAAATTTTACTTAGACCATAGTGAGCTGCTGAACACTGGGAGTTTTTTAGTAAGATTTGTTTTCCTTCTTAACATTTAAAGCTATTTGGGTAGAGCATTAGTCTTTTGAAACAAGGACTAATGAAGGTGCTATAAAAGACTTGAGACTAGAACTCTAGCATATTTACTGTGAGGAACTTAATTGATGAGCTAGCAATGTGTTTACAGAACATATTTGTTCTAGAAAGAATTGTTGTTATAATAATTGTTAAAAGCTGAGTGTTTCCTAAAAGGTGTTTTTAACATTTCTTCAGAATATGGTGGGAGAAAAGGAATTTTCTTTTTTGGAAGTTGTGCAATGATTGTGCCTATATAAATGAGACTAACCCACAGACATCCTGTCTGTATGAATTTATCTACACAAAGACTGTATACTTTGTGCTCAAAAAAATCTTTTCAGATATTCTCATTGGCCTTAAATTTTTAAAGGGTATCCACAGAACTTCTCCTAATTGACTGTCTTCCAGTATCTTTAGTTCATAGAGAATAAAGTGAGATCTCTAAATTTCTTCTTCTGAGCAAACAAGTATTTTCCATCACAGACTAACTTGGAAATGAGTAGTTCGCTGGGTGTTTTTTGTCTATGCTGAGTAGACATCTATAATCAGTATAGTTTCAAAGTAGTAACTATCAGCAATTCCATACAAGCTCACCCAGAGACCAGGCTGAAGAGCATAGACAGTCCAAAGAGTGTTTCTGCCATGAACAAGATTGATGATGGCTAATTCAAAGGCAGTTCAAGTGTGTCTACACATTTACATGTGAGAAGGAAATACAGAATACATTGCTGAGGTGTGATCGTGGGGTAAGTCTAGGCTTGTAGAGTGTTGTATGTCGATATGAACTGATGCAGTAAACAACTGAAAAAAAGACTAAAGAGGGGAAAAAGGAATTGTGTTGGTCTGCCTTGAAAGTCTTAAAACTGTCATGTGAGACGTTTTCATCACATTTGCCTGTCCAATGTCAAATGAATGAATGCAGAATTGTTGCAGTGTCTGTGATTTTACTGGGTGTTCCTGGGGTGGAGTTATTTTTTTTCATGGAAGCCCATATATTGCGGTGCTTTTTATTAGTGACTGAACAGTGGTGATACCTCACAGTGTTTTGGCTATTGCTGAGCTGTGCTTGCACGGAATCAAGAGTTTCTTCCCTCCATCCCCAAAACACACAGCAAGGAGACTAGGAGTGGGCAAGAGGTTGGGAAGGACGTAGCTGTGACAAGCTAACCCAAGCCAGTACTCCATAACATATGATGTCACACTCAGTAATAAAAACACAGGAAAGGGAGGAAAAGGGGAGAATTTTTTGTGATTAAAATGTTTGTGTTCCTGTGGAGCTGAGGCACTCCTTTCCAGGACGTGGCTGGACATCTGCCTGCCAATGGAAAACAGTGAATGAACTCTGTATTTTGCTTTACTAGCACACACAGCTTTTGTGATCTGCATTGAACTGTTCTTATGTCTGTTTACAAGTCTTCTTTCTGTGTTATCCATCACACTTCCTTCCTTCTATTTTCTCCTTACCCCATGGAAAAGTGGAGTAAGCAAGAGGCCGAACAGGTGTTTAGCTGTTGGCCAGAGTCAACCCACTCCAACAGCAATACTTTTATAACATATTACATTACAACCTTAAACATATTTTGAAAAGATTACAATTTTTTTTTCCAAATTCCTTCAGAAACTCAGTTCACAGGTTTTATGCTTTAAGATGTTGTGGAATGAATAATATTTAGCTGAGTGTCCAAGAGTAACTAAACAAAGAAAAGCATTAATGCTAATTCAGATAAACTTTAGTGATCTTTGCTGTAATCTGTTCTCCTCTGAATTCTTGCACTGTTAAAGCATTTATGTTTAACATGAGAATGCATTTGACCATGCATGCTACAGAGAAATAAGTTAAGCATATATTTTTCTCCTTGTGTCTGACTGTACTTGAGTAGTATTATTTTAATTACCCCTCAGGCAATGTTCTGATGTGTGATCGTGTGCAGGTCAATGCTCTGCGAGTCCTTCAACATGACAGTTTGTAGAATAATTATCCTGTCATCACACCTTGATTCATTGTTACATTGTTTCTTATGCTTTTTCTCTTACTCACATTCTCTTAGCAACCAGATCACACATCTCATACTTATTATTCAAGTAATCACCCTCTGCAGCACATAGACGCATCAATTAAAGCTTTACAATGAAGTATATTGTTCTCTGTAGAATCCTCAGGTGTCAGGGATTAAATATTGATTTTAAATGGTGCAGGTCTTCTTCAAATGGCTAATCTGTGTTTATATTAAACAAACAAGCATGCTAACAATTCTAAATAAAAAAAAGTGATAGGTCACAATCAATAGGAAATAGACGATAAAAATATATTCTGTTCTTAAAGTGCTCAGTCTTTTTTAGAGAACTACCAATTCACATGCAGCTTTGAAATGTATGAGTGCAGAACATCTATTTTAGATTTTTTTTTTCAGACACAAGTCAACTTTATATCTGCCTTGTTTACTCCTACCTATATTCTTTGGAAACATTTTCTGGCAAATTTTCAGGTTTGGGTAAATTTCACAGCAAATTATTATTAGAATGAAAGTCAAGTACACAGAAGCTGTCAGGATGGTTCAGTGATTTAATGTTGGCGTCCTGCAGCTTTGACTGAAATCAGCAGATGCTCTGGCATTACCATAAATGTTTTCTTAGCAGTCTTTGTCAAAAAACAAAGGGAAGATTTTTCCTGTTTGGAGTCTGCTGTGTCTGATTAAATTTGGGTTGGCTTCTTTTACATAATTAATATACCATGATGTTCTCTAATAATTTGTTTTTAATACCACCTTTTGAGCTAAACACATTTGCAAGGCTGCTTTGTAAGTCAGAACAGACAAAGGAAATCTAAGTCTGTGTGTAAGAACCCTTTGTTTCAGTGGCCTGGGAGGTCTTACTGCCTTCTGTCTTGAATTCTCAGTGAGTATGATGGGTTCAGTTTTTCAATCTCTATTATTTTTTCATATTCTATGCAAATTTTTTTTCTAAGACCATCTGTAAGTGAGAGAGGTTTCTTCTGTAAGTGCAAAGAGTGTTGGGTCTTAGATTTCTTGAAACTAAAACATAGCAAAATTAACTTCTGTTAACTTGCTAAACAGTAATTACGTGCAATTGATTAGGAAAAGAGGAAACTGGAAATGCTATGGTTTGGCTTCTGATGTTTTTTACATACCAAAGTGGCTGCTAAGAGTCTAATTGTTAGAACATAGGGCAGTAAATACGTTCATCAGGTGGAAAATGCATACCATTAATGATGTTAAACACAGCATTTTGAATTCACAATGACTGGACTAATTAACCATGACAATGTGTCTCAAATTTGTTTCATATGGTAATTTGTGACATTAGGAAGAGTCAGGAAAAGCCATCTTTATAAAATAATTCCTCTTTTAGACTCTGAAACCCTAGTCCCTTTCCAAAGCAATTTGTCACACTCGCAAAGTATGGCTGTTGGTGTCAAATACAAGTGTGGCTGGATCATTGCAGAGTAGAAACGTTTTTTATAACTCATATCTCTCCACACATGAGCAAGGCCCAATTACAGTCCATCCCAAAGAAAGGAAATAATTAAGTGAAAGTACATAACATTAATTAGAGCTTTATATAAAGAGAGAGAGAATTGTCAAAGGCATATATATGCACTCTTGCAGAGCAAGGGAAAAAGATGAATCACTTTTCCTCTGCCTTTATTTTCCAATATTTAGTTTTGTGTTATGATCATAGAATCATGATCTTGAAAATGTACTCTTTCCTGCTACGCAGTTTGTCTCCTTGATAGCATACTGTTGACTGTTTTCTGCAGAGCTTTGTCAGAGAAAAGAAAGGACCAATATAATAACGCTTGAACTATTACGGTTTCATGAACTAAGATGATTCGGCTTCATCCCATATCCACTGTATTCATGAAGGCAGTCTTGAATGTTAGTTTACACAGGTTAAACTTCACAATCAGGTCTGCTTCTGCCTCACTGAGAAGCTCCCACGCTATAGATTTTTTTTTTTTGTGGTCTAACTAGGATTTTGAGTTCTCACAAATTCTTTTTGAGGTTACTGAATCACTACACTCTCACCTGTCATAGCAACAACAGCATGCAGTGCTCTCTGTTGCCCTACTTCTCTCCAGAGACTTGTTTTTAAAATGTCTGAAAATGAGAAGAGCTTGAGAGTGATATGCTATTCTTGCAATCTTTTGGATAGTAGTGAATGACAGCCCATTGTGACTGTGACCGTGACCTGTGTGGGCAAGAAATGCCCCAGGACATTGGTTGGTACGTGTTACAGCAACGTTAGAAAAATTATGTTTCTTCTTAACTGTTAAAAAACCCACCCACATAGTTTACTTTCAGCTCTAGCCTTTCATCTCCATGGTGCTCCTGAAAACATTTGCAGGACTGTGTAGGTTCTGCTTTCCATTAGAAGCAGATTGATTCCTTAGGAGAGAAGCGCAACAGGTGATGAGGAAAAAAGATTTTTTTCCCATTGTTTTGATCTGACATTATAAAATACATCACACAATTTGTGTGTTTCTTTTCCATTTTGGTTGTTTTAAACAGCATCTTACTTATCATTACACATTGCAGTTGCCAGTGGCTTTCCTTTGTGGCAGCAATATTCGTGCGAGTTCTTGAAAGTCTTAGTCAAAGTGTACCTTGAAAGCAGTGTTCATCTATAAGTAGATGCTATGCAAACAGGCGTGGAGATAAATATTTGTACTGCTCCAAGACATCAGTGGCAGTTTAGTATGTGGGATCCGCTTAAATTATCGTTCACTGGACTGAAGATAGCTTTAGGCTATGGATCTGTATGTATCTTGACACAGATCACAAACTTACGCAGTCATCGTTTTTGACTCTGTTAACTCTAAAGAGTATTTGAAATGGCAAGCTACTATATACTTGTGAACAAAGTAAGAAAAACAAGTAACAGACCACTTTTCAGGAATTTAAGATAATGTGTTAACTTCCGGTTTGTCATTTTACCTTCCTGATAATTTCCTAATGTAGAGAATAAGTTGATTTTTATCCTATTTGGTGTACCTTGAGAGAAATTCCGTAAGTACCTAGGCTGCATAACATTTCTGCCTGAAGACCCACAGCCACTGGGGATCCATGTAGATCAGTATTTATCTTTTTACGCTTTTCATCTCAACATAAATAAGATTATTTTAGTATTTATTAATACTAAAGCTATGCCAAATTATTTATCCATTTTAGGTATTTATCCATTTCAGGTATTTATCTATTTTAAAGATTGATTCAAACTATTTGCTCTTAAAACTGATAATGACCACAAAGCAGGTTTCTGTATTGGAATTTTCCATTTTTCTGTTTCCTAAGAACTCCCAAATGTGCCTTCATTTAGGGAAAGATGTGTGTGAAGACACAGAAGTTCCACTATAATTCAGCATGAAATAGGGAAGATGCCAAACTCCTAAGTCTGAATTAGCCATCAGACACCTTCAGAGTTTTCTTTTCACATAGAAACCTTGGGTCATTTCTATCAATAGTGTGATCCACACTTTTGTTCTCTTTTCATCTTCACAAGCACTCAAGATTTTTATTTAAATCCAAGTAACTTAAAGTTGAATTTCTTGTAACAAAAGTCATTGCCATAATAGAGGTGAGAATATATTAGTTTAAACAGAGAAATTAATCCCAACTCAGTGCAAATGCAAAGTATATTTGAAAAAAAAAAATGTAAGAAAAAGACTGAATGGAGTGATCAACAGGAACTTAAAGTGAGGCCATGGTGCTTGCCTTCACCAACACGCAGATAATAAGTTTGGCTGATGGCCTTGGGGAGGGCTGTCAGAGTATGACTTTCCCCTGCTTCGGTGTAACATCTGCCGCCTTCGTCCACGGGAAAGATGGGCAAAGCCCAGTAGTCTCAGAGGATAGATTGCTGTGGTTTCGGACATCCTCCATATACTATCCAGTGGAAATCTCGTGATGATTATCGCTTCTTATGCAAAGTGCTGACCAACGCACTTGTTACTGATTTGACCTGGCAACGACTGATGGACGAGCCATCTCTAACCCGGAAGAGGGACACACGCCCGTGTGTTCGATCCTAGTCTGAGAAGATGTGGGTAGCTAAGGGATTAAAATGATTTTTAAAGGCTTTGCTTTAGGGCCAAGTAAAAGGGAGCTGGTCCAGCATAGTTCCTCTCATCACAAATTAGTTTGCTCACAGTTTGTAACTGATTTTCTTTAAAATTTAGTTTCTATAAATCCTCTCTGCTAGCCACACTTATTGCTGACATACTCTATTCTTGCCTTTCAAATGAAAAACTCCTGTATTCACTATTCCTGAAAACTTTGTCTCATCTATATTGAACTTAGTGATTAATGTTTATTCCTTGTGGTTTACACTTTTTTAACACAACACTCAGGAACAGCTGTAACTATTAAACAAAATCAGCATTAAAATGATTTTTAGAACACTTTTTTAAAAAGTATCACTTTTCCATGCCTCATTAATAATTATCTTAGTCAAGTTGTGAGCATTTAGCATGAAATACTAATGTGTAAGAAATTACTTATCAAACGTAGATCATTCAAATACAGCTAAAACTGCATTCAAATACAGGTAAAGCTGGGCCTGCAGAGAATAACTGAAATAAGTTCTAAAAACACATAGCAGGCCTTTAACATTTCAGGGACATTCTGCAATGCTTCCTTTGTCAGTCACAGAAATTGTCGAAAAAATATGAAACTAGTAAAAAGTGGCAATAAAAATTATTTAAAGTATTTTCCATTATACCATCCGGCAAGGAGCTCTCCCATTTTTTATGAGCGATATTATGTGATAGTCATAGACTTTCTAGCTATAACAGTCTTTTGATTTATGTCTAAATTCTGCTTCTGGGTGGTAAGGCAGGCTTTTAAGACAGATAATTAGCTCTTGTTATATTCTAACACCAATACCAAGGTCTGGGAATGGCTTTCAAAAGGCCAGCTTTGGACTGTATAAATGACATTATGGAAAGATGGGTTCCTGAAAGAACTCAAGGCTAGCAACTGTCCAGTATCTTAGGCTCTGATAGAAATGGGCAGTGTCAATGCAGGAAATGAGACCCTCATTTCATGCTTGGGAGGAAAATAAGAATTAATGATTTTCTTGTTGGAGTTTTGGATAGTAAAAGCCAAGAGTTTGGAATTTGTATGTTCAAAATGAAAATTTTCAGAACTGGTGGTGGTTTTCAACTGGAAAATTTAAAATAAGGAACGCTAAAATGCAGATGGAGTTGTCTTCTCCCTAAGCTATTGTGTTGGGTTGGGTCTCGGGTGGCAGCCAAGCTCACACCAAGCTGCTTATTCAGTCCCTAATTTCGTTGGGTGGGATGGCGAGTGGAATAAAAAGAACAGGAGCAGAAAAGCTCATGGGTAAAGATAAAGAGAGGGACATCACTTACCAGTTACTGTCACAGGCAAAACAGTCTCAACTTGGGGAAAATTAATTTATTGCCAATTTGATATATATATATATATATACAGATAAATAAATACTTAGTTGGGTATTGGGAAACAAAACCAAAAAAAACAGAATCAAAACACTTAGGGAAAACACACTTCTGCTTTCTCAGGCTTGGCTTCACTCCAGACCCCTCTCCTACTGTCTTCTTATCACTGCAGATTACACTCAGTCCTGTCAATGAGGCAACTAATGGCACAAAGGGGTGACAAGCTCAGCTACACCCTGCAGTTGGTCCGTTGGAGCCACCTGGAACCAGCTGTGTCCAGCACAGGGCAGCCCTTGGCATCCCATCACAGAAGCCAACCCTCCACCCTCTCTGCTGCCATAACCTTGCCACCTACACTCGATACAGTTGTTCGCTTTAGAGCTTAAACTAGATGCAGCTGAAGTGAGAATTCAGAATGTCCACCTTGTCCTGAATTCAAAAAAAAGAGGTCCTCTGTCTGCTAGCAGTGGTCATATGCAGCCTTCCAAAATACAAGTCTATCAAAGCAGCTTCAAACTACTAACTAAGAGCTTTAAACTGGAAGGGGAGAGATTTAGGTTAGACAGGAGGAAGAAATTCTTCACAATGAGGATGGTGAGGCACTGGCACAGGTTGCCCAGGGAGGTTGTGGATGGCCCCTCCGTGAAAGTGTTCAAAGTCAGGTTGGATGAGTTCTAGTGGGAGGTGTCCCTGCCCATGGCAGGGAATTTGGAACTGCATGATCTTTAAGGACCCTTCCAGCCTAAACCATTCTATGATTCTAAGTAAATCTCAACTATCTGAAACATAAGCCAGTATTTTCCAGTTTATATCAGAAAAAAGTTGTTCACACTTAGAAGCCGCTTTGCTGTTTTCCCTGTATCTTCTGCAAAGCAGCAGGGATGCTATACACTTTGGTATCAGCAAAGGAACCCTTTAGGAACATCTCCAGACTAACTTCTCAAGGGCTTCTGTTTATTTAGATGGAGCATATGGGGGTATACACTGATATCCTCACAAGGGTTGTGGTGTGTGACCATTATCTAAATACAGTTGATAATGTTGTGTTGGGACATGTGTGATGATGTCAGCGTGGAAGATTTTTGTGGAAGGTAGCCAGGACTCCCTCCCAGATGGAGGCTGAACTGCTGCAAGCATTCCAGCTTGTGGGAATGCTGTACGGCTGATCCAGAAACAGCATATTGCACTGCTGTCAAAAAAACATACGCTCTTTTCCCCTGCTGTTTTGCTGGGAAAACGTGAGCACAGCACCCCACATGTTGTTACAGCTTTTCCCTGACTTTGAGTTCCTTGCATCAGGGACAGGGAACCAGAGACAAATTATCACACCACAGTGGGAAGCCAGTGATGAGCACTATGTTAGGGTTGTTCCTTTTTCCAAGCCAAAGCCATCTGGCATGGGGTCATGCCCTCAGTGTATCTTCTAGCACAGGCAAGTCATGAGTTACAACGTAAAAATGATTTAGTGGTAAGGTTGGTATGTATGGGCTTCAGAAAATCTCAGCTTCAGGAATAAGATGTAGCGTGTGGAGTACAAGCTAGAGAGATTAGAAATATTCCACTGGGCTTTTGAGCATTCTTCCCTGTTAACTTCGTAAAAGATGTAATGAGGTTGTAAATGCAATTGTTCTTTCTTATGTTACGGTTTTGTCATGCCCCACATTGAGATGTATGACTGCAGTATAGGCATATAATGCGATGTAACACGGTTCTCCTTGTCATACTTGCAACTTTATTTTTCAATCAGCATACAAGTGTTTACATATAAAGTAAGTAAATCTTTAGTATCAAGACTTTTATTGAGAAACTGCAATGAAATAAAGCTTTTCAAAGTCCTTTTTTATTTTAAATATTTATTACTACTTTTAAAAAAATCTGTATCTTTGCTTTAGTGAGTCTCTTGCAATCGCTTTTGTTCTCTGTTAAAGGTAATATATAATGCTATTATGCAGGATTTAAAAATCTCCAACTGATCATATTTTGCTTTCCCAAGTTCACAGCAGGCAGGTCTCATAGTACTGATTTTTTTTGTTCACATGCAAGTGCACAATTTCCTTTTTCTGAATATAAAGTGTGTAGCCTTTAATAGACTATAAGCATGTCATTATAAGTTATTCTATGCTAGGACACCGTTTAAACTATGGAAAGCTATTAAGCACAATTTTCTGTCAACTGAATTTCCTGAACATTGCTGTTAATCAAAGTAATTTTAAAAGACTTGTATCTAGATGATAGTAGTTATTTAGCTCTAGGTTATGTGAATGTGATTCTGAAATGTTTTTGATTAACAGCAATGTTCAGGAAATTCATATCTGCGAAAACTGAATTTTAATAGATCTGAAGGACCCACAAGAGTTAGATATTGAACAAGGAAAAGAAAAAGATTTAAATGTCATGGAATCTGGACACTTGAAATTTTAGTAGCTTACAATGCAATCTCTACCTAATCCATGCCTGGAAGCATTCAGGAGCAGAAAAGTCATAACTAAATATTGGTAAATATCTTCTTACCCCAGCATTTAGAAATCTTAAAAGTGAATTAAAAGTTTTTACTTTTTTAATCTACATAGTGATTGTTGTGGTACAGATGAATGACAATTTTTATTTCTGGAATTGACCAAACATTAGAAACTTGTCTCAACCACTTCCAATATATACAGTAAATTAATAAATTGTCTTTATTCAGTGATTTTTAATGTCTAATTTCTTTTTATCTTGCTACTGCCGGAAGATATACCTTGCTACAGTAGATGGACAAATAGTGCATCTTCAGAAATGTAAGCTTTGTTTTAGACAAGATTTCATTTAGAAGTACTTTTCCATGAGTAGTTTTATTTAAACCTTCTATAAACTTTATTATACTTGATTCTTTAAAAGTGTGTTTAAACCAAGGTGTGTAATTCTGTAAATGTATTTATTCTGCGATTTGTTTCAAGTGTAGATTCTTGCTAGAAGCACTAACTGAATTTATGTATGTATGTGAATGTAATTGTTCAAAGCAGCTTAGGAAAGCCTGTTCATATCTGTGTGGTTTATGGATTTTTGGTGGGTACCTTTCTTCTAAAAAATGTAGGATTAAAACAGTTACCCAATGTCACTAAGACATCTTACTGTTGCAGGCATCCATATCAAATATTGTCTTTAGAAACCAATCAAATTTCTCCTTATAGCTAGTTATGTGTTTTTAATCTCACTCTGTATGTGTGCATTACAAAACTTCATTACTCTGGTGGTTCAACAGTTTTTAACTTCTAATAGAAATATATTTATGGCCGTCTATTCCTGTGCTTACCGTGTCAGTCAATCTCATCTTGGAACTTCTCTTGAAAATAACTATATCCTTTATAGCCTTAATCACATGAAACTAAGGAAGTCCAGCTCTTCTACTGTCCCAATCATAGTCACATGCTGACCTACAGCAGCTTCCAGCACTGTAGTTTTAAATTCATGTTCAAGGTGTATTGGCTTTTTTAAATCAACCAGGTTTAACAGTTATGTTGAAAATACACTTCTTTAGTTTTACCACTATAGCATAAAATTCAAGAGAGGTAGAAGATCAATCATAGAATGGTTGCAGTTGGAAGAGGCCACTAAGGTCATCTAGTTCAAGCCCCCTGCAGTGAGCAGGGACATTGCCCCGTCCAACCTGACTGTGAGTATTTCCAGGGATGGGGCACTTACCACCTCTCTGGGCAACCTGTTCCAATATTTCACCATCCTCAGCATAAAAAATTTCTTCCTAATATCTAGTCTAAACTTCTTCTCTTTTACTTTGAAACCATTACTCCTTGTCCTATTGCTACAGGCCCTGCTGAAAAGTTTTTCCCCATCTTTCTTATAAACCCCCTTTAAGTATTGAATGGCCACAATAAGATGTCCTCAGAGACTTCTCTCCTCCAAGCCGAAGAACCTCAACTCTCTCAGCCTCTCTTCATAGAGAAGACGTTCCAAGCCTTTGACCATTTTTGTAGCCCTCCTCCAAACCCACTGCATCAGGAGTGCTGAGGGCTCCAAAGCTGGACACAATGTTCCACATGTGGTCTCACCAGAGCAGAGCAGAGGGGCAGAATCACCTCCCTCAACCTGCTGGGAAAGCTTCATTTGTTGCAACCCAGGATGCGGTTGGCCTTCTGAAAGCGTACATTGCTGGCTCCTGTCCATCTTCTCATTCACCAGGACCCCTAGGTCCTTCTCCACAGGACTACTCTCAAAAACTCGCCAGTTCCCTAATCCCATTTCCTAGTTTTGCAGCACTGAAGGGAAAGACTGTTCCTTTTTCATTGAATGCTCCACTCATCAGTCTAGGCATAAAAAGTCACAAATATCAGTATGATTGCTGTTGTTTTAAGGAGGGAAAAGATACAGCTGTGCTGAGTCACTACCCCCATACTATGATTCCAGATTGTAGGCAGCAAGTTACAGGACACATCTTTCTGTAAGTCTGAAACAGTTACCGAGTTTCAAAGTGAGGCTAGAGTTTAGACACACTCCAACACCTTCTACTTCTTAGTAGTTAACAGAGCAGTTCCCTGCTTAGGCAATTTGCTGTTCTAAATCTCACTCTAAGGCACCTTATTCTACCCCTCACACACTATAGGAAACTGGGGAAAATATTGCTGTATTTTACTTTGAGGCCTCAATTCATACGTGTTCACCGCCTCTGTAACTCAGTCTGATTCATCGTACCTAAGTCATCCTTGTACCTGGGTATTTTGGGGTCAAGACTGCTGAACTGCAAATTAGTTGATATGTGGTTGTCGGTACACCCAAGAAGCTTACTTTCAATGCCTAATTTATTTTTGCCGTTTTGTAAATCCAACACCAATACTTAATTTCTGATTGCATGACAATATGTTTTCTTCTACTTTAAAAAAATGTATTGATTTTCAAAATACCAAGTATTTTCCTCCTGCACATCTATTGAATGTAAACAAAAAAAGGCTATGGTAGAGCTAGTATTTTTTATATTGGCACAGGTAGCATAGTTTTATCAGCTTGTGAATAGGTGTTCAGAATCAATAGATATAAACATTTAAGAAGAATGGGCTATTTAAGAATGTACATACCAGACATATTTTAATTAAATATGATAGGTTCATTATATGTAATTATAAAGATATGTTCATACCCAATTTTTGGCCTCCTGTGATTCAGGAAAACTGAATTGTGTGCTGCTGCATCTTCAGAGTCAAATTATTTTTCATAGTATAAAATAAAAATCGTATATTTCAGCTAAGCGGCAAATTTGGCTTTTATAAAATTTTAATTAAAAATTGTGTATCTAATTTAGAAGATGATAGAAAGAAGGTATTTATTTTCCTCCACTTGCCAAAAGGTGACTGTACTTACGAAATTTGCTGAGATTGTCCAAGAAAGTGTGTAAAATCCTCATCCATCACCAAGAGCCTCTGGTCAGGGAATGACAGTGCAGTAAATATCTTCAGCAGCTGCCTTTTAATGTACAAGCTGTTTTTGGTAGGGATTTTCAGCACTCGCATAAAACACCTTGTCATGAGTGACTGCCTGTGCTCCAAAGTCATTACCATTGGGATGATGGAACATCTTTCAGCGAATAACCAAAAAAACTTTAAATGTCATGTCAAGTTTGTTGAAGCCATTTTCAAGCCTTGCTCAAGGTTACATGAATATTGAGTATGCCTGGTTTTAAAAAGTTTGAGATCTATGAGAGGAACCACTCATGTGCTAGTTTTTAGAACAGTCACTTGATTTGCAGGAGGAGGGACCAAAAAGGAAATATATGTCAATCCAGCTTCATTTTTACTGAGTTTAACTTCATGTGACAGGCAGTGCCAGAGATATTTAGCAAAAAATAACAAGTTATGCAAGTTCTTAGAATTGCTTAGATGCTTGAAAGATCACAGAAGAAAGAAAAATTATTACAATGGATAGTTAAATTGAAGTAGATTTTTTTATATACATTTTAAAATTTAAAGAATTAAAAAATATGTAAGAACTCCAATTAATGAGATAAAACTTTGTTAGACATTGAAAGTTGCTGAGTACTCCGTTTTCTTTCTGACTCCAGTAAGAAACAAGGATCCTGTCAGGCTCTGTCTGTGATTTTGTAGGAAATATGGATGCTAATCTAATAAGTCATGTAAAGTCTGTATCACTTCCAAGGGACCAAGCCCACTGCTTTTGAAGTGCTAATGTTTTTTGTCTCGCCTCCTTGGCAGTCATAACTCCTTCTAGTACATCATCTGCTTGTAGAATTTTGTGTGATCAAGAGGCCTTTTTATATTACGAAATGTTGAAACTGAGTATTTTAATAGTGAAACAAGGTTTGTTTGGTCTATCTTCTGCAGAGAACCAGAAAGACGCCCTAGAGAAGTCGTGTTCGCACCACAGTATCGGTTTAAACCTGACAAGAAGCCCAGTCACCAAAGAAGTTACTTATGATGTGGAGACAAGTTCTACACAGTGGAACAAGGCTGCTGGGAGAAAGGAAGCCTGTCGTGGAGAAGGCAACAAAGAAAAGAAAATAGATCGTATCGGTTCTCCTTCTAAGGGAGAAGCCATCCCAGAAGTAGAAGCTCTCCTGGCAAGACTGCGAGCACTATAGAATAATCATATCAGGGATTAAATCAAAGCTTAAAACCAAGTTATAATAGCCAACATTTTTAAAGATACACTAATTTTCTGTTATTGGCATTACACACTTCTGAGTTCCTAACTGCTCTATGGATGAATGTTCTACTTCAAAACTGATTGCAAGACTGTACAAAATGATACTATATTTTCGCATAACTACAAGATGTTTTTTATTATGTTTTACCTTCTGAGCATTCAAAAAATACCAGAAGGAAACAGATACTAAATTGTTCCAAAGCACAATCCTTTTATGAGACAAACTGCTGATCACATGTTTTGAGACCTTCTCAAAAGAGGAATATCTTTTAAATATTGTTAAATCATCATGGAATAAGGGTCAGTAAATAACAGGAAACGTATTCTTGTATTTTCCACTGCAGTTTCTATACTTAGGAGGTTTTAGCACATAAAAAGTATCATTACAGCATCCTTTGCAATTATAATGACAGGAAATATGTATCATATAAATCCGCCATATTCCAGTTTGAGTTCATCGAAGAGTACCAAAGCTTACTGAGTTATGTATGTATGTACAAAATGGAAATCCATGGACAGTAAACAAAAAATATATGCAAATAATATAGGTATTTGTGATTAATATATCAATGATGTTAAGCTTAGTCATGATTATTATATCAGAATAATATATACAATTTCTGTGATTGCAAGGTTTTGCAATTGTGTCCATACTAGGGGAGAATGTCTTCACAGTTATTTACCAATGTAATATTTTATCTTTTCACATTTGAGTTAATGTTTCTGTAAACGGAACATGTAATGGAAAAGGTTTCTACAACTGTTTTTTCACAAACTCATTTTCTGGAAGCCTGTAAAGTCTTATTTGCTGGCACAATAGGAATCTTGCACGGAATTGCATCTCTTTTGTCGCCTTGTCATTGTACACTGTTACATGTTCGCTATCGTATTTAGTAATTGCACATCATAAAGAATCACTACCTGTGTTATCAAGTAGGAAGCTACTATTAGTATCTTTGCTCCATTATTTGAAGCTTCCTTATTATAAGATTGTATTAGGTATCTAATATCTTTCTTCTAAATTACTCTATTTTTCTTTACAAAATGCTGAAAAATGTCTTTCAGCAAGTCAGTTACATGAAACCAATGTTTCAATGCTCCAGTGCTTTTTATATCCTTGTTTAAGTTGCCTTTGTACTTCCTGCACTAAACATTAATAAAGTTAATTAGAACTCAGAAGCTGGGCCTGTTTATACATGCTGCATGGAGGATTTTTCAGCCATCACGGGAATCAATTTCAGGTTTCTGGGGCTGTTGTAACTGTCATTATACGCTCTTAATTACATTTCCCGCCTTAGCTGAAAAAAATAAGAGGTTTAAACAGAAGTCAGGGAAAGGTACAAGAGACAGCCTATCAGACAGACATTTCTTCAGCCCTACTTGCAAACAGCAGAGAAAGCTGTCCTACAAGGCCACCTTTGGTAACTTGAAGTCATATAGAGTAACCACAGAATTGGGGCTTAATGCATCTTTAGTGGGTAACTAGAAATACAACTACTACTCGTTGTTCCATTAAGGACTTCTGCACCGCCACTGTCAAGACTTACTACCCGTGTTTAGAAGTTGCAGTAAAATTTGTTATCTGCATAGTGCAATATGTTTGACTAAATGAAATGTTTCAAACACACAGAAAATGTATGTTGAAGGAAAAAAATCCTAACCATTCACTAGGTGTCTTCGGTTGCTGAGGACATGCTAAAATAAAAGGGCTAGGAGTAGACAACTGTCCCTAAAAAATTAGCAGGATGACCTACCAAGTGAAGGCTGAAGTACAAATTCATTTTCCTGAACACAATAAAATTGTTCATTTGAATTAGTGGGTAATAGTCCACAACAGAAAGCTGACAGTTCAGGACACTGCTGTGTAGTTTATCAAGCAAAGAAAAGTTGCAAAACTATTTATTGATATTTTCAATGAACAAAATGCTTTAGCAGCCTAGGATCTTCTGTTTTAAAATAAATATTTACATATAAAATTATAGATCTTAAGCTACCTTTTCTTACAATTTGAGAAGCTTTTATAAATGTATTCCAGGGCTTTTAGTCCTTCTAAGATATTGTATTTCTGAATTAATCCTTTCAAGCAGCCATCAAGTTAATTCACAGTTTCTTTTGTATAAGAAGGAGAATAAAAGAAGCTGTACATAGTCTTAGAATCCACATAAATACAGTACGTAATTTTTTTCCCGTTCAGTATTTTTTGTACTAGCATAATTTGATGTATTCAGAGTTCAAGTACGCAGTCCAGTTGAAGTATACAGTAAGTTTTCTTTCAATATTTCATCTTTTTTTAACTTCTTTTAGAAGAAAACAAATACACACAATATTTTTAATAGGAAAAATGCTTGTGTTGCCCAGTGAGTTCAGGTAAAAATAACTTTGAAAATATTATCTCTGTATCCAATTTCTGTGCTTCTGTTTTATTAAAGTATAAACCAGCTTCTAAATTATGTGGGGTAAATTACTTTAAATTTAAAAATCATTAATTAATTCAATTTAAAATTTGAAGTTAATTCAATCTAAAAATACTTAGGGTAGAACTTCAATGATGCATGCTAGTTATTTTTTAGGAAGTACCAAACCTGTTCCTTGAACTGAGGTTTGAGCTATCTACCACTTGTGCTAGCTATTGAACAAGGTTTCATACACCATGCAAAAAGCCTCTTTTTCTGTAGTTAACACCTGAAAATTAAATCCTTATAAAAAGAACTTCCTGATTTCTTCAAACATGACTGTTTAGATAAAAACATTTCAAGTAATCCTGCTTGGTGCATTCCTCTTCTATCTAAGCAGCAGACAGAAGGCACAACACCCATGGCTTTTCTAACCAGTAGAATTGTAAAGGTCTAACACATCTTTTTGTTTTCTTACATTCGTTTTGGATGACTTTTCATTTCACTCAGTAAAATAATTTTGATTACTACATCAATTTTTACTTTATATATATATATATATATACACACCATATTATTCATGGTGGTGATCTAAATTCATATGTAATATTCTAATGTTTTGACCTTATCAAGATACAGATGGTTGTGATCACTCTTCAAGCTGCATGCAACCAAGCTTGACTGGATTATGGACCGTGGGTAATACACTAGTCTGTGTAAACCCAGAAGTAGAAATGATGGGAGTAACTTTATTACAAAATAGTAAAACAGCACCAGGAGGCAGTGGCTGCCATGAGATGCAGTTCCGCTCTGAATCAAGCACTTTTTTAAAGGAACACCGAGCAGCAACCTCGAAAAACCGTAGTTAATTTTGGTCCCCCATTAAGAACAGCAACGCAACTACTTAGGAAGCTGAAAAGACCACATGTAGAAAAAAAATCTCAGTTGCAGTTGTTATAAACAGTCTTCCTCCAAGACATCATTTTCCTTATTTTAACTCATATGACAAATCCTCCGCCTGACCCAGCCAAAGTCACATTTTCTGGAGGCAAACAAGTTAATTCTGAGCAGTTTGATGTACTGCAGCCCTTTAGACTTTTATAATAAAAGCTGAAAAGGAAGAAATTTCCTGATAATGCTTTTTCCATGTCCATTTCTATTGAACAGGACTAAATTATAATTTTTACGCTAAACTTTCCAAGCCTTACAGTATTCAGTAATATAAAACAAATGGGCAACAAGCAGGGGTTGATAAAACCTAAGCAATGGCACCTAGAATACTCTAATAAACAACTCAGGTCAACTGAGAGAGCTCAGGAAAACAAAAACCAAACAATTACACGACAATGTTGTTTTCTCTAGAACAAAAAAAAAGTGTTACTATACCATTTTCTATTTTTTTAAATGTGATGTGTGGTGTTTACATAACTGCAGCAGAAAAATAAGTTTACTTAAAATTTTGATGAACCGTTTGTCTAGATTATAAAACAAATTAGATAAAATGCCAATTCTATCAGTTTTCATTCTAATTTTATGCCAACATTCCTATATGTAAGAAATTCTAAAATTGCCATCTCTATTAAATTAACCATGCTACTGATCAATTTATTTTGAATTATTTTTCCACATGGAGGAAGCACAATTACTTCCTTTCTAAGCGCACTTTCTACATGACACTATTGTGCTTTTTACCAGAAGTAGAGTATTCAGATCAGGGCTGTACATCTCGCTTTAAAACCATGCTGATAAAGCATTCCAATCACTCTGACACCAGTGAAGAATAAACAAGTGCTGGTCCAGATAGATATAATATTTCTCTCTCTCCCAGTTACAGAGATAGTCGTTGAGTTTCATACGTTTGCTGAGTACATTTTAAACCCCTCTGTACTTTCATTTCTTTCGGTAATATAGCTTTTTCTTTCTGTGATCCATGTAACAGCATGCACTGAAGAATTATTAAGGAAAGTATTTCCCAACACACCGAAAATACACTGAGAAGATTACTTGCATGCAACATCAGTCCTGTATACTGTAGAAGGCCTTACACTTGAATGTAATCCAAATAGAGGCAGATAAGGTATTTCTCTCCACCAAAAGAAAATAGTTCCTTTCATCTAAATGAGCTTATTCCACTGCTGATACCAGGACTGTATGTATTTTGAGAGAGTAATACACCCCTATCCGTGTTATACTAGCCAGAAATAAACTATGGAAATAACAGAAGCACAGACACTGAGAAGCAGAGTTGATTAATGTGCTGCCTGATTTCACTTCTGGGACCTAAAACTGCATCTAGTGCAGAATGGAGCAACTGGGGGAAAAAAATTCAGTCTCATCTGACATCTTTAAAGGTCATGAAGGAGATGATGGTGGGTGATACAGGGTTGGTATGGCCGCAGGTGTCTTGTCTTTTCGAAGTCATATATCAGAATATCCTCAGAATAGCAATGCTGTTGGACTGTTAGTTCTCAAAGCCCTTGAATAAAGGGAAAGAAAAGTCTGGTAGAGATAAATATGATCCCTCATAAAACCTAAGAATATTTTTTTCTTAAATCCAAGCATCAGTCCTGCTCCCGTTCACTTAAGGATAGGTAAAGGAAGAGCAAGAGGAGACAAAGGAGTCCACGTGATGGTCATACCTCTCTACAGCCATGCTACACGACGCTTGGTATTGGTCGCTACAGTGGGCGACAGAGCAGGCGGCACAGATGACAGGCTGCCCGCTGGTGCTTCAGATAGAGGAGAAAGCCACAAGTGACATGGCCAGCAAATGTGAGTTCAAATCATGGGATCACAATAAAAAAAAAAAAAAAACACAGTTCTACAACCACAAGTTAAATATAATAGAAATCATTTCTTCTAAAATGTTCAGGTGTCAAAATGGCAGAAGAATGTGCACATAATTCTGTCTCCCAAAGACAGCTATTACATCAACTGTACAAGTCTGATGACTCTTTGTAAGCTACACATTCAAAGGTGTTTTAAATCTCAATTATTTAGGCTTCTTTGTTATATATAGTTCAACCTCTAATTGAAATTTTCAGTCCAAAGCAAGCCATAAAAACGTTGCAGTCTATAACTGTTAGTAAAAAAAAATGGCTTTTGTAAAAGCTTTGCTTAATTTGTTGCATTTGAATGTGAAGGTTGTTGCACATAGTTGAAAACATGCAGTGCAACAAGACTCTTTTCATTAAGTAAGACAGAAATGGCAATTATGCAGTCTGTTGATCGGTTGTTTTACTAATGAAGGGTACTTTCTGCTAATGGATAGGAGAGCAAAGCAGTGAAGTCAAAAAAGTCACCTTGATAGTATAAAGCAAGACCCATCAATTTTGCACACAGCTTCTTCAATAATGAATCTTGGAGCACAACCCATCAACACTGCTCCTGAAAGACAGCCACTGAGGTAGAGGGACCACAAAAAGTAGTTGAAATGAAAAATGCGGTAAGAGTTTTCCACCCCTTTAAAAGTGGAATTGATGATGACGAATTTATCTCCAAGGTGCCTGGGCACTGCATTAAAAATGCTTAGACAGAACAAAAATACGATCTCGCCGCATAGTTGGTGGCACCTTGCCATTTCCTACTGCAGCATCATAGCAAGATAGCTCTAGTCCTACCTTCATATCTATCCTTACTTCCACTGACATTGCAGAGAGCCAGAAGGAAGAATCACAAAAGCAGTAAGAGATTTTTTTTCACTTGAGGTGTGACAGGTTACCACCCACAAAGCCACACTGCAACTTGCAGAAGCCTCAGGACGACAAGAGAGAGGAGTCAGCTTTCTCCCTGTCCCATCTGCAGAGAACGTGGGGCACTCCGGTCTGCGAGGAACAGAATGAGCTCTCATTAGCTTCAGCTGCAGAATACAATTTTCTACTCCATCATTACCACATCCCCAAAGAAGGACGAGAAGTTTTTATTTTTCTCAGAAGGGCTGTGCTATAGTAAATCTTTCCACAAAGTAATCAACAGTTAAAATTCAATAGCACCTAGGTAAATCATCAAAATCAGCAGGCAAGAACAAATTAAGACCTTCCTGAGAAAGCCTGTGCAGCATCACTGCTTCCCTTCCCCTCTCCAATATCTTTAATACTAAATACACAAATCTATATTAAAATAAAATTAGAATTGCTTTTCATTAGACAAAAACCAGAAGATTCATTGCTCAGCCTACACCTTGTACTAGGATGCTTTGATTAGCACAGTTTCAACATCTTGTCTCAAAGAATTAACCTGTCCCTTTCTCTAACTCATAACTGAAGTCCAATATATCTACACAGATGGTCGCATGTCCTCACAAGCACTCATCATCCTCAGGCTGCACAAAATCATTCTGAGCAGAGGGTGACTATAGCCTTTCAAGATCATGCCCTAATGAATAAAATAAAAAGGTGACTTGAGCAAAATCCTCTCCAGAATGCTGACAAACGTAAAATAAAATATTCCTCCTAGGACACCCCTGGCAAAGGAATCTGGCCCCTGTGTGACTGGCCTTGAAAAAGGAATAGGTAATGCTGTAGCCAAGACATCCAATGGAACTTTTGGGTAATTTTTTTTGCCAAATGGTTGGTGTGTTGCACACATCAGCACTACAGTATAAAAACTGCCTATATATACAGAAGAATACCTTTTTAACTTTGAGCACCTTGCATGCAAACTGCACTGTTGTCATGTTTTTATTTCTAAAATGCTGATTGTTTTGCAGTCATGGACTTTTTTATTTTACAAACCTTCCCTACACTGCACATCAAGCATTACCCCAGGCATTCAACTTTGTCCTTGCTTGCTGATGAAATTTTACTATTCTGTTGTAATTGCAGTGTCCTGAACTCTTATCCCCCTGCAGATTTAATGTACTTCCAAAGGCAATGGTTCTTCCTAAAGTGATATTATTTTATCCATACAATGTAGCTCACTAAACTAGCCTTTTGCCCCTTGTTCTTAGACTTTAAAAGGAGACTGTAACATTCTGATCCAGCACCTACTGAGAAGAAATCAAAGGCTCCTGTTGGCTTCAGTGGCTGCTGGAGATGACTCCTAAATGAGATGACTCAAAGTGCGGCTGTAGCCTGGAGGCAGCTATACAGCTGGCATTGTGGGGCTTTATTGTCTCATTGCTTCCAGCTCCAGTCTGTGCAGTCTGTAAGTATAATTATTGTTTTCTAGTTGTCAGCCCAATAAATACAATGCCGAATAGGCGAGTTGAATTCCTGCCTCAAATTTTAGCCAGAAAGAATGATCCTGCAATCATATTTTACATAACAGCTATGCGTTGCCATCACACTGGTTTCTCAAGGAAAGGAAAGAAAATAAAGGATGTAAACCAAGAGCCAGGATGGGTCTTACGTACTGTTGTATTTTCTTTAAATGACCCATTGCCATTAAGTCCACTCAACAGACGACACACGATTTACAAGGTAGCATTCCAATTGGTGGCTGAACCAACTGAGGGACAAAGAAATGGGAAAGCAGTTTTAAAGGCCACATCCCAGGACATGTGATCTCCATGTTGACTGTTGTGTCACCCCACAAACTGTGCATAGGTATGTTGACATGAGACAAACTTGTTTCCGGGACAGTTTAACAGTATATATATATATATATATATATATATATATATATATATATATGTATCAATATATTTATACAACGCTTGATCGTGGGCCAATGGCTCAGCCCATGCTACGACCCCTTGAAGAGTACTGCTATGGTCAGATACTTTGTGAACTTGAAATTTACACTCAAGCATTCTTATAAAACCAAAGTGCTTTACCATATATCTTCTGTCTATCCAACGCTAGCACAGACGCACATTACTGACTAGGAGGAAGAAATTTCTGAGTGAAATTTTCTCTGTATCACTGAGATTAATCATGCTGGACAGAACTAACTCCTACCTTTAATGTATGTCAAGTTGTCAGTGCACGCTGCAGTTCACAACCTTACTGAGAAACCTGTCAAGTTTGTTTGCAAGCAATAGTCACTACCAGTAGTTTCTGTGTACGGTCACCACTAACAAGTGGTAGAAAGTTAATCACAGTAAAGTTAAATTAACATGAAATGCTGACTTGTCTCTTTCACATTTGTTTGACAGTGGCATATGCTCCTGCTTTACACATGAAAGCTTAATTACAACATTTCAGGTGGCAAACCAGTTATTTATATAAAAATGTTGTCCAGAAGTCTGTGATATGACACCTCCCTATGCTTCCCTGGGAGATGTCATGCATGGAAGAAGATGCTTATTGTTAGCAACATCAGACTGAGGGCTGCAGGAGGGCACTGCCACTGAAATCTAGGGTCCCTGAACACAATCCAGCTATAATGAAGAGTAAAATGCATTTTACACAAATTGCCTTTGCTAACATCAAAAGGGAAAGGAAAGCTCTTTATTTTTTCCTGGAACAATACATAATCTTTGTGCAGGCTTCATCTCGTCTAACTTCAGCTGTTGCTGACGTAAAAATCCCCAACAGAGATTATCATTCATCTCAGCTTTTCTTTGTCACTCATCCTGTCTTTCTTCCTATATAGAGCAGGCCAATTTCAACTCTTTGACTGCATACATTGCAAAAAAAGAAAACAGTCTATGGCCATGACGAGAAAGAGAGCCTGAGGGGACCTGCTCAGTTGTGAGCAGATGAATCTGAACATTTGCAAATTATTAGAGAAACCATTGTGCTACCTTAATCTAGAATAAAGGGTATATGGAGCCTCCGCTCAGCACCCTACTACAAACTTCACATGCATCATCCTTTCTTGCCAGACATGAAACAGCAGCTGTCTCTTCCGCTCTCAAAAGGAGGAGGTGAACTGAGTCCTTTTGTCAGAAAGTTCTCTATTTGAATGGTATTAGCACAAATCTTTCCTTCCAGAACGTAAATACAGGAAATACCTGGACAATCCTCTTCTCCAGGGCCCTTCTATCTGCCTAGCAGTTGATCATATGCTGGATATACAATCTGAAGGCTGAAGCCTTAACTATGATCCAGTAGAGACGACATTTTAATCTGGACTTTAGTGTTACGGTGTTGTCTATTGTCTCATGGATTTCCTGCTCAGTTTGGCCCTTGAAATTAAACACCCACCTTCGACCCGTCCACAAACACTCACTTGTTAAGCCTGTGGCAAAATAATGATTCACTTAAAACCAATAAATCAACAAGGCAGTAGACACTGTAGGTTATAGAAAATAACAGCATAAATTTGAAGTGATCACATAGCAAAGAAGTGTCTTCTTTTGCTCTTCCTCCTTTATGTGTCTGTGCCTTGAATAATCCTTTGTCTGGTACAGCAGCTATTCACAGTCTGAATTATATTTGTAATAAGTAACTTCTGCAAATGTCTTGGCTTTGCACCTGCATGCAGGCACCTATAAAACCTGTTTGCCATCACATATTCTACAGCTATAAAAATTTTCTCTTAAAAATAACATATATAAAATGTACAATGCAAGGCTGTACTTTCACTTCAGGCTTTTGATGACAAGAACAACTCATTGAACATTGTGCAGGTTTATAAAATGGCTCTAGCTTCTTTATAAGAATAAAAAGAAGGTGCAGTTTAAGTGTTACATAGCAAAGGACTTGCTCTCTGTGTGTTTTTAGAAATGTTGCCTCAGAAAACCCTGTGAACATATCAGGATAAATTACTTATGCTTGCAAAAACAAGGACATCTCAGAATGCTGACCTCCCAGTTTCACCCAATTATATCAACATGCAGAACTGTATAATTCCCTGCCACAGTAGTCTAAGATGCTATGTAGATCACAGGTGCAGCCACACACTGAAAGCCTCTAGCTTTATGGAAGATTTGTATTGTCTCAGGGAAAGCAAAGAGGGATTGTCTGGTGTTATGTTTCAAAAGGCTGAAGGGTGTCACTTCTGTGCTACCAGATAACAAAATATCTAGTGCAGATACGCTTTTTCCTCCCCAACCCAATAATGGCAAATGGAAAATGCAAAATCCTCCAAGACTGCTGCAGACACATGACACCAAGAAAAAAACAAGGGTCTTTTTGTATTACTGAAGGCAGAAAACCTTTATTCCAGTAGCTCACAAAAAAAAAAAAAAAAAAAAAAAAAAAAAAAAAAGAGAGATTTTTCCAGAGACAACTGGAATACTGGTAAAGGAATATAACAATAACAACAAACCACCCTTGATCCCTGACAGGGAATGCAGTGAATTAACTGTGTCTAACAGGCTATACACTCCACCATGGAATAAGTGACATACTATGGAAATGATTCAGTTGTGTAAACACGCCTAGCACTCAGCTGATCTCTCTTTCTGCTCTCTGTCCAGTCATGTAAATCTTATATTACAGTGTCCTTTGGCAAGGAACTCAGCCCTTTTACTCCTACACTGAATCTCCTTTTGTTTATTTTGAACCTGTCTCCTACCAATATGCTGACCCAATTCTCATGTTACAGGGATAGTGCCAACCTCACTGGCAGTTTAGGAAGAGCTGCACTATCCAAAGGCTCAGCAATTCATCATCAGTTCCAGAAAAAAAGCAAAAGTGGTGGTCATTGGTGCCTCTTTACTAAGAACAAAAGAAGAATGTATCTGTCAGCCAGATTTGACATCCAGTAGAAGTTAGCACCAACTGCTACCCTATGCTGCTCATCCATATAGTATTAATAATACTCATGAGAGGCCAAAAGTGACTAGAAGGAACTAGAGCGCAAGTGGCAAAACTTGCATGTGCCAGTTGTCTCTAACAGGAATTGCATTTCTAGTAAAAACGGAGTAGACTTTTGGAGGTGACACTGGAGTGCTGGCTTTCTCTGTGAGCTGTTGTTTAGTAAGAGGTTGGGAAAAGACTGATTTAGCTTTAGGAGTGTATTTGCATTCAATAAAGGACGGTGAAAGGAGGTAAACCCCTTGTGGAGTACTGCATCCAGCTGTGGAGTCCTCAGTACAGTGAACGGTTGAAGTGGGTTCAGAAGAGAATCATGAACATGATCAGTGGGTTGGAGCACGTCTTGTATGAAGAAAGGCTGAGAGAGTTGAGGTTGTTCGGCTTGGAGAAGAGAAAGCTATAGGAAGACCTTATTGCGGCCTTTCAGTACTTACAAGGAGGGGACAGGATTTTTAGTAGGGCCTATATAAATAGGATAAGGGACAATGATTTTAAACTAAAATGGGGTAGATTCGGACTATATAATGAAGAAATTTTTTACAATGAGAGTGATGAAACACTGGAACAGGTTGCTCAGAGAGGCAGTAGATGCCCCATCCACAGGAAAATTCAAGGTCAAGCTGGATGGGGCTGTGAGCCACCTCATCTAGTTGAAGATGTCCCTGCTCACTGCAGGGCATTGGACTAGGTGACCTTTAAGGATTTCTCAAACTGTTCTATGAGTCTATGGTTCTATGATTCTACAAACAGACTGTCCTAAAAATTGTGAGAGATCAGGATACTCCCATAGGGTCCGTAGAGGAGAGTGCTAAGTGAATGCTCAGAACAGTTCAGTTGCTACACCCTAATGCAAGTAAACACGAGACAGTGGAGAGTTAGATTCACAATCAACTTTGTAATGGAATTGACATAACAAAAATAGATAGATAATGCTTACCAGCAGGAGGATAATAACAAAACAAAATATTAGAGTTCTGGAAGGGAGGCTTCAATGAATTCAGAGATTTGCATGGTAAAATAATCTGTGGATCTGGTCCAAAGTAAATAAGAGTTAAAGACAGCATTTCCTTAAAAAAAATACCTCACTGAAACAAAACCAAACAAACCATGCGGATCACTATAATCTGCAGAGGAAAATGTTATCAGATAAAAATATGTCAGTCAGATTTGAGAGCCAGGATGATTTCACAATGAGACAAATCTAAGTTAGGTTTCTAAGGATAAAAACAACAACTGAAGGTACAAAAAAAAGAAGCAATGGAACATGAGATTCAACTGTAACAGCAAGGAACATGGAAGATAGCAATACATTGGTTTGTATGAATGCTGGTGTTAACACAAGATTAAGAAAAGTGTTAGCCTGATATTCAGCAGAGAAGGAAAGCTATCAAGAGACATCTTCAGGAAAAGCTCTTTAATAACTTTCTTGCATGCCTTCGCTAAAAGGAGAAACTGTGATCAAGTGGCTGTTACAGTTCATAGGTGTGGGTAAAAGACAAGGCCTCATAGGGATCTAGGGATCTTTAAACGCATAAATAAGTTAAAAAAAATCACATCAGTTGGGTCTCAGGAGTTTTATTCCAACAGTAATGACAAAGACAAAACAGTAAGTCAAAAGAAGCAGTGAGGATTTTTGTAGAACCAAAACACAAGTGAACAACAGCACATTGTCTCAAAAAAAAAATTAATCATCATACTTGGTGTTATAGACACTTGTACAGCATGACACTTCCTTAAAGTAACTGAGTCTTTTTATTCAGCCCTGATAAAAATCCATGGAAAACTCTGTCTAGTTTTCCAGTACTGCATTTCAATATTAAATACAGGCACAAAACTTGAGAATAGCAAGAAGAATAATCATAGATCTAGAAAATGTGACCTAGAAGGAAAGACTGAGAGATTTGGAGTGTTTTACCTAAAGAAAAGTGAGGAAGGATCCAAAATAAAGTAGGGAAGAGGATCACAAAGAGAAGGGGAATACTCTGTTGATGATGCTTTTGATGGTCAGGATGAAAGTCACAAAATAATACAACTGATGATAGTGATTCAGACAGAAAATAAAACTTTCTATCCATATAGGGCACTGATTCTACTGTACATCCTGCTTCCACTGTGTACACCTGTCATTGGCAGAGGCTGTGCAGTCCCCACATTGCATGCCTTTCAGCTGTTTAGTGAAGTATCTATCAGGATTTCCATAATTAGGGTTGAATGTGACTTATGGCAGGGTGATGGATTAAGTAAGCAATCTTGCCCTCTATATTTCTGTCCATCTGGGAAAACAGGATCTTTGTCCTCGTCCTTCATGATACAGTAGCCAGAGAAATCCTCTGACACCTAAGCCTATCTGCCAGTGCTAACACCAAGATGTGAGGCCCTCTTGCCATTCTTTCTCTGGAACCAATCCATGATGTTTGACCACCCAACACTGAGTAGACATAATGCTAATGCAGAGCCCTGTCTGTGTCTTGTTTCTGGGAGGGAAACGGGAATAACAAGGTCTATTTCTGCCAGTAGAGACAGCACACACTCCTGCACCCTGGCTGTGGCAAAGTCTTTTACTGAATTCAGTTCAAATACACGTAGCCGAGGGTGGAAATTTCAATTTCCATAGCTGATTTTTGCCTGATAGAATTTGTTCCTTTTCTTTTCAAAGCTCAGTTTCATGGAGAAAGTTGCAAGAAAATGGGTTTCTGTGAAACAAAAGAGACAAAGGATAAGACAGCAATAGAGCTCTGAACACCACCTAATCCTGTTCAAACAAATCTGTTATTTTGGATATTTAAAGAAAAAAGCCTGTCTACTTGACAAACCAGAGTGGTTCCAAAGAAACGATTACAACTTGTCATATCAGGTCAGCCTGAAAAGACATTCCACGCAGCCAGTGATTCTATAAATTACATTTACAGTCACTTCATTTCCCAGCCTGAAGCAGCACAGACCAGGGCAAAATGAACAGTGACAAAAATGTGCAGGTTTTACACAGTGGGATTGTAAAGAATAATATGGACACGGGAATGAACTTGATTGAATCGCAATGAAAGATTAATTGTGTGACGTATGAGTAATTGGTTAATGGGACTGGGTCAGCACCTGGTGTCTGATGGTTTGAAAAGAGGATGAGAATGCAGCTTCAGCTATTTGATAAGGTTTTGCAGGCCAAAATGTTCCCAGTTCTGTAACTTGCAGAGTCTGAGAAGTGAAATAAATCTAAATGTAAATTAGAGAGTAGTCTGATAGGCAGAGATATTTTTTGCTTTGAGACTGATATCCACTAACATAGTGTTCAAGGCACAGAGAGGCCAAAATGGGCATCCAGAAGGAAAAAATGTGGCCTGGGCAAATGGCCCTGAATGAAACATGATGCATTAACCTGGAAGTAATTAAAATGAAAGGGCAGGGGGTTGCCTTGTTAGTGACTACTCAGTGTATAACAGAGAGCTATTATGATAATATGGAAGTGTAAAAAATGAGGCTTTGTCTGCTCTGCAAGGACATTAAAGAGAATGACACTTCTCTCATGAAAAGAAATATTGCCCCATTGTCCTTCAACATTTTCTCTGTCTTGTCAAGAGCCTGCCTGGCTATTGCCCTTCACTGCGGAGTTGGCTGCATTTCAGTGGTATTATGCTTGTATACTTCTGAAAGATAATGCATAAACTCACAAGAACTCTAAGAAAATTATTACTTATAGATGATTCCATTTTACATTTAATAACTGACTTTCCTAAGTCATTCAGGAAGTTTTTTGGTTTGGTTTGATTTGGTTTGGTTTTTTACTACAATATGGTAAATCCACATCATATCTGTAGGAAATAAAAAAAAAAAAAGTCCAGGTGACCCAAAACAATTTTCTTTGAGCATGAAAGATCACACATATCATGACTTTTGGTGCTTCCTGAGAACAGGCTGGGGCTTTCAGAGGCTTCCATGTGGCAGAGATGGAATTTTAGACCTAGATTCCCACATTTGCCTGCAGTAACAAGAAGTAATACTCTAGTTCTAGTATTAAAGGCAAGAGCCTACCTCTTTATTTGATCACACCGGTATTAATTAGGGAAGAAGCACAGGGATAAAATCAAGAAAGGTCATTTCCAAAAGGCTTTACAAGTCGCAAAGGACATAAAAAGAAGCTAGGAAAAGTTTCACAAATTAAATAGAGGTGTGAAAAAGACAAAGAAAAATATAGGCTGATTATGCAAATCAGAGGAGAGTAATAACTAATGGTACAGAGAGGTCTGAAAAATTTGTATCACTCTTCATAAAAATGATTATGTATGATCAATTACTTAGAGCAATGGTTTTATAGGGAGGTAGAGACATAGGCTAGGAGAGGAATAGAATAAAGAAATAATGCTTAAATAGTTTAGATCAATTCCTGTCAGCATTCCTCAAAGAAATGCCTCCTACGGTACTGAAGAAGTAAGTCAAAGCAGACTCTGATTGATAAGCTCTGGAATCTTCATCGTCTTCAAGAACTTGTGGATACAAGGAAGATTCAAGTGATCAAGAAGAAAGTAAATATACAACCTGTCTGATTAAACAAAGAGACTCTTGGGAGCCAGTATCAATTAGTATATTTTTTATGCATGTTTACACACAAAACCAAATTACTTAAATAACTTAACAAATAACTTAAAGCACTGAAAATAGCATTACTGACTCTTGTTACCTCGTTAGACATATTCGTGCAGCAGGCAGGTCAGAGGTGACACCTGGCAAGCTGGATGGTGGGAAAGAGGACAACAAAATTATGTGTCCCCTTCAGGAGCAGATTCCAACCATGGACCATCTCCAGGCCATTTACAACAACCTCCTGGACCACGAGTATTTTGACAAACACTAGCTTAAGGGTTGATATTGGGATGGGCAGCCAAAAAAAAAGCAGTGAGGAATAAGATGTGACAGACTTATCTGTTTTCTCTGATGGGGTCCGGTGGATCTAAAGACACTCTGACTTTACTGGGACTTATGACATTAATCCAGATGACTTTCTTTTCTTTCTTTACTAAACTCCATGTAATTTTATCTAAATGAAATTTCCATGTGGTAGGTACCTAGCTCTTCAAAAAGGCCTCACTAAGTAATTCACTAATAAGATGGGGAGAACATTTTGCACCAAATCATGAGAGCTCAATCATGGATCCAGTTCTATGCCAGGTTTATTTTAAACTGATTGGATTACAGTAGAGATTGTATTTGGAAAATATACAGATGGTACCTGGCCATGAGGCCTTGCAAGTATTTGGGATAATAGGATTAAAGTCTTAAATTACTCTATAAATTGGAGACATAGTATGAAATAAGCATGACGCTATTTAACAAAAAACAAAGGGTAATACTTAAAAGGATTAATATAACAATAAAAATGTGGAGAGCTTGACAAATCCAGCTCTGTACTGTCAAGAAATCCTAATTTGAGACAACAAATTACCATAGTGATTTGTCCTTTTTTTTGTGTTTTGGGAGGTATTTACAGCAACTTTTATCTAACCATACACAAACTATTGTACCCTGTGTGACCACACTCTACCTAGATCATTGCATCTGGTTTCATGCAGTACACTCCAGTAGAGAGTTGTAAAGAATGCAGAACAGTCAGTGGAAAATAGACAGCTGAAACAACAGAGACAACACTTTTGATAAGATCCGTGAGGAATAGTTAAAAGACTCTCTGTCCAAGAGAACAGATTGAGGGTACATAACATACATATATATATTTATATTTACACACACATATATACTTGTTACTTATGTATATATTTTATGCTCTCTCACGCATACACAGATGATTGAGGAAATGTCAGTCATTGTCCAAATTCACCAAAACAAAAAACCAAGGTGCAATCCACTCAGTTCACAGCACAGAAAAAGCGGATTTGAATATCATTAGATATTTAGGTTATCATGGAAGTGGTGGAATTTCCACTGTCCCTCCACAGCAGAGAAGGTGAGGGAACAGCTTGCCTTTAGAGATAAGTCAAGAGAGAATTTCTATTCCTTCCACTGTGGTATCTTTTTAATAATAAAACCCTAAGAATATGCTGCAGGGCACTGACACAACTGAACATACATAAACCAAACACTTTGGCAATGCTCCATGCATGCAGTGCTGTAAATCTAAGAGATTTTAAAGACAGATACGACTCTCTTGAGTAGAAAAGCAGCTAATCCTGAAACATAGTGGTCTTCTGCTAAAAAGAGGGTAAACAGGAGGCAGTCTGCATCCCAGGCCAGCAGTGCAACAAGGGATATATCCTACTGTTAAACTGTACTTTACTTCACTTGTAACCTTTTTTCTTTCAGTCTTTATATTTATTCTGGATAATTACACTTGTAATTTGTTTCCTTAACAATTAAATTACAACTTAGTTTCATGGGATGGGCCGAGTGTCATGTGACCGAATAGGGTGGAGCTTATAAAAGAATGCACTGCCTCTATGGAAATGACAGATCAGACTAAGGCAGTCTGCAGAGACCCAAGTCCTGAATAGATTCTGGAGCAGGTGAATACACCTTGGAAAGAGTCAGTGGAGTATGCTTGTGCTGCATGCTATCATCCTTTGAGATTAAAAACTAACTGATAATGAGTGGGTAACAGCTACATCTTCACTCCCAGGCATGACACCCATCATTAAGAATTTGCAAGAAAAATTTAGACAAACGTCAGTGCAAGGTAGTCTAGGTATGGTTGACCCTTCCTCAGAGCAGGAGAATGAACACACTTCCTGACTTACATTTGTTTCACTAATTTGCCATATGCCCTCCACAGAGTTGATAAAAACAGCTCCAGGAGTTAGTACTTCTCCATCCTTTCCAACAGTCTTCCAGCTTCCTCTGTAGTCCTGCTTGTCCAATTTACTACCTTTTATACTATGAGAGGGCTGTTGTTAAGTGAAAGAAGTCATGGCCAATTAGCAATATACACAGTTCTATACTAAAGGGCAATCTACTCAACCCTGCTAGGGAAGGAATACCCTGTTTTCCAGCTGGTCTAAACTGGACTTCAGGTTGTTTTTACATTGAGAATGAAAATAATTGGTCTTGTGGCTAGATCTCCTCCTGGATATACACTCTGCATTTTACACCATGCGAGATCCATAACTCTGCTTGAACAAATGGATGAGCTGGCACTGGCTCTTTCCAGACTGTGGGTGCAAACAGGATCCCAGTTCAATTCTTATATTTCCAAACGATCTCTGCCTTTCCCCTTGTAATAGCAAGATAGATACATTTTTCTTTTGCCTATTCTTATTACATAGGGGAAAGCACAGAACTTGGGTGTACCACCAGGTCTTCTAGCATCTAAGAAAGAGTAGCGGGTGCCTATTTACTAGAGTATTCAGCCTTGTCTTGCACTCTTATAGTGCATCTTCATGGACCATAGGAGCTCACATTTGCTATGGAGATCATTCAGCTCCACTGGCACATGGTAATTCCCCACTTCTCTGAGCAACACAACACATGCATTTCATATTCCTCAGAGCCATCAGATTTATGCCTGTGCCTACCTGACCTTAGAAATTGTGCAAAAGATATATTTTTTTTGCCTTTCTCCCCTCCCTCCTCCCCAACCTGTTTTTAGGCATTTTGGCCATCAATTTTGGTTTAAAAGTCTGTGGTGAATGATCTCCTCAGAAGCATAAATTCTTGTCAGCCAGTCTTCCTATTTTGTCTATTTGCACCAATTTGACATGCTGTGAACAGACATTATAAAGCTTAAGTCTTCCAATGCTGTCTCTGTTCCAGCATTGCTAGCAAAGCAGAACTGAACAGATCACATTCCCCTCTAGGACCTACTGTGTGAGAATACTCTTATTTCTGAATAGCAAAGTTGAATCTATTTTATAATGTTTTCTTTGTGCCAAAGATTTTCATTCTGCTTTTCCCTGTTGACCACGATGTAACTGGTGAAGTCTGTTCAACACAGCACAATATTCCTCTATGTGGAGCTGGTGCATCTGTAGTGTTAGTTTACATGCTGGAGGAGGATCCCACATTTAATTTCACAGAAGAAATGATCTCAGTGAAATTCTCTGAATGCTGCAGCCAGTATAATGCAGAAACTATCACAATCTAGACTATCACCTATTTTCTGAGTCTCACTGGATGTTCCTCTTCTGTGTCTGGTAGCGGAGTCCCACCACTCCTTCCTGTTAGTCCTCACAGGATCCTCCAGCCCATCAACTCTGTTGACTGCTGTAGGGAGTCAGCCACTGAACGTAACATACATAAAACATGTATAGGGAACAGAAAAAAAGAGAGAGATAAAGTGCTGTCACCAGCTGCTCAGTCCACAACAATTACAAGGAAAAGTAGAGTAAAGGGATGGGAGAGAGAAGAAGAGATTCAGGTGAGAAATTGTGTTTGTCCAGAGCAGACCAAATTCCTACCACCTCTATGGCCAGGATTCAGTGTCATTAGCCCGCTCTGGTTGGTGTACAGATCACTATGACAGGAGTAGACACCTTCTGCACAAGGATCTCACTTCCAATGAAACGGTGAGGCTCTCAGACTTTAAACTCAACTCAACAGAAAATATTGTAGTTTCCCCCAGAGATCTGCGGTTTGCAGCAACTTGTGTAGTTAGATTTCTGTGCAGTCAGAATTGCAAAAGGCACTGGATCTGCCAGTGGACAGGAAAAGGCAAGCCAGAGTTAACTCAGGGTACTCCATTACATAAAGAGATATTTGGATCTGCTCCTTGTATCTAGCATGGCCTAGCCACAAGTGCAAAAAAGAAACCAAACTTGAGCTAGCTTTTAGCATTTCATCTAGGTGTTGTAAACACAAGGCTAAAGAAGGGCTTCCTCATGGTTTTTTTTTGGTTTTTTTTTTTTTTGTTTGTTTGTTTATTTTTAGGAGGTATTATTTTTTTTTGGTTGGTTGTGTTTTGGTTTTTTGCCGGCTATCTACAGGACTCTTGCACACCTGGCTATACAGCTGCCCCCATTCAAAGGAATAATTTTAATATTTTTACCCCACATACTCCCATGGCCTTGAAGTGAGAGCATTCTTGTAGATTATCAGAGATGGGTATTCAAAGTATTATAAGCTAAAAGAAGGTTAGAATGAGGAATACATGTTTCCTTGGTATGTTCTACTTGTCGAATTACTTCCGATGGCATAAATAGCACTGTCTCCTCAGATGACGTTAGCTATGATACCAGCCATGCCTAACCAGGCTTTTTCAGGTGACTTTGACTTGGTTGAGATGCTTATCCTTCCTCTTCTGAATTCAAGACAATAAGCAAATTATAGCTGTATAAGCCTATTCCCAGAAAAAAAAGTAGTTCTGAGTATTTGCATCAAATTCGGTGGTCTTTTATAACTCTGATCTGTCCAGGGCTACACAGTCCTGAGTCAGTGTCGATGATTTTTCAATGCTTCAGCCATAACTTATCCAAAGAGGAGGTTCACAGTCTTTGTGTGTAAAGACAGGCTTGAATCATATCCCAAACACACTCCAAAGGCTGAAAAAATAGAAATACACAGAAACACAATCAGCATTTTAATTTCAAATAATTTCAAATTTTTTTTTTTTTTTATTACCCACATGAATGCAACCGCATAGTACTTATTCAGTGCTGTAGCTGTGCTAATAAACCAGATTGGCTCCAGCACAATGTGAATACCACCTCTTCTTCCCATGACTCCGACTCTGCTTCTGTGGCCAGTGAACTACAGCTGGCTGTGGTGAAAGAGCTGGTCTCGATGATCGTTGGTCCTTTTGTGATTCTTAGTTCTATTCTTAAATACTTTATTTTTTTGTGTGGGGACCAATCTTTAATGCAGAAGACTGTTAGTAGCAGCACTTTATTCCCCCAGTGAGACCCACCTCTAAATGGTGGCCTCGGTAGCCATTACCTTATCAACCTTAAAACAGCTGCTCAACACACATGCTGCAAGACAACTCTTGGAATAATTCATACCAATTAAGCTTTCTTGTCCTTTCAAACCACAGATGATTCGTTCACATCATCTTCTTGGAGCACCTATGGTGTATAGAAGCATGCAGGAGTCTTGTAAGTAAAGACATACCATTTTTAGCAGGTCAATGAGTTCTTGGGCAGACACTAGGACCAGGCCTCTTTAAACTTTTGTTTACAGAACAACTTTGTTATTGTCCTGAATTCTGAACTGAGATGGAAGTTAACCTATTTTCCAAAGCAACAAGCATATCCAGCAGCTTGCCAGGATTTCTAATGTAATCCTTGCCTTGCTCTCCAAGTCTACATTTGCCAGGTTTCAGAGGGACAGTTTTATGTACAACAGATTTTTTTTTATTCTCCCATCCAAACTCTCGTCAACTGTTACAAAGCTGAACTTGGGGGAATTTTTTGAAGGCAGATTCTATTCAAAACCACTGCAGTTTGGAAAGTTCGGATAAAAATTCAAATAAATTTTGCTCTACTGAAACTGCACTTTTCATTGCAGAAGTGCAAGTCCTTCAAAGAGTGTTACTAGCAGAACTGAGCTCTACAGTATACATATTTCTTAAGAGAAAAAAATATGTAAAGTAAGTCCAAAACTAATGTCCAGAGACTGCAGAATCAAGCATTTATTTCAACCCTGAGTCAACCACAATTCAGACAATTACAAAAGTTGGCCCCTCTGTGACTCTAATTAGATGCTTAAATTGGAAATAACAATTTGGCACAAAAAAAATCAAGGTAATATTTCAACAAGTTTTCAGCAATACTGTCATTTAAGCTGATTGAATTCCTGCCTTCCCTCTAAACAAAACAGTAAGCACAATGAAAGAATGTGTCAGCATTATGAAATAGAATGCTGTTTAGGATCAGGGATATTCTCACTATTTCTTTTTAAAATTATGCAAAGAAATATGGGACACTACAAGCAAACCTGTTGGTATTTTGCAAGGCATAGGAAGCCTTGTGCAGGAGCTACATGTTGGCAATTTGGGAAATCAATGACTACAACCTGCGCTGGGAAGAAAAATAACTGTCTGGACTGAGAGCAAATCTGAGATTTCATTCTCCAAGAGAAGTTAGCATCCAATGCCATGTTCTGTACAGTGGAGCACACAGACGACTAATCTGAATTTGGCAGTAAATACTAAGCTACAAATGGTCTAATTTATCTCACTTCGTATCAGCTTAGCAAATTTGGAAGAGATTATATGAAAATAGGTAACAAGGGAGTCACAAAAGCACAAATTTTAAAGTCTTTAAGAAATAATGACTTCTCATAATGCCTGATCTTTTTAATTGTTATCCCTCTGGTAGACAGCAAGGAAATCACAAAGAGCAGAATGGGATTTTTGGTTGGGAAAGGTAAGAAATAAAAAAGCAGGCAAACAGGTTTTGTTTTTTTTATTTCTTTTAAAAAAGGAAAATCACCCCCCATTTCACTGACAAGATGAATTACAAAGAGAGATACCTGTGTGTATGTTCACAGCAGAACGGTAATCAGTCAATCATCAGACACAAGCAGTGATTATATACTTTGGTATACAGCTACTAAGCATAATGCTAAAATGCTATAAAATCATTCTGATGACTTAATTTACAAACCCAAAAGACTTATGGTATCAAGAAGGATTCATACAGGAAAAAAACTTCTCAAAAAGAGACTAGGATTTTTCATGTAAAATCTTTTAAATCACAAGGGATGCAAAAATTAAGAGCGTAAATAATAGTATAAAGAAAGGCAATGGTTAACTTCTTTCTTCTTTTCTGAGGATAAGATTAAAATGACGTTCAGATACACTGAAAGACAGCAAATGCAAATTTGAATAAAGAGGAAAAGATCGTTTGAGTAGGCAAAACAAAAAAGCATTACCAGCCTGTGGAACGGACTGTCATACGATGGTCTTGAGATTAATAAACAAGCAAAATTAAGGGTAGTCTACATAATCCTATTAATAAAAATGCCCAGCTATAATGTTAAACAGCAAAACCAAACAAAAATAAACAAGTAGAACTTAAAGTTTCAGGGTTGACCTGTAAGGAGAGAACATACTGGGAACCATGTTATGTCCTACCAGCATCTGAGCCATTAGTATTAGCTACTATGTAATGCAGACTAACCTCCAAATACAGACACACAGGTACCCAAAATTAATCAGTGTCAATACCCTCAGTGTTACAATTCCTGGATTAGTATGCTGTGCCTACATGCCATTACAGTTAACAAGTTATTGTTCCAGATAGTCACATAAAATATAATTTTCTTAAAGACCTGTCAACACAAAGGCTGGGGTTTTTTTTAAAGTAACAAGAAAACCGAAGAAGAATATGTGGTAAAAAAAGTTTTGGAAGCAGATGGAGGGAAGTGAACCTTCCCCTTTGTCCAGCCCTGATAGACATACCTGGAATGCTGGGTCTGGTGTTCGGTTCCCTGGTATAAGACTGACATTGACATACTGGAGCAAGTCCAGTGAAAGGCCATGGAGGTAATTAAGGGACTGGAACATCTGTCATATGAGGAGAGAGTAAAAGACCTGAAGATGATTATTGAAGAGAACATTCAGGGCAAAACTTTAGGCAAAATAAATCTCACACAAATTTTTACTATAGACCTTTGAAAAATGAATAACCCTCTATATAAAGTAGCGTTGGTTCAGATATAAAACTGCCATAAAAAACTGAACATGTACCTGTAGTTACAAAACACTATCTGGGATTCTGAATATAGTATTATTTCAGTAGTCTATATCAATGATTTTTGAGAGATTTGTTTTGTTTATAATCTCCGTTGGCTTTGGATTTCCTACTATATACTGTGCTTTTGAGGAAACAACCCGATTTAACTACTTCTAATGGAGACAAAATGACTGCATGGATTTTCATTAAAATCCTAGGAAAACAGCTTAGAAATTACAAACTACATGTAGAGAAGTACCTACTCAACCCCATGTGTTTGAGTTATTCCCAAAGCAGAATGTCACAGGGACCTCATTCAATTGATGTTTCTACTGGACCTTCTCCATTTCCACAGTACAAACCTCCAAAAGAGGAGGTTTGAAATATGAATATATTTCAAAATTAGAATCTGGTCCAGAACACAGGAAAAAAAGTTTATGTTGTTATTTATGTGCTCAATTGTAATTCAATTCAGGCTATATCAAAAAGGAACTTGAATAAGAAAAGACATAGGCCTACAGGTTTAACTTCCTTAACTGTAAACCAAAGATCAGAGGGTTATTTGGGGATTTTTTCCCTGTTTTTATTTGTATACATGGTGAAATGCAGTGCGTGGCCTTGGACTGTCAGTCACTGCTTTTTATTATCTTTAGATTTATTACTTGTTTTGCACTTAGACACTTCTCTCATTTTTCTGTCTGAGTGTGTTTGTAACATCGCTAAAGTGGTATGAGGAAATTCTCATCTTGTCCTTTTTTCCCAAACACTTTCTCTCTAAATAGCAACTCATATCCTGCCTTTCACCATTCATTACTGTTAGATAGTAGATAACTGGCCTATGTGAACTGAGTTACTGATCTTGGTCCCATCCTAGCAAAGTGCAGAAATGCTGTCACAACTGTCATCATTGGTTGGCACCTGATTTATATACTCAACAGCATATTAATCAGTATCTCATGGAAAATTGTACAACAACATTCCCTTTAAAAAATGACAGCAGTTTTTCAGTAATGTGGTGGCACCACATAATATGTTGTCAAAGAGCCATCTGATATTTCTTCAGTGGTTTTATGTTGTGCTTCATATAATGTAGAAGGTACATACCAGGTCATTCCTCTTCCCATGGATAAGAACAGGATTTTAATTACCTCCAAGATAAGAACTCAAGTCTGAGATTTTCTGTGTATGAATGAAGATTTACGGTAGGCAAGCAGGAATTCAGGGGTATTCTACGCTTTCAGAAGAAAACCTCTTAACTTTCTTGGCAAGCCTAAGGCCCCATTGATCCATCCCATGTTCATTTAATTATATCTTCCAAAATGTATGGCAGACTATCAACTAATTTATATATAGATGCTAACTTAAGAACATATGCAGCAATTTGCAATACATGGTCAGCCCCAGTGCATACTGTGAGCAGTACCAGCATCACAGGGGTGTGCAAACTGCACTGGCAGAGGGGGTTGAAAATGTGCCCAACTCACTCCCCATGTGTAGCTGTTCCCAGAGCTTAACACTGCACTCTGTCTCCCTCTCCCTCTCTGCAGTGCCACAGTGTGTCTGAGTGGCTACGTTGTTGGACAGGAAGCCATCAGCTGATTTAAGGATTTAAAAAAATTCCCAGTCCAGATTGGTTGGATTTTTTTCAGCCTGATAGTTTTGGTGCTTCAGGTTACAGCACAGCCTCAGTAAAAGAAACACTTGCAAAATTGATGGGCTACTAAGCTACAGAATAAGTTCCTGGAGACAGAGAGATCTTCAGTTCTTCACATAAAAAAGGTCATTGAACAACACTGAGTATCATTGTGTTTGGGAGACTTCCCTTTGGACTGTTTCCCTCTTTCTTCCATGTAGTCAGCAACCAGGCCACTGTCTCAAAAGATGAAACCAGAAACAGATCACTAGCAAGACATTCCTATTTCTCCACTCTGGTAGCATGACAAATGCATCTGGCACTTGTGAACCCTTCTTCCTCCATGGTCTGTGCCTACTGAACTGACTGAATTTCTTCAGAATGGCTTTTCAGAACTAAGCACTTCTTTTTTTTCAAAGGTGCACATACAGAGAGTTAAACATAAAATAATTTTCTTTGGATATTCCCTTCCTCCCTCAAAGTAAATTTTCCTTGAATATCTGATATAGTCCAGTGCATGCAATCTGCTTCCTTCAGTTTCCCCTTCTCTCTCACACTCTTATTCAGCTGCTGGTAGCAACTTAATATTCATCTTGTTTCCCATCTTCTTTAAGATTTCATTATCTCCTCTGCCACTAGGTCTAACCCTGCAGACTAAAATTTCCCAGCCTAGCTAAACCACTCCTCAATGACTTTCTCCAGAGAGAAACCGCATAGTGTAATGCTGTATCTTTTCCATCTCCTGTAACTTTCCTGTTCTCCTAGTTTTACCTCTTAAAACCTCTTAAAAACTCTGTCTAGGCAGGCAGGAAAATTTCTGCCTGTAAGTGGAGGTGTACGGGTTACTGATAAGCAATCAGATTGGTATCTTTTCATTCTTAGCCAAGTGACATTAATATAAAATGCTGTTCAGACACATTTCTGAAGTAAAAGGGAATAGAGCTCCAATTTACTAACAGGGCTCCAGTTACTACTAATTTAGCATCTGTGCTGTGTACAAATAAATCATAAGGAAGCGTCCAGAAGAATGCAATTTCCCATGTTTGCAGGAGAGCTAGATGACAACAAGAATGTGAGGGTAATTCCCTTTGCCTTCGTACTTCAGGAGTGCCCTTATTTAAGATGTGGTTAGGCTCAGGTTAAATTTCTTCCTTTCTTTGAAGGGTTTTGAAACCAGTGCTGGTACCTTACAAAAAATAGTTCAGTGAGGAGAGGCATAAGATTATGGTAACAGAGACTAGGTCGTCTCAGCACATGAATGCTTGCGTCTAAGTCTTTGTTCCAGTTCATGTTCAACTAACAATGCATAATGGACCACTTTAGGAAATGAAAGTTTATGTCCCTTCAAGGAAAAGAAAGAAAATGAACAATGTTTTTTTTTGCATTTCGAGTATGTTCTCTAACCTCTGCTTTACCAAAGAGTAAGCTATTATTTACTTTCAGCTTTATGAATATCAGCTAGTGGAAAATCAATCACCACACAGGAATATAGAGATCACGATAGGCCACAGTGCTGAGATTTATATTTTATTTTCCTAAAGTTCCTCGTGCATAAGGAAAGTCATTGCTCTGTAGCTGGAATGCAAAGTTCAGTTTTATCTCAAAAATAATAGATATATTCCTGAATGGGACTGTAGAATTTGGCTTTATACGTAATGATGGCTTTTGTCTCGCAGTGCTGGTAGTAATGTGCTGCTGATAGTAATTTACATATTTCATGTGAATTCTATTTTTTTTAAAAAAAAATCTTCTAATCTAAAACTAAATTTGAATATTTACCAATCTCACTGATAAAGTTTTATTCAGAATCCTCATTTGAGTCACAGTACATAAACAATGGCCTTTTGTCAGTAATATGTTAATATATGGGAATTATATTTAGAAAGTGCCTATCTTTTAACATTATCAAACACGGAGCTTAGTGACATTAATATAAATGAAAATCTGATTGTATTACTGTTTGCAGTCACATAGTGCACTGCACTGATAACAGACACGCTAGTGCACACACTATAGGTTATGTAGGACAAAGAAAGATTTTGTTTTATGGGTCTGTTTTTGAATTTGTAATGAAAAATGGAGACTTTGCTCGGTAATGTTATTTTTTCAGTGAGAAGTTTCAAAAAACTGGGGAAATGATTGAGAAGTATGCAGAGAAGATGAAGAGATATATCTCCTTCACATATTTACCCCTAGCTTTCGAATTAAAGGAAATAAGTAAAAAGAAGCCTATGCTTTCCTTTGAATGTGCTTTCTATAGCAGATGTTAAGTTGTTATTTCCATAGTTCCTGAGTGGGTATCATTTTGAAAACTCTGGCAAACATATATACAGCAGAAAAAGCACTCAGAACTAATTGCTGATGAACATTTTCAGTAACAGATGATTTTTTTGCTTTTCTACATTTAATGGTCCTAAGCATTGGATATTATTTATTTGATAAATGCTTTCTTCATGCTCTTTTTCAAAAAATGAAAGCATTTCCACAGACAGCTGTAAGAAAAATGAAAATATTTTTGGATATTTACCAACGTGTATCTGTATTTATTAATACATTTGTATTGTAGTCTTTAAAATCTGGACTTTGTCCGAAAATATCTTGCAGTCTGTTCTGGCTAGTCCATATTTTAAAAAAAATGACAAGTTTGGAAGCTAAAGCCCATTTTCAAAAGGGGCAGACATTTTGAATCAGAAGTGTCTTTGAAACCTAATCTTGTTTTTCTCTTAAATTACTTCTGAACACAGGATTTATAACCGAAAATCAATGAGATGGTTATAAAGATTGTTTTTGCTATGATCATCAGGAGCAAACTGAAAAGCTTGAAAAGAAATGTAAATAAAAGCTAACCTATTCTGCCTGCTTGCATGAAACTATGGATTTTATGAGTAGGCATGCTTGGTTCAAGACTTCTCATCTCTGCATGCAAAGCTGAATTTTGTTGCCTTAGTGATCTCAAAAAATACTTAAAATAATGTTTCTTAGAAAAAATTTCTTCACTGCTTAAGATGCTACAGTCTATACCTTCCTTTTCTTCTTCCCAGGAGCATGCACAAAAGTTTCAGCTAACAGACTCAAATAAAAATAGAGAAATAAAAAGATGTCCAAGGATCAAGGCATAACAGCGGGCACCTCATCATTCCAGACTTGATTCATGCCATGTTTCTGCCTTACAGTTCTTCAGCTGAGTCAGTGTTAGATAGTGAGAGAGAGAGAGAGCAAGAGAGTGTGAGCCAGTCTCTGTACATCTCAGATTGTTTTGACACAGCTGTACCTCACACCTTGGGGCTGGCAGGAGGCAGTGGGGGAGGTGGGCACAGGACTGGGCTTGATGGAAGAAAGGCCGTGTAGTTTCATTTTAAGAAGAGCAGGCTGGTGAGAGAGGAATGTGGTGACTTCTAGGTCCATCAGGTAGTCCCTGTGATCTCCCTCGGCTTCCAGACTGGACAACCACCTACATAGCTATAGCCTGGCCTGATAACTCTACAGGCGAGTCAGATCTGGACAGCAGCTGCAGAGCTCACAGGTTTAGACCACATGTCATGCTAAACCAGTGAACAACAACTTGAAAATTCAAGCTCTGTCCTCAAGCAGAAAATTAAATATTGTTACTTGAAAAATACTTAAATTCCTATTTTTAATAATGCACATTGAAATCTGCTCACGTGCTGGAATGCAATCAGCTTTGCCAACCACTGACAGCAAAAAAAGCAACCATCTCCTTTTAATTTATATGTCCAGATTCATTCAAATTTGCTGCATTCAGTCAAGCAATGCTCTACACTGGTAAAATATGATGGAAGCTAATGAACTTCACCTAATAACAACCAACACAAGTCCTTTGATATCAATCTCCATTTTTATCTGTAGATAATTTTTTACCTTAGAATCATCTAAATGTAGGTATATTAATACTTAAAAATTGAAAATTTATAGGTAAACTTGAATGGATCTGCCCACTCCTTTCCCTAAAGCAGGATAATTGGCCATTTCACGGCAATCACTTTTATCTGTCAAGGCAGATACCAATATGCAGTAGTGTACAAAATAACAAAAAAAGACAATAATCAAAAAAAATGTTCTGGGTATTGAAGTAAAGTAAAACTTTTGCTTATAAAAGGAATTATCTAAGAAAAGAAACAGTCAAAGTATGTAAGTAAGTTGATGGATTCACATATTGATGAGAATATACTACAAGTAACGCTGCTCAGCATTTGTCAATAAACACGAAGTTATGACCATCACTGCCTTTCTTCCCAAAGACTGGACTTGGATGTTTAACCAATGGCAGAATCTTCCCTGATTTTTCTTACAGAGGGCCATATGTCTTCAAATAGTACTTGGATCTGCCTGGAGGAAACACCTGACATGAGATAATATCTCAAAAATTCTATACATTGCAAGACTGATTTTGAAATGTCAAATTTGATTTCTTTTTAATTAAAAAATGAAATTTACCCTTTGCTGTCAGGATGCTTGGTGTGACTTTGAAGATACATGATGTTATTTGGTACCAGTTCCTGACAGATTTGGTTCTGCCCTCAGGTTTTGGACTGACAGAAGTAGCCTTGTTCTCAGTTTATCCCAGGCACATACTGGACTTTGAACAGCATTAGTGTATCCACCTGTACGAACATACACATATGATACGGAACTATCAGGTGAAAGGTGGAAATGATCCTTGGCTAAAGCTTTATAACCGTAGATTTTGTCTCTGGTTACATCACTTTCACATTCAGAAGAGCATGCATTTTTACTAGAGAATATAAGAGCAAAATATAGTCATTCCTTATACACTGAGCTAAATTCCCTCTTCAGATGTATGAATTTCAGCACCTTGCAATCCTTTTAAGCTTTTGCCAACACAGTGGAGAGAAATACGGGTAAAATAGAAATCGGGTAGTGCTCTTTCTTAGCACTTTCAGAAGCTGGTAAGGAAACACAGAAGGACAGTGTTTACTGTCTGAAGATAGAAGTCCTCATGGAAATCTTTGTATCTGAATAGTAGAACTAAGCATAATATTCTGCAGTTCCCAGAAAGAATGAGAATACAGCACTGAAATTAATATCTCACTGACCAAAATTAAAAAAAATTCACCTACTCCCTGAAGTTACAAGAGTAGCTGGGCTCATACCAATAATTGTGAGAATATCATGGGTGATTTAAATTAGTATCGGTAAACAACTCATTTACATGGAAAGAAGAAACATGTTTTAGTAATCCTGAGGTTGCTGGAGATATTTTTCAAAGCTAGATTGAAGATTATGATTTTTTCGATGAATCATTATTTGCTGTGCTTTATCAAATATAAAACTGAATTGTTTGTTTAATTCCAAAGATAAATACTAAGGTAATTTTTAGAGAAATGCAAAATGACACTGCTGTAAAGAACTTGCATTTAGTTTATTTTTATATATTTAGAAACACGAAAGCCCAAGAGAACGTATTACTGCATTGGAATAACTCATGTGGTGGGGGGGTGGGAGAGAAAAATATCATTCTTATGTTAAACCCAAGAGATTTGTCAGCTGTTTAGACTCTGAGACATGTATTTGCTTTGAAGGTGCAGCAAATAGAGAATGAAATCCAGCAAAAGGACAACCTAAATAGCTAGAACAAATTTAACAACTGAAATAAACATCCCCTGGAGGGCTCAACAGTTTCCACAGCTACTCCAGATATACTGACACTTGTGATTATAACAAATTTCATAACAGTACTGACTTTTCCTACTAGAGTTTGAAAAAGCAAAATAGAATAACAACAGATTCTTACACTTTTTGCCTCAGGAAAAAGTATGGAAAAATGAGAATACTTGATTGAATCTTCTGTTCTGTGGTCTTGTAGGATCTCAAGGTAAGGAAGGACAATGGAAGGTGGAAGCACCTGCTGTCTTCACACCAATTTAAATCTTTTCAGCAGAGGTTACAAGAAATGTGCTAGACATATTCCCGCCAAAATGACCTTATTTTTGCTTTATAACATATCTTGTTAATGCTGCAGGTTTAATTTTTAGCCTGGATTCCTTAGATTATGGGATGTTTAGGATGAAAATGTGTGCAATTTTAAGTATGTGCGCACATCTTTCTGTCCTTCTCCTTATAATTTTTTAATATAGAGATATATTTCAGCAAAATCATACTTACAAAATTGACTGAGTAAAGAAGGATCTCCATTACTCCACTCTCATCCAAAGGAAAACTGCAGATATCACTCAATAACAACAAATTTCTGTAGTGAAAAAAGCATGTTAGGAATGTTCCAACTATCAAAAAATCTTCAGTTGAATTAGTCAAGCAATTCAATGAAAATATTAAATTCCTTTGGGTACCCGGATTTTTTACCTTTGCTGTGTTTTTCCTTGCTTGCTACAGTGGTCTTCAAATGTTCTTGGACACCTAGCTCACCTCATTATTAGAGGCTAAGGCAAATTCCCGAGAATTGAGCAACTCCGTGGCAAATTCTAGAGGCGTAAAAGTAGATGAATGCAAGGTTTTATGATAATTAATAGGAAATCACTAGTTGCATTCCATAAAACATTGCTAACTGACAGTAGTCATTATAGACAGTGACGTTCAATGGACAATTTAAAGTTAATACTGTGAATACAAATTAACACCTTTCAAATATGACAGTGAAAAGTCAATATGACTTATAAACTTGGGGGATGACCTACTGACTTATTCCTACAAGATGCTGACCTCTAGCTGGAATACACATAAAGTCCACATAGTTGAACTAATCTGTGCAGAAATTATACGCCTGTTTGGTTTACAGCTGGAAGATTGTATGGGTGCACACAAACATGCACATTTATATACTCATCACTGTGGATTGTTGGAAAAGATTTTGGTTAAATTATAATTATTTCTTCAAAGTAATGTGCCTAAAACAAAGGTAATTTTTCAAAAATAGGCATGGTACAGTGAAAACAATGCAAGATTAATAACTTCCACCAGTTGCCAGTCTCTCCCAACATCATGCAGACAGGATGAAAAAGCCTCTGATGAAACAATCTAAGACTAATTTACATATCCTCTACTCTGACATGAAATCCCTTTTGGTTGAATCTTTTTTCCATCTAATGCTGTAAAAATGGGGAGTTCATTTATGAAGCGTAAAGAAGACCTTCCCCTTAAAATAGCTGCCTTTTTCAGTTTTCCAAGAGTTACTGTAGGTATATTAATTTTAATTTGTGTTGCAGTAATGTCAAAAGAGTCTACCCATGAAACAGAAGCTAGTATGAGGGCAAAGGGTAATGTGAAGTCTCTAACTGCCAAACACTGACACATTTCTGTTATTCCTACAACATGTGTTCAGAGCTGAAAACAGCAAGTTAGACTCACAATGGCTGAGTCTGAAAGAGGAAACCACTGAACAGCCTCCTCCCCAAACCTCTCTTGTGAAAAGAGAAAAAGGATTGCACCCCAAAAAGGGTGATAGCCGATGACCTGAGCAAGGGAATGGCTCAAGATGAACAAAGACATCTGAACCATAGATCTCGAGGTCATCTTCACAACAATGACTTTTGACTGAAGTATAGTCAGGTAGAGACTTAGCATACTTAGAGCTTTAAGCACTTGAACTTAAACATTAAATTGTTGACACTGATCGGCTGAAATTTTTCTTTGTACAGCTAGTTTATCTTAATAAATATCAACGCTTTACCTAGACTACTGATACTCAATATGTATTATATATCCTACTTCTGGAGTTCTTAAAACACTCCATGAAAATAAGGTCTCTATTGGGAAAAGGAAACAAATGAATGGCTTCCTACCAAAACAAGGCACTCTCCTCATAAATGAAATGAAAGAGAACATTAGCCAGTGCTGCCAGAGAGCCTTTCACAAAAATCAGTTAAAAGACTGGCAGCCGCTGACACCAAAATAGGAATAGGGCACTACCACCTCATCCATGCTTACGTCTGTAATTTGCGCTTCAAGAGACCCTTTCATCTAAACACCTCAAAGTACCTGACAAACATTAAATTTGTGAATCAAAAGCTTCCAATGTGTTATCTTCCTGGTAGCTGAAAGGAAACTGAGGCACTGAATGATTAATCAAAGTCTTCACAGAACTAGTAGAAAAGAAGACATAGAAAAAACTCAAACATTACAGAGATGGAAACATGATCTTAGGTAAATGACTTTCAGTCCTGTACTTTAATCATCAGCCAAGAAGTTCCTTTGTAAATGAGATATTTTTGCCTTTCTAATGAGCTGACAAAGTGCAGTAATTCTGATTATGACAGCACAACAATCACTTTTTACGTTGGTGTTTCTGTGTAGCTGCTAAGACTAAAAGATACACAGGAAACCAAGATAACACTATAGCAACCTCTCTTGTACCCTGCTCTCACAGATTAGAGACTAAGCTAGTTGTTGAGCTAATGGGGTCTATGGAGATTAATATCAGTTTCTCCTATTATTATTTTATTTTTGAATGCCATAATTCCAACTGTGAGAGACATACATATCTGTGAAGGAACAATAGAGGAGGCTGACTCTGTCAAAAGTCTCGCTACCCGCTTTCCTCAGGGAAACTTCATAGAAAATATCTTCATGATGATTTTGAAGTCCTTGACCGGTTCGGCTGCAGTAGGAATGCTAGCAGGTATGAGCACCATATGAGTGCTTCTGCACTGTGGGCAAAGCTCTGTAACAAGCTACTGCTGGGAAAAAGGGGTTAGTTAGCACATTTCTGTGAACTGAGCACTTGTATATTCTTGAAGCCAGCAAAGCATCTCTGACAAGATCCCACACAGTCTCTCTTCCTGGACACAATACTCTATTATTAAGTTGAGCTCAAAAATGTCAGAATAATATTTAATTACTTGGGCAAAAATGAAGCAGTTGGACAACACACTGCTGTGAACAGACAGCAGACACATATTCATATGAAGATTTATGGTCACTGATGTCCTGCGTGATTTCTTTACTCCTTTCAGAAAACTATTTAAAAAATGCAGACATTTCAGGCATTTTGAAAAATCCTAAGGAGTCTGAAAATAAGCGAATGCTGTGAAGTTGCATCATTGAGATAGTGCAATTCTCTATTAAATTCTATCATTTTTACAATAATTAAATTTCTGTTGAATCCAGAAACACTTCAGAAAGTATCTTCTTGAGGAAAAGCACAGAAATCAACTTTGTTATCAGAAAATTATAAATTTTTGATGGTATGTTGTCTCTCTGACTTCAAGGAGGTGTGTTCAGGATATGTCTCCATTCCAGAAAAGATTGAGGCAAATACATACTTTACATAGGAATATCCTGGTATAGAGTGGCCTGTAAATGTCTAACTTTATGTGACAACTGAAACTGGAAGGAGTTTTGGTCTGTGCATTTGAGTCACTAGTTTTGACACATACAGGGATGGGTAAGGGAGAAAATATGAGGCTAGTAGAATGTAAATGGGTGTATGTACAGCTGTATAACAAATAACATGCTCTGTGACCAAAAGCCTTACAATCCCCCTTTGCCTTCTCATTTACACTAAATTCAGGCCTGAGGTAACACAGAAAGTGAGATATATAGATGCAGTGCTGACCCAGCTTTTCAAACCTGACCCCGATCCCCTTCCTACCAGACCCACAGAGATTTTCAGCAAAGCCGTTCAAATATAGAGCACTTGTAACAAGTTTTCATACCCAGCTCCTTCCCCACCTCCCCTTCCAACACCAGTGTCTCTCCTTGCAGGGACATGGAGAGGGTCAGGGTCTGCTTCCTTGGAGGCCACGACATAACAGTATTATGCCACGTTTCCCAGCTGTGGGAGCCTAACGGGCAGTCTGACTCTCAGTCACTGTCTTGGCAGAAAAGAATAACAATTCATGCTTATTGGCTGCGAGAGAAGGAAGGTCTGTTTAGCCCTGATCTCAAGTTTGATGATCTCAGACTTTAAAAATGTAAGACTAATCTGGAAGATTTCTGGGTAAACACTGTCTCAGGATTACGGCACCTCACTTGACATCTGTCATTCCCTACATCTTTACCTGCCCAGAAGTCCTGGTATGAGACAAAATATCCCCTCTCTGGCTTAAAATATCTGGTATAGCCCAAGCAAGAGAAAGAATACTCATCAATAGATTGTAGATTTCAACTATTTAGAAACTTTTATACTGTGTCTCTCAGTACTTCAAAGGAAAGCAATTCCAGTAATAGCAGAGGGTCATTTTGCCAATAATCCTAGTAATATCAGAAAGCCCTGTTCCATCCTAGTCAGAAGAGCGGTGTTTGTGATAACTGAACACTGACAGAAAGGGACACTGGAGGTTTAGCTGTATCCAAATGTGACTGACATTTTTAATCTAAATAGTATCAGAATATATTAAGAAAGATTTCAGAAGGGAACACAGAGAGCTGCAGTGTTAAAAAGTCAGGTGAAAATCTGAACTGAGCCTTTCTTTTCCTTCATCTTGAAATTTGGAGATGACTTTCCTGTCAGCACACAGTCTGTGTTTGACCACCACTGTCCAGGCAAGGACAATTCTAATGCTTGCTGATCAAATTAGCTCAGTTAATTCTTGTCCATCTTCACCCTCATTAGGCTAATGAGATCATTTCAGACTGATGATTGGGGTATGAGCCTTTCTTGGTGAGAGCCAGTGTTTGTACAAGCAACAGTAAAAGTTCAGATTGCCAGTCTTACAAAGAGAATATTTTCCATTCACTTTTCTAGGAGTGCGCTGAAGTCAGAGCAATATTCTCTATTTCTGTCACTGCTGTACGGATGTAGACACTTGCATAATACTATTTTCTTCCAAGAAAAGGGACAGAAAATGAAGTGTTCTGAACAACTACTTATCAGGAAAAATAAATGTGCTGTTATACAGGTTATGAAACATTAGACTTCAATAGCGAGAGAGCTGCCTGAGCAGATGTAAATAATAGTGTGTGTATAAAATACAGATGTATTAAATCAATGAACCAAGCATTAGACTGATGTAAACCCAGGCTAACTGCATTTGGATTTTTTTCAAATTTTGCAGCTGGGATGAGAAACTTGTTTCTGTACATGCAACATACGTATACACTGAGTGTTGCCGATGGAGGAAAATATTTATACTTTGTAAGCCTTTAAAACTCTTACTCTTTAATATTTTCAATGAGAATTACATTTTACTTTCATTGTTACAGTTGTCTCAAGGATCTTTTCTGCCTTTTATTTTGTCTTTCATGTAAGCCTCTGTATTATATTACTACATTTTTTTACTGTATTGTATTATGAACAAAAAATGACCTACAAAATGGCATTTGAGACACCAGAAGAGCAGAGCAGGATAAAATGACCTATTTAAAAAGCAACCATTTTACTTCAGAGATCAGCTACAATTGATATTGTGGCAATCCTCTCATATTGAAAAATGCTACACTCTCCCACATACTGTGCACGATGCTTCTGTCCCGAAGGTCTTATGAGAGAGCTTAAACAACAAGTTAGAAAAACATATTTTAAATTAAAGCATTTCAGACATCAAATGACAAAAAAATAATTTCTATAGCAAAAAATCCAATTTGTTTTCTAATTCAATAGTTAAGCTTCCAAAGCCAACAGCATTATGTTGCTGTATAAATGCATGAGATTGGAATTTCAAAAACTTTAGGCTTGGAGAGTTCTTGAACATTGCTTGGTTTATAGTAAGTCAAGTAACTTAACAAAATGCCATGAAAAAGCAAAAACAAGTCTTCTGCAAATATCTGATATATATGCTTTTCCATTGAGCACGTTGAAGTCTTTTTTAATACACTTTAATACACTTGAGCCAGATTAATACTAAAACGAATCCAGCTTTCCATTAGCAGGCATGAAATGCAAAAGACACGAGGTTTGCAGAATTGCTTTATGGAAAATTAAATAAATCAGAAATGAATTTTAAGAAAAATCATCATTTTGACAAAAGTGCATTATAATTAACATCAACTGTATTGATTGGTCTATAACAGTACACCATCTACTAATGCAATCTAATCTGCTGTTCTCTAACTGCTTATTTATCTGGAAGTTTATGAGTTTTTCCATAGTAAGTGTCAATATTTAAATCACTTTTTCTGGTAAGTTATTGAATGAAAGAAAAATACCTCTATCTTGTAATTAATGCCATGACCAGAATATATCAACCACACGGCAATAATAAGGCTTTAAAGGAAAATATATCACAATAGAAGAGGCAAGTACTATTAAAATTACTAACTGTAACCAAAGAATAAAAGTATTTTCAAAAACATCAAAAATGTCTCATAAGTTGCTATATGGCTCATATTAGCCGTTATGCTCAGGAATGACTAGAAAATTTCGTACCATATACACTGCTCTGTATAATTGATCTTCATGAGGTGCTAGTCTGTGGTTACAGGTGGATCTGTTTTCTCTACTTGATGGTCTCTTCTTGAAAAAAAGATGAGGTAAAAAAATATCATTATCTATACAGAAGATACCTTTTTTCCTTCTGAACAGAACAAACTATGGATAATAGGCATGAGGAAATGATGGCGACTGTGTTTTGCACAGCCTTATCTGTCAAGAGGTATTTTCAAAGTAATCACTTGATTTCAGTTCTTGTACAAGGATAGATTAAGCAATCACCCCCAAAGAAATAAGAGACTCCATCATAAAAATCAAATGCAATACAACACCCTAGCATTCGTCTAATTTCAGTTCTTGTCCCTTGCTTTGAAGTAAGTTTTTTATTTCTTATCATTAATGAGGAGATTCAGTACAACTGAGGCGGCAGATCATGGGCAAGAAAAGAGGGCTATCTAAATGGACACAAGAGTTTGCACAAGGTCAAAATGGGAAAGAAATGGATGAGATAATTCTTTATTCATTGAGGAAACAAATGAATTGCATTTTAAAGCATCTGATTAACAACTGTTTTCTAAAGGAACAATGGTTAGTAAGCAGCTATGCCTAAGGCCATGGCCAATGAATGCCTGAAGGCCGCTTGGGTAAAAGTAGCAAAGAAACACATTTATATCCAGAATATCATAAGGAAATATTGATGAAAGATTTGAAAGTCACCTTTTTCCAATTTTTTACATATATTATCAGGAAAACAAGCTGCTTCATTAAGGACTATGACTACCTAAATATATTCAACCAGAAATGAATAACAAAAAAGAAAATTAATTTACTTCTGAGCAAATATGGTCCCAAGTGAAAAGTGTCAAACTAGTCCCAGTGCAATTTTAAATAAATAAAATAAACACATGAAATTGGAGGGGCAATTTTGAAACATACATGTCAAACCTAGTTCACATCTGAATATAATGAGTGAGTTTTCCAAATAGAAAACACAATTTGAATAAAAGGACTATACGGTGAACACTAAGATATGTGGATTAATATCCGTGTTTCAGAATCAGCTCTTCCTAGAGCACTTTACATTGAGCAGCAAAGCAATGGCCACTTCATCAAAACTTGCTCTGTTGTTTGTACTTTACAGTATAAACTCCTGCCAAACAAATATCCTATTCCCATACTCAAAATGCATGAGCAATACCTACTGAACTGTAATCTCAGGGCTCAAAGCACAAATGTGTTATCGATGGAGACTTTACAGAAAACTGCACACACCACTCCACCAAACTGGAACCACATTGTGTACTCAGACTGTGTGTTACTGGAGAACAACAATGCAATAAGAACAGAGTTATTCCCATGTTTAAGGTAAATTGGCTTGCTAGGCAAGTGGGTGTTGGCATTAGCCGTTTCAGTTGAAGCTTTAATGAGGGTCGTAGAAACTGACAACTGTCTCCTGATGCTCGTATGGTCTCACAGGGAGGTGTGAAATTTGGTGGACATAGGGGACTGAGCAATTTGAAAATACTCCACACTTGCAAAGCCTCTTAGTCTGAGGGACTCAAAAAGAATGTACAACAATGAAAGATGCCCCTAGGACACTCTGCTGATATAATTTTTTTTAATGTAATGAGAAGTTAAAATGGGCATCCATCTACTTCTAAAACCCACACAGAACAGGTACTCTTTTTTTATGATCACATGCTGAATGTCAAATAAAATTTTCATTTTCTAGGCCTCTTTCATTTGAAACCTAAATAAGAATATGCAGATATCACAACATCGATCATCTCAGAGGAAGAGCCTGAATGACTCATATTCTTGTTTGCATAATCTCAGAAACAGGGCAGTTTGGAAGTATGAAAATAAATGAGACAGGGGAAGAGAAGAAATATCCAGAGAAAGATGAGAAGGCAAAAAGAAAAAAATCAGTGCTACGGAATACGCACAGAGAAGATGCGTTGGTGTCCTGTGAATGTTCATGCAAAGAGGAGTGCTAGTAATAGGAGAAGAGTCTGTAATGAGGGATCAGTCAGAAGGGCAGAACTGAGTTTTTTTCAACAGTCTTTCATGAAGTGAAACTGTAAAGAAGGACTAGAAAATTCAATCTCTACTTTATTTGCATGGGGAAGAGATTCTACTTCCATTATTCTTCATTCCAGAGGAATTAACCTTACTTAACTCAATCTTAATCTAGGAAAAAAACATTAAAGACTTCTAAGAGCAATTAGCCTCAGTAAAACTGAGTGAGGGAATAAGGATACGGTCTTGCGTTTGTCTACATCCTTCTACTAGTTACTAGTTAGTAATGTCTAATTGACAGAAGTAAAGCAATGGAACGGAATAGTTATGCATTCACAGATATGTTTCATGATATCTATTTGCCCGATATCTGGCACTCAGAAGTATCAGTAGCTTTTCATATTTGTGAGCACCGAATTAACCCAGAAGTTAGAGGGGAAGTAAAAGAACAATAGGGGAAAAGTTCTTGTATAGTTAAGCAAGAAAAATTTTAATACAATGGAAAGATGGCTTTGCTGAGCAATGCATGCACAAAACTGGCAGGGCTGTCTGATACTTCAGATCAAGCAGATTAAGGATACGAATGTTTTCTCTCCAGATGAATACTGAACTGTTGAGACCACAATTAATAATTATTTCAGTAAGCTCAGGTAGAGTCCTACATTGGACTCCCTTTCATCCTTGAAAAATTAATAGACAGACAGCATTTACAAAGACAGCAAAGAAATAATTGGCATGTCCTCCCATTTCTTCTTCCAACTGAAAGATCTTTCAGTATTACTGAAAGATTATTATCTCTCTATACTTACTTCCACAGGTCAGAAATCAAGCATCCACTACGCTTTTTTTAAAGCAAAATTTTCTCAGCTAAGAAATAAATTTAAATATGAAGATATCTGGACAAAATGTCATATCATTTTACAAATGCCCATCATCTAAAAAAACTTAATCTGTTCTCAGCAGAATAGAAAATTTAATACAAAAGCAGGAAAACTAATGCAACATCCAGATGAGAACCTGTTACATGCTCTCTGTCTCTGTTTCAGAAATCTTTCTTCTAAGAAAAAACAAACAAACGAAAAGTCTATCCTCTCCTCACTCTTTAGCCATCACTCATTCTCCTGATATCATGTTGAAACTAAGGTAGACTAACATTTGCAATAGTTTATTTTCACGAAGACTAGAGATGTTATTTGTTTGCTGACAGAATGACTTTGCTGACAGAATGACTTTCAGAGTATTTTTTCTAAAACACTTAAATGGATTATAATTTTTTTAGGTGCTCATGTCCCATTTATTTGGAATTATATCCTTACCAACATTATGTTATGAGACTGAAACAACACAGCCTTTTGGATTGTGGAGGTACAATACAGCAAAAGGCAATGCAAATAGGAAATATTAGGTGAGATATATGTATCTCAGTTAAGTATCTGGGTTTCTTTCTTATCCTTCAAAACCTTTGAAGGATTTTATTCTTCAAAATAGATGTCCATACTTTACCTATTAGATTGAACAAGAGAAAAAAAATATAACTGAGGAAAAGCCTAAGGTTCTACTAACAATTGCGAAAATGGAGAAAAATCTTCAAGTATCTTTACACTTAGAATCTTTATAATGTGGTATCAGTTTATAAAATGGTGAAAGAGGTATAAACACCAAAAGTTAAAAACTGTTAAGACATGGTGGTGGGTTGACTCTGGCTGGATGCCAGGGGCCCACCAAAACTGCTCTGTCACTCCTCTTACTAAGTTAAACAGGGGAGAGAAAATACTAGAAAAAGACTTGTGGGTCAAGATAAGGACATCACTCACTAGTTACTGTCATGGGCAAAACAGACTCGACTTGTGGAAATAGGCTCAATTTATTAACAATCAAATCAGAATAGGATAATGAGAAATAAAACCGAAACTTGAAAACACCTTCCACCCACCCCTCTCTTCTTCCTGGGCTTGATTTTACTCCTGAATTCTCCCTGTGTCAGCTCAGAGAGCCAGGGAATGCAGGTTGCAGTCCGTTCATCACATGTTTTCTCTGCTTCTCCTTACTCCTCAGGAGGAGTCCTCACACACTTTCCCTGCACCAGCGTAAGGCCTTTCCGAGGGGAAGAAGCCCCACATGAACTTTTCCAACGTGAGTCCTTCCCATGGGCCACAGTTCTTCATGAACTGTTCTAGCTTGTGTCCTTTCTGTGAGATGCAGTCCTTCAGGAACAGACTACTTCGGCATGGATCCACAGCAGTGTCCCAAGTTCTGCCAACAACCCTGTCCCAGCATAGACTCCTCTCTTCATGGGCTCACTGGTCCTGCCAGAAGCCTGCTCCAGCACGAGCTTTCCACAGGGTCACAACTTCCTTTGATCATCCACATGCTCCAGCATGGGGTTCTCCTATATGGGTTGAAGGTGTGTATATACTTGACATTTAAGCTCCATGGGCTGCAGGGGAATCTCTTCTCTGACACCTGGAGCACCTTCTCCCACTCTTTATTCACTGACTTTGGTGTCTGCAGAGTTGTTTCTCTCACATCTTCTCACTCTTCTCTTTGGCTGCTGTTGCACAATTTCCTCCCCCACCTCTTTAACATATTTTCCTAGAGGTGCTACTGCCATTGCTGGTTGGCTTGGCCTTGGCCAGTGGAAGGTCTGTCATGGAGTTGGCAGACATTGTCTCTATCAGGTATAAGGGAAGCTTCCAGCATCTTCTCACAGAAGTCCCCCTTGTAGCCCCCTGACTACCAAAACCTTGCCACACCAACCCAAGTAGTATCGGGTTATAAAGTGGATATTGCAGGTAGAAAAGCTTGAAGTTATAAAATATTATGACATTTCAAGTGACTCTATTTAAAAGAAAAAATAAAAACCCCAGATTTGAAATGAAACATCTGAACATAAAAAAAAATCCATTGTGACTCTTCGGATGGGAGAACACCTAAATAAGACATGTTAGCACCATATGAAATGTGAATTAGATGTAACCTGCTGGGCCACTGATCCATGTGGTATTCCTGGCAATTGCATCATACGACTCCCCCTGTGAAATGATTATATCATCTCTGTTGGAGGCTTATGAAATATGACATCATTCTCAGAAAATATATCATGCATAACTGATTATCAGACAATTACAACGACATTATATGCAAAGACAGTCTGCCAAAAACACCTTTGTCACTTTGTCTATTCATCTCCCCCCAGAATACACTAGGACCGGAAATAAACATATTCTTAAGTGACTGAGAGAAAGTAAACCTGGATCTTACTCAGACCTCTATGCAAATTGTTCTAAATCCTTCTAAAAAACTCATCAACCTTGCCTATTTTTTTTTCTCAAGATACATTAGCAAGTTTAATCAAACTAACCATATCTCCCTGCAAAACTTACTTCATTTATAACCCTCAGATCATCACAATGTTATTTATAAATTCAAGCCAGGCACTTTTGCTCCTCCTGGATAAAAGATAGCAGACAGCTGGTATGTCCTTCCTACTACATCTCTAATTTGTTTTGAAGTTCTGTTTGATGAAGTAAAAAGCCCAGTTCCAACACTTTAAATTAAGCTAAATGAGTCTGTGTTCAACTATGTTCATGCTAGCAAGGAGTTTGATGATCTTTACTGAGGTTTGATTAAGATTATGCTTATATCTGAACTGGTATCTGCAGTACCTGTAGAAAATTATCTTCATCGTAATACAGCCCTTAAACATTATTTAAATTTCTTACTTGCTTGAGAGTATAAAAAGTGCAGTGCATAGCACAACTGGCATTTGCTAAAGAACAATCAAGGGCCAAATTCTTAGCTGGTATAAATGCCAGTCCAAATGAAGCTCAGTTTAGAACCTGGAGAGATGTTATCCTGGATTTTGACATATTAGCATTAAATTGTACTATATTTTCACGTGCCAGATAATTCTAACCCATATCTCCCTGATTATATAAGACTAAATTCCTTCTGACCTAAGTCATTAATTCACTTGGTTCTGGAAGAATCAGCTTGCGAAACTCTTTAGAGTCAGGGAAAGAATAAATTGGTAGGAGAAAGGAAAGAATGTGTCAAGACCCACTTAAAGTGAGCTCTTTGGAATCATCAGCACAGCATTCAAGTGACACAAATCACTCAGGAGGAGACTGTAAACAATATTTTACTAAGAAAGGTGCATGCCCTGAAACCCTGTATACAAGCAATTGACTACCCATCCATGATAGAGCACTGACAAGAAACCACAAAGGCCAGTGTTATCACAACAGTCTGCGACTTAGAATCATTGGTAACACTGTAGAGCAATCTGCTTAGTGGAATAGAAAAAAATTAAAAGTTCTAATGTTTCTGGAATCAAAACTAAACACCATAAAATGCCTGCTACAGCCTGTTGCAGCCACACTTGTTACAAGGAAAAAAATAGAAAAGAGAATGAGGAGAGAGAGAGAAAGAGAGAAAAGAGAGATACTGTTTATAAGAGAGACAGAAGAGATGAAAGATAGTCACCACCTTCAAGGCACTGTGTGTTGTAGCACCTTTTTGTTTTGTCCTGTGGGTCCAAGAAGACAGCAGGTGTCCACGAGGCTACAGGTGTATGAGTGGTTTTTTTAAACCCTCTGTCCCTGTCTCTCACCTGGGTCAGGTGGTAGATCAGGTAACAGGTTGAGACTTGCCCTTCAACACACCTGCTGTAACACTGCCCACTGTCCACTCTGGCAGGGGGGGCGCAGAGTCACATTTCAGAATCACCTGCTTTGAGACGTTTTAACCCAAGTCATGACAGGTTTATACAGAGTGAAAGACAGAAGGCAAGAGTCACTAAATACACTGAAATGTATGATTTAAATACAGAGAAAAGGGGAAATAAGGACAAAAGAACAAAAGAAGAATTTAAAAAAGGAATTAAAAAGCAAGAGGAAAATAAGCAGATGAAAGATGAAAGAAAGAACAGTAGGGTAGGAGACTGAAATATTTTGGATTTGCTAATTCATCTTCACAAAGCAGAGCTCAGAGAAAGGGTTGATAAGCAACTGATTAAATTCACTGAATAGTTATGTTGCAAATTCCATGTACTGTGCAGGCTCATAAGAGTACAGAGTTAACTAGTCAAGGGACACAAACAGCATTAGGTACGAGAAGCTGGAGGGCTAACACTCACAAAGTTGATGTAAAGCAATGGAAATCCTTTTCAAACACTAACAGTTCACACTTAGCTTATGTCACATGTCTAATATATGCGTCTCAAGACTCCAAGACAGCAAGAGTGACATGCAGCAACCAACATATGCTTGGCACTTTTCAAGTACTGACATACTGAGTGAAACAGCAAGTACATGGTGAAGAACAGCATGAATGTGTTACCGTCTTCCATTCTCGTGGAAGCTGAGAGTGAGAGACATTCTGTAGTTGCCAAAGGCAGTATCAACTTTACACAGGGACTCTAAGGCAAGCAGGATGTACGCTATGTTACTGGAGAAACACACTGTATATGCAAAGCTGGATGTTTAGCCAGGTACCAAAATACTTAAATGACCCTCCAACAGTACATGTTTTATTTAGTCAAATGTAAAATAGTGGAGATGCTGCCCAAATCAAGAAGTCTAATTTAAGAACAGTCATTGTGCCGGAATATAGGTGGATGAGCAATGCAATCCCCCCACCTATAGAAATGACACTGAAGGAAATACTGCGAGCTACAGACTGGCAGTTCTGGCTTCCACTGCTGTTAAGATGGTAGCATTTTTAATAGAGAATAAAAACACTGAGAGCCCAGGTAAACATGGGCTGCCTTAAAAGAGGAAGCATAGCTTCTGTACAGTGGAATATTGCAGCACTAATGTGCTGCTACTTGAACTGAGCGTCAGGAGGTACCTAGAAAAAAGGAGTCTGTCTACATTATATATCTGATTTCTCAAGTCTTGGTAAGATTCTGCATCAAAGATCACGAAAGAAGAAAGTAGGTTGCCATTGGAAAAGATGGAAAGACTCTTTTATGGCCTGAAATCTGGTTAAAGAATAGATGCTATACAGAGGGGTAATGGTCACTTTTCCAAGTGAAGAAGAAGAATCAGTGGATCCCAGAGATCAGCATGGGAAGTTTTTTTACCAATATCTTCAGCAGTGTCCTGGAGAAGAGAATAAAGAGTAACATTTCCTGGTCAGCAGAAAGCAAGCCCCTCTAAAGCAGCAAGCCCCTCTAAAGCAGAAAGATTGGTAGGTGAGCTTCAGCGTAGACAAATATGAAGTAACACATCTAGAAAAAAAGAATCTAAACCCTGTCTGTGTGACGCTGGCTTCAGAACTGGTATTAAAAAGATTAAAAACTGATATTAAAAGAAAGAGATTTCGAAGTATCAGAGTTGACAGTTCTCTGAATCATAGGCTCAGTATGCAGTGACAGCCAAAAAAGCCTGCAAAATTTTGGTCATCACCAGGATTTGGACATGACAGAAAAGATGTCATTTTTCTGCTATACAAAGGCTCTGCTGTGCACACACAGAGTTCCGTGTGTCATTCTGTTCCCTGCTTCTCAAAGAATGACATAAGGGAGTTTGAGATAGTAAAGAAAAGGATAAATAGAATGGCCTAAGGTAAGGAGCAGCTGCATAGTTAGGAGTGACACTCTTCAGTTTGGAGAGGGTAAGAAAGAGAGGGGCTATGACCAAGGTCTGCAAAATAATGAAGCCAATATATACATGCTAAATGAATGCAGAACTCTTGCTTCCCAACTTTCACATACTAAGTTTGGATTGAACTGTAAGAGTTAAATTTAAACTGGATAAAAGAAAGTGGGTTTTTTTTACGCAGAATATAGTGCTCTGACCAGAGACGCTGTGGAAGCAGACAGTATCAGCAAGATTTAAAAGAGGTTAGATAAATTCATAGACAGCACATCTGTTAAGGGGTACTAAAAGGACCAGACAGAAATGCACTCTTTAACAGCTCTAATGCAACAGTTGTAGATGGCAAGGGAGTATAAGGGGAAGGATCACAGAAAGAAGCCTAGCCCATGTGCTCACCCTAGAAAGCATGCTATTTTGTCGCTATCAGAAAGAGAATACTGGTCCTCCTATGCATTCTCTTGGCATCTGAAGATGAGATACAACTCAGAGGTACTCTGCCTTGGGAAACAGATACCCATCCCTTGCCAAAGTCTGAAAGCCCCAGGCAGAGATGGTAAGGTTTCATATACCTGCTCAGATACCCAAGCAGAAAGATGTCTAACAGATGCTGACAGAACTGAGTTAATTGAAACCAAAAACAACTAACGCTGGTGATGTAGAGTGGTACCAGCACAGAACTGAGTTTTTGAAATACAATATGATTTTTACACTGACACTTGCCCACTCTTGCCTAACTCAGGCTACAAGTGGTTCTAAATTGCATCTGTCTACAAAGGGTCATAAAACCTGTCTTGCTAGTTTTTAACATGGCAACTGCAGCAATTTATGAACTGCAGAGTACTACGATGTTCAGAGAAAAACATCTATTTAATAGCAAAAAAAAGGAAAAACTTTACAAAAAAAGGGAAAACATAATGATCTGCTCTATATGGAAGACAAAACATTGTTTTCTGGCAAGGAAAATCTTGCTATGTGTGGGGAAATCAAGAGTTTACAAGACATCCCCACTTTATCATGTTGCACAGAATGAGCCCATAGATAGGGGGCTCTGCAGGACAGGAGATAGAAGGGTTTCATTTTCTAGCACACTTTCATAAATCTAACATGATCTTTTTGTACTCATGTCACAAATACAGTAGACGTTGTCCTCCTGTTCAAATGATAAAGAGTCATAGATATGCTCCTTAATGCATTTATGGATATTTTTTCTTCAAAATACAGAATAATTTACCTGTAGGCAGCATAAAAAAGACTATGGTTTAAGTGATTAACAGAATAACTTTACTATATAACCAACAATCCTGGTTTTATCATAGTTTAAAGCAGAAGAGTCCCTCGATCTGCCTTTCCCACCCCCTCTTTTTTTTTCTTTTAAATTGAAAACTTGCAAACTCTTGTATATGCAGCTCTGTATTTTACAGGGTGGTATCATGAACTTTAATAATGTTCTGTACTGTTGCAGAAGGCAACTGCAAATCTAGGACACTAAATGTTTAAAATCACTTCTCAGACCGGAGCAAACACTCTTTAAACTTGTTTAGCTAAGGCTGGTATGGTAAGATAAAGAAAAGAGCAGTAGACAGGATCTCCCTGTTTGGTTCTTATTAGTTAATCTCCTTCTGTAACATTCATAGGGCTAAGTGTGCTGAGTGTGAGTCTTTCAGTGACCATAAGATACAGCAGCATCATCTACCTCAGTAAAGAACACATAATACATGTACCCTACTTAGTACCATCACTTTGCCTTGCCAGACATCTGAACTAGCTCATTCCAGAAATTCTTCACTCATTTCTGTGTCAGTTATCACCTTATCCCATTTTTCTGACTTGTAACTATCTTATGAAATTTCTTACCTCCAAAATAATAATTTTATTATCTTCCACCAATGTTTTTGTCTGGTTCCTGCCTCCCCCCTTTCCTCCTTTTAGCCAGCTTCACTACATCTTTATTTCTGCAGCCATTCTAAAAGCCTTACTTCTTCCTGCTCACTGCATAAACTACCTTTTCGATTATTCAAAACACACCCAGCTCATTCATCTTTCCCATAAATTATTGGTATTGCCCTCACACAACTCTGTCCTTAGGATATTAGCCTTTTGTATATACTCAAAGACCATGCTGTCTTCATCTGCTTTCATTAATATTTCTACTCCATTCCTTCCACCTAATGTGTAATCTCCTTGTTAATCTGCCTGATGGACATCTCCTTCCTCCTCTGCTCACAGAACGTAATAAATCTTATTAGCTCCATACAATCCAGGAAGATTCTAAGTATCCGGCAGCATTGCTTGAATGGGTCATCAGGTGGGACCATGCCACATATCTACCTTGGCTGCAACCTGATATCCTCTGTGTTTGTCTACCTTTCACTCATGTCATGCACATGCAAGGTTTCTGGGCAACAGACCAAGCTTCCCCATCCGGATATCCTTCCCACTAGTGCTAACTTCTGATGAAGATGCAAGAAATTCCTTCAAGCACTTGACTCTGCCTCAGTTCTCCTGCTGAAGAAAGAAACTATACTAGAAAATCACAGAAGGATCTGAAAAAAAAGAAATATAAGTCAATTCTGATGGTAAAAAATCAGTTAATGGCATGAGACTTTTGTAATTGATTTTAATATCATCTATAGGTATAGTTTTCATTTAGAAAGTGTACCTTAAAAAGGACAAGTGACTTGTGCAGGAAAATTATTTAAAAATATGTTATCTGATGTGATACTCTTTCCTCCCTCCATGTAATGTGTGTGTCTCTGATAATATTCCATGGTAGTTCTTCTGTTTTTATCTTGAAATCTGATTACTTTATCACATATAAATTAATCCATCTTGCTTGCCTCCTGGCAATAGCTTTCCTATCCTTTTGTCTTCTAGGGAAAATCTACTTTATATAACACACATAAAACATCAGATAGATAAGATAACAAAGAGCACCTATTGGAGGGAGGGTAAAAAACACTCTAAAACCTCAGAGATAAACAATTGGACAGATAGACAGGAAAGAAAGCATTTAATACCTGGAATACTGAGAAGAATCAAGTCCATATCACTACATAGTTTGGATATGGCTGCTCATCTATTACTCTATCCACTAATTTATTCATATCAAATGGCTAGGTTGTGGAGCAGGGAGTCGTCTTAGCAAAAACTTAATGAGGTACAGTGATTGCTTAATACAATCAAATAAATGTTTATTCAAATGTAAAAAACAAAACAAAATTTATTTCCTGGCTAAGAAGTTTTAGCCCCTTAGAGGCAGGAAACAGAGAGTTTAGGAGAGGATGAATTTTGCCAGCATTTTTCTCCCCAAAATGAACAATAGTTAGAATGAAATGTTCTGATGGTCTCCTATGTTTGTAGAAATTTTTGATTGCAACATTGCTTTATAGACAGATTTGTCCAACCACAGATTCGTTGCCACTTATTTTTTCACTCTATGTACCTTGAAATAGCTCCTTTTTGTTTGATGAAAAATCCAATTTCCAACCAATAAAAACCAGTGCTCCTTTACAACCACTTCACATTTAAACCTATTCTTTTTAAAGGACAGTTTAAAACCTATCCTTGAACAGCTAGCTACTTTTATTTTTTTAGGTGTGCAATGCATATGTTTGAGAATATCCATTTATTTGTTCAACAGACTTGTGAAAGCTGCCCTTGATCACAGATCTGACTGCCTAAACTATGAACAATTTTAGAATTTACTCTAAGAAGTTTTAGCTACAATTGGTTTTGCCATCCAGTGTAACAAGGTGTATTCTATTAAAAAAGAAAGGTCTTATCTCAGTGAACTGCTGCATTTCTGTCATTGTTGCAAACAGATAGTGCTGGGAGAATTCCAGATAGGATTACATCTGCTAGTAAGACCTGTACTGTTCCCTGTACAAGTGTGCCTCATCTCAAAATAAAGTCAACGGAAGGAGATTTTCAGATGCACATTAATTAAGCCTTGTTATCAGCCAAGCAGACTATACTATCTGGAAAGTAGAAGCTGATTTGCAACTCTTGATACAGTTCAACAGAAATCAAATATCCATTCGGATGAGTGGATACCCACATTCACTGTAGTGGAAAGACCTCTCTCCTCTGGCTTACTATGGATGTGACTTACAAATGCTCAGGAATCAGCTTTTCCATATCTACTTGCTGTACAACACAGGCAAGCAGAGCTATGAAAAGCAACTTTATTTCGGATTACACTGACTCCCCTATAGTCTTGGGTAATATAAAATTGATCTGAAGAACAGATCAGACAGCAGTGATTGGATAAGCAGTATGAAGAAGAGGTCTATATAGTTTCTGTTATGTTTCTGGTATCTGTCACACCATTTTCCCCTCTAATAAGAAGAGTTAGATTAGTTAACCACAGAAATTTCCTAGGAAACAGTAATGCCAAAACCAGTAGGTAACTACTGCTTTCTCATTTCTGGCTGCTCCAAACTGGTGCCTCAGAGTAGGTATCACTGGTGTGTGTTAAAGGTTATGTTAGCCTACCTAGCAGTGGCATCTTTCAACCTTCACCTTGATTATGTAGGAGACAAATACAATCAACATCTTTTCAGGTCTGTAAGAAAAGATGACATATATGACAAAATTGGAACAATTGGATTACAAGGTAAAACTGCACACGTATCAATAGATTTGAGACTTGTGCGTTCTTTGGGAGACTTGTGCAGTCAAGTCAGTAATACGTGTTAACATCTCATCCCTGAAATGTCGACCCTGGTTTGAATCAAAGTTCCTACAAAAAAGATTCACTCCTTCTTAGTTTCAATATGATTATTTGCTTTAGAAAATAACTGCTTTAAACAGGAGGCTTAATACTTGTCTGGGTAAATTTTGTTCCAATTTTTATTTTGGCCACAAGTCAAAGATAACAGCTGTACACTTGTGGGTTCACTGAACTTTACGTGCTTGTTGGCTGCTTTACCAACTAGAGGGAATAACCAATAATTAGAACATTTCAGGTCATCTTCAGAAGAACAGAGTTTTCCTGTGCTTCGAAAGGTCATGTGACCTCTTTTTCAGATGTTCCCAAATGTGGAACTGTCAACTATAGAGCACAGAGCTGCATAAACAAATAAAACAACCGTTATTGTTGTGAGACCAAAAGAAAAAAACAACACAAGGACTACACCTAGTCATGAATATTGTGCAGAGATTTTTTTAACTATATATAACAATTTTATTTTTTAACTCTATAAGTTCATAGTAGGCGAAAGCAATATGGTCAGAAGTCATCCACGTACTCTTTGCAGTCCTGGTCATAATGGTTTGCAACACGGCATTGAAAACCTTAGTTTCTTTTTCATTTTCTTTTAAAGTTGAATCAATACCAGTTTATATAAATATATGTTCATCTTTTCCAACTGTTCCTGCAGCAGCATTTATGTCTATCCACTGACAAGAAAAACGACAATAAATGTAGTAGGATGAAAGCAGAAAGGAGATGAAAATAGAGATAATTCAGATAAAATGGATTTAGGTGTGTGCAAATCTTTTCTTTCTGTTAGAAATGTAAATCTTTTCAGCACTATTATAAAGAAAAATAAAAGGTAGCAGTCCTTGGAAAACCTAACTGATGAAACTACATTTTTCTTGTTACTAACAGCATAGGCCCCTCCTAATATGGAAAAGAATGAAAATTGTTTTTGTTTTGTTTCTTTTGTTCTCCAGGTTTCCTAAAGCTGTTTGTAGAAGTTATATCTAGGAGTTTATGCTGTAGATGGGTAATTTATTTGACAATATTGGAGAACTGATGGATAGTAGAGAGCATATGTATGTCTGAAGGACTGGATAAGAGGTGAGTTCTTGCAAGGCTACTACAGCTATTTCTTTATCTTTACAATATATGCCCTGGGAGCTGTCAGTTACAATTGGTGTACAGTTAGAGAAAAGGAATAGATTGAACATCACTTGATACAACCAAATGATGGCATCACTGAGAAGGAAACCCCTTCTACCCTGCTATTGTTATCTACTGTGCTTTCAAATGCCACAGTGAGAAATGCTGTGGATTCCTTATACTCTACAATATTTCCCTGTACGTATGAAGATGAGGCTAAGACCAAAACACACAGAGACCCTCACACACTCGTAACTGTGAGTTTACCTAAGATAAGACAGAGTAAAATTCAAGAGATTATTCTACATGATTCACTCCTGCAATTGAAACTTCAGTTTCTCACATCCCAGATGAATGTCTGACCCACTAAGCTACTAAGCAACTGAGGAAATTGTAGGGTTTTCTAGTATCTCTTGTTGGAGTTGCTACTTGCTGTATAAATAAATAACCTTCAGAACAGGTATCTGATCTTTCATCTCCCATACCCAAAAGCAATGCAGAAACTAGTCTCTTTCATTCTCCCTCAATGCATTATTAATACAAAGCAGAATATCTCCAAAACGAAAGATACATCCAGAGCAGTTGAAATGTGTGACGATCAGGCCACTCATCAAAGAATGGAAAGTCTACAGATTAAACCCTTCTTCTGAATCACACAGAAGAGCATCTTCATACTGATTTCTCATCTCATCCTCAAGAGCTCAGAGCTACCAGCTGTTCTGCACGATAAATGTCTTTCCTGTTTTGATTATAAATTCTGCTATTGTTGAAACTAACACACGCATTCCTGCATTTTTAAAGTTATTACCTGCAAGAAACTTTTTTTTTTATCAAATGAAATTTCCCCTTAGAAAATTGTTAGTTTGTTCTATTAAAACAACAATAACCTAGCTGATTTATATTGTAAACAGATTACGACTGTGCTGATAAATTATACATATGCCACATACAAGTGCAAAGTTAAGTCCATTGCTTACAAGATGCTACTAAAATGCACGTTGAAGCTATTGGGCAAGCATTCTGCTCTCATTCCACAAATGCGTTTTGTATTTCTTTATGTTCCTATAGGTAACACTTGAAAATGCCGTTGACTATATTCTTGTGGTATAACGTAATTGCTCTAGTCTTTTAGAAATTTGAATGCCTGAAGGCCCTGCAAGTGCCGCAAAATTTATAGAATTGTGATAACAGTTCTCTGAAAGGTATACTCCCAGTCTACCTCGGGGCAGTTAACTCTCAGACTAGCACTTTCAAGACACTGTTCATCTCCTGATGCCTTTTTGAGGAAACACTCTACAAGAAGAATGAAGGACTGGCCTGAAAAAATGAGCAATGAAATTTCTCGTAGTACATCTGTGGTGAGTTTTCACCTTCTCTGTTGGTTTATTTTTCAACCAACTGAAAGTGAATAACTATTCATTATACTCCAGGGGAAGAGAGGAAGGAGAATTAATCTGGATAGGAACAGGCAAAATAACAAATAAATATACCTAAGGCAGCCAATTCCATTTAGAAGCATTAGCCTGCTCTGTCCAGCTTTTAAATAGCAGTTCCTAGGTGCCTGCTTGTCTACAAATCCTTGATAAAAGGATGGTAAAATTAGTTTTGCAGAAGTCTGTCAGTCTTTCAATATTTATGCTGAAGTCTTCAGCTCTTTTGAAAGCCCACTTGAACATCAAGGAATGAGGACAGTTGTTCAGTAGCCTCTGCACAGAGCAGAATGAGGAAAGCATGAGATTTATGGGCATTAATTTTATATCCTGAGACAAGTCTAAGAAGCTCAATCTACATAATTAAATTTGATATTGAGTTTACTGAAGAAGAGACATAAACCAGGATGCCATCAGGATATAATGCTAATTTTTATCAGATCCTGCAGTCTGTGTCTCAGAATAGTTCTTTATTTCTCGTGCCAGTAGCCTGTTAGTAAAACAAGTAAGAGAAATGTTAGCACTGTGCTGGAAGTACAACAATTCTGTCAAGATGCTACAGACTGATGCTTAGAATGCAACAATAGAAAATACTGGAATAGATGAACTTGAACTTGCTGTATCACAAACAAAACTTACTTTAGTTTCCATCTGGATGAACATTAAACCACCATTACCTGAGATACATGTCTAGTCATACATAGCCTTTCTTAGTCCAAACTGCATGCTTAAAGGCTGCATGCAAAGAAGCAGCTGTCATTAAAACCAGGTAGTTCCCCCAGTCCCTGGAGGTAGTGGAAATAAAGTACTGTAAATGTAACTCCACTATCACTTTTATCAAGACAGCAATATGATTCCCCAGTTCATCTCTTCTTTGGTTTAAATATTTGGTATTTTTTCCTGGCCATTGCCTCATTTCCCAGTTGTGTAATATCCACAGAACATTTGTGAGGCTTTAACATTTTGTTGTAATCAAAGGGATTTATTTTACTCACAAAATGTCAAGATGTGTCTGTGACTCCTAAATCTGCTGAAAAGTATAGCTGAAATTCTGGCTTTACTAAAATTGGAACCCAAACTACCATGAAGAGGACAACCTTTGCACCTAATCAGAGTGGAGTACTTTCTGTAGCTTCTGAAAGGGCAGGGTACTGTACTACCAAGATGATATTTACTTCAGTAGTAAATTATATTTTCTTATGACCTGTAAGCTGTTATCTAGAACACAGTAAATTATTCTGGTTGTTTGTAATCAAGAAAAACTGCAGCTGTTTTAGAGAAGAAGTTTTAGGATAAGGTCTGAAAATGCAAATCTTTCCAATGAAGACTGGCTTTCTTTACTTCTGAAAGATGAAAGCTGTGAGGTAACATAACTTGTTTCTAAAAGCTCATTGCAAAAATGGGAAGGAAAATCTACTTAAATTAAAGGATAAGGCTGGCATGAAAACTAACTGTGTAAACACAATTAAGCTGTGAATTAGACAAGCATTTCCAACCTTTACAGAAATGAGGTTTTGAACAACCATCCAGTAGTAGTAATGAGATTAAAATCTTGGTCTCTAATATGGCACTTGATAAATTTGAAATCATGTATGTGGTTGCTTGCAAAAGGGCAACTCTTTATTTATGACCTAGGAAATTCTTTTCAGACCTATGTAAAACACTAGCATCTCATGGCTATAAAAATACATCTCTGAGGGACAGGTTGCTTGGGTTATTATTATTCTAGTATATTTTTCTGTGTAACTATGAATTCAGGAATTGGGACAGATTTAATAGTCCGGTAAATATCAAAAAATGTGTAGCAGTTCTAAAATTAGCATTTTTACAGTAAGGTAATAAAAGAAACCAAGAAAGACACAGGATGCACGATTGCTTTGTGAGCACTGGGAAATATTTCATGCTTTGTACACCAAGTAAATACTCAGTATAGGTGCCACTCCAGTTCAAATCTACTGTATGTCCCCTCTTAACAAGCTTGAGTGTAAGTAATGAATTTTGAATGTATTGCTTGGTTTTGACCAAAATTTTGGTGTAAGACTTTTTCAGTCAAATGACAAACATTTGCAAAGCAGGAAGGCTTCATTTCAGTGATCTTAAAAGTGAAAACACATCAGAATGTGGAAAAATCTCCCCACAGAAATCATGGAAATAGGCAGTAGATTCCTTAAAACTTGAGACTGACCAACTCATAGAAAAAGTAACAATTCATCTCCTTATAATCTAAATCAGTAGTGCAGCAAGTGGCTTACTGAACGGCAAGGAGATGCAGGGACTCCCCATGGGCTGATCTTACCATCCTAGCAAGGAGAAGAGCAGCATGGGGATGACTGGGGCAACCCCAGCCCTGGGCATCAACCACCTCCTTTGGGATGGCAACAGGCAGAAGCTGGATCAGAACATTAGTTCATCCGTGGATGTGTCCAGCTTGAGGGCGTCCATAGCTGGATAGGATTGTGGGGAACTGCAGACCAGCCTTGCTATGGCATTGTAAAGGCAGGGGCTCATGGCTCTGGGAGTCTGAAATGGAGTCCTGTTCCATGGGCGAGGTGAAGTGAGTAATTAGTGTTCAGAAATCACTGGAAAAAAGTATTTTTTTCTTTTGTTTATATATAGCAGCAGTGAATGCCAGTCTGATACAGTGTTCATCCCTTGTGTTCCAGCTTCTAGTTCCATCTTTGTGCCCTCACTGAGAAGTATATTTTTATCTAGAGCCTTCATGGTCTGGACAGCTAGGACTGTCCCAGTTAGATAATATATTTAGATTCTCCTAATTACCAGAAGACCAACACTTGCTTAGCTTGAATGAGACAGGAAATTCCTATTTGTTTCTTAGAGGAAAAGAATAATCTCACCAGTATGACCTCTCCATTATGAACCACTCTTTTTCTAAAACTCAGCACTGTTTATTCAAAAAAGATTCTGAAACTGGTGACGAAAACTTCTCCACACTTCAGGGATTCTCTTATAAGCACTGTTTTGTTTACCTGCTCTTCTTGTATTGTCAGATTCCCTATCCTGTCTTCATATGCAGAGCATTAAGCAGCAGATCACATTTAATGGTTTTTGACAGGCCTCAGTAGCTGGTACCTCCCATAGTGACAGCCCCAGAGACAAACACAAGACTATGACAAGGTTTAACATCTCTGTCTTTAATCACTAGAGCTCACATAATTCCTCTGCCTGCTTGACATGAAACCACTTGTGTGATAAATAATATGCTTAGTTAAAAATTGAAATGAGAAATATAAATCCCTTTCACAGTAATTTTAGAAAAAGTTTTCTCATATTATATCCTACACATTTTACTTGTTCTTCACATAGGAAGCCTTTTGTCCACAGCTTGCTTGAACTTTGTCATTCTACATCTCTGGATTTGAAGAAGCTAGCCAAGGATTTCTACATCTTTTAAGTCAAGCTTTCACTGTGTCAGCCACTTGCCATGGTCAGTAAGTTGAAAAGTGGCACACTATATTACATTACTACTTAACAAAGCAGAGGAGCACAGGTCAGTTCCTAAGGAGCTGGGAAAGAGGATCTATGAAGACTTGAAGCTGATTACATGGCAACAAAGGAAAAAAGACTATGGACATTTCATTTCTTCAATTAAAAATAAAAATTTCCCACTCATTTAGAATGTAACTTCTAAATATGACATTTAATTTTACATGGCTAAAAGCATCCTTCAGTGTCAACACAGAACATCTCTCTGCAATTATCTTTAAGTCAGCAGGAAAAAAAATTGTCTTTTGAAGGAGATTAAAAATCCTATTATTAGATTTTATGGTTTCCAGTTGCTTAAAATGCATTTTTTAATGCTAACACTCTTTTGGAAGCATGATGTAGTAGTAAAAAATCTCATACCTCTCTATATATATGATAGCTGGAAAATGCACATAGTTTCTTGTGAGAGAGAAGAGGATTAAAACCCTCCAGTTCACACTCTGCACAGTAAAAGAAATCAGTGGGGCTGTTCAAAAAACATCTTGATTCTTCAAAGATTTTATTAATATATTTGTCATTAGCATAATGCTTCTTCTACTGCTCAGGTGAAAATTAAATTTCTGTTGAATCACTATTTAAAAAGAGACATATGCAAAGTTTCGGGAGTAAAAAGTCCACCCGAGCTAGCTGCAAATACAAGCCTTCTGCAGTAAATAATAATTGTTAATACATGATTGCCTCATTATAACAGTGACATTCCAATTAATTGTTTCAGCACCTTTCAAATTAAACAAATTTCCTTTTGACATTCTTTATTGTGCCCTTCATATTCTCATGTAAAAGAGAAAAGCCAGTGATCTGCTTAAAAAGTAAAAAAGCGGGAACTTTGCAGGTTCTCTTTTTTTTCAAACAAGTTAGAGGATTGCCTATTTTAGAAGAAATCACAAGCCGTACAAACCATATTTTCACAACTAAGAGCAGCCATGTATTTTTTAGCATCTGAATACATTCCAGATTTCTGTACTTCTCTTATCTTGTGCAGTTCTTTAATAACCGTTAAGTATATGCCAGCTATGGGAAAGTCATATGCTGCACAGCATGTATTAGAGTCATAATATTTTTACACCTATGAAATATGATTTGCTATTCTTCTTTTCAGAATTTGAAGATATTTGACAAATGAACTAATATTAAATGTAATAAAATACAAATAGTAGTAGTTTATTTGCCTTCCAGTTTCAGCCCAGTTCTTGCGTATACGAATTTACATGTACAGCACACCAACACACTAGCATTGTTTGAAAGATAATTCTTTAAAGTACGGTAAAGATGATTTTCTTCACCACATTCCCCTTGACAGACAGTGCAAATAAATATTTGAATATTTCATGTGGGATTTCAACAGCCCTTTTCAACATCTAAATATTTGTACAATAATCAACTGTACATTTGTTATTGGCTTCTGTAAGGGCCATGATTAAAGACAGATGTGGGTTTGAAATTAAGTCCAAATGTCTAGACAGCTAATGTGCAAAATGAAGAACCACTGATGGTAGCAGCAGCATGCATATCTTGCAAGAAAAGATGACTATCTATAAAAAAATCATGCAATAGCTTAATAAATTAAAGTATCAGCATATTTAGTTTTCTTATACCATGTTATTCTTCTTTCTCTTATTCATTAGCTTAACCAAATCTTTTCTTCCTCTCCTTTTATGATATTTAGAGGTGATCAACTAACATCAAGATTTTTTAGAGTAGTAGTTTCATGCAAGATGCCAGTGGCAAGACCTGACCAAATGTGGGAACACGTCGCTTCACTGGAGCTCTCTGTTCCAAGATACGGCCTTTCCTTCCATCCCAAGTACATATATGCTTAGTCAATATATTATTTTTCAGATTTCAATGATAAGTCTGTATAGGAAATACTGGATTCAGTCACCCTGTGCATATAGTAAATGACCACTGATTATTTCTCATGTTCACATGGTCGCTGGCTATTTTTCACTGAACTCCTGGCTCTTTCAACACAAAAGACAGATGATGCCCAAAGAGTAAGCAGATGGCAGGGTTCTTTTTGTTTATCCTTAGTATTTGATGTGTGCCCTTAGGTCCTATTTGCTGTACACTGTTCAAACATCATTCTGTATCCCCTATGGCATCTATTATTATATCTGAATACTTCAGAAATGAGCAGTTAACCATCATTGACTCTACCTCTGCAAGTTTTTATACAGCTGAGCCACTAGTGACCTTCTGAATACTATTTAAAGTGTTCATAAATGACTCAGGCAATGGAACAGAGGCACCTTTGTCAAGATCTCAGATGACACTAGGCAAGGTGAAGTTAGAAGACAAGGCTGTCATTCAGTGATATCTCCACAGCCTGGAGGAATGAGCAAACAGGAATATCAGGAAACTCAGCAAAGGCAAATTAACAGTCTTTCACTTGAGTTGGAATAAACCCATGTAGCATAGACTAGGCCTGAGTAGATGATAGGTAGCAGCCATGCAGAACAGCACTGGTCGAGGATGTGCAATCCTTGTGAACAAATGGAACATATACCAGCAGCAAGGCCTCCTGGAGATGAAGGTTAACCACGTGCTAGTATGAGTCAGCAAAAGGATAGCCAGTGGGTCAAGGGAAGGGAGGAGTATTGACAAGCTGGAAAGGATCCAGTCGGCAGTTGCTAAGATACATGTCTAAGTCACCTAATTACTAGGTGTGTAAGGCACTTCATATGGAGAAAGAGGCACAGGAAACTGTTTGTGGAGCCTCGAAGAGTGAAGGCTAGGTATGAATCCAGTTCCTACTTTCAACTTCTGAAAGGGTACTTAGGGAGAAGGGACAGATTCTTCTCAGATGTTCACAGTCAAAGAAGAGACACAATAATCGCAGGCTGCATCAAGGGAAATTCTGGCTGGATAAGCTGGATAAAATTCTCCACTGTGAGGTCTGTTGAGATCTGGAAAAGGTGCCCAGGTAAGCTATTGGAAACTTTCTCCTGAAAGGTTTTCTAAACTGAGCTAGACAAGGCCCCAGGCAACCTGATCATACATTGCAGTTAACCGTGCTTTGAACAGAACTATGGACTGAACAGAACAGAACTGAGTCTTCTTGCAGTCTGAATTATTTTATGAATCCTTGATTTTCAAATAATTTTTCTATCACTACTGCATCAAAAACAATGTCAACTTGTGCACTAGTGAGAGAAAAAAGAAGAAGCTTGTCTTTGTAGCTCCATAATGAGACCATTTCTCTGAAGGGAAAGACTTTGGGCTTTGAGTCTTATGAAGAGGGCTTCACATTACTCGATGTTGTATGAAACTTAATATCTTTGCACAGAACATGTAGAAAATGAATGGGGAGGGTATACAATACATAACAAAATTTATATGAAGTCCTCTATTAAATTTCAGTTATTTTGAGAAATTTTAATTTGGACAAGAGTTGCTACCTCTGGTAATGCAAGCAAATTATTAACAAGTCCTCCAAAAAGTATATTACTTCTTCCAGATAGTTTCTCACTAGTTGAATTTTATTCATAACAGTCTCAAAGTCATCTGTTCAGAGAAGTTGATGAAACATTTACTACGGTTGCACCAGAAACATTTTTATTAATACTAGTAATATTTAGAGAAAAAATAATGCAGAACTCTAAACAGTAATAAACTGTTTTTGAAGTTCTCAAAGAGATGTTTTAAACACAGTCAATCTTTTGATTTTTGTCAAACTAATATGACCTTTTAAAGTCATGCAACAATGAAACGAGAATAGCTTTCGAAGATACTTGTGATCATATATAAAGATTATATACAATATATAAAGAGTGCTGAGAACCAAGCAGGGACTGTGTTTTAATTGCGTCGTGGGGTCAGCAGTAGTCAAACACCACGTTGCAGGCCTCCAGAGAAGGTGCTTCTGAAGGAATTCCACTGACAGATTATTGATAATCTCCCAAGTATCTTCAACAGAGAAAAGTGTAAAGTCCAACATCTGGGGAGGAACAACCCCAGGCACCAATATATACTATGGGTTGCTCAACCAGAAAGCTGCTTTACAGAAAAGGACCAAAAGATCCTGAGGGACACCAGGCTGAACATGAGCCACAATGTGACCTTGCTGTAAAGAAGGCTGTCAGTATCCTGGGCTACATCAGAAGGAGTGTTGCCAGCAGGTGAAGGGGCATGTACTGTACCTCCTGTTCAGTCCTGGTGACGTTATGCTTGGAGTTCAGTGTCCCAGTCTAAGCTCCCCAGTACAAGAGAGAGAGGGACATACTGGAGAAAGTCCAGCTAAGGGCCACAAGGATGATTAATGGACTGGAGTATCTCTCCTGCGAGGAAAGCCTGAGAGAGATGGAACTGGTGAAGAGGACTCAGAGGTATCTTATCAATGTATACAAATACCTGAGTGAACACTGTAAAGAAGATGGAGACAAGTTTTGTGCAGTGGTGTCGAATTACAGGACCAGAGGCAAAAGGCCTGAAATGAAATGCAGTAAGCTCCATCTGAATATTAGGCAACACTTTTTTTTTTTCTTGTGACGATTACTGAGCACTAGAATAGGATGACCACAGAGGTTGTGGAGTCTCTGTCCTTGGAGATACTCAAAAACCACCTAGACACAGTCCTGGGTACCCTGCTCTAGATGACATTGCTTGAGTAGAGGGGCTGGACAAGATGACCCTTCCATCCTCAACAATTCTGTGGTTCATTCTGACATCGTTATGCTCTATAAGGAAAGCTAGAATTGATCTTATAATTAGTGTGTCATGGAAGTCTTTATACCTTACACTAATAAGTTTCCAACACCAGTAAAATAGTTCTGCTGCTTATCTGAAATGCAAGAGTACTAGTGAAGATGTATGCAAGATTTGAGTTTGTATGTATATTTGAGTGGGAGTAGTCATATGTAACTGCTAGGGTTTAGTGAGGCTCTGGGGTTGGAGCTAAATCCATGTGCCTTTTTCAGGGTAAATTGAAAGCAGAATCTGGAAAATCCAGAATGACTGGGCAAGATTGCATTGTAGTCAAAAGTCTGCTGAAGACTGGGAGTAAGGTCCTAATACAGAATTCAGGATGAGGGAAATAAAAGCAAGATGAGGAAGCATGGCTTCTACCAAATGGCTTTGTCAGATAACATCAATAACTGATAAGTGGGTGCCCACAAACCTGTCAGTCTGGAGACTACCTGAGTTTCACTGCTAAGGAGAATCTTCCATTGTGGAAGCCAGTAGTTGGAAAGGTCTCAATGCTTTTTTTTGAGTTCAAGAACAATGTAATTTAAACCTGTATTCTGGTTTAGCCCTACCATGGCCTGATCAACAGCTAAACTGGGCAGTTGTATCCCAGCGTACACTCCCCACGCCTCAGGGAAAGGGAAATTAGAGAGAGAGACTTATGCATGGGAAACCAAAACTAAAACAGCTTTCATCAATAGTAATAATAATATGTATATATAAATATAGAATACTAAAATGAACTTCTGCAATGACTGTGAGTCACCACTGATACTTCAGGGCAGGTTCAGGGAAAGTCCTGGTCTGGACTCAGTGGCAGATGGGAATCGGATTCAGGAACCTACTTGTAGCTGCAGTAGTGGGAAATACTCAACTAAACAAAAAGTGGATCTGTAATATCTACATTTTAAAATGTGCTCATGAATTATAGGAATGCATAAAATTTCCCTCCATCATGACAGAAAGGCAAATTCATCCTCCAAACTATGATTGTTGTCCAATATATTCTGAAAATATAAAAAGAAAAAACATAGGGGAATTGGAAAACCCCTAAAGCTTTTCCTGCTGGCATGTTTTTTAGATCACTTTTGAATTTCCTTGGCTTCAAAAGGAGACTCCAACATGGTCTTTTATTCTGCTGAGTAACAACTCATATTAGCCTTCAAAAATCTGACCTTTTATCTCCAGAGACCTGTTTCTTCCAAGTCGTAAAGGCATTAACAGAAATCTTCAAAGAGTTCTCAAATTTCTTTTGTTGTATATTTCATAGCTCCAATACAGTTTCTAATTGCTGAAATAGATCTTTCTCCTCGACCTCACTCCCTGTCTGAGATTGTAACCTATCAGCGTATGATCTTTATTACTTCTTTCGAGAAAATGTTGCTTTAGCCATTCAAAGTCTGTCAGGTTCTGCTTACAGTCCCCTGAGATTAGTATTTAACTGCCCTCAGAAGGTAGCTTAATTTATGATTTTCAAAGCTGCTGTTTAAACAGGATTTTTCTAATTTTATCTCTCTCTCTCTGAAATTTATGACCAGCAACCCCTGTCTCTCCTCCCTTCCCTCTATCCACTCCAAAACTGTAATAGCAACTTTTATTAACGCAGTTTTGGATGTTTTGCAGGCAATATGTGATGTTCCATAGCTTATTTTTTCTACATTCTTTCTCTGTTTCTTCTCTCAAGTATTCTGTTTCATTAAGGTGCTATCTACTCTGCTGACAAGCAGATTTCACTGCCATCCTTATTCAGACATCGAGTGGGTTCAAGGGGAGACTTCAAGTGGAAGAGAAATCTACTGAGGGCAATGAAGCCTTCGACTGCTGCAGAGGGCTACATGGATGCTTGGTCTACTCTAGTATGATGACTTTTAGGATCAGATCAAATTAAAGTCCTACATAGTCAAAGTGTTTTATGTGGAGTACCATCAAAGGATGAAGTGTTCCTTTGAATTTAGAGGGTTGAGGGGAGTTTAGATTTTGCCTTTGAAGATTACATAGGAACTGAACCACAGTGACATCAGAACAAGTGTTTAAACATGGTATATGTATATGCAGAAAGGTCTGTCACATAGAGTAGGATGCACAGCTTCCATAGTTTGTTTCTCTGTGAAAAAATAAAAGCATACATATGTTTATCAGTTTCAGCTCACAGATAGATAGGAAGAACTGGCACAAAGACACAGCTGCACAGTAGGGGATACGTGCAAAGAGGCTGAGTGCTGGTGGAAACCAAAATTGCTGATACTTTCACTGCTTAGGCTTTCTAGGCAGTACTCCAGGTCTGGTTGTAGGTCTAGCTAGGCTCAAACTTCAGCTGTTCCACCATGTGGCAGGTCTCCGACAAGAGTTTCACTGAGAGGGGCTTGTACCACAGCAGATCACTCTCATATGGCCTTGAACAAAAGCAAGAAATGCAGACTGCAGAAATGCAGTTCTGGAGGCCAATCATAATTTAGGTTTTTATTGTCAGCGAATTTCTTTCTAGGTTATGAGAATCTGGTGAACTGAGTTTCGTTGTCGATGTACCGTTTCCTGCCTTTTTCATGGTGCAGTACTCTTGCCTTTGTCACAGACTGCTGAAAGCACTAGACTGACGACACCAAGGAACAACATTTGTCAGTATTACCCTAGGAAGGATTAATTTTAACTCCCTCATATCACTAAATCTCCTTCTATCACATCTCAATTTAGCCATAATTGATCTCTTCTGTCTCTAAAGAGAATGCTGTAGAATAATCTATATTACATCTGTGTTAAAATATATGCTTCTTCTGGCCTGAACACCACTCCCTCTAACTCTCAAAATGTCTTTGGTTGCTTCACTGGAACAGATGTCAGAAATCTTGCTATCCAGCTATGGAATTGCGCCCTTTACCTACAAAGGCCTCAGCTCTAGCATAAAGCAAAGCACTGATTTGTCATATAATCAGTAACGGAGGCTATATGACACTGTCTATCCTCCTGCCACATTAATTTCATGACTGTCATGGGTCAAAGTCTCGAGAGGTGTTTATTTGTGCAACTCCACTAAAAGTAATAGAGGTATTCCTACTTGCACCGAGCTACATTTTTCGTCTCTCAAGATCTCTCTCAGCAGGTACACACTGCAGAATTTATATAACAGCACAGCTAAGAGAACAAGCCTTTTATCCTACAGAGTTACCTCCAACACTAGTCCCTAATCAAGTGTACTCTGTCAGCAGAGCTGCAAATTAAAACGACACATACCATATAGGAGGAGATATGAGACCTAGAGCTCCTGCAACGAGCTCCATTTCACTGTACAGTTGTACACATAATAGCGGTTGTAAATTTTCTGAACAACTGACATAAAATAGAGTTACAAAGGTAAAGAATATTTCATAAATGTCTTCAGTATTATCCGCGCTGGCCCACAAGACCACCAACAATAAATATACTAGTGATAAATCATACAACACTACCTGAAGACTTATTATAAAGCTGTTGCCAACCTTCAGTTCTAGGTAAAATATAATCCCGCACATTGTGTTAATGTTTTGTTTGGTGTAAGAGCCACAATGAAGATGTGCCACTTGGCCAGAGATTTTCTCTCATTGTGAACAACAGCTACCCAAAGTCATTAGCTGAAACTAGCTTTTCTGTCATTGAAATTTGCATTTGAAAATGTCTTTATTGTGGTAAGAGTGATTTGGTTGTTTTTACAATCCGGATTATATTACGTGCAAATTTAGATAATATGACTCACAAACTTCTAAGGATCTTTGCTCTTCATAAAATGAAGTGGGATGGCAAGGCAGGCTTCTAAATTTAGAGCGGTGGGGTGTAAATATATTGAACCCAGAAGGTTTAACTTGTGGCTGTATAAAGAGAAAATTTTCTAGGTTGAAAGATTCAATAGAATTTGCCTTTTTAAGGACATTGCATTTTGAAGCTAGTTGAATATTTTGTACTAGTACAAATAGAACTATTATTGCTGTTTAACCACATATCTGAAATTACTAACATTTTGTCCTCTCTTATGCCCCCATTTCCTCCTCATTTCCTAGAACTGATAATAAAGTAAGGAAGATTCTTACTGCTTACACATAGCCTGATAAACTTTGGGATGTTTTAAAACACTCACTAAACATGTTTTAGATTTATGTAATTTTACAATTTGTTTCAGTGATGTTATTTTGAGTTACCATTTTTCATCTTGTTCTTACTAGTGTTGGTAGTTCATGTAAATAGACAAATTTTGGATTCAGTCAAACTCTATCACTGCCTTGGAAAGAAACTTTTAATGATAGAATATTTCTGTTAATCTACTTTATCTCTAAACTTTTATTGTCTTTCTTGCTTACTTTTTTACTGTTCTTTTTCTTTCAGGAAGAAATATGATCAAAATCACATTAGGCTTAGTCCTAAAAGATTGTGAACACCTATCATTTTAATTTAATCTGGCAGGATCTGACAACGCTTGGCATCATTTATCATGCCCAGCAAAGAACAGACAGAGAAGCTTGGCAGAGCAGTTGATTGAGTTCCCTTTTGTTAATGAAAACAATGCTGCTGACAATCCATTAAAAACACCCTATTTCATTTTAATATTCCTGGAGTATAAGAACAAAGCCAGAGGGAAAGCTGAAATTGGAAGGATTGTTTTAGACTTCACTTGCTTCTTTTGTGTTGAGACCTACAAGGCACAGGGTCCTCCTGATAGTATTTTATTCTGATCTTTGTGGCAGAAGATAAAAGGAGGAATGGAGATGCCCAGAAATTGGCTTTTGACATTCAAAAGTAGTTGTGTCAAATCTCTGCTGTCTAAACATGTAATGTCTATTAAGATAGATTTATTTTAGGCCTTATGCCTACTGAAAGTTAAATCTGGGTGTTCAGTCATATTTACTAGCTAAACTTTCAAAAATTACATTAATAACTTAAAAAAATAGTTAGATGTGGATTTTAAATATATGTTTTTAAAAATAGAATACATTTTGGTTTTATTGATATGTTGCATTGATTTTTGTTCTACTTTTTATTTTTAGGGGTGTTCCATAGCTACAAGGGATGGAATTTTTTTTTTGCATTGAAAAACTATTATTACTAATATAGCTTGTACATGACACTTGATAAGATTAGGTCTGGATCTGAATTTTGCAGCAAAAGTACATACCTACAAATTAGCTTGTTAATTCACATTTTCCTCATTCTCTTTACAGTATTTTTGCAAAAATAGGAGAAGCAGACCAATAATCATTTATTTTTCTAAATTTAATCCCAAGAGAAATCATGCATACATTTTGATTTGCTTTTTTTAATAAGAAATCTTATTAAATATGTAATATGTATGCCACAGGATAGCCTAAAGTATGTCAGCCAATTTTAATAGAAAACTGTATGTATAAATGTAATTCTTTGTTCTATTCCTTCTCAGCACTCCCATCTTCTGAATCCCAGAATACATAGAGATGTTCCTCCTCATCGCTCTCTGTCTGACAGTGTTTCTTGGGGTCATAATGCAGTCTTTCCATTTGTGATGGGTACCCAAATGTAATCTACAGCTGAGTTGTAACATTTGCTCAAAAGATAAACTTTAACTCTGCTGTCCTGCCAAACAGTACTCAACAAAATTTTTCCAGATACTCGTCTTCAGTTTTTATTGTCTTTGATTTTTTGCAATGGTGTGATAATTGTGCAAAATATAAATTAATAAGGTGTTTCATAAGCATAACCAAAATCTATGTAAATTATTCATGGACATTTACCATTTTCATGTGCTAAAGCCTCACTCTGTGTTCATTTGATCTTTTTTTATAGTAATAAGTTATTCTAAATCAAGGGTTGCTTCTCAAGTACTTACTGCAAACAAGCAGAACACACCCTATCCTCTTACTCTGCAGAACAGTAATTTGAAAACAAAAGTAGAACTGATAGATCAAATAAGATAATGCAAAGATGCGATTTATATTTTTTGTAATTTAGAAAACAGTTTAAAACTTATCAATTTCTCATAAATATCAGAAAATTAAGTAGTGTGTAGAGGTTCTAATTCTTTGGCTTTTTTCCCTTTTTTTTCCCACCCGATGCGCAATTGTGTAAAAATCAGAGGATATACAGTGATTATCTAGTGACTCATCAGGACTGTTCTTTTCAGTTTCCCTTGAGTTTATATCTGTGACAGGCAGTATCTGTTCTATTTTTTTTTCTTCAGCCTTAAATTAATGTCCTGACATGCAGACGATGAATCTGGGTTTTCTTTTTTCAATTATTTGCAGGCTTGGAATCCCTCCTTTTTGGGACATTCATTGAGACTACTTGTGGGCGTGGGAAACTACACCAGAAGGCGGGGGGGTTTAGTACTGAAGAAGAATACACTTTAAAAAAGCATAGAGTGCAGTATTAATGTACAGGATATATAAAAAAAAAAAATTGCCCAGAGGCTGTGCAAAAAAAAACCACCCTAAAATGTTTTTCAATTTGAGACTGACTTGATTAATTTATAAGCTATGATTGATAACATAGAAAATATATATTCTGTACTGAAATAGGGAAATCTGTTCATGATAAATGTTCACATTGAGTTTTTACCATCTTACTGAGGAGCAGTGCAGAATACAAGAACTCACTCAAAGTCCAGGAAAAAAAAAATCTACTCTGTTAAAACACTAATTGGGTATTTGTTTTAAGACTATTCTTCAAAAAATTCCTCAGACCTATTTAATGAAAACATAATGAAATCTTTTTCATTTATACTAAATTTTGCTTTGCCCATATGTGAATCTAAAGGCAAAATCCAGCTTTTACAAGGGCTCTGGTTTCCCAGGGCTTGTTTACAATTTATACCAAAGTGAGTTTCTCTGACATAAAAATTTTAGATAAGGAATGTATCTTCCATGAACACTAGCATTATTCTCTTCATATCTGTCTCAGAAAAATGAAACTCTAGCACTGAGTTAGCAGTAAAACTAGTATTGGCTTTGCTTTACATGTTTCGTCTTTAAGGAATAAAAAAAATACTGCTTTTCTTCTTAAAGGAAACATTTTTCATTTTTATTTCTTTTTTTTAACAGAGGTGTACACAAACACATACATGCACACATTATTACAGAAGCTTGTTTCTTGAAGCAAAATGTCACATGTAGATCGGTTAAGTAACAGTCATACTTATTAGTCTCTTATACCCAATATTCTTAAAATAATCTTGGACTGCAGTTGGCAAATCCAGGTGATTTTTTTTCTCCCTTGTATTTCTTTAATTTATTTCTTCTGGAAATATTGATTTTTCTGTCACCTAAGTCAAAAAAACACTGAATTTTCCCAGTGTTTGCTGTCATCTATGTTAAGGAGAAGGTAAAACCAGTTTTCCCCTTTCTGTTTTTTTTTTTTTGTTCCTTTGTTTCTTTATCTTGTTTTACTTGTTTTTCTTCTTATTGAATTTTGAGGAATTCTCTACTGCTGTATTTTAAATTTTAGCTTCATTGTTGTTTTTCCCAATTTCTCTTTTTTTTCCTTTATTTTAATTCCCTAGCATCTACATCAATTAGTTCTGTGTGATTTTGGTGTTAACAGTACTCTGTTTTGCTCAATTATTATGAATTTATTGCAGTGTGTAAATTTATAAGTATAAGAAATTTTAAAGATACATATTGAAATCATGTATTTTAACAACTTTTGAAACTTTTTTTAAAACAATGAAGTGTCATATAAATATAAAAATCTGTGCTTAGATTTTAAATTTTAAATAGCACCTTAAAAAATGAACTCAGCACAAGCTTAGGTGAAGGCAGGTAGGTTTTGACAGTAACTCTGTAATATTCTTAGTAAAACTCAATAAAAATTGAGTTTTTGTTTATAAAAATTTCCATAATGCTTCTTCCAGGAGTTTTATAGTTACCTCGGATTTGCCTTAAATGAACAACTTGAAACCTAAAGATAAAAAAGGAACACACTACTGGAAGGATGTGTGTTTCACATATGCCCTGAGAAAGGAGGGGAATCTAGAACTAAATATATTGCAAGTTCACAGAAACTTTTACTTACAGGTATAACAACAAATATGTTGAAATTATTGGAGGCCAATTTGTGAAGAAATCAGACATCTCTAGAGAAGTGAGTATTATGAGAATCAGAGCTAACTTTACAGAAAGCTATTATTAATTGCTATCCAAATTGAATTTGATATGTCAGTCTGAAATATTTGCTCAAGAAACTAGAGAGCATGTCCATCTATTAATACATTAGGAGTGCAATCTTCCAAACCTTGGCAGAACACTGACAGAAAAATTGTGGTTAACAGCATACAGTTCACTGGAGCTAGTAAGCACCAGCTATAAAACACCTCCTTTACATTAATATAAAGCAATGCTTTATGATCAGCTCTTCTGTATTCTTCACAAAATGCTTCTATAAACATAGGTTTTTAAAAAAGGGTATTTGGTGATGCTAAATCAGACACAGAGAGTGTTACTAATCCCTCAGGAGGCTGACCTCTACCGTATCAGTGAATCAGTTGCCATAGACTTTCTATATAATCAGAAGAGAGACACAGGTGTACACAGGGCATCCATGCTCATTCTAGTTAGGTCAAATTATTCTGAAGTAAACATTAACATGTGCATTTGTCTCTCCTGAATAAAAAAAAATGAAGTCATTAACTCAGAGGTGAATCCCTTAGACAGAAACACTTTTTGTTACATTATATAATTGAACTTTGTTGTTCGTCTACCTTTGTTTATATAACTTTTGTCCTGTTTGAGTGACATGTCCATCCTTGTATTACAGTTACAATCTACTCAGTTAAAACTACGTACTAATCCAGAAGCCTCTGACTTATCTGCTGTCAATGTTTTCATGCCTCTCAGGCTGCAGAACATAGAACATATCTAGTGACTTATACTGGCATTACCTGACTTTAATATTTAATAACATACTTGTGAATATTTTTGATATGAACATGACTTTTATTATGCTAGAGACAATTTTTTAATGATTGTCCAAAGGCAATCCCCCACCCCACATCGTACTGTACTTCACTGACTCAAACAGGTTGGTCTTCATAACAGCCATTGTGTATGGAAAAAGACACACAAAGAATTATTATTATTATTATTATTGATATGTTTCTTTGTGCATGGCATTTGTGGTGTGTTCACCATCACTGAATGTTAAATGCCCACCAAAGCTGCTCTATCATTCCCCTCCTGAACCAGACAAGGGAGAGAAAATACAATGAAAGGCTTGTGGGCTCAGATAAGGACAGGGAGACACCACTCACCAATCACCATCTTGGGCAAATCAGACTTGACTTGGGGAAATAAGTTTTATTTATTACCAATCAAATCAGAGTAGAATAATGAGAAATAAAACCAAATCTTAAAAACATCTTTCACCCACTCTTCTCTTCTTCCTAGATTTATCTTTACTCCCGAATTCTACCTCCAGCAGTGCAGGGGATGGGGTTTGCGGTCAGTTCATCACATATGATTTCTGCTGCTCTTTCCTCCTCAAGATGTGACTCTCCATATTCTTCCTCTTCTCCAGTTTGGAGTCCCTGTCATGGGAGACAGTCCTACATGAACTTCTCCAATGTAAGTTATTCCCATGGGCTACAGTTCTTCATGCACTGCTCCAGCTTATGTCCTTTCCATGGGGTACAGTCCTTTAGGAACAGACTACTCCAGCGTGGGTCCCCCACAGGGTCATAAGTCCTGGCAGCATACCTGCTCCAGCGTGGGCTCCTCCCTGCACAGGTCCATAGGTACAGTTAAGATCCTTCTCCAGCGCAGGCTTTCCATGGGGTTACAGCCTCCTTCAGGCACATCCAGCTGCTCCGGCGAGGAGTTCTCTATGGGCTGCAGGTGGATATCTGCGTCACCATTAACCTCCATGGGTTGCAGGGTGACAGCCTGCTTCACTGTGGTCTTTACCACACCTGGAGCACCTCCTCCCCCTCCTTTTTCACTGACCTTGGTATCTTCTCTCACATCTCACTCCTCTCTCTGGTTGCACTTGCTACTGTGCACAAACTTTTTCTCCTTCCTAAATATGCTATACCAGAGGTGCTACCACCATTGCTGATTGGTTCAGCTTGGCCAACGGCAAACCCGTCTTGGAGCCTGCTGGCATCAGCTCTATTGGACATAGGGGAAACCTGTAGCATCTTCTCATAAGAGGTATGCCTGTCATCACCCCTGCTACTAAAGCCTTGTCACACAAATCCAACACAGTATTTTACCAAAACATAAGGAGGTAAAGTTTCTGTCCTGATGACCTTGTAATCCATATACATTTACAGATTAAATAAGATTTTACAAGTAACAAAAGAGTATTTCAAATATTTCACTTGCTATGTAAGAGATGGCATGCTTCACATCCTGAAAGGCTAACATTCACTGTATCTTCTCTTAATAAAGTAAGATGCTAGCACAGGAGTGCCACAACTTGAAATATCAATATTCTAGCCTGAATTTTTCCAAATAATTTCAGCCTTTTCTCTGAAAAAAACTTAAAAAATGCAGAATCACAGAATTGTTTAGGTTGGAAAAGGCCTTTAAGATTATATAGTTCAACTATTAACCCCACATTGCCAACTCCACCACTAAACCACGTCCCAAAGTGCCACATCTACATGTCTTTTAAATATCTCCAGGAACGGAAACTAAACCACTTCCCTGGGCACCCTGTTCCAGTGTTAACAGCCCTCTTAGTGAAGTAATATTTCCTAATATCCAGCCTAAACCTCCCTTGGCACAACTTGAGGCCATTTCCTCTAGTCCTATCACTAGTTACTTGGAAGAAGAGACTAACTCCTACCTTGCTACATCCTCCTTTGTGGTGATTACAAAGAGCACTGAGGTCTCTCATCAGCCTCCTTTTCCCTGGGCTGAACAGTTTCAGTTCTCCCAGTCGCTAATCACAAGACTTGTGCTCCAGATTCTTCATCAGCTTCGTTGCCCTTTGTTCATGCTTCAGCACTTAAATGTCTTTCTTGTGAGGAGGGGCCCAAAACATAATACAGCATTCAATACGCGGCCTCATCAGTATTGACTATAGGGGCATGATTACTTCTCTAATCCTTCTGGATTTCTGGTACGAGCCACGGTACTGTTGGCTTTCTTGGCCATCTGAGCAAACTGCTGGCTCATGTTCAGCTGGCTGCCAACCAGCACCCCAGGTCCTTTTCCTCCGGGCAGCTTTCTAGCCACACTTCCCCAAACCTGGAGCATTATATAGGGTTCTTGTGACCCAAGTGCAGGAACTAGCACATAGCCTTGTTGGAACCCATAGAGCTGACATCAGCCCATCGATCCAGTCTGTTTAAGCCTCTCTGTAGAGCCTTCCTTCCCTCAGGGAAATCAACACTCTAACCCAACTTGTGTCATCTGCGAACTTACTGAGGTTGCACTCAATTTAATCATCCAGATCATTGACAAAGATGTTAAATGAAACTGGCCCCAAAACTGAGCCCCGGGGAACTCCACTAGTGAATGTCTGCAAGCTTGATTTAACTCTGATCACTACAACTCTTTGGGCTTGACCATCCAGACAGCTGTTTACTCAGCAATGAATACATCCTCCCAGGCCATAAGCAGACAGTTTTTCCAGGAGAATGCTGTGGAAAATGGTGGAAAAGACTTTACTAAAGTTTAGGTACACAATATCCACAGGCTTTGCTACATCCACTAGAAGGGTAGCCTGGTCACAGAAGGTTAATCAAGCAGGACTTGCCTTTCCAAAATTCGTGCTGACTGGGTCTGATCACTTAGTTATCCTGTAGGGACTGTCCCATAACCTTCCCTGGAACTGAAGTCAGAATGACAGGCATTCAGTTTCCCAGAGCCTCCTTCCAGACCTTGTAGACAAGTGTCAAATTTGCCAAATTTACCAAAATCTGAACTGGTTTGAGCTAGCTTTCCCAAGCTCTCCAACCACTCAGTCTGCCTCTTTCCCAAAACTTCCCCCCTTTCAAAGGAAATAAAAAAAAATATAAACCCGAAATCATACGCTATATATATATTTATATATTTTTCTAAATACAAAGAACTACATACAGGAAGGATATCATGCAAAACTCCCAAGAAGGGGAAAGGGGAAGGGAAAATGGGAAAAAGGACAAAAAGGATTTATATAACACCCAGCATACAACTATAAGACCCAGTAAGTAACAAAGTAAAGAACTAGCAAAATCTCACCACTTCCCTTGAGGAAAGCAGAACAGCTAAAGACCCAGGACTATGCCCAACATGTGGGCAGACAATGGCAGCTGCTGCAGGCCTCAGCTCCAGACAGGACCAGCAGCAACAGAGCTCGTGCTCTCCAGGTTGCCGGAAGCAGAAGAGAGAGTGCTCTCTTATCTACATCTTATTTATAAGTTCTGTTACGTTAAAGGAAGATATGGAATATTTCCATGGATCCTGACCTCCGCTGTTAAGGAAGATCTGTAAAGGCCATTTTTTTTAAGGAAGATCTGCAAAATCTGTAAGTTAATCCACTACACAACATAAATTAGTGTTTAAATCCAACAGAAGATAATGGCCCTGCTACATATGAGTTATCAAATGGAAAGTTATGAAACAGTATAGCATTGCACTTATATATTAAGAAAGGAAATTCTGTGTTTCTGGTTCTGTTGATAGATCCACGCCAAATTCCTTAAAGTGGGAGAATTTCCAAGGTGGCAGAAGCAGCATAATTGTTGAATGAATCTGAAATTAGCCTTGTAGAAAAAGATCTGGAGAATTAAATAGAGAGTAATCACCTTTCTACATCAACCGTAAACCTCTCTATAGCAAGGATGTAACTCTCTATTAAAGTTTATAGACTGGATTAAACCTTCAACAGAAATAACCTAATATCTTGTTAATATTCTTAACTTTGCAGAGGAATTTTTTTATAACTGTATTTCATTCTGCAGAATGTGTAGAGATGGATTTTCCATTTGTCCTGGTTTCAGCTGGAGTAGGATAAATTTTCTTCTCAGAAAGTTGCATTTCTAAGTAACCACATTTCTAAGAATGTACAGCATTAAGTTTAGTGTGGGAATAAAGTTGATAAAATGTTCTGTTTTAGTTTTGTGGTCAGCCATGGAATGTTGTTTCCACAGAACTTAAGGAATTTGCAGTTTCAAAGTACTCAGGTGAATAGTGCTGGGAGGAGTGGATCATCGATTGCTGACCCAAACTTACAAAAGAATAAATTCCATCAATGTTATGACCCGTATGTTAGTGTGAAAATTCCTCAGTATGGTCCTTCTTTTAAATGACAGCAATCCCTCGAAGAATTCATTGTCATTCTGCTTAGAGTTCAGCTGCTGCTTGGAGTTCAGCTTTGTTTTTTCTCTGGGGGGGTTTGTGCCATCTGATGACTATTTCTTGTAGTGCACACTCCATGACTGGCTGAGTATTTGTTTTATATTTTGTATATATTATCAGTAGTATTAATATTAATATTTACTGGTTTTATTAAAAACATTTTCTATTTCAGCATTTGGGCCTTCTTTTCCTTTCCTGATTCCCCTTCTCCTGCAGGGGGAAAACTGGTAGAGAAACTGTCCATTGTTTAGTTGCCAACCATAAGGGGTTAAACTGACATACCATTTCCTTAGGTCTGCTGCATACTGCATTTCCTGGTTTAAAAAAATAGTGAACAAAGATCATTCTTTGTGAAAAGGTACATTTACCCTTCCTCTGACCAGGATAACCTCTCTTCTCACAAAGTTTGAAAGGAATAGATGTCAAGGATGTTGAGATCTTCTGCAGAGGAAGGAAAGAGCACAAGGAACCAAAGCCCATTATTCATAAACTCCAGAAGAAGGGGCACATTGTCTTGAAGAAGACTAAAACTTCTACATTTCTTATGTCCACCTGGAACACCTGGCTTAGGGCCATGCTTGCCATTAACACTATATATAGCTGTACTTGACTCTAACGGAGAATTAAGTTGAAAGACTTCAGTCTGAAGATATCTTCTGACACACAAGGTTATCCTACACTAGTTATGTATATTTTGTCATCTGGATGATTCTCCAGACTCCTCTGACTGTATTGACCAGAAGTAGGCTAAATACTTCAATCTCTGAGGTGCCCTAGGGTATTTGAGACATCCAAATGGGGCTAACAGATATGATGTAAGACCTACAGTAGACCTGTGTCCTCTGAAAGGCCAGGAAAGAAATAAAAAAGAAGCTCAAATGACATTGATGAATCAAGTCATATATTGCCATTGAGTATAATGGACACTTAGACTAGTTCACATGTACATTTCTACCGATAGACACTTAACTTTTGTCTTCTCACCATGTAAGCTACATCCCACCTACTTTGTCTCATGAGGTTCTATTCAGTTGCCTAAACATAATTAAGTGCCATTCAAAATTTCCTAGGATAACTGGAGGATATTTGAGGCTGGGAGATTTGGACCAGAAGGAACAGAAGACCCTAACTTTTATGGGCTAACATCCAGAAATCAGAGAGAATATTCCAGGGTCTGTATTTAGCTTACTGTTGATGTTACACAGTTGTGTTGAAACTATATTTTGGAGTCTATTTCAGATTTAGATAAATTTCTAGATGTGTGGAATCATTTTATAGAATGTGGTAAAAGAATGTGTAAAAGGATATCTTCAGTAAAGTCTCCCAGAATAACCGTTGCTTGCCTGAGAATAAATTCAGGAGGAAAAGGGGTGCTCTTCAGTCCTGTGTTCCTAACTAAAGAAATTATCCGCTATTAGTTTAAACCTTTGTGGTTTTGAAGTTGGGAATATAGATCAATCTCTGCTATGAATCTTTTGGCAAGTGTATACAAGGCTAAGTTTTACACTTTCCAACAAGCTAAATCGATCATCTTCATATGACTTTCCCAATATTTTTCTTATCTTATCATTGCATGCCTTTTGAAGTGTTAGCTTGTCATGCCAAAAATCCTATATCTCAAATTTCTGTGTGTGCACGTATGTTTGTAAATGCGAGATGTCAGGCCAGTCCTGCAAAACATCTTCAGAAAGCCTTAAGGAGCTGTTACAGTAATGGAGTGCCGAGTCAGTCCAAAAGTGCTCTAGTCATGTTTCTTCAGGAGACCTGAGGAAGACAGACAACATAAGAAGAAATTCTAAATAAAATGTTAAGCCAGCTGGTTTGAGGCCTGGTGATAGATTTTATTTCAGCACCAAGCATTATGTAGACATGATTAAGAATAATGACAGAAAACAGATGGTCACTCTTCATGGAATTATACAGAATACATTTGTGATTTTTTTTGATCTTTACTAGTATGAACAATATATAAGTTTCAAAAGAACTTTTCTTTCTGTATATTCCACTTAAACTTTGTCACTTTTCTGCTAGCTTTGCTTATAGTGAATGTTACTGAGAATAGGAAGCAGGACTATGAAACTGTGGTATCGTATTGTCAGCCAAACTATGTGAAAACCCACCGGGGATGCATGCAAGCACACAAAACGTGTGCTTTCTCCCCTTTAGACCTATGTCCCAAATGAAGGATGTCTGTGGATGTGGCAGCATCTGTGGTTATTCCATTAGCTCAATGGACAGAGACCTGCACTGCAGAGCTACAGATTCTATCTCTCCTGAAGGCTCCTGTGAGTGGTCTGTGTAGTTCTCTGCTGTGGAAAATAGACCTTATTTTCAATTTGATTCTGATAGAAAATTGTAATTCTGGATTTGAAAATCCTGATCTTACAGTGTTGTTTTTACAGTTTTTATATCATTAAAATACCAGAATATCAGAGCTGTAAAGTCAAGCACTTGAATTTCTAAAAGCGTTGTTTAAAGCCCTAAACCATTTTAAATCTTTCTCTTGGTGCACCCTTTTGATGTAAGATCACATTTTATTTTTCAGATGGTTCCCTTGTTTCATTTGTTACAAGCCAAATACTGCTGAGACTTCCTGAAAGAATCAGACTGGTAAATTTCACCAAGTTTTGCTTGTAAGACTCTCACTTTGTTTACTGCAGAGAATGCGTTTGTACTGAATTTGGCAGGGACTTGAGGAGCATAAGTTTTTTTTCTTGTGATTAATGTAATCAGAAGTTACCCTGGACGTAATTCTGCCTCAGGTGACCTTAAACGGAAAACAATGCAATAAATATTTGCTTTCATTGTCTATTCATAGTATTTAGAAGGGAATTCTGGTTTGCTCTGAATGACTGAAGCCACTTTAGAGAAAGGAACACATATTACTAGATTGCCATCTTTCTGAGCTCCCTTTTTCTCCATCTTGAGAATGACTGGAGAAATCCTATCACTATCAAATTACAAGTGAAATCAAAAGAAGTACCATTTTGGTCATAGAAAATAAGGTTCTAGATGTTTCATGCATGGCACAAAATATTAAAGGACACTAGTATTGTGCTGTGTGGATGCATCGGCTTAGTTCTGGAAACAATTTAAGCATGCAAAAGAAGGAAACTTTCCAATGTCAAGTCTCCATACACTCTTCAGTAAGCTCATTAGCTTGGACTGGCATCAACTAAAGAGTCTCTGTATCAAGGGTCATCACCAGCAGCGCAGTGTAGGTTGTTGCAGCCAAGTCTTAATTCTTATTATTGCTCAGTGATCCAGGTGGATCTGTATTTTGGAGATATATTATTCCAAATTTCTGAAACACAAGAACCAGGTCCAAAAGAAAATTAAACAGGATCATGTGTGATGAATGTGCTTTGGGACTACATATATAAAGACTGGAATATAAAATAACATTTAATAGTTATGAATTTAGAGGCAAATCCCATGTCTAGTAGAAGTCCCATTGGGTGTCTTGGTCAGTATTTAGTCAGCTTCCCAGTTCCTTGTGTCCTTCTGGTGAACTGAAGGCGATAGGAACATAATAATAATAATAATAATAATAATAATAATAATAATAATAATATCATCATCAGTGTGTATAAGCACATAAATAACTAATGTAATTTAATTTATGTGTATGAGAGAGCTAGCATTCCTTGAGAGTTTGGATAGCTTGAATATCTGAGGGGAGCAGAAAAGAGGAATAGATCCTGAGCTTGTATTTATAGCTTGGTTACAATGGCTACAGCTATTTTCATCAACTGAAAATTTAGTTGCTCTTATTATTCTGTATTATATGCAATAAAACTTACATATAACACTATACTATTATATACTATTTATGCTGAGTATTTGTGGGGGGAGGAAAGTTTTAGAAATATTTTAGTTCTCTTTTTTTTGTTATTATTTCTATTTTTTTATGTCCTTCTACTTTGAGTCAGGTTGACTTTTTTTACCATGCCCTCCAGAGCACAATGTACAGCGGGAGAGGAAAATGATAGCTAATAATTTTTTGAAGCCTCTAAAAATTACCTTCTGTAAAATAGCTTTCCTATACACAATAATGTCACTGCTTTATGGCCTGATGTTGCCTGACCTTCCATTATGAGAAGCTGAGGCTCCTTTTCAATGGTGTAAAGTTCACATTTATAGTCTTACGTGGTTATAAGATATTGTCCCTTAAACATGTTCTTCACATGGTACAGCTAATTGCCTATTCTGGGCCTCAGTATTATCTGAATGCGTAGGAAAAGAAACAGGGGAAACATCATTTTGATACTGCGTGTTTGAAAAAATATACTTCAGAAATACATTTAAAACTACATATAAAATATTGACACTTAAAGCCTCAATATATTGCTGACTACCAAGATTTTTCTCCCCTGTTTTGATTCTTTGCCATGGTTCTTTGTGGGAATACAGTACTAGCTGCAGAAGGAGTCATTTAAAAACAATCCTTAAGAATTTATTCCAACATCCATTGAGTTAATAAAGCTTTTAATGAGATGAAGTAGGGAAAGTAGCAGACTTTATCTAAGTAGTTTTGCAGAGTGGTGCATGCTTAAGTTTACTAAAAAATTAGGTTTATTTTAGAAAATCCATTCACTTGTTTTCCAAAATCCACAAAACTGTAACATCACTGTTCATCGGAAAAGTGTCAGATTCCCTGTGTTTGTGTTGTAAGCCTAAAATTGTATATCTATTATGTCTGAAACATACATTTCTGAGTAATCATCCATTTCTCAAAAATATTTTGGTAAAATAACTGGAAATGGTCAATTTTGAATGTTTGGGTTTTTGCCTGTTTTTTTTTTTTCAAATATATTTACCATCTCTGCTTATTAAACCTCAGCATTAATGAATTCAGGAATAAAAACACCTGCTGCTGTTTCTAGTTTAGTTTCTTAGCAGGCAAAAACTTTACAGTTTTGGAAGGGGAAGTTCATTTTTCACTGCAGAAATTATGCACATACTTTATTTAGTCAAAAATATGGGAATCTCATGACTTTATTGGAATTATGCCTGCAGTTTGTAAACCTGGTATTTCTATTGATTGCTCAGAGCAGATTATGAATAAACATGAAGTGGGTCAGACAAAAAAATAGGTTAGAGACTTAAGTAATTTCTTTTATTGGGTACCTTATTTACAACTGCAAAATTTGTACTCTGCTTTTGAACTGTATTAAGGTGCAAGGAGTTCACATTTACTGCGTGTGAGATCGTATTTCAACGCTCTTTGCATGTTGGATATTTAAAATATAGGTTTCCAGTCTCAATGGCATTAGATTGAATTTATTCATATGGTTACTTTAGCTTGAAAATTTCTTTCTGCTTAGTAAAATGACATGTTTTAAAGTGCTGCTGGTGCTGCAAAGGAGTTTTATCTGCAGTAAATCATCATGAAATATCACACTATTGAGTCTCAGAAGTTTTAGATGAGTTAACATTCCAATAGGATTCTAAAAGTCTTTTTTTACTGGCAAGAACTTGCCATAACTTGACCTTATAATAGGAAAACAGGATTTTTCTATTCAGGATTTCTAAATGCAGCATCAGTGCAGTTGTGAGGAGGGAGACATTATAGTGTTCTAAACACCTCTTATGGTAACTAGATTTGCACTGCTGGTAAGGAAGCTGCATTTATGTTTTTCTTTTAGTAATTCAAAATTAAGCACTCTTATTATTGTCTCCTCTTTGTATCTTGTGTGTATATTGTATTGGGTTCTCCTTGTGGAAATATTGCAGAGGAATCAACATTTTGTGAAAGAATCCCTAAATGGTACAGCTCAGTTAATTTAAGGAAAGAGGTTCATAAAAAAATTCAGCCAAACACAACAGCAGCCCAGAAACCTTGAGGGAGTTGCTTAAAAATGGCTTTTTCATGATTACTGAAGACTATATTGCTATTTTGTAATTATTTTTTTTTAAAAATGCAATGTATTGCTCCAGTACGATCAATCATCTTTTCAAGTATAAGTATTTTAATTTTGTCTGGATATTTTCAAATGAAGGTCTTAAGTTATTATTCAGATGTAGATTTTGATAAATATAAAAAAGGAACCTTAATAAACAAGCAGTAATGGATAAACTGATCCGACTAGGAACACAGAAGGCAGAATAACTGCAGGAGCAACAGCGGTTCTCAGACTGAAGCTTACCTAAAAACCAAACTTCATGCAAAGAAAAGCAAAGAAAACTGACAGCTACACTAGAAGGCTAACGCTTTGTCAGACACTAAAAAAAAAATCTGTGGCGTTATTGATAAAAATTTAGAAGCTTGCTTTGAATGTTCTTTTAGCTCAAAAGCACTCGAAAGTCTTTGGGAAGAAAAAGACTTTTGTGTGTTGCTTTAATTTATTTCTATTCTTTTTTCTTCTGCTGTCACAAGGGCAAGAATATCTGACTCTCAGCGTCATGTCAAATTGATTTTGTGTTGTACACTCAAAAGGAGATTTCTAAAATTTTGTTTTACTATTACTTGTTCTGAAAGATTTCAATTTTTGTTATTGATTTTATTTTTTTCCTTTGCTGTGAGATGCTTTGTGAACAAATGACATTATTTCCATGTAGCAGAAGTATACTCTTGACTGTAATACCTGTAAGCATTTTGGTGTTTATATCAAATTTTAAACAAACTAGACCAAAACCTCTAATGCATTAGAAAAAAACTGCAATGACTATTGCGTGATTGTTTTCTTTTTTTTGTTAACTGTAACAGATCAGCTGCTTTAAAGGGCATAACCCTCAATATAGCAGGTATGGGAAGGAGGGCAGACAGCTAATTGTGGGATTAATCTAGATTTCATTTATAATCTCTCTTGTGTTTTTATGCTTTTATCCACTGTTAGTGTGGAAACAGGACAAATCCCCTCTTAATTCTCATTATAAATGAAGATTTCTCCAAAGGCTTTATTGTGCCATTAGTAGAAGCCTTGTACTTGGTGAATGTAATCATGCCATTGCAGCTGGAGACTTTGAGGTATTGCTCCTCAAGAACTTGCAGTGCCATCTCAAGCTCAGTATGTGTGGTGGCAGCACACCTGTTGCTGCCTCACATCAAGTTGCAGTCTCTGTTGCTACAGATAGGATCGTGGCTGAACACATGGATGTCGAGAGCAGTGCTTCCCTCCACTCCCACGCTGTCATCCATCCCAGCTCCTGACTGTTGTCATGGAGTTATACTGAGATGCACCAAGTTACTCTGAAGAGGATATATATCTTGAGCAGACATACACAGGGCCAGTACTGTTTGAACAGGATACATAATATTAGCCCCAGCTTCTTTTTTGCTCATTTAAGGTGTCTGTTCATAGTTAACATGACAATGCCTGAAATTTGAAGAGAGTATAATATCTGTTCTGAATGATGTGAGGAAAAGGGCTGGATAGTTCATAAAGTGATTTCACCAAGTCAATCATTCCGACTTTGTACCTTCATGGCCAGTGCCGTATTGCTGAAGTATCCCTTTTTTTTTTTTTCACATTCTAAACACCTCCTGTCCACCTCCCTATCCATCTTCCCCTCTAACTCACCTGAGTGTTGCACAAAGTCCTTTGTCATACTTTCTGGGTAGAAGCACTTGGTTCAAGGTCTTAAGCATCACCTTTAACTTTGTATTTCTGAGTTCTTTTCGTTTAGCAGATTGTATTTTTGGAACCTGCCTTACTCTCCTTGCTGAGTATGCAGGTGCTGAGGTCTCCAGTTTGAAGGTTTGATAATATGGTACCCAAATTTTAGTGCTGTGTAAGAAAGGACAACTAATATAAACTGAACAGCCTTTGCTTTTTACTCTTTATCAACAGCTTCAGTATAGGATTCTTCTTATGATACTTCTGTCTCTGAATCCTAACCAGTTCATCTTGAAGGCTATGTTATAATCCAAGATTTTATTATCTTTGGTTCTGTTGTTTTCTCTCAGATAATATGCTGTTTGGAGCTTGTGCCTGACTGACGTTCAACACTAATAAATAGACTACCTGCCCTTCCCTGTGGTTTGAGTCAGCATTGTGGAGTGTTCAGGCTGAGATAGGAAAGGTATATGGAGGGAAAAAACCCCAAGTATTCAGAAGGTTATAAGAAGAATGACTCAAATTATGAGGGAGAGAAAACTTACAAAGATTTTGTTGGTGAAATTACTGTCTTCACTGCATGAAAATTAAAATATCCCTGGACTAAAGCCCCTTTAATAATCCAAACAAGGCTCTTGCCACCACAGGAAGTCAATTATCTCCATGGCAACCGAAACAAACAGTGAATATTGCCTTAGCAGCCAGAAAGAATAAAAGGTGCATCGAAAATTAATTTATGTCTTGGGATCAGACAGTTGAGATGAGAGAACTAGTCCATAAAGTACCCCAGAGGACCTAATAAAAGGAAGATTTTAAAAGGAAAAGTCAGTTCCTTGTTAAGTTATTAAGGGAGCTCTGCTTGGAGCGCATAAATTTGCTTTTCCTTTTTTTAAAAAGCTTGTCCATATTTACATGAATACTCCCTCAAATCTCCCCTACAAACCTAATAAATTTTGGTAATAATTGCCTGAAAAGGCGGTTACCTTGTAATCTCTCTCATTGTGCAGAAGGATCTGTTCTTTATTGTGTTAATTTGGGATTCCTTTCTAAAAAAAAACACTTCAGAATTTGTTTCATAAATAATTCAGTAGAACAAAGAAAAAAAAGAATTAGCATGCAGACCTGGAACTATATAAAGATCCCATTATCCATCCCATCATTAGGAGAAAAACTAATGATATAGTTCCTTGTAAAATAAATCAAAATGCAGAAAATCCCACGAAAATAACGTGATTTTTGTGTAAGAATGCAGCTAATCTAGGTATTTGTATCTAGGTATCTTGCACCTAGCACCAATACCCTATTTCTCCTTAGATCTGTCCTTTTTCTGGAGAGCTTCTTACTAATTCATGATACACAGTACCTACTTTAAAAATGATTGCATTGTGTATGTGTGATTGTATACGTGAGCTTTGGTTCAAGCTACAGGATCTATGAAATAGCATTCCTATCAGGAATGCGCTAAATCATTGACATTTAGGAAAACCTAAAACAGACAAGTTCACCTGTTTTAGCTATTATGCCAGCCTCTAAGCAACTCTGTTGGACACAGAGACAGTCCTGGGTTAGATGAATCTTTGGTGATTTAGGGCATTTCTCATGTTCCTGTAGTAAGCATAAATAAAGTTTAGAATTTCTAAATACTTCAAACCTGACATCTTCTGCTACAACACTCTAAATAAATGAATTTTTAAAAAATTTATTCTCAGGTAGGCTGGCTATGTATTGAAAATTTTGAAAGCCTGGTGCTTTGCCTGATTTTTTTATAGCTTTAACTTTTTTGAGTATTATGAAAAGTGAAATTTAGTTTTGTCTTAACAGTGTATTTTTTCTTCGTCCTCTCACCTTGAAAATGTGGTGTTGTGATATTTGTATCGGCATAGTGGTAACAAAAAAGACTTTGAAGCATTAGTAAGACTTAGCAAAAGGAGTCTGAAAAGTTACAGAGACAGGGTAGAATTTCTATTATTTAAATTCAATAATACTTTCTATACATTTCAGCTTTTGCTATGAGTTATCATTTTCTATAGTATAATACAAAGAAAAAAGCTAATAAAGAATTTTGATGCATCTGTTTTCCACAGCTGATGACATTTTCTCAAGTATAACAAAATAAGAAAGTTAAAGAAGATTTCTTGCCATCTGAATTTTATTACCAATTGTGAAATAATGAAAGGACATTACAGCAAGATCCCCAAATAAAAGACATTGTGCTTGGTGCATTTTTTTTCCTTCTTTTCAGTTATTATAAATAGAACACTAGTGGATATATTTTGAAATAGTGATCTGTGGACTAAAGACGACAGCAGAGTGCAGTCACCTAAAATAATTCCACGTATCTTTGCCTGTCAGCTGTAGAGACTCATCTTTGATCCTGGACGGCTCAGTTAGTAACTGAAGACAGACATGCTGAATCTGAGCTTTGGTTGCTGGTATTTTTAATATAATTCATTAAATTTCCTTAAAGAAAACACAGATGTTTAAAAAGGTGTCCATGAGATAATTTTTTTTCTCAAATAATTTGGAGATTAGAAATCTCGTTTACTTGTCAGAACATTAATCAGAATGGAGGAAGTAGAGCAGGCCTGTGCATAATGCCCCACAACTTTTCTAGTGGTCCCAAAACCAATGTGCCATGGATGACTTACCTGTTGTGATTAGCCCCTAGTACAGTCTAGTTCCTGAACAGTGCCCAGAAACTGTTTAGTAAAGTGGTAATTGACGTTGCCCCAAATCATTCCAGGCAAAGTCTGAGCAGCTTAACAACACTGATGGTCTGGTTCCAGTGCCAGAAAGGATCCTGTTCATTGCTTACTTTATTAGAATATGCCTATTGCCAACTTAGGCATTGTCTTCAGACAAGAAGAATACTGTCTCTATGTAGAAATTTCTCTTTATTCCCACACATTAATGAAAGAGCACATATGACCATTTAGGACCACTTGCCTATATTTTAAAGTGCTGAATCCAGAGAATCTGATTATAATTCCTGCAGATATTTATTGTGTTTAAAATACTTTTTTTCAGGCATTACTTTATACTTCCTTCTCACAGAAGATCAATATAGGAAAGCTACAAAAGAAGAATAAGAATCATATATATATAAACTGATGTGAAAACCTATTCCTGCATACTATACCTTGGACCAACTAGCAAACCTAGAAAAGAATCAAGGTAGAAGAGAAAACAAACGGAGGAAAGCTGTTATACAATAGTTTTATTTAGTGAATGAGAACAACATCTCAAAAAACAGTCTGGAATAAAATGGCTCATGGTAGTAAGTGAACTGCAAATTTGATTTCAGTGCTTTAAAAAGAGTGTGCCTACATAATCAATCAGACCTAAGTCTTTTAAAAGCCATTGGTAAGAAATCTGCTCAAATCATTCTCTGTGATTAATCTAACTAGCCTTTTTTGTAACACTGTAATGCCATTGTTCAGGGTGAACTAACAAGCATGGGAAAATAGAAAACAGTGAAAGGGAAATATGAAATTGTAAGTAGGGAAGAAAGTAAAAATTCAGAACGTGCACACTTATCTTTAGGCTAAGGAGGGTTTAAAATCTAGAAGATAGATAACAAGACATAATAAACAAACCAGGAAAATTAGGGAATTTAGGCAGAAATTATGTATTTTGTAAAAAGTTAAACGAACAAGTGGAATAAATTACCAGTAAAGGCAATTGAAACAAAGATTATAAATAAAATATGAAATATAAAGTATAAATGAGGTTGGAAGACTTAGATTTATTTCCTGAGAAAGAAGAAAGGGAATGATCATAGAGAGAAAATTGGGAACGTGGGACTAATATATAAAAAATGGAAAGTTGCAATTCCGTTCAATATGTATTTTTCATATATCATTGAAGTATTTATTAAAGATAATTTATAATATATAATTAACAAATAGTAATCGAGATGAACTCTTCTTTTTTTCATTTGTAATTTTGGAAGACCCTTGGCAAAATAGAAAGTTGTCAAGGAGGGCAGCAGCACAAACAATGAGCATTATGTATAAGCTAAGCACCTGGTGCTTTACTCAGAGTAGTTACAATGTAAATATTTAAAGAGAACAGACCAATGTGAGGAATCCCAACATAAAATAAAATAGTAATAATAAATTTCCTGCAAGTTTGAAAGGTCAAAAGTCTCTCAGACACAGATTAAATTTTCATGGTGTTTTCACTGGAAATATGACTGTGTTCCTCTAACAGAAACATGACCTCAATTAATTTGTGTTCAAAATAGAGGAAAAGCAATACAGACCCTGTTTTATGGTTTTAAAATAAAAATAAATATGCTAAAAGTCTTCCTTATTCAATAGGCAATTCATATAACAATGAATACAGAATTTTTCCTCAAGTTCTCCTGCACATTCAATAGCAGAATCTTTAAGAGTCAAAAGTTTTGCTGTGAAGCGTCTGAAAATGTCCATTAGGTAACCATATTTGGGGCCTTTTAAAAATTATTTTTATAGCTAGGGAGAACAACAGCACTGTGAAAGGATAAGCAACATTATTTCAAAAAGTAGAAAATGGGGACCTAACCCTGAAATAACCTGATTTTAGTGGGCCTGTGCCTGTGTATAAAGATACTTCTGTTCTAAATCCTGGTAGTGCTAGTGCCTTGGGCAATATGTTACAGAAGATGAAAAAATTCAGTTTTACAGTTGGTGCCGCAATACTAAGACATCAAGAACACTAAGCTCAGCCAAGTCTTTTAAAGCTGATGTTCTTTACCTCAGTGTTTTGACAACGGTTTTCTCAAGGGCATATCCCTTTTAATGTTAATTTATTTGCAGCCTTTTATCGCCATAAGAAGAATCAATGCCATTTAATACTCAAACCTCCTAGTGAGGAAACAGCAGAAGCTGGGTTAGGTAAAGTCCAGAATAAACTTTCAATCAACACAACGTGAAAATGTATGAAGACCCTGCCTCCCCACAATGGATAGCCTACAGCCTTAAGGTTACTCTCCTCTGACCATCTTTTCCTCAAAAGAGATGTATAACAGTCCAATGTCTTCCCTGCTCCTGTGTAGTTCCGTATTTACCACCCATTCCACTCTGACTAGGAGAAGTAATAAAGTAACTGGAAGGCATCTCTCTTGTAAATCTGAGTGACCAGGTAGAGATCACTGGGCTAAGTAACTAAGGAGGGACCATAGCCAAGATTCCTTTACCTTAGCTATAGCATATTCCTTGCCCTGTGCTTTAAATAATGGCTCGTCATATACAATAGGGACCACAGCAGTGAAAGGTAGTACTAGAGCTTGCAGGAGAAATCCCAGAACTGGAATCTGGTCTAGTGGCATTGGATTGCAAGGTGTTTATTTTAACTTACATATAACACTAGAAATCATCTGAGGTAAGATAAATTGAAATGTTTGCAAAGGTTAGATTTAGCAGAGTGAGATTTTTTTACCGGGGCTGCCTTTATAAACAGTGGAGTGGAGCAGTTTGGATAGGACTGATTACAAGCGTCTAAAATTAGGCTTTTCCTAATCAACTACAGGAGAAACCTCTCCTTTTTCTGACTGTAGACACAGCCTACACAAACTGCTCTTGATAATGCTGAAGATAGACTTGGTGAATACATTACACAGTCTTCTCTTTAAGACTCATTATTTTGATGTCTTGGCAGTAGGTCTGAGTTTCATTTACCTTGTTCTGATGTATTATCTGTTGTAGGAAACTGCTCATTGTGCTGTTGAAGGCCTTAAAAATAATTTGCAATTTTGAAGACTTGAAATGCTTGATCTATAAAGACTTTTCAGGCCAGTTGTTTAATAAATTTGAAATAAAAATAAGCAGAACACATTTGCACGAAGAAGAATTGTGGAATGAGCAAGACTAGAACATCGAATCTGAAAACTTACAGCCATTACAGTGGGCCTTCTAACTTCTCTGTGGAGTACACAGAAAGCCGCCTTTGATAAAACATTACATTTGGATAATCTCATCCCATGGAAGTAAAATATAAAATCTGTTAGAAAGTCAAGCTGATATCACTAAAGTTGTACTGAATTGGGACTTGAGTAGTCCTGTATTAGTATTTTAATTCAAATGTATAAATGCAAAACAGGGAAAGTGAAATGCTCCTGATCAGTAGTTCTGTTGCCTAGAAAATATCATCTATAATTTTCAAAGATTATTTCACATATCAAGCAACCGTCTGTTGAATTTAGCAGCCATGCAGAACTGTAGGGCAATATTCACATCTTTGAAATTGTTGTATATTTTAGAGTTTTGGTATTTTTTCCTCTAGATTTCCTTTACAGACTTCACTGAACTCTACAAAAAAATAAGGAAGTCTTTCTACAAACTATATACTAGACTCAATTCCTTAGGGGGTCTAGGACAGTTTAAATAGTTAAAATATTTCTCAGTATTATTTAATGAAAACCGTGATACTAACTTGTGACTAAAGTAAGAAAACCCAGGCATCTAGTGCCATTTGAGATTTCCCAGGCAACCAAGATGGAGAGATATGACATGCAGGAAACCAGGTCCCTACTGGAGTAAGCTGTAAGCCATATAACGTCACCAGATTTTCTTTAGACTCTTGAGTTTTAGTGGAGTTATCAACAGCACAGAGGTTCAGAGTTGAACCAGAAATGTTTGTGAAAATTTAGGGAGTCTTGAGGAGAAAGTTGGGGTTTGCAAGGCAAAAAAACAATTGATATTCAAACTGATGTCAAAAAATAATAAAGTTTTGAGGACTGTACTTACCAGAGAAAGGTCACAGACAACTGATTTATATGTGTGTTTGTATCATCATGAGTGTATTATTCTGGAAAGCATAGACTGTCTTCTTTAACATGCAAATACAGCCTTTTTTTTGTTTTTATTTGATTTAAGCAGAAAGCACAAATTTTAACCTAAAGAAACACATGATAAAATGGTAGAATTCCATACACTTTATAGCCATATCCTTTGTCTGCAATATAGTGCACTGACTGTGTGGTCTTTTTAAAAAAATGTTTGGCACATTCATTTCCACCTAAATTTGTACTTCAGCCTGTGTCAGTGTCAGTTTACACTAAAGAATGACATATGACAAAAAAGTAGGTTTTGAGAAATATGACAGGTCTAGACGTTTTTAGTTGGTTGTAAAGAACATTTGACCTATGGTTTTAATGATTACAGTACAACACAGTTATCTAGGTATATTTTACATTTTAAAATTGTAAGGTAACTTCTTTCAGCACTTAAAATGGAAGGGCCTTCTTTTAAATTATTCCTACCAAAATCAACAAAATGTTTTTTTCTGAACTCTTCTTTTTTTTTTTTTTTTTTTCTAAAGACAAAGATGTGTTAGAGTGGTCTTTAGGAGATGAGAAAACAATTTACAGGTTGAAAGAATTTGACCTGACATGCTTGGTAAGCCAGAAGAATTAAAAATATATACCTGTTTCTGAGACTCGATATGCTCAAGCATGTATACTGCTTTCTTTGAAGAAAATTAAGTCAAGGTCAAACTAAAATGATCTTTGGAATTATATATGTACACACATGCATCATTTCCCCTGTGTCCCTTACCCCCAATATGGAAATAGTCCCTGTCATCTGTTAGTGATATGTAACCAAAACATCAATACTTATTTTTCAGATCTCTAATTCTCCAGATGAAGCGAACAACCCAAATTTTTTGAAACACTTCAAAGGATATGAGCCAGCTCACCAAATATAAATACAGAATGTGAAGGACTATATCCAAGTTAGTCATCTTAATCTCCCTTTATGAAAGGAAATAAGTACGAACATGAATCATCTCTTTATAAAATAGGTCAAAAAACTTGTGTCTTCAACTGTCCATTTTTATTCTTTGACTGAAAATGCAGTTTCAGGTGAATGATTCAGCTGTACTTGTCTGCACCATAGATGTCTAAAAAAAATGAGGTGAAAAGTATATTGCCCTAATTATATTAATGAAATTACTCATTTGAAAAACACATTTATGAACCTGAAGTTGCATTATCATCTCATACTTGTCATACAAATATATCTAAACTCTTTCTGTTAGGCTAAAACTATTAAATATTTTAAAATAAATATTTAAAGGAATAATAATATAAATTATTGAGTGAATTACTATATTACTCATTCAGTAAAGGCTGCTGTGGTACAAATGTTTTTTTCCCTCATCTGGGTGAAAACAAAATGTAGAACTTGCATGGATATATACCATAGGATCTTTCTGCAATTGACTGAATTTGCGCAAGCTTTTGACAGGATATTCCTAGGTTTTTTTTGTTTTGTTTTTTTTAACTTTTAGGAGGATATTTGAAATTTACCTTTCACTCCTTTTCTCCATGTAGCAGCTTTACCTAGCTGGATGGTAGCAAACAGAATCTTCTAAGAAACTTTTATTTTGTGGTTTAGTGACCGCAGAGGTGAGACTTATCTCACCTAACTTTAGGTATCACCACGACAATTATGTGTAACTCAACTAGTCACTATAGCCTTCCTTAGAAATAAGTCTTTTTTAGGCATCATCAACATTAGATATTCAATTCTTATTAATCACTCCTGAGAAACACCCACTATAATTCATTGTGAGGAGACCTTGTGTGCCAGTTTCAGTCATAAGGGAGCTCTAGATTGCTCATTAGAAGTGATCCAAGACGCAAACCTTTGAGAACCAAGTAGTTACTATCTCAGTTCTTGACTCTATTTTGGACTCTTCCAGCTATTTCTTTCTTGCCAGACTACGAGCTAGGCAGTGTCAATTACCCTTGAGGCCAGGCCATGGTTTCTTACATTGACATACCCACAAATGTTTATATTCTACACATCTACATTTAGAAAAAAAAAATTCACCTAAGGTTGTTCCTTGTATTCATAGTATCTTGGAGAACAGGGCAATATCAAAATTACTTAGCTTCCCAGACTGTCCCCTCGCCCCCCACCCGCCAAAATCAGTCCACTCAGTCCAGTCTATTTTTTTCTGATATCCTTAATTTGTACGGCACACTTGGCACTACTTACTTCTAGATGGAGTCATATCTGAAAATATGACATCTATTTAGATACAGACCTTAATTCACCTCAATAATTGCAAGCATGGGGAAAAATAGAAAGAAATGCAAGACTGCAGTAAACCAGAAAACGTTTAGTGCTATGGAATTGTTGTCATATGTGCAGCATGTGATTAGGAAATAACACAGAAAAATGACTATTAGGATAAAAAAATTCAGAGTTGCCAAATTTTGTCTGTTCCTGTTATGACATTTTCCCCTTTCTTTAACATGCCAGTTCATATATAGTTGCAATTAAGCCATAAAATTCATAGCATTTTCAAATAAAGTTTGAGGATAAGTATGGAAATTTAAGCCTCTACGGTGAGGCAATAATTGAGTTTGAAACATTTGAGAAACAATAGCCTCTGATAGTAATCTTAAATATGTAGTGCTATTTAATGTGCCATCCAACTCTTATGACCTACGTTAATTTCTTCATTTAATGTTTGTATGATTCTAATCTGATGATGACTGTTTCTTGTTTTTGCTAGATGCTGCTTAAGAGAAAAATAAAATGATTTTTGATGCCCTTTCCCCTGATACTTATGGCAAAATCATAAAGTTAGCAAACCACTGTTTTTCCAGTTGTTTAGTGGTTTCGCTTCTGTTGTAACGACCAAGCTGCAAAAGATTTAATAATCCACCTGAAAATGATATTTTTTTTGCCTTCCATTAGTGTTCTTCAGAGTTTGATTTTATTAGGTCACCTGTTTCAAGTTAAATCCATTATACCTTTTTTAAACTAATCTGAAAAAATGTCTATGCACATTTTCAATTTTGTTGCAGAAATATTCACACGCTTAAGTCTCCAAAAAGAAACTGAAAAATACAAAAGCAATGGTAAAATATAATTCCATCAACTTCTAGGAAAATCCTGGTTGCCTGCAAAGGAATCTGAAAGAAAAGCTATGGCTTTTGAAACCATTTAAAGGAACTTTCGTCGGTCAACTGCAGTATATGAAAACGTGGTGACAGTACAAAGAAGTGACCTTTATTCATGATCTTTAAATGCTCTTGATATTTCTAAAATAAGTCTTACTGTCTCAGTGATCTGCTGGCAGGGTTTGGTTTTGTTTTGTAGTGTTTGAAGGCTTAGATGATATAAGGTCAACAAGGGACTTGTTCTGACGCTGCATCCCTTCATTTCTGTGATATTAGCAGTATGAAGACTTCTGCCCTTTATAGAAAGTAGAGTTGGGTTTTTAAGATCACAATATAACATGCACACAGCTTTTGAGCGTCTGTTTTTCATGTTTACATCTTTGAAAAAGAATATACTTTATACTCTCCAAATGACAGAAGGGGCAAAGAAAATGCCATCCAAACAAATACATGTCAAAGTATATTTGCATCATCTTTCTAAGAGATGCTCCAGTTGTCTTTATCTCCTCTTTAGATTCATTCTGTTGTGTTTACTTTTGTGTACCTGGGAGTTGCTAAGGGAGAGCAGTGTGTCAGAAGAGGAATATGTTTCTGTTGTCATAGCTGTGATACTTATTCAACAGTCCATAGAGTTTTGCCTGGTTCTACTTATCAATCTTCTAGAAATTATTGTACAATGAGAATATATGAGTTTGTGAATAGTTACTTATTTGTATACATATTAGTTAGAGGATTATTTTGCCTGGGAAGGCCAGAGAGGACATGTGCTTGCTGACGCGAAAATGTTCTGTACCTCTTTGCTGCCAGCATGGAGCTAGAGCGTGTTTGTATGGAAATGAACTCCTTATTTGTTTATATTTGCTGGCTGTCAAATGATTCATTAATAGTCTCACCTTATGTAGCTTGGCACAACTATACCTTCACTTGTGAACAATGTGCTATTGCATCAATAAAAATAGCAAAAGTACTGTTCATTACTTTATAAAATGAGGAATTTAAAATCCATCAGATTGTCATGTGCGAGACAATGACATGATTTACATATTAAAATGCCCTTGTGGGTGGATTACCATAGAAAAGATCGTTATATAGTGGAGCTGGTTTTCCCCTTCATCAAAATCTCTTAGAGAAACAAGCAAAGTGGAAACTGCCTTGATTATACATTTCATTTAATTTCTCTTGTTAAAAATCAAGGAAGTTGAAGAGCCCAAAAAAACGACACCAACAAAAAATCAGCTTACTAAATTGGAGAAAAGAATCCTTGACAGAGAGAAAACTGTTTTGGAAAAAGAAGGGAAAATGTGGAGCAGAGGGTGACAGAATATATTCTGAGTTTGCACAAGTAGAATAGGCCTCACAATATTTATGCCAAGACCAAAATAGGAATGATTGTTCCAAGATCAGCTGCTGTCACATGTATAAGGACAAAAAAGAAGAACCAATTTATTCTACAAACAGATTAGTTCTACAAAAAAATTTTCTTTTTCACTTATATTTTAAAAACACATGGCTAGAAAAAGAGAAATACAGTATATAGAAATTAAGACTATGATTGAAAACATTTCAGTGTAGCACTCACTCACGCATCTAGAATTTTGTACTCTCATATCTCCAGAATGAGTAGTTTTGCATGACGGATTAAAGATTACACTGACTGTTGCTGGAGTTAGAATTTCCACATGTAAAACATACCGCATCCATTGGCATATGCATGCAAATTTATTCCTTGGACCTCTGTTGAACTGATACTGAAAAAACCTCCATGCAGGTGTCTGTGCAGGCAAAGCCTTTTAGATACAAGCAGAGAAAAAATACTTGGGCTATGAAGATCTGAATTTCCCAGCACAGTCTTATTTAGCCTTTGGGGCAAAATTATGCACACTAGTGATATTTGATTCTCAGCATAGGCTACAACATTTTTTTTTAACTAAACAGACTGAATTGCTTTTCCTATGATTTGCGTGTGCTCTTTTAATCGAGCAATGAAATGATAGTTGGTAGCACAGGATCACCTTGAACAGTTTCCAAACTGCAGCTTGAGCACTGCCTGGGATTTGCAGGCACCCTCACACCCTTGCTTTGTCTACATAAGTAATTGCTGATCACATCATTCAGCCCTCTTATTTTTCTTCTCTCCTTGTAAGTTGTATTTTTTTTTTTTAAAAAAAAAGTAGAAACATTCATCAGAAAATTTCCTAACATTTTGCTTTCAGGCAAATGAGTTTTACTGTGTGTAATTATTGGTTACTTTTTAGTAGCCAATGTGAACTGTGGATGGTCCATGAGACAGATTCTGTGTTTAAAAGTAAGCCACAAAGAAATTTCTGGAAGTCTTACCTTGTCAAAATTAAATTGGAGCTGACAAAATGTTTCTTCACTGGCTGCTGCGAATTCCTAAAGCCTCCAGCTGCTGATAGTGAGATTTTTATGAGATTAAGTATTCTTGAGGCAAGTTTAATAAAAACATTCTGGTTTTGTACAATCAATTTTTTTGTCTATGTGTTTGTTCTAATCCAAAACCTATTAAAGTCAATTAGAGTGACTGTGTAAATGAAGTGATATAATGATAATGTAAGAGCTATTGTGCTGTGACTTGCATTAAGGTCTAAGCCAACTTTTTGTAATTCAATTACTTCCATATACCTCAGCAGATTTGGATTGATCGAGTGATGATTCAAATAATAAAAATGCCATACTCGATCCATTGACACACCTCTGTATAAAATAGTTTTTAATACTACAGATGTTATTCCATGTCTTTGTCTGTAAAGCAGGGTTGTCAAACTCGCGGTCCATGGGCCAAATCTGGAACTCCACCTTGTTTAATTTGGCCTGACATTTTGTTTCTACCCAGCACCAAACTCCTTGCCCCTACGCTCCTGCCAGCGCCAGTCACATGTGCAGCGTGTGATGCTTGTTACATTGCAGGAGCCCAGAGTTTGATACCTGTGTTCTAAAGTTTCTTTACTTTGTGTATTGTTTGTTGTCTATATCAAGCACTGACCTTGTCTGACACCTTGTTAAGCAACAGTATTACTAAACATATAAAAATATTATTAATACTATATTGAAGACATAAAAAATGAAGGCATTTTCATTATATTGCTTTGTTTTAGTACATATAATGCCTGTCTAATGCACACTTAGGGAAAAATTATCTTTTTTGACCCCCATTGAAGAAAAGAGTTAATTTAAATTGTTTTTTTCTATGCTTTTTTGTTTTGAAATCAGACATTTTCTGTTAGGAGAAAATGAGATTTATACACAGATAGAGAGAGAAGAAAATAAAGGAGATATAAGAAAGCAGATTCTGCTGTTGCATGTCAATTAATTTTCTAAGAGACCACAAGGATATGTGACATGACCACTGCTACCATGCCAGGTTTCCTAGGCGTTTCAAAACGTTTGCATTTTGTGTGATATTATTTTTTTTTCTAATCTGTTGCAGATAATTCTTTTTCTGTAAGTTCAGCATCAATTTTAGCATGAAATCAAAGTACTAAGAAGGTAAAAGAGTAAGTGGCAAAATTGGAACACAAAGTATTGACAGAGCGATAATAGAAAGGTAAGGAGTACTAGAGAAAAGAACGGGTTTCCATTTCTTTTTAGAGGACAGACTGGAAGAATTTATATTATTTGGTTCCTTATCTTAGTTTATTCTAAGCAGAGTATTTCTAGTGGTCAGGGAAGGGGAAAAAAAGGCAGACAATAACATTGCTATATTGAGGTGATAATTCTGACTAAAGTTCCCTAAAAAGTAACAGGGTGACAAAACTACAAAATGGTTTCTTTTAGAAATGCTTTATTAAAATAGCTACCAAACCTATCACTCAGAACAATCCATCAGATCAATATAGTTGTAATACAGCCATGCAAACACGCACTTCCATCCCGTTTTAATGGCATTATTCTTTAGCGGCTCTAGTAGTCCTGTAACCTTGTCTAGGCACATGAGCATGTAGTCAACAGTCCTAATTCAGTCAGTCCTCATTTTTTTTATGTTTTGATCCAATTTTTTCTGTATTGATCCTATCATGCAATTTTCAAAAATGGATGTTGTTGCCATGATTGTGGGTTTTTTTTGAAAACAAAAGAGCTTTTATTGACTCCCATAAGTGTAAAGTTAGTGCCAAACTTCACATACTTCAGAACTGCGAATCATTACATCTTCAGATTTTGCTGTGGTCTGAGTCATAGTACTGTTCACTTGAAGCAGCTTCGAACTTCTGCCTCAACGTTCTTCAGACACAAAACCAAATATCAGAACTCTTACAAGCAGCTGTTACTCCGTTCATATGCTTCAAACAAGGAAAAGTTAAATATTTGATCAGAGCTAGATGCCACCCTCTGCAGCCAACACACTTTATGTCCAGAGCATCTTTTTCCATCCTAACAGATTTAAACTAATTGTTCTGAATTTTGTTTTGAACAATGAATCTCACCTTTTTAATAATGATTATTTCTATTCGCTGAAATCAAACTTCATTTAGATGTGTAATTACTACACAGTTACAACAAAGTGAGAAATCCTATTCCTCGGGAAGAATTTGACTCCTCTTGAAGTATAAAGAAAGAATATTGTTGAGGCTAAGATTCCTTACAGTCTCCCAGTCAGGAGCTTTTCTCCCAGTCTTACAACTGGCACAAGAAAGACTTCCTCAAATTTATCATCCAGAAGTAGAATACTAAGGAGCATCTCATAGCACCTTGGAGTCCTAATACTTTCCAGTGGAAATTGTGAGCTTCATTCCCTTTAGAATTTTTAATAAATTGCTATCAGAACCAGACAGTAAGCTGAATATTTCTTTCAGAAATAATCTTGAAATAAAACTGAGTGAGACAGAATGCCTGCTAGCAGGCTTTGTGGCTTTCTAAAGAATGAGTGTCTTCTGCTTGTCTAGTACTGTTGGTGTGCTGATACTAAGGGCTTACTCATTCTCTCTTTCAGTAATTATCCTGTCTGAGCATGAAGGATTAGGCCCATAATACATATTTTAATATTATTTAAATTTGTCTTTATAATATTATTTACATTTTCTATTGTAAAGAAAATTATGTGATAAAAAGAGACACAAGCAAAATGTGCCAAATCTTCAAGATTTGAATCAGGACTTTTTTTTTATAACAATGTAGCAAATTAGGGCTAATTATTGTGTAGTGCCAAATGAATTATTTTCAGGAGCATGATGAAATTAATTCCTTCCGCTCTCCCACAATTTCTGTGTAGTTTCTGCTAATGTCACTGTGGCTTTGTTTTAACTGTCTCTGAAAAAAGCATTGACCCACATGACCTCAGGAGAGTGTAAAACTCTTCAAAATTTTAAGTGTGTGCATCTTTCACAGTAACTATTGGTTTCACTCAGATAGGTAAAGAATTCTTTATTTTGGTGGGAGTTACATATATGCCTTTCTTCTTCATATCTCTTCCTATAGGAACACTGGGACTCCTGGAAGAGCCAAGAAGGGATAGTCCACACACCTAAACAGTTCTGATTGATTGTTTTTTATTTATGTAGGACAGACATACGTAACTAATACTACCTTCTGCACCCTTGGAATAGAGACCAAGACATATTTTCCCAAATATAATATTTACTATGTATAGAAAACATGTAACTAGTAAGACTGCATGCTCAAATCAGAAAAGAAGTAGAAAATAAAAGAAAATATATGTACCTAAATATATCTCCCCTTAGTTCATATATTTTTAAATATCACACTTAGTAATAAAACAAGGAATTTAATTTTACTTTTCTCCTAATCAGCTATCAGAAGCAACTCTCAGAAGTTTTTTTGTTGAAATCCAAAGGCTTCCTAGGCTGCTAAGGCTGCGCACACTTCCAAAGGATACGGGAATTATATGCCTTACAAGCCAGGACTTCACCGATGCCAAATGGCACTAGCTGTACGTTTGCTGTGCAAGATACACGTAATAAAATTTTACGTACCTACAGGGACAGTTGAACTACAGGTTTCCATCCTTCTTCTGTCCCTGTTGCTGTGTGTGTGATCTTTAGTGCACCTTCTTTTTTTGATGTGAGCATAGCTTACCAAACAAGTACTTTTAGTAAGTGTTTTAGAGCTAGCTAATACAGGTTTTATCTCAGTACTTCTTTAAAATTGAAATCTAGGCTTCTGAGTGACACCAAAGAAAACAAATCTGTTTTGTTTCAGTGAATCAAATAAGTGAAATGCACTAATTCATATGAAAATCAAATAGAGGTAACAGGTTTCCCCACACCTCAAACTCCCCTTAATTTTCTTTTGAGGCAAGACTTCACAGTAGCAATTTTAGATGGTGCACAGCTGAAATGTAAGTGTAATTTCATTTGACTGTTGAAATAAAACAACACTGACACATACTTGGGTGGAAAAGCATAGAGGCTATCTTGCTTAAAATCTATTATTACTGTGTAAAAAATAATATTCTCATTTGTGATTTGCTGCATCGCTTGGATTCTATGTATTGGACCATCTATACCATTTGAAGCTAGTTTTGATGTGCCAGAATGGCCCCAAAGCTCTGCTGGGATGGAAGATAGGATGCAGTTCATGACAATTCTATCGAATAGCTTGAGCAATTCTTAGATTTGCAGGAGAAATCTATACAGATATTGCACATGATTTTTTATTTTAGGCAGTCTAAAGATAGATGGAATGATAATTATTTACATATATAAACATAGATTTCATCCAGAAAGATTAAAAATGCATTCAATAAAATGAACATGTCAAATAGCTGGACAAACTACATACACATATTCTCACATTTGAATTACATAGTGAATACACAGAGCACCACTATGAAAATGTGTGGTGGGGAGTAGAGAAGATTGTGTCTAATTGAAGAATGGTAATGGGGAATCTGAGTTGAATACAATCGCTTACATTGGAAATTTCTGTTGTCTTCTACCTAGGTTCTTATACAACCCTTACCGGTGTAATTTGTGAGTATATCCCAGAAGATCATTAATTGATGGGACTAGCATTTGTCATATCTTATTGTCACTCCATTCAAGTGGAATATTATCTGAAGATTTTTGATCTGGGAAGATGCATGTATTCATACATTTCATGCCTGAGATACTACGGATATTTGTGACTGAAAGTAAGATCAAGAAAACTGTTTCTGGTTTTGAAATGGCAGCTGCTGAAATTCATGTAATGAGCATAATATCTGGGAATTTCTTTTACACTTTGAGAAGGGACCACAGACAACTTCACTCAAAACATATTGTATTCGAGAGTAGAACTGCTGATTTGTTTGCTTGTTTTGCTTGTTTTGTTTGATTTGGGGTTTCTGTTTGTTTTTCGTGTGTGTACACGTAATGTTTTTAAGTACTGTTACTTTATTTACAGTAGCATATGAATTTTGCTGTGCAATAATGCAGTAAGTTTCACTGGTGTTTACTTCATAAGAATATATGAACTATGGGTAATCACAATGGTTAGCAGAATTCAACAAAGCTAGCAATTTCTCAGTATAACAGAATAATAAAAAAAGGGGAACAGAATGACTACATATTATATTTCTTACTTTTAGGTTCATGTTAAGAAGTCCTTTATGCATGTAAGAATTTTTGAGGAGGCTTTCATATTCAACCATATTACATTCCACCTTTTTTATGAGTAACTAAAAGCTCTGAATTTCTGTCATAGAGTGGCTAATTGTAAGAATTTTCTTGATGTATGTGGCCAGAGGAAATTTTTTTACTTCATTCTTGGTCCATAGTTAAATATTTGTGACTCCAGAATCCATCAGGAAATGTGAGATTAATTATTATCTTTTCTCCTATTACATTGTAATTTGAGAAGCTGCTGAGGAAGCACTGGAAAAGAAAATGAGAAACTGGAGAGGTGTGCTGGAGGATGCAAAGAGATATCAGGCAGATCTTGAAAGAAAGACTCAAGAAATAGATTTTTGTGAGATAAACAGAACAACATGAGGAGAAAAAGATCTCATTAATCTCTCATGGCTTTGCCTCTTTACAGGTTAAACACTAGAACAGAAATAATGCAGCTGGTTTGAGATCAGCAGTTTTGTCGCGAATAGAAGCGTAAGAAAATAGATCAGTGAGCACTAGAGTGTTATAGGGAAAAGGATGAAGATTCTCCCTTAGCTCAGCCTTTTGAACCATTCCAGCCTACCGTGATTGTTCTTGAAAGGATAAGGGAGGCAGGACTCCCAGACCCATAAATCATTTAGAAAAGTCAGTTATATTAGATTTTAAAAGGTGGAAAAAAAATCCCCACTTCCTTTTTCGCTGTAATTCTGCTCCATTTTTGAATTACTTTATTCTGACTTTAGTCCTGCAGAATGCTTTTAATTTGATCGTGTAATGGACTGTACTGTAGGGAGGAATTTTTTTTCCTTTGTATTTGAAAAACAGGAACGGAAAATTTTCGTTACTTTTTACATTTAGCAATCAATGACCTGTTGTGCCTCTTGGACACTCACAAGTCTATGGAGCCAGATAGGATCCACTAGAGAGCACTGAGGGAGCTGGCAAACGAGCATGCCAAACCACTCTCCGTCATGTATCAGCAGTCCTGGTTAACCGGGAAGGTCCGAGATGACTGATCTTGACAATGTGATGTCCATTTGCAAGAAGGGCCAGAAGGAGGATCAGCCTGACCTCGATAGCAGGAAAGATTATGGAGAAGTTTGTCTTGAGTGTGCTTACCAGGCATGTGCAGGACAACCAGGGACTGAGGCCCAGCCATCAGGCATTCCTGAAGGGCAGGTCCTGCTTGACCAAACTAATTTCCTTCTATGAACAAGTGGCTGGTCTAGTGGATGAGGGAAAGGCAACTGGATGTTGCCTACTTGAACTGCAGTAAAGACTTTGACACTTTCCCACAACTGTCTTCTAGAGAGGGTGGTGGCTTATGGCTTAGACAGGTATACTCTTCACTGCGTAAAAAAATGGTTGAATGTCCGAGCCCAGAAAGTTGTGGTGAACAGAGCTAAATCCAGTTAGCATTCAGTCACAAGTTGTAATCCCAAGGGCTTGGTGTCAGGGCCAGTCCTTTTTTCTACCTTTAGCAATGACCTAGAAAAGAGGATTGAGTGCAACCTCAGTAAATTTGCAGGTAACACTAAGTTGGGTGGGACTGTTCACCTGTTTGAAGGTAGAAAGGCTCTACAAAGGAAAGACTGGATTGATGACCCAAGTTCAGCTGTAAGAGTTTTAACAAGGCCAAGTGTGGGTCCTGTACATCTGTCACAACAAACTCATGGAAAGCTGTCCAGCAAAAAAGGACCTGGGGGTGCTAGTTTACCGCTGGTTGAATGTGAGCCAGAATGTGCCCAGGTGGACAAAAAGATAAACAGCTCCTGGCTGCTACAAGAAATGATGTGGCCAGCAAGAGTAGGTAAGTGATTGCATCCCTGTAACTTGACACTGATGAGGTCAAATCTCAAATACTATGTCCAGTTTTGAGCCCCTCAGTACAACAAGGGCACTGAGGTGCTGGAGTGTGTCCAGAGAAGGGCCTCAAAGCTGGTAACAGGTCTTAGAAAGAGAGGCTGAAGGAACTGGGGTTGTTTAGTCTGAAGAAGGCGAGGCTGAAGGAAGTTCCTCTCTACTACCACTTGAAAGGCAGTTGTAATAGATGGGTGTCGGTCTCTTCTCCCAAGTGACTAGAGATAGAACAAGAGGAAATGTCCTCTAGTTACAACAGGGGAGTTTTAGATTACACATTAGGAAAAAAAATTTTACTGAAATAGTGGTGAAATATTGGAAAAGGTTGTGAAAGTGGTGGATTCACCTCCCCTGGAGACATTTGAAACACATGTAGACATGGCACTTCAGGACATGGTTTAGTAGGCATGGTAGTGTTTGGTTGATGGTTGGCCTTGATGGTCTTAGAGGTCTTTTCCAACCTTAATGATTCTAATATTCTATGGTTCTAGTCCTAACAAATTAATAGTGCTAAGTTAATAGATACAATCTCTTTAAGATCATATTTGAAATTTACAAATTTATTTAGAGGTGTCACTTGCATAGCATAAGTGTTTGAAACATTCACATTAAGTCTTCCACAAAAGGTAATTCAAAGGTCAAGTGGAAACTAAGGATAGATACACGCAATCTGATTTTATTCTCTAAAATATGCATATCTATTCTATTGTTATCTTATGAAGAGGAGTTTGATGCCCTCCAGAACTGGTCAGCTCTCTTTTCCCTTCCTGCTCTACAGCGACCCTGGGAGTCATCCAGAATTTAAAATGGTTTTCAAGGTGAGTCTAACCACAAAAAAGGCCTTTTTCCTCTTCACTGCTTCTGTTTCTGCAGTGTCTTTTCCTAACCTCGAGGTCACATAATTTTACAACAGAAATTCTCACTAGTTGCTGTGCTCTAAAGCCTAATAACATGATGCTGTTGACAGCCAAAGGTATGCGCTTGATTACTATGTTTGGAAGACCGCTAGTTGCTCTGGGTCAATTTGAATTGGCTCTAGCAGACCAAGCAAGAGATACTATGTGCTGCTTGAGCTAACTTCTTTTTCTCTGTGTTGCTACTGTTGAAACACCTGCAGCTGCAATAGCCCTCACATGTTGATTTTGAACAACATGCCTTCAATGGTCCTTTCTTTCTGCCTTCTGACAGACTACATCCATGATTCTCCAGTGAAGACTATGGATTTTGCGGTAGTGCTGCAGCCAGTTTCAGTAAACTTCAAGAGTCTTTGCCCTTTCACCATTCATGTAAACTCACATTTGATACCAGTGAGTTGCATAATTCTAGAGGAAATGGCCACAAGTTGAGTCAAGGGATGTTCAAACTAGACATTAGGAAATATTTATTCACCGAAAGGGTGGTCAGGCACTGGAACAGGCTGCCCAGGGAGGTTTTTGAGACTCCACCCCTAGAAGTGTTTAAAAGACGGGTAGACATTTTCTCAGGGATATGTTTTAGTAGTGGACAGGTACAGTTGGACTTTATGGTCTCAAAAGTCTTTTCCAACCAGGCAGTTCTGTGATTCTATATATTTTCTCTTTAATACTCCTCAGAGTTGTATTACATCCATTTCTAAGTGAGGAATCACATCTACAGATCGTGACTGTGAAGTGGATTTGGATGTGAAATATGGTACGGACCTAACTTAGACACAAAGTAAGGTCCATTTTGGATGCATATAGTAACGAGTCTATATAACCTCATGTAAGGATGGCAAAAAAACCAGACCAATATTGTGTAGAAAATCTGTGAAGAAAAAAATCCCAAAGTCAATAAATTAATGAAATTCTATGAAATGTAAACAAAGTAAATTGATTCTAAGAAATTTCAGATTTTTATATAGACTTTCAACAAGAAATGCAAGATTTTTCTAGTAATTAAAATATGCCAATCTTTAAATTATGTTAGTTCATTGAAAAACAGGCTTAATTTGTTACTTCCTAGACAAATATTATAAAAATATCTGTAACAATTAAAATCCACTGAGTTGAATCAGGCTCTGAGACTGAGCAGGAAACTGCATTCGAACTGTAGCAGCCCCATTGGATCAAATTTAATTCAGAGCATTTAAAATGTTAGGTTTTACACTTGTCCTCAGTTTTATGTATCTTCTCTGTAGATGTTTGAATGACGATAAAACATGTCATTCATCGTAGTCTGAGAGACATGAGGGACAGTTATTTCAGCGATGCTCTGTTTTATGCATGAAAAGAACCTGTCCAATGCAAGTTCTCATCTGGTATGAATATTGTCATTCTTAAATGTATATGAAGATATCTCACCCTCCCCTTTCTTCATATGGATCTTTATTATAGACAAAAAGTCTTAACCTTTGGAATTTATCACAATGGCTTTTCTTGCCTTATCAGTTCTAGTGGGTTGAGCTTTGTATCTGCATTGAGATCTTTCCTATCTTCTTGCTTTTCTCACATTTCAGTAAGCCTGCCTACTTGAAAAACTCTTATTAGAAGACATCATGTAACTGTTTTTGGATTTGAAAAACAAGTGGCTACAGTCTCCAAGAATTAAAATTATGTCTCAAAACGAAATAGCTCTTCTTCAGAAAACCCTATATCTAAAGAAAGACGATTGTCTCTGACCTGATTTTTCCATCCAATCCCATTTGCTGTTTTGATTCTCTCTTCAGATTTCCGATTTGATCGCATTGCTGACAGAACATTTAGTTTTATTTAAATGCAACGACACATTGCTGATCTAGATTTCCTTCACTTGTTTGTGCACTTGCTGTCAACAATGGTGTTATCAGCCATCAAATTCTAAGTGAAATGGTAGTACCGCATGTAGATATCCACTGATAATGAAAAAAATAGACTGAAATTTCAAATGCTTTTGAAAAAAAACACCTTAAAGTAACATAAATAAAAAAAGGTAATTAAAGTGCTCCCTCTATGTTTTTTTTTAGGGCATGTTTATCTGAATGCCTCACTTCTGAGCTTCAGAGATTGATTACTGTGCACTGTACCTTGGTTATAAAAGGAAGACTGGCTGGCTGGAGTTAACATGGCAAATTGTTCTTGTAAACAGTACAAAAAAAGCACTTCATCCTTGTACCACAAAAACATCCTTTACTTTCTCTTTGGAGAACTCCTGCAGTAATACCCACACGACAGTTAATAATAGATTATAAAAAGCAGTGCTCTTTATCATCTAAACACCAAATCATTAGAGGTTTGCAAATAGAACTGTCTGTTCAGTGATTGCAGAAATGTGACGTCAAAAGGCTGTTCTGCTCTCTATTTGAAATCTCATTTTCCTATACTGCACATCCCTACCTTAAAAAGATCAGAGCTGTGAATTGTCCACAGACTATAGAGTTTGGCCTTAATGGAAATAATATGCCAGTAATGTATTTAAACTTTTGAAAGAAGGTGTAATAGAGCTCTCAAAATTAGCCCTGGTCATGAATGTATATATATAGTCCTGTGATGGGTTGGCATAGCAACTATTTCTTAGAACTCTGTTGCTGCCTAAGTAAACAGCTAAAGCACCAAGAATGTCTCTGCTAAGCCGTGTCCATCTGTAGTACAAGCATGTATAAGAACTGAACATTTTCTTCCATAGATGGAGATATTTTAGCAGTGCTCACTTATACTACCATTGTTTTCAGTGTATTTATCACAAAACCTGATTTTCTTACTGCTTTTGTGATATAATAGAATTGAAGATTCTAATTTAAGATTCTTTTTCAATCCAGAACAAGGCTTGGCATAAATAGTCTCAGCCTAGACGTTTTTGTATGCCCTTGGTTTGTGTAATTTTTTAATAGCACATTTTCCAGAATGCCAACAAAAGCTAAATGCAAACATAAATTAGTCATGGCAATCCCTTAAATGAGCGGCACATCAAATTACAAATATCATGAAAGGCTACTCTATAATTCAGTCTTTTTATGTGTATTTGGGGCAATTTTTATTCGTATGTTACCCTAATACATATTTTAAGTGGCTATCGTTTAGCCTGGCAGCCTTTCTTTTCTAGAAACCATGCATTTAGTTGTATGTCATCTGATCTCAGAAAAGAAACAAAGCATGTAATCCTTTAAATGAAGATTAACCTATGAATAGTTTATATTGAGTTTACAAAACGATTCTTTAAAATGGTTAATCATTCATAATAAGGTCTAACAGTCATATGTGTCTTATAATCAATTCAAACACCTACCAACATGATTTTAAATGTCTGTGACAGATGGTATTAATGTCCATAATATACTGGTAAACTGTTAATAAATACTTCGTAGATAGTTATAATCTGTTCATTAGAAGTTATTATTGATAGATACCAGCTCTCTACTATTCTGTTAGATTCTTTAAAAAATGACTAACCAGTTTAGTTAATAAACCTTTGCAAACTATTTATCCATTTTTAATGAATGAAAGAATGTTGCAATTAGTAAATTCTAACTGCCTGATTCCCAGAGTGGAGTGTTATATTCTCTTTGATGTGGTTTCTCTGAAGATTTTGCTCTACACCTTTGTCTTTTGTGAGCTTGACAATTCATACCAGCACACTCTCCTCTCCTTCTGCCTTTGTTTGTTTCTTCCCTAGGAGTGTTTTATGGGCCCATTTTTTAAAATTCTACTGCTTAGAAAGCTGTAATGCGTGGGGGAAAGCCCTCATTTCCCACCTGAGAGCATGCCTAAGGGCATGTGGGCGCAGAGGATGGCAAGGAACAAAAATTGCACTGCTCCTGCTCTGATGTGTTTAGAGACAGCATAGAATGCAATGCTTTTTAAAATACTGCATTATAGTACTGACAGTAATTATGATACTGTCTTGGGGTGGGATTCATCTTACTTCACATTAGCGCTTCCTAATGTCCTTTGGTAGACTGTCTCAGTAGTCAGCAGAGAGAAACAGGCATCTCTTAACAGGCATAAAATGTCTTAAGAGAGGTGTCTTTGTAGGTATGATGAGTCGTCTTCTGGAAAGATTCAGCTCTCAAGCTTCTGCTGACTATGGAAAGAAGCTGGCAATATGTTTTGACTGAAGAGTAAATTCTGGATGACAAAAATTAAAATTATGCAAATGAAGTGACTAGTGTGGGATTAGGCTCAGGGTTAAAATATTTAAATTTAGTTGTGTGCAATATATTTATATATCTCAACATGCACCAGGTATCTAAACTTCCATCACAGTTGTTAGTGGCCTGTCAATGCATCAACCTGGAGAGTAGCTGTCCCTTGTAAAGTAGCCAGATATACTTGGTCAACTGAACAATCCTAAGGACTTCATTGACTGTGTCGACTGTGTTTCCAGTGAGTTTAATAGGATCTTACACTTCTAACTGACTTGTAGATGCTTACATTAGTGGATAACAGAATTTAGAGAATCTGAATTTTGCCACTGATGCCCAAGTAAGCACACTGCTATGAAGAAATAATCTGTGTTGGTGTGCAAAAAAAAATGCCCAGTTATGATTATGACTAGGGATTTTGTGTAATTTCCTTGCCTTTTGTCAACTGTTGTCATTATAATAAAAGCCTTTAGCAGGCATTATATCCTATAGCTCAACATCTGTTTCATCATAAGCATCACAAAGATACTTCTGAGGTCTGAAATATCTTGGTTTAGTGTAGCACTGCCTCAGAGTATGCAAAGTCACTGCGTTCTGGACATTATTCCTCCATGGTTTCAGTATATACCTGAAAGAATTTATTTTTACTGACCTTCAGGTTATGATTCAATTGACTTTATATATGATACTATCCAGGATTCTCATCTCATCTGAGCAGTTCCAGTATGCTTGGAAAGCAGACAAGGCTTCTCTCACAGCATCTGAGTGTCCTGACAGACTGTGACAGAATGATAGATGCAAGCACTTGTAAATCTATGTCTTGCATCATTTGTTCTTAGCTATGTTGTAGCCTCTACCTTGAAACTGGCACATAACAGACTTAGCTGATGCTTCTGTCTCTCTGCATTTTCTGCATTAATATCAGGTTAGAGATTTCACATTCTTGTTAAGCTGCTGTAGTCGTCCACTGCAAGGCTACTCTGGATAAGAAATCAGCAATGTATTTGTCAGTCTCTTTCATGCTTACAATTTGCAGTTACAGCAGCATATACTAAAGGCTTTCTGTGACTGACAATGTTTGTTAAAAAGTTCTCCCAAGTGATGTATGGGTACTTCCTAGTGGGATAGTTTTCCTACCTTTGATCACATTATTCAAACTTCCTGAAAGCAAACACTGCTATAAGAAACTGCTTTTCAATTTTGACTTATTTGGATTTGGGTGATACTAGTAATCCTAGGCATGACAACTTCAGTCTGTCCTTTCTCTAAGAGTACCATCTCACTAGCACTGACAGCAATTGCTTTGCTCACATGCCTGTATTGATACATCTAATGACTATGTTCTATTGAACCAACTATCATATGACATCTTCATTCAGCAGCATCTTCAAAGATTCATACACACAGATTGGCTATTTTCTCCTTACAAATATATTTTGTAATTACTAGTAGCCTCTGAGTAATTACTATTTCAAGCACAGACATTTCTCTCTTTGTGTTTACTTACTTAGATTTAAGAAGCTGGGTAAAAGAGGACTGTTACAAGTAACCAGTACAGAAGTATGTATTGGTCATTATGAAGTAATCTTGTACTTACAGTTTGTGGTTGATTTCCTTGATTTCCAAGTCATGCAAAGGATGTTATGATTGAGGTCTACTATACCCTCTACCACAATGTGTCTGTCCAACATCAGCTATGATATAATTGGACTAATTTTCATTCCAGGGAAAATCCTCAGACAATTTGGATACACTTCTGTTGTGCAAAATGTGGTGAAGTAGTCACTTTTGCTGCTCAGGAATACTTGCTAATACCTACCTTTTGCATTTTGGTATTTGGAACTAGGTCTTTTTCCTATAATTTTCAATTTTCACTATGGCCAGATCAGGTAGTATTTAATGACTGTAGTCATTTGGCAGTGAGCACTTTTTTTTGTCTTATTTAAATAGCTCGATTCTATACAAATGAGCTTCTTGCTTGACGTTTCAATAGCTACCACATTACTCAGCCAACATGTATGCTCTGTGACTTTCACAAAGATGCCTTTGTCTATTGAGGGCTTATTTGCTCCTCTTCTTTATATATTTTCACTTCTAACACACTGGACACTTTGAAAGGCTAGAGCTATTCCAGAAACATTGCTTCAGCTATCTTCACATATAAGACAGAAGAAGCCATTTCAGATTTTCAAAAACATTATGGGAACCTTTAGCAGACAGTTTCCACAGTGAGTTTGCCTGCCCTAGGTGTTTGGTTAATTTAAAAATTAACTTCTTTTATCTGAAATATTTTTTTTCTGTGTTAAACAAGATGCTTTAAATTTCAGCATTTTTACTTTTCTCCGGGTTTATGCTTGCAGTTGATATTGCAAATATCATCATACAATTTTAAAGTAGGTTAGCCTAATTGTAGGGTTTTTTTTTTATGTAAGGCTAAGGAGATCTTCATGTAGTGAATTGACTATCTGCCCATAAATTTTCTATATTTTCTATATTGGCTATATTTACTATATTTTGTACTCCCTTCTCTTTGCAGTTGATGAATGTCCACAGTATGCAAATGATTTTTTCTTTCTATTCAATTGCTGCAGTATGATACATATGCAAAATTTATCCCTTGAAATAATGCTTGATTTTTTTTTAGCAGATTGATTTTTCTTTACTTCAACAGTTGCATATGACCTCATTTGCAAAGCATTCCCACCATTAAACTTTCAAGTACTCCTTGCAGTCTTACAATTTTTTGTTATATATGTTTGATTATTTTAAGAGGATTTTGGTGTTTCTTCTCTATTTCCATGATTTCTCAATGCTGATCAGTAAATTACTTACCTGCTTGCTCCACTAAAGCTTTGCACTTTATGTGCCTAGTCTTTTTGATTGCAAATACCTGTTGCTTTCTGCAGAGTCTCTTTGGGATTCCTGAGCATTTACATTTCAGCTGCTGCATCTTTCATCTCTATTACCAATTTATCACAGGCTAATTTATCTCTTTATGTTGAGATGGCACCAGGTAGCAGATTAGTCATTCACTCACCCCCACCTCCAATGGGATGATAAACAGATAGGGGAGATAGAAGGCAAAAGTAAGGAAAACTTGCGGGTCAGGACAAAGACAGTTTAATTAGTGAAGGGAAAATATCCCAAGAAAAACACTAGGTGATGCAAAAGCAATCACTAACCATCTCCCACTAGCAGTCTGCGCCCCAGTTAGTCTCTGAGCAATGACTACATTGGAAAAATTCCCTCCCTTCTCAGTTTTATTGCTGCATATGACATCATATAGAGTACAATATCTCCTTGGCCAATTTGCGTCAGCTATGTGCTCTCCTGTTTTCTTGTCCACACTCCAGCTTAGTTGCTGGAGGGTGTTGAAGGGAAAAACAGAAAAGACTTTGACGCTGTTCAAGCACTTTTTAGATAAAACACTGGTGCTTATCAACACTGTTTTGGTCACAGACCTAAAACACAGCACCGCACAAGCTGCTAAGAAGAAAATTAACTCCATCTCAACCAGATTCAGGAGATTCCTAAGATTTTTGAATCACGCACCAGCCATCCTGTGAAGTTCAACAATATAATTATTTATTTCATCTGTTTTCTTTTTAATTTATTGAGAAAATGGTTATTACATCTTCGTGTCCACATAAGCTTTTGAAAAGATTTGTTTGATTGTTTAGGATTTTCACTGAAATATTGCATTAGACCCTGGAGCATGCACTGCACTTCATAGGAGATCTTGTCGGTCTTGTATACACTGAGGAGTATAACAGTGCTTCTCAGGTCAGCACTGTGATGAATCTGCTGCATGCACTGGCATTCCAGTTTGTCTCCTCCCCTTCAGCGTTCCTTTGCTCCTGCATGAAAGAAATATGAAATTTCAGGAGGTGCATGATGTGCTTTATTTTTATCTTCCAGTTTTAGCAACCAAGAGAAAGGACAAGGAGGCATAGACTTTACCCCCAATTTAAAGACAGTTTTAGTTTATATCATTTTTAAATAGATTACTTTGCAGATTTTCATGTGTAAAGCAAAGATTTCTTGCTCAGTCAGGGACATTCTTCTCATGCTCATCTCTTTATGCAACTGAATTGTGACCTTTTCTTCTTCCTAGTTTCTGTCTTTTTTTCTTGTTCATTTCTATTGGAATTCATTCCTGGTACAAAGTTGTCATGGGAGAGAGGAAGGAGCAGGGGACAGGGGAGAGAGAAGCAGAGATAGAAGTGTCTCCAGATCTTGTTTCTTCCTTTACTTAAGCTGTGGTTTCTTACTAAAAACCTCCTAGAACAATAGCTCCGTAAAGTCCTACTGATCACAGTAGAGGGCCATTATGTTGGGAAGCAATTTATCTTAGCGAAAATAAATATGAATCCATGATCTGGGTTCAAAAATAACAGTAATTCAATAATCTGGACCATTCTGGACCAGGATTCAATAATAACTGGAACAATGACGTGAATCTGTGTTGGGGTCACCATTTGTTAAGGACACCATTTGTCGAAGACGGTGGGAGACTTAACGACACGCATATGGTGTTTGATTAACAAGTCTCAATCTTTATTAGCAGTAGTTCTACCTAAATAGTTTGGTTAATGAGCTTCATACATATTACAAAACTTTAGCTCCTTATTGGTTACAGACTTTATCATTGCATAAGCTTCACATACATTCCTGTAGTTTTAGAAATCCATCTGGTCCTGTGAGAGACATCCTGTTATCTCCCTTGCCTAAGCTTCACTGCACAACAAGGGCCCACTGACCTTGCTGGTCAGTATTTTTTCACTTAGCTCAGTATTTTTCCACTCAAGGCCTAAGCAGCTTGCTTTTGTCAGGCTCATGTCTGCTTTCAATGAGCCAGGTTTCAGTAAGTCTCTCCACAGATCTGGACAATGCAATAATCTGGATTTGACAATATTAATTCAAGATCTGATATGAGTTGCTGGTCTTGCAGCTTACAGTCTCTGTCTATGCATTAACAATAATTTATCTTACTGCCTTACAGAGATGTCGAAAGTTTTCATTAGTGCTTAAAAATAGAATTAATATGCTGTCTGAAAAGCGTACAGAAACCATACAGAAGTAGAACATATTTTCATGTATTTTTATAGCTTTTTTTTTTTTTTTTTAAGACAAAGCATTCTCCGTACTAGATATATGATTAAAATTTGAATATTTTTATTGGAAAAATAAATGCATTGGATAGTGAGACTTATCAAGCAGCTGCCTTGCATACGGTGTGACTACATTAATAAAATCTTTCATACGCAATTTTCTTGCCTTTACATGGTGTATGATATTGATTGTGGATTTTTTGTGATGATAGACTGCAAGTGCTCTGAAGAAGGTAGTTTGATGTAAGATATTGATACACTGTAGATTAAAATTCCCATAGTTTCTCTTTATTAATAACACATAAGAATCCTGATCTGTTGCTATCAAGAATCTGAAGATTCATTTGTGTGTTTCCTTTTAATAACGTACAGAACACAGAAACATAGGCAAAAGAAAATGTGAAACCTGGGAAAAAAACTGCAGACAAAGAAATTCGCATTTTAAGTTTCAGTACTTTTGCCTCAGAGAGTGTGTATTGATTTCACAGTCCTGGAAACCAACACTGAGGAAGAGGTTTAGTAATAACATACCTACATATGATCCTTTCTTGTGCAAGCAACAGTAAGTTCAAAAGTGAAAGGTGAAAATCTGTCCTATTGCTACTGAAAGGTTTAGAGAGGGGAAAGGTATGCCTACTGGATTTTAATTTTTGCACTTTCATCACTATTAATCTGTGATCTTTTCTCTTTCGGTAGCATAAGAAGCAAATCAAAAGGGTGTTGCAGAGTGAAGCGCAAAAGTCCTGTTCAGTTCTTGCTGTCTGAGGTCAGAAAGTACTCCACGTAGAGTTGTGTGATGGGGTTACAGAATAGGGATGCTGCAGGCAAGAAATAAAAGTGATGGAGGAGAAACGCTGTAAGGCTCTTGCTTGAGATGCTGCAATGGCTTACAAGTTAGATGTCAAATGCAGACTGAACATGCCTGGGGCTGGAAAACTCAATAATAAAATGAAAAAAAGAAGACAGTATGTTGAGCTTTTACAATGCCCAGCTCTTATGCTTCAAACTCCGGATTGGAATCCAGGATTCTCTGAGGCACCTGCACTTTGTGTAATGTGTGAGGAGAGAAAAACACTGTATTCAAATTAAATAGCAGGTTTTGTAGATTTTGTTTAGAAACAATTCATTAACAAACATGGAAGATAGGGATATTTCTGAATGCTTTCCAATTTCTAAAGTCCAGACATGCAGATAGTGCATTTTTCTCATATGAAGTTACCTTCGTGTTGAGAATTTATGAAGCACGTGAGAGAAAATCTAGGTGTATATTTTTATCTTTTTTCTGTATGTATTGTACCTCTCAGAGAATCAGAAATTATACTTTGTGTAGAAAGACTACCATCTAAATATACAGTTTGTCAAGAGCTTACATTACGAGAAAAGTGGGTTGGGGCTTATGTTTGTGATGGTCTCGATTTAAAAAACACAAGGAGACTGTAGCACTGTGTGGCACATGACAGTGACCAGAGAGTGCAGTCAAAGCTGATCGTACAGTCAGGTATAAAACCAGAAAACATTTCCACGTTTTGGCTTCGGAGACATCCCTTGGCCAGAGCTCATCTTGTTGATGTGTCATGTGCTGGACAGAAGAACTGTTTTTGTTTGGTTTTTTGTTTGTTTGTTTTCCCCAAGCTGTGCAGAGGAACAAACTCGGATACCAAAACCAGTGCTGTAAGTGACATTTGTGATGGAGCTAGTGAATCGAGCTCCTCAACAGACCCAGTTAGTTTTTAAATATGCTCTACTGATAGGTCTATAACCTTCTAGCTCAAGAGGTAACAGCAATGACACTGTTCCAGGGGTTTTGTACCACACTCCGTGGCCTGCTGGAGAAGTACTTCAAATGTCCTCATTGTCTGTTGACTGCTTCTTAAGAGTAGTCTGTATTTTCATACTAATTTTATAGTGAGTTTTTCAATATTTTAGGGAAATATGTCATGTGTATTTTTTTATTTTTAATTTTTTGCTAATTGAGAGTATCGTGAACATATATACACATAGTATCTGTCTAACAGAGGTATACACTTCTGTCATAAATTCGTGACCATGTGTAGCCTGTGTAAGATGTAGGTTCACAGTCATGGAAGTGTACAGACATGTGCTTATTACAGTGATATCACCATCCCCAAAGTAAAACGGTTGTACAGTGTTTGCAGTTTGACAAAATTCAAAATAAAAATTTGTTCAGTAAAAGAAAGCAGGCTTTCAATAAGGCTTTAACAGTACACTGTGAAAGATAATAGAATAAGTAAGGTCTTTCTGTGTTAACCCTACAGAATACATTCTAAAAGGATAAACCCACAATCTGTAATCATAGCTGTAATAACAACAACAACAACAGTAACAATAACAAAAATATGTTGAGTTTTATTTTTATGGAGAGGAACCTTTTCAATTTTCTGATCGTTGTGTTATTGACCTGCCTTTCTTTTTGTTTAAAACCTGATGGAGCCTTGGGGAGCAGTGTCTGTACCACTGAAGGAAAGCTGCAAATAGTGTTTCTGTGTATAGGGACCTTGACTTTCCTGGTATTTTTGAAAGATAGACTCTTGATTGGACTAGCAGGGATCTATTGATTTATAACTTCATGCTCAGCTCCGTATAGAGTCAGGCTATGTTCTATAGACTGTTTCAAAAAATCTGTTATATACTTACATGGTGAAAAATTCTGTGAAGAAGGATATAAATTATTAAAAGAATTTTAAGTGATATTTTTTCTAAAAACTTGGGATGTAGGCTTGCCATGACTGGATGTAGGCTGGTCCCATCAATGATCCTGCAGGTAGTACCCATGTTTTTAACTATAAAATGCATATTGCTGTTCACACATGCAAGCACAGTACTAGTTTATCAATCTCTCCTATATTTTGCAGTTAAAATTATATTTGTAATACTTGAGCTTGAACCCTCTCATTACCTTAAGTGAGCATCTGAAAAGTACAAAGCCTACTTATTCCCCTTTCCTACATGAGAAAAAGAAGAGTTAATATGAAAAACTTGAAAGCTAGATTTTTTCTTTTGGTTATGTGGATAAATTACCACACTGGAAAAATTGCCTTAGGTTTTTTTTCTAAGCAAAATTTTTAGGGGTTTTTTTCTGAGTGAAATGAAAAGATCTAAGAATTTATTTTCATGATAAAACATAATTTATGTCTTGAAATTCAGGGTTCTATTCCTTTTCCAAGTATTTACGTTTTATAAAATCATCTTAACTTTTTTTCAATTCAATTTTCATTTTGAAATGGAAAAATGCCTTCAGGTACCGTCATTTTTCTGAATTCAACATATTCATACACACAAAAGTCGTATATGTAGTTTCTCATAAATTAATTTTCTCCTCAATGTCTTTTGCTGCGGAAAGGTTACTCAGTCATAATTTGTACTTGCAAGTGTCTCTGGATTTAGGAAAGGACTGTTGCTAAAAACTGGTCAGTATGCTCATGAAGATAGCGTAATCTCTAATTTACCTCATTCTGATGAAATCATTCCCTTGCCAAAAACATATGGGACAAAATGCAGACAGTGTTCACGATTTCCTGCTTCTCAGAAAACTGAAAAAAGTTTAACTCATTCTGCTGTTCAGGCTGATGGGCAGCAATTTATCGGAAAAATGTTTAGGTACAAGAGATGCTATGTGCAACATCCATTTAACTTTTACATTAACTGTTGGCAACATGCCATTCTTAACACTTGTTTATTTGAACTTGCCTTTGCATACTTATGCAATTTTTTCTTTATAATAAGTTTCTAAATGAAAGACAGCTTTGTTTTAATTTTTTATAATTAATTCTCATAAAAACATATTGTCAAGATACAATGGTCTCACGCTTCATTGACATTAGCATCCAATTTAATTATATTATAAGATGATCATAGACTGATTTCAAAGCATTTTTAAAATAAGTTATATTTTCAGACACTATTTTCCAACTAAGAATGAAAAAATCTTTCTCTAACCTTTTAAAAGAGAAGACTGGAAAAAATGAGAAGTAGCACCTCTAGATCTAGAGATTTCAAATCACATGCCCTCATGTGTATGTTTACATCAAACTCCTCTGAACTTTTTTTGTAGAAACTATTCCTATTTTAAGAGTTGTGGCTGCTTTCTGCAGCTCCATCTCCAAAACAATTGATATGAGAATCATGATGCCCGCAGTTTTCTAGGATGCTATTTAAAAAATTGGTTTGGTGTACCAAAACCTCACACTCACTGTTCTGCCTTACTTCTTCCAAATGTTCCAGTAAGAGAGTCCACAGGCTTCCAATCTTTCTAAGGACTTGTTTTTGATTTGCAGATCTGGTATCTATAATGAAATAAACACTTTTTATATCGGTGGAATGGGAAACACTTATTCCAGTTTAGTCACCTAGCTGGCAACACCATTTTAGCAGCTAGTGAACCAGTTTGCTAAATACGCATGTTTTACTTCCCTATAGTCAATAAAAAGCAGTGGATGCATGTGAACGTCTCCAGAGGCAGATTCTGTCTGCTAAAGTTTCACATGCCTAAGTTTTAACAATACATGTCAAAACAAACAGTTTGTTTTCAACTAATGTTGATTTCCTGAAAATAAAGAGATGAGGCACACTGTAATTTGGATACTAGGACTAAAATCTCTTTCTATATTGACATGTGGGTTCCTTTAACACTTATGACTCATTAGCCAATTTTGACCAGACTGCTTTTACTGAATTGGATATTAAGCTGGAGACAACTTAATTTCATTTTTAAGGTCAAAGCACCTTTGGATTAAAGACTCTTCTCTTAAGATCTTTGAAAGTGTTTATGAAGGTTTTCAAATAACTGCCGTTGGCTTTTTTACCAACATAGCCCTCCTGTTCTTGTTATAAATGTTCTTTTATGCCTTACTGTTCCAAAGACACCTTGTATCTCTTCCCTGTCATTTTGGGCTGGCATGATGATCACAGTTTTAATCACATCAACAGCAACCTCACAGCCCCCTCTGACTTATCATGTTTTTCAGGTTCATTAGTCAGAGGAATATGCATGCTTGGTTGTTTAATTTGAAATCTGTTGCCCTGTTTTTTTCCAAAGGCTCTAAGGGATAAATCATACTCTTCTGTCTTTTTTCTCCAGATGAAAATGCAAGTTTTCTCACTCTTAGAATTTTCTTTGTCAACAAAATCAAATTACATATTAAATGACCAAGGCTGGATTTTTAGTTAAAACCATCTGCCAGAATTATTTTTATATCTATAGCACAAAATAATATTTGGATTGATGAAGTCCATGAGAATATTTCTCTTGGTTTCCTTTTGATTTTTTTTTTCAAAAAAACCACTTAGTTCTTTTTGTCTGTATTTCAGCTAAAGCTGATCTTTTTTGCTTTCAATGACCAATGTGTATACTCACTTGATGGTCATTCTAGTCACTCCATGGTGCTAGAGAAATGATTTTAATTTATTCTTGATTCTTGAAATTTTCATTGTTCGTCGAAAAAGAATCTCAAGCTTCTAAAATTATTTTGGTCTCTTGTACCTCTAATAAATACAGTACTGCAGTGATGTTTAGGTTCTACACAGTATGTTTTAAAATATACCTTTAAATCTGTGTGCCTTCAAACATGTATCTGTTTTCATTGGAAGGATCCCATTTTAGATCATTTAAGGTAATTATAATTGACAGTTACGATCTTTCATGGAACCAGATAGTTGAAACAATAGCATTCTGCATCCCAAATTTAGCCATCTGTACTATCAGAAGCAAGATATGCATGTGTCCATATGGACAAAAGAGTTTTGCTAACTATTGTTTTTGAAGACGTATGCATCTGTAACAGAGAAATGCAAGTCCAGAGAACAAGATAGGCAAGACTGTAAGTAAGGATCAGATTATTTTGAAAAAAACTTAGAGAATACATCTGGAAAAAAAGGCAAAATCTTTTGAGAAAAGTTCTGATTGAGAAGAGCACTGGTAACTATGGCCAAAAGCAATGTTTAATGCATTTTTGATTCCTTTGTTTATTTCTACTTTGTTATGAAAACCAGGATTCTGAACATTTCCATAAACATAGAGGATTATATCAAAGAAACATCTGACTCTATTACCAGTTTCACTTTGAGAGGGGAACAATACTTACATCCTTTTGTTTAGTTAGAAGACAGACAGACATAAATACATGTGTACACATCTGTATGGCCTTCTGATACCTACTCTATCTGAAGTTAAATGCCAGAAAACTTAGTCTGAACTGATCTCTGTTCCTTATGTCTCTCTGCTTCTTATTTACAGATTACACATTACTCATTCACTATTACAAAATCTGTTGTTCTGTACTGTTCAGGAAGAATACACCAGTTACAACACATACGCATGAATACGTGAACTACAGAGACTTTTTCCTACACAATCTCTTTCCATAATAAACATAACTAAGTCTGACATTCAGTCTTCATATTGACTTTTGTTTATTTGTTTGTTATTGAGTAGTTTCAGATTTTGAACAGACTTTCATATTCATATCTCTGTAAATTTATATAAATACTATTTTAAAGCTTTTTAAATGATACTGAAATAAATTGATGTTTTAATAAATAATTGAACACATTTACCTTCTGAAGCAATAATTGTCTATTTATGTAAATATGTATTAAGACTTTAATAAAATATATATTACTTATGGGACTGCTATATTATAACATAGCTCTTAATTGATATATGTTTCTAAAAAGTCTTTTTTGTAATTTCGGTAATCTTTCTCAATGGACACTGCCATCAGAGAATTCCTGTACTAAGACAAAGTACAATAATGTCATGAAATTCCTCTTTAAGGTCAAAGTGAAACAGGTTTTTTATTAATGAACACAAAAATTTTCCGTTTCGGTTTCTTTGTTGGCTTCTGAACATTGCAAAACTCATATTTATCCCCCCCCCCCCCCCTTTTTTTTTTACATGGTCATGTGAGGGGTTTTTGTGCATTGAAACCTCTTAGTAAAAGCACTTGCTAAGTAGATCCTTTTCATCCATCTTTGTTTTGGAGATCTCATTCTGTTCAACCGGGATCCTTCACTTATGAAGACAGGAAAGGTAAAATGGGTTCTTCCCTCCTCTTTGCGAACTCCCAGGGGACGCATTAGTAAAACTGGGAATGTATATATTAAAAGTCTGCTAATGGAAGACTCAAGGGTTATTATGCTATGTTGTAATGGTCGCTCTCTGTTTTGTATTCAACCTGTACAACTTGCCTTATGTATACTGAGCGTACGTTGTTTCCTTTTTGCGTTCTTTGAGGTAGTACAGAAGGTCCATCTTTGGTCTGTTGGAAGTTAAATTAGTACTTTGCATAAAATCAACTTGACCCTGTGCTAATAAGGGGTATCCTTGATGTATTCTAAAAATATAAACATAATGTTATAAGATATGTTGTCGTAACATAATTATGCTTTTATAAATATCAACATAATACAACATATAACTTTTAAGTTGGGGGTTTGTATCTTTATATTCAGCCTAGAGATGTTTAATGATGTGTTGCTTAAGCCTATACAAACGAGACACACATTGTGGCACAGAACTCTTTAAAGCACGTCTGGGAGTTAGGTATGTAAAAAAGAGAACATACAATGATAAGATGAAGTTGAAATGCTGTTCAAGTTGAAAAGTAGCTTCACCATAGCTTCTGCTAATGTTTGTGTGGGTCTGGAATGCTACCAGCATGCTCCTATTCTATTCTGCTTACTTATGAAAGATGATGCAATCTTCCCATGGTTGCTGTATGTTCTATTCATGAAAGCGTCAGGAGATGTCTTTAACTAGCTTTATATGCTTGTATAAATGAACACAAACTGTAATTCTACACAGACCTAGCACTGAGACATCTTTTGGCCTGGTGCCTTACCTCCAATGAAAATTGAGTGGATTAATTTTAACAGATGCTATTTCTGAATACAGGTATTAATAAATGATGTTACTGGCTTAAAAATAATTTCATTGACTTTCCATTGACAATTTTTCCTTTTTTTCTTCAATAAGATACTTCTCTAAATTTTTCTTTTCTATGGGAGTGAGTGGTTCTGTAGAAAATTGAAACTTACAGGATTGCAGTCTTCATAGATTCAGGCTTCAAAAGGTGGTGTTCAGCAATTTCAGAGATCAAGTAACAGTGGCTGGCATTCTCATGAATACCACTGCTTCTGATGGGAACATATGGACAGTCGTACGAGGCTGATCGGTAAAAACTGACATTAGTAACAGCAGCTTATTTTTCTGTCCAAAATTTGTTAACAAACATCCTGCTTACGGAATTTAAGACATGAACAGTGCTGGCTTGTAAGGGAAGGAGCTGGCAATTGCTACACACACACATGCACGCACTTTCCCACTTCTCTCTGCCAATAACCCATAATCTTGATTGGTGATACAGCCTGATATTCCAATCCTTCACGTCTCCTGAGTCCGCATTTCCATCCATGCAGAACTGTGCCATATTTGGAGGTTCAGTGGGCTGTGACAAACAACTCATTTGAGACTAAAAGCCGTATTTGAATTTGGATCCCCTGAGGTAAAAGGCTAGTTCACTTATAATTTATGTTATCTAGCTCACTGATGACAAAGAATTTCTGCACCAGAAATACCTTGACAGGTGTTAGTACAAGGCACCATAGTTACAATTAATGCAATATCTTTATTAAATTTGACATTGACATGTGTATTAATAATCTTTGGACTGGCATAAGAAAATCACTCAGCTATATTTTAAAGGTGTAATTATACATGTGCATATTTGTGTTTGGTGTCTCTCACACCCACAGACAATTTTCCTTGCCTAATGTCTTCTGTCACATTGGTATTACAAAGCAGATGTTTATTATAAATTATACCTCTTTAAAGTATGAGTAACTAAAGATACAAAGTGAATTTATGACTTTTCAGGATTGCCTAGCAAATTAAACTACATATGAACATCAATCCTACATGTTCATTTACAAATAAGGTTACCTGATATCAGTTTTGTATAAAGCAATACTAAAACTCTACTAGAAAAAGAAAGTATTTAGGACTGGCTGAAGCACTGAGTGTATCCAATCTAAAAGGGATGAAATGCTCTGAAAACTTGACTGTCATGCTCAATTCTTCTCATTAATATTCTTACTATCAACCTTCTCTGCTGTTACAAATCTTTATAAATTTAAAATAATAGTACTCAAAACCTGTGGTCTTTTAAGCTGTCGTCTTTTAGAAAATGCTCCATATTTCTATTTGTTCGTAGAGTGAAAAAAAGCATAGCACAAATAAATCTGTAAAATGCTGGGTTTTGATGCAAGCTCAACTTCTGCCACAGGGAAGGCTGCTCCTGCCCAGTCTGTGCTTTCAAGTGGCCTTATCTTTTAAAGGAACTGTTGCATCTCCTTTTTATTGAGCTGCAGGGAGGAACATCATTATCATCTAGTGATGAAGAAAGAGAACAAATACAGTCCTTTGCATAGTTTTTATCCTTTTCTTTTTGATAGACAGTGAAACAACTTTTGATTAAACAAATTTTGTTGAGAATTTTTCTTTTCTGGATTTGACTCTTCTGTTGGAAAGAAATAAATTTTACATTTTAACATTTTTTTACCAAAACCCATGGGATTGGAGAAAAAGGACAGGTAGGATTTCTTTCCATTTTTAGATAGTATTCCTTGCACTCCTTTTTTTTTTCAGAGAAAAAGGGTTATAAACCAACATTTTATAAGAGATTTTCTTACTTACTTTATCCGATGTTACAGCTGTAAGGTTGGAGGCCTAAACAATGCTCTTTCTGACAATACCTTTCTCTGTCTCCATACACCAGATTTCTTTTCCAGACCTAGCAAAAGTGGTCTTCTCATCTATTATTTAACCTTGTTTCTAAAGAATCTTCTTCTTGTAGTTTAGCTTTGGGGACAGGTTATTTCCATCAGGATTCCTAATGCACAGCAATTGTTTGTGAAATTACAGGGTTAGAAATTGGTTACGTCTTCTAGATTCATCAGTGAGTGTAAACAGCATTGCTTCATTTTGGGCTAAAGATGAGAAAATGTGAAACTTTCTGGTGGAACTAGACAACTGAAACAACAGCAGTCATCAGCAGAATGTTTGAAATCTATAACCAGTGTGGAGGCGTTTTCTTGAGTATTCTGTTGTTAGGAGTCTGAGAACTTGTGGCAGAGAGGCAACTGTTCACAGAAAGAAGGAGAGAAGCAGAGTAGCTAGGAAGGAACAGATGTGGTTTCAGTAGCTGGATAATACCAAACAGGGGAAAGGTTGAAAGGCTTATTTTTGAGGCCGAAGATTACCTAACAAGAGCTTGAAGCATTCAGGAAGGCAACTGCCTTGTCTGATTGTGATGTGTTCAAGTAAACTGTGTTACAAACATTTTGTTGTAGGTGGACAAGATTGAATCAAATGTATCAAATGCCACCATCAATATGTTCCTTTAACTGATTTTCCCTTCCCTCAAGGAGTAAAAAATTAGATTAAGTGATCAAGTCCAATAATCTAATAGTACACAGGGGAGTGGAATAGTTGGCATTTACCCAAATGTACAGTTGGAAACGGTTGTCACCAGCTAAATACTGTTTATATGCCTCTTCTCTCATTTTAGATCTTGAGAGGCCTGTGGGTTCTGATGTCATTCCACTGTCCATCCACTCCCTAGACGGACCAATAGCAATTTTCAGGTCAAAGTGACCTTCCATATATGTTTCGCTCCACCAAACTTGTTTGTTCATATTTTATCACTAGCTGTTATTGTCTTCACTAGACTACCCCTACTGTTCTTACCAGTACAAAACTTTGGGCAAATGCTTCAAATGTCAGACTCTTCATTACTGAAATACTCGAAAAACCTCATTACTGAGAAACAAAACAGAAACATGCACATCCGTTTTATTTATCTGTGTCATCAGTGACAGTTAAGAAAGGCAAACATGCTTCCCCTCTATTACTGGCATCATTCAAGTCATAAAGCTTGAAGGAAAGCAAATGCGAATAAATACATGAAACATCGAAATATTTAACTATAGCTCTAGCCTAACATATATTGCAATACGATTCAGTACTAAATAATACCTGAAAATAGTTTCCAATATCCTACTTTTTCTGTGACATCCAATGCTCCTTGACAACTGAAAAGAGTATTTGTAATTTTTCCATAGGGGCTAAAAGAAATAACCTTAAGAAAATTTCAGAGAGAGGGAATTAATTATTTCTTTTTTTTTTTTTTATCTAAAACCTGGAAGTGTTTTGTCAAAAAGTGAATCACCGAGGAATACACATGTGAAAGCCTCACAGACCATTTTCTGTGTAATGTGTGTACAAGAGCTACTTGTATGATATTAAGTACTTGAATTACTTTTTTTTGTTTTTGTTAGTAAAGCACTGTCTACAAGCTATTGGACAAAAAGTCATTTGCAACATGAAAAAATGCAACTGGTAAAAATATCAACTGCACAAAAACCTATACTACAAGATGAAAGTAATATGAGTGCTGAGCTGTTATCACTCTCCCCACAGTCTCATTCTCACTTGTTTCTCTGGTACACATGTGGTTGGCTGGCAAGTCACTTGATTACAATGTGGGAAGTATCTAAGTTCAAAGTTAGACTTGTATCTCTGTTTTCCCTTTGGAGATTTTTTTCTTCGCTACTAGACATTTTTTTGTTTCTATTTTTTATTTTTTGAAACAAACTGTTATGGCTCTTTATTTCAAAAAACCAAACATTTTCACTTTAAATTCTACTGTAATTTTTTACTCTAGAGGACTGGAAGATGGCTGAAATAATGTGAAAACAAAGCCAAATACTAAGTCGAGTTTTTTGTTGTCAGTGTCTCAACTGAATAAAAAGACATCCACGGTTCATACAATTCTACTTGAAAGGCTTTTGTGGTGAGTGTAGAGATGTGTATGAATAAATATATAGCACATAATTCCATGCAGTAAATATTTAACTTTCCACATGAAATACCCATAACATTTGGATCAATGGTAGTTAGCTTTTTGTGCCTGTGTGTTGTCAAGGCCTTCTGAGATCTTCTGTTATGCTTTTCATTTGCTTCACCTGGGTTCATGACTTACTTTCCAGTTATCCTGTCATTTACATACTTTTTTTCTGCATAAGTGCTAGTCAGTGAAACCAATTGTGCCCATAGGGAGACACATTTACTCTTTTTTTGAATTGTGTCGCATTTTATGCTTCAGCACTTTTAATCAGATGTGGTTTCAGTTTATTTTTACATAAATGTTTGAGATTGCAGTGATTTGTTATTTATTTTGTTGCCTTTTGCTCAAATGCTAATGGTAAATGAGTCCTTTTTCATAACTTTCTTTTATTTTGATGTTTATTCAAGATTTGCTATTGCAACGGAGGACTTAGAGGATACTGAACTTTTTTGCACTGCGTATTTTAAGTAAGAATTCTTCAAATTATGTATTTCTATTATAGTAGTGAGGACTGGATTTGTGAGATGTGTTTGGAAAAGTAGTTCTTACAACTGCATGCACTATAGATAACAATCTGTTGCTTTAACTGAGCTAAATGGGGGGTAAGAAGAATTGTTGGGCTATAGTTGAAGAAGATACAGGACAAAATAAGTTGGGAAATAGGGCATTGTATTATTGTACTTAGAGTCAGCGAGTTGTATATTCTATCTATCTGGAAAGCCTAATATATAACATGAAAATGCATCAGTGCTGCATGGGAAATTTTTTTAAAAAAGGATATAATTAAGCTCTTTGTAGAGTCCATGCTGGGTAAAACAGAGAAAGGAAATGAAAAATTTAAACTGGCTACATTTATGTACAATATTTTAGCTTGCACAGTCTCAACTACTTTTAGTGCCACAGAAACCAAATTCTTTTAAAGAGTTGTTGCTGTTACTCCTTTATTTTTGAGGTTTTCACATAATTCATTATTGATAATTACTTTTAGATAGCAAAAGGTAGTTCCTTTGTAATCTTCAAAAGTAACTTCACAAAGTTACGTAACAAATGCAAATAAAGATCTTATTAAAAGTATATAAAAGTATTTTCCTTTATTATCTTCATTGTTTACTTTTAATGTTCTCTGCCTTTCTAACTTGGTTTTAACCTGCTTTCCAGGTCTGGACGTTGCAGTGGTGGAACATTTATAGACAGCTGAGACAGAACCCTGACAACTGGCAATTATTCGTGCTCAGTAACTGGTATTCCAGTTTATTACACTCAGTACTGGTACTTTGATCCATCTGATACTGAGATAATAGAGTCCAGTGTTTTCAGCACAAGTTGGATCAAGCTTCTGGTGAGCTGTATATCAGCCACACAGCTACTGATTTTTTACTACTTCTTACTGTTTTTTTTTTTCTCAGATACGTCTGAGACTGGATCATTCTAACACATTCTAGACTGGATGTGTTTAGCTAAAGGACATTGGGGCATTCACAGATGTCATTTGGCTTGGAAGGGACCTCCAGGTGTGCCAAGTAGTTGGTGCCTCTGCTTTGTGGCGGGTTTAGATGTTTAATTCACATAATCACTTAGATGGCTTATAGAGTGTCTGAGAATTCTTAACCATTTATCCTTACAGCATCCCTGAGAGCTAGGGAATTGCTTTTGTCACTGTTTTACTGCTAGGGAGCTGAAATGCAGTGTTAAACAGCTTGCCCAAGGTCATGTAAGAAATCTGCAGTGCAGAAAGAAACTGGCTAGAGTCCTAACCACTGTGCGATCCTCCCACTACCAGATATAAAGCAAGAATAAGCTAAAACTTGTATCTCAGAGGGGAGTTTTTCAGGCTCCTTTGGCAGCGAGTTGTATTTCTAACTATTCTATTACTTAAAGTTTTCCTTTACACTTAACCTAGGTGTTTTCTGTTGCAGCATAAGCCCATTAGTTCTTGTTCTGTTCTCATTGACTAATTGTCCCTATTCTCTTTATAGCAACTCCATGTATTTGTAGACAGATCATGCCTCCCTTCAGTCTTCTTTTCTTTAGTCTGAACATGTCCGGTTCACTTAACCTTTTCCCATAGATCTTATTTTCCAAACCTTTCACTATTTTTGTTGTTCTCCTTTGTACTCTTTCCAATTTGTCTCCCTTTTAAAAAGTTCGTCCAAAACAAAACAGAGTAACCCAACAGAGGCCTAATCACTGTCAAGGAAAACAAAATAATTACGTTACTCGCTTTACATGTGATGTATCTTTTTACACTGTTCACTATAGTATTTGTCTTCATGACAAGTGTGCTACTGTGAAATCATATTTAGTTTTTCATTTGCAACAAAGCTTTTTTCATGTGGCATTTTTCTTGTTAACACGCTATCATTTTCTGTAACCACTGAGCCTTTAAATATACTTCCATTGTGGTTTTTTTTTCAGTGCTGTTATTGTTTGCTATCTCTCATTAATCTGCGTTGGAAGAGACCTCATCATCTACAGGTTGAGATTCTGACAGACTGAAGGGCATATGAGAGAGGATGGTTAGAATTTTGGGGGAATTTGTCAAACCATTACTGCTTGCTAGGATATTACTGAGTTGTGATCTCAGCTTTAAAACCCATTGTAACGTTTCTTTTCAAATGTCCCTTATTAAGAGCTAACAATTCCTTGACTCCTTTATAAACCAAAACCATTGCTCTGAGAAGTTTTAACAAACGTATCTCTGACCCTTTTCTCTGTGGCCAGGAGCAGCCCTACTGTGAAAAGAGGTTATGAATAATGCCGAAGAAAATCAAACCACTGTCGGTTTAGAATGGGGAATTTTTGGTGGGAAACTATCATGGTTAACTGATGGGTAAACTTGATTATTCCATCCTACAGTAACCACTGTGGACTTGTCTTTTTTAAATCACATTTTACTGATTTCAGCAAAAATATTTTTTAATACATCGATGTCAAGTTGCATTTTAAATGTGGCCTTCAATATCCTCAGAATATTCCAGAATACATATTCTTTGCTTGTTTTTAATTGCTATGTTAGTTCATGTCTTTGACCTATTATACTTCTACTTAGTCGATACAGGTCCTCACTTTTCTAAACATCTGTGTGCTTGTATGACATGCAAGCCTGCACTACCCCAGCCTTGAAAGTTGCTGCATGAATTAATAGTTCCCCCTGGTGACAGCTGGTATACTGAGATTTACATTTTTCAGCATGTAGCTAGATTTTCATTATTTAAGAATACTACTTTATTTACTCAAAATATGGAACGTATAACATTTCTGTTATTAGCCTAAATATGAAAGGACATCCTGCCCAGTGCTAAATGTAAAAATCTTGAGTCCCGTGTTTGCCTATTATAAAAAAATCTTGTTAGTTAATAGAAAACTAAGCTCCAAGAGAGCTGCTGAGTAGATATAAGCCAAACCTGTTTGAGTGACATATTTGCTTCTATTGTTCGTGAAAGGCCAGAGTCTCAGACAGCATCTAATCACACTGCATTTCAACACAATGTGCCATAAGTCAGACTAAAGGGAGAAAGCAGTTCATTAAAAACTATAAATCAAAACAATTTGTATCACACTTCAGTTGAATTAGCATTCTTCTGTTCGAGGCTGCTACCTGATTTGTATCTAGCTAGGCATTCATCAAAAGAGAGTATGTAACGTTGTTAATTATATTCTGGTAATTGCTACTCACCTTTAACATCTGAGAGGAAATAGAGAAGCAATGTTGCCTTTGTCTTGACTTAAAGTTTGCATTGTCATCATCTTATGCTGTCTCCAGTAATTACCTTGTGTTTTAGTATTTTGCAAACTGTGCAGGCACTGTGGTTTATTTGTAAAGTTGGATCCGGTGTTAAGGAGTAGCAGCTAGAGCATTTGCAGAGATCAAGTTGTTAGTGACCACACAAGGCTGATTTAAATAGCATTTCAAGTATTTTATGATGTAAGATAGAAAGGCCCATAAACAGGATGTTGACTTGGGCCCCTCACTGGCATCGCACCAGCTTTGCTCTCAGACTGGTTTATTCCTTTTTATCCTTATCATTGTCCTCAGTAAAGAGTGGGTAACCTTCGATCACCTAGACTGATCAAAGCTGCAGAAAGTAGTGTATCACAGTTTAAACTGGAGCCTGACAACGAATATATACCGTCAGAGTCTCTGCATGCTGCAATGCAGCCAGTCCAGGGCTTAAAGGGAGGAAAACCAAGGCAAGTTGCTGTGACTGTTTCTTCTGTGTATAATTTACTGTGCAACTTAAACTCTGGACCTGTTTAATGGTCCCAGCAGCAGAGTTTCTAGGCCAACAACTAAATCAGCCAGAGTGCTCTACATCTGCAGACAGGCCTCATGATTTACAAAATTTAATAAGCTGCCCCCTCATGATGTTTTTTTTCAAATATATAGATATTATAATAGTTACCAAGAAGATGATTTTCAAAGGTACAAACACTCATTGGTATAATGAAACTTGAGGGGTTTTTTTGTTGTGTGAAAAAGCATATAAACAAGTCTTGAGGTATTGCTAATTCGTTAACAGTGAATAAATTCAAGAGAGCTTTGCTAGCTGGCCATGGTGATATGTTAGTGACTTTTTCAGCATTGCTCTATTGCAGTGATATTTCTTGGGCAGCAGTGTGGTGAACTGTTGGCAGCTGGAGGGCAGGCACAGGGAGGGAGGACTTACACCATCTCATTTGTTCCCTAATTGTTTTTAAATCAGAGTTGCATGAAACCAGAATTCCCTGTTTCACCTCTACATGCTTTCAATCCTAAATCCTCATTATATTTTTAAGTAAAAAATCTTTGCCTAGTATATTGATTTCTATTCAAAGTATTGCAACGAATTATATGTCCTTTAATTAAAGAGATTAATATACATCAAACACCCAAGGTGACTTTTAAAGTTGACAGGTTTTGCTTAGATAGGCTAGTTAACAGTAATTTTCTGTTAAATAGTGTTGTTTTGAAGACAGAAGGAAAAAGTAAATTTTAATTTCTTACTGAAATTTGGGCTTTGCAAAGGTAACAGAAATGTTTTTAAGAAGCAATAGTTTTTGCAGGTGGGAAAAATCTATATACAGTTTATCCTATGAATATGCCATCAAACTTCACTAGATGTAAACTTTGCAAGTCATATTTAAAGACCCAGTGCCCAGCTTTAGGATCTATTTGCCTTCTCGTTCTACGTCCATTTATGTTTTTTCCTCTTAATTCCTTCCTAACATTTAGTGTATGATTTGCCCAAATTTACTATTCAGTACTTACATCGAGTAATGGACCTCTGTTAACAGCACAACTTCTTACTGTAATACTGACTGAAGTCCATAATGAACATTTGCTACGAGACAAATGGAGTAAAAATACTTTGATGTAATTCTTCTACCTGATTTGATATTAGATTATTTAAGGCACTTTGGTGTAATAAAGCAGTAGTGTCCTCCTTGGATTTATTCAGTCAGGGAAGTAATTCTGTCCAAATAAAATATGTGAATATTGGCAAAATAATGAAACTATTTATTCTTTGAAATTTAGATTTAATAAAAATGAAAAAGAAAATATTTCTCAATGGAAATTATTTGTATTTTTACAAACCCCGCATGCTCTATAGGCCTACTTTTCCTGAATTCAGTGCTGTTTTTTATGTTTGTGTTGCTCAGTGTAATTATTACCCTAGCGTGTGTTGCCTGACAAATGTGAAAAAAACCATGTCCCACTGTTTTTCTTTTAAAACATAAGAGAAGTACACTTGAGCTTGAGAAGGTATAGGAAAATACCTTTTGCTTCTCCAACAACTCCAAGACGTGGAACTCCCTATGGAGGTAACCGAGAGGCACTTGTCTTTTGCTGCAGGGTACTGTTCCTGTTGAAGCCGCATTTTGGTCTGTCATTGTTTAAAACTTAATCACTCTTCCTCTTTAAGACAGTTTTCTTAGTTCAAAAATAGCTAGTCATTCTGAATCTTTAAATAATTTTGTCTCCTGTGTCCTGTTTCCTGTCTTCCATTGTTTCTTCCTTTCTCTTTCCCACACCCACCTCCTCCAGCTTTCCCTATTACATGAATCACTTTCCTGCTGTTTTTCACTCAGCCTAACCCTGAGGAGATATTACTCTATTAGAAATGTACACATTTTCCAGAGTTGTTTGGGAAGAGTGACTTAATGTGATAAATAGAAGAAAACAGATGTGTTTTTACCACAACCTGCTTGCAGTATTTTCTTTTCATTGTAGGGATTTTTCATGGATATATGGCAAAACAAATGGTGGTCATTAACAATTTTTCCACTCTAATTATGTATTTCAAATAATCAGTGGTATCGTCATTGTCACTGTTGTTATTTTTATTGATATTATTAGGAGAAACAACTTTTAATATTTTTCTATGTAATCTGAGTAATAAAGCAAAAATATTTTGTTTCTATCACAGAAGAATTCCTCTTTTTATTTTGTTGTTTTATTTCTTAACATTATAAATATACAGAAACTGTGTGGGACAGCTTTTAAGGTCAAGCAGAAAGGAAGATTTTCTTTTCCAAACATCTGTCGACAACCACATGGAAGAGATGACAGTACTAGCATAATTTAATGTGCTTTCACTCAATGAAAAATGTTCTTTGGACACTATGTCATGGCATGTACTTTAAGTAAAGCTTTTCTCAGGTGCTTTATCTTACACTGTATGACTTTGCCTCTCTTAAACTAATATTTTTGAGTTTCTTCATTGTTCGAGGCTACAAATATATCAGAAAAGGCTCCTAAGTGTTAGTTATTCTTTTGGCATTCAGTGCTCATTGTGGTAAGAATGAGCACTTGCTGCTCTGCAGATGGCAAGAGAATCAGTTCCAGGTTCCATGAACCTAGAGGTCATTGATCACTGTGCTGTAACACAACGAGCCAGTGATTAAGCAGCAGGCTTGACAGGCATAGCTGTGGTGAGACCTGTGGGTCTGACATGTGCTGTTTTCCAGCAGGGGCTGCTACAGAGCAGTAATAACTACACTTCCCCAAGGGACTTGGAAATTATTTTCAATTCCCCATCCCCTGTCCATTTACATTTAATGTAAATATATCATGATGCTTTTGCTTTTGTTGAGTCAGAAAAAGGAGAAAGTCACTGAAGAATATTAAATTTGGACTGAAACAACATAAAGGCTATTAGATCCTTCAGTAAAATATACACAAGCTGTAATGGAATTATCTCTTTGAATGGGAAATATGTGTGAATATAAGATGTGATTGCATAAAATCCTATTCATTACAAAACAACATATCTGAAAGGAAACAAAGTGCTGCAAAGGAAGCAAAATGACGCAAAGAAAGAAAGTTTTAAGCTTAGTAAGAAAAATCCCACAATAACCATACCCTGTGCAGCATACAGAGTTCAAAGACCAACACAGTGAGGCACCTAAGGATCCAGTGGAAACTGAAAGTGTCTGAAGCTGAAATACTGTCAAGTAAAGTAAGACTCTGTAAAGGAACAAAAGTTATAAGGACAGAACTCTTTTCAGACCAGATTATAGAGTCAAAAAAAGGTTGGAAAAATTCCAGACCCAGTCCGCTCAACTGGTAGACATATGCTTTTTCTAGCTTCATTGGAAGGTACAAGAGTCATGGCTTCTTCCTACTAGCCCTGATTAAGATGTCTCTCTTCTCAAGTAAGAATTTTACTGTTTGATTACAATTTGTTAACCTTTGTAAAGCGCCTTTGTAAAATTAAAAACCTTCAGAGAGGAATTCACCTCACCTAAAGGAAATATTTAGGTGAATTAAGTCTGGAGGCCATTTCTCACCTTCAACTGTAAAGAGAGATGGCTAAGACTTAAATGTTTACATTCTACATGTTATGATATGAATCCCTATCCTTATATCTCTTATATGCTTAAATCACCACAGCTGCAGAATTGTTGCCTAGTGTTTTGTTAAAAATAACTCATCTTAAAGGATTTTATGGGATCTCAGGAAGTTGTTTCTGTTCTTTGCTTACACTACAGGTTTCATATACAACTGCTTGGTTACATTGTCAATGTTTGGCTTATTGAAAAAAATACATGATTTTATTGCTCCATATTGCTACTGTTCTTCTGAAAGAAAAAAATGGATTGTGGTGCCAAAGGAACCTACCTACTGAGACAGAAAATTGTGAGATATCATCACTATACAAATGGTAGTACGAGCACAAACTCTAATTAATAAATAAAAAAAAATAGCTTGTGAGGTAAAGGCAGCTGGTATTTTTCTGTTAAGACAATGGTATGCTATTTCTCTGTAAAAAATAAGACTTTCCTTGAGTTGACTGGAACAAATTCATTTATCATTGAATTTAAAAAAAAAAGAAGAAATAGTAAGAAAAGTTTGTTTTCACAACTGAATGAGAATTCTGTGCAGACATATTTGTAATAGAAACACATACGATATACACAGCAGTTGAGGCACAAAGCATTGACTTAGATACAATAAATATAAGAAAGTAAATCGAAGAAAATGTTGCCTTTGTCTTTATATAATGACTTTTCTGTACATTATTGCTTAGGTTTAGTACATGTAGACCTGTCTGTCAACTAATTTCACTAACTTAAATTCTTTCACGATCTTGTTAAAAAAATATTGTTAGACATCTCTAATGAATATAACTTTCCCAGTTCAGAGTGCAGCAAATAGAGTTTTCATAGTACTAATGATAGTTCCCAACTGTATTTCTTATGTTCCTCTCAACTATTATTTTTGATGAATCACAGTTTTGCTGAAATGAAAAGAGGGTCTTTCTTTAATTATAACAAAGATTTTTTTTTTACATTTCAGACTGAATGAGTTCCACATGTAATATATGATTGTTCTTTGGAAACCAAAAGGACTCATTTCTAGTTTTCACTGACTTTTATCCTCCTGGAGACTGTAAATTTTATCCCCTTTTTCCAGCCACAGAGCTACAGGCTATAGCTTGTAAAGTAAAGTCCGGTTATCTATACCAACTGCATAACTAATCAGGAAAGGAAGTGTCAATTTTTTCATCAAGTGTGACTTTGATCAAAAGTGAATTCAGTGTGTCAAAATATCTTGGTTAATTGTAAATAGAAAGCCTGTAAAAAAAGTATGTAATTTTAAACTACTTTCCCTTTTACTTTTTTAATTTAGGTATTGTAGGTGGATGAAATTTATGCCCTGGAAAAGAGACAATATTGTGACTGGTGTATAGTTCAGAGTCTGCGGATTTTGCTTGAGCTGTAGAACTGTCAGCTCGCAGACCTCTGATTTAGCTGTTACCAGACTTAGTTTATCATTCTTTCTTGTAAGTATTGCTTGAGTGAATAACAAAATATTCAAGGAACCAAACCGGTCAATATTTCATTCTTTTTGATTTCAGGTACTTAACCAAAATTTATGCACTACCAATTTGTTATTTAATGGTCCCTTCACTCGTAACGTTTCTGGTATAACATAAAGATCTCCAACAGAATATTCAGTTATCTTAAAGTCCAAATTTCTTTTTGGAGATCATTTACTCATTATTAAATAGACAGATAGGATAGATTTGTGCTCACATATATAAAAACTGAATACATCTGCTAAGCGTGCAACTTGGCATTAGAATATTGCTTATTCTGTGACTTTTGTTACATCCCAGTTCCTTCCTAAAACACAGCACAATGTAAGTAGTTTATCATCAACTTTTTTTTTAGAAGAAGTTATTTTTTTGACTACTATAATGTTTATGTTGAGCTGTACATTATTTGGTATCCTAGGCATCTATGCAAGATTAGAAGCAATGAAAAGCACAATTTCTGATCATTTTTTTTATTACGATATGCAAGAAGAGCTTAAAGAGAGATCATTTTTTATTTATGTCACCAAAAAAGTAGCCAGATTTCAGAAGAGTTCAGCAGTGATTGTGCTGCGCTTTAGGGAAAAACCTGTACATAACTCAGCTTTGGACAAAAAGTTACAATGAGAGTCACCCACTCACTTCAAAATATAGCTTGTAATATATTACAGTAGAGAGCTAGTAAGACTGAATGAAACCTGCACTAGTTAGATCAATGCTTGTTTTGATATGTTAATTTTGCCACTGAATTCACTGGAATAAGAATTGTACCTATCATCTTTTGTAATATTTGAATCAAAAGAATTCATCATTACTGCTTGATGGCACAGAAATATTCAGATAATGGGACACAGAGATCTTCTAGCACACCACTTACAGATCTTTAGTAGCGGTGGTGAGTAAATATCCTGCAATATTTCATACAGTAAAGACACATGCTATTAACTTCTTCAGACGTCATTTTCCTTGGAGGAGGTTCCTGAAAAAGCATTGATGCAGAAGATATGTTAAAAAAGATCAATGACAACATGTCACTGAGTTGAACTATGTAGAGATTCTTACAGTGGCAGAATATAAAGTGAAAGAGATGCTTTCATTCTGCTTTTATCTCTTTGATCCCAAGTTCAAGACTAGCATAGACCTGCAGCATTGCTTAAATTGTAACACTACTACAAGAGCAGCTATTGACTTTGGCATTGTTGAGAACTAATATCATTTATTGAAGTCAGGTTTTGCTGATTTTTAATGCTGGACAGATTTCTGTAAGAAAATTTCTGCAGATCTAGTAACAATTTCATTCGTATTCCTCAGGAACTTCACCTAATTCTCAAAAAAACCCTCCAAAAAACCCTGACAAAAAAAGTGAAAACAAAAACCTCACCCGACATCTGTGCAAAGAGTATATATAGGAGTTCATAACAGTTATGGCTGAGAAGTGGATAATACAATCACGTTTTTCAATTTATTTCCATAACATGACTTGAAAAAGTATAGGTGAATAATTGTAATTTACCTTCAGATACACAATAATATTCTTAATATTAGTGTGCCTGCAAATATGTTTTTTTAAAGAAAATATTCTATTTAAAAAAAAAATCTTGGATAGCATTATTTTGCCAAACTGATTAAAAAGAAAAGAGATTGGTTACTAATTACACAGATTTTTTTTTAAAGAGCTACTTTGTATCTGTTCTATTATTACAAACTTATATCTAGGATTGTTTTCTAGATCAGCTTCAAGTCAATAGTAATATTCAAGCGTTAACAGGAATCCATATGTTAACTTTGGGAAAAACAAGCTGCCAACATTGGAATTGCAGGATTTATCCCATAATTGAAATTAAACCAAAGTCAACACATCATGACAAAGTGGTCTTTCCAAGACAAGATGAAACATCAGACTAACACATGCCAAAGCCACGTTTTGCCTTGTACAGGGGCTGGATTCCCAAGCTGTGTGGGGAAACTCGGACAAATTTCAGACTTCTTTTCCTACAGTTACCCTAGTTTCAAATAAAATTCGTGAAATTAAATTTCAAACTACATATTTGTGAATTGAAAGGAGAGAAGCAGCAGGAAGTACTTTCCTGCCATATTTTTCTGTGGATTATCTGCAATCAGCTTCCAATTTTATTCACCTCAGGTATCTCTACTTAAAATGAAGCTAAACAGAAGTCTCTCCATTCAGCGGTACAGCTTTCCAAACTGTTGTTGCATGTCTGCTTGTAGTGTATTGGAAGGGGAAGCCAATGACTTGTTTTATTTTGTATAAGAAATACCATATATAAATTGAATTATTTAATGTGTGTTAGCTATGAGAAGCCCTGTGAGATTTGAATGATCCTTTAAAAAAAAAGTGTTTGATTAGTTTTATGCTTAATATTTGACTTACTTTTTCTGTTTATTTTCTGTGCTTCATTTTACTAGATAATAAAATGTAGTAATTAGGATAAAGGCTGGAATAGCATGAATTTGACTGAAAGAATGGAAACTTCTGAAATTTTGTCATACATCTCAAGTTATATCCCAGTAGTGTTAGGGCCCATCTCAACTTGCACAGTTGAAGAGGGCGGGTCTTTTGGTATCAGAGACAGAGAAATCTCCCAGGGTAAATTCAAATGTAGTATTTATTTTGGGCACATTCAAAATCACAAAACAGACAACCAGGTGAGGTCAGAGTTGCAACTTCTCAAAGCTGCGACTTCTCAAAGCTGCAAAATCGGATCCCGATCTGTTCAGATCACAATCTGATACTTAGAACACAGCCAAGGTTGCTAAACAAAGTATGACATAACTCAAATTTGATCTGATACACCGTAGTGCCAATAAAAAAAAAAAAAAAAGGTATAGTAAGTATAAGTAAGAAAGAGAGATAAAGAAGTAACGGGGAAAAAGAAAATTAGTCACCACTCCCATGGGGCATGGCGGTTCCTCAGAAAAACATGATCCATCCAGCAGCAACTCCTCAAGCAGCAATTCTTCAGGAACTCGTGGTCTGGTGGTTCTTCCTCAGGCCAGTTGGACATTCCTCCTTCAGGCCAGTTCCATGGGGTGGTGGGCGCCTGCTGTTGCACCTCCTCTCCCTCCTCGTCAGGACCATGAGCCCATCCGCAGCTGAGGATGGGGGAGAGCCGTGCCTACTCCTACACCTCCCCTTCTCATTGTTAACCAGGAGCTACAGAAAAACCCTTCAGTGCACGTAGCCTTACACTTAAACAATGTTTAAGACACAACAAACACAAGTAAAGAAGAAGTAAGTCCTTAGAATTTCCCATTTTGTTCAAATTTAGTGTGGGAAAATACATGTTATCTGAGGATAGTGCAGGAGGAATTTTTTGTATATGTCCCTATTTAACAGCAAAAGTAAAGGTAGCGTAAAATCTAGTCTGCATAGACACACATGAGCAGAAGTGTATATATATTCCATTCTGTAGTTTGTATATGTGTATCGTAGAAAACACAACTGAAAATCCCCAGTTGCTTAAAATGTCATAGTCTGGAGTATGCCTGGATGGAAGGAATTAAAGTAATAGATGTCATTATTATGGCATGGAGCAATTAGTTAAAGTTCACAGTGGTTGACTAAAACATTTATACAATCTAGAAAAAAAAAGAAACTGTCAGTGTTTGAATGTTCTTCTTTTCTTTCATAATTTGAGCAGAGGCTCAAAAGCAACTGGAAATAAGTTCCACTGCTGTCCTCCTGATTCAAGTTCCATAGAACAGAAGGCGAAAATCCCTGTGCATGATATCTGGGCTGACTAGTATCATGGGGGTGTCAAGCTTGACTTGAGGTGGATTGATGTGCCATTATTCCTCCCATCCTTGCTTCTTTTTTAATGATCTACCTGAGATCTGATGTGTATTTTGGGAGACTTATCAGCATTCTGCAGGTCTGAGAAAAACATTGTTTATCCATCTCTCACCTGTGAAAATGTTAACAAGACAAGACATGCAGCTGTCTCTAGTGCCAGCTGAAGGTCACGGATAGCAAGAAGAAGCATCAGACATCTGTGTTTTGTGGTGAGCATCACATCGTGCTTTCCTGAAAGCAGCAGACTGAGTGATCTCACATCATTAGTATCAATGGGACTTGAGTGCATGCTACCTGCATTTATTCCTTGGTTCCAGGAGTGGAAGCGTGGAGCTATTAGCATACCTCGTTCACATCCTAGATAAGAATGTTGAAATAGTTCCACATGGCAGATGAACAAAAGAAATCATTAGGCTTATTCATGTCCACATGCACTCAAGTGTCTGACAGCAACTGCCCCTGCTATTTTAAATCAAGTCTCAGAGACTCAAGGCTACTGACTTACCGCATTTCGGTCAACCCAGATTCATCTTTTCTTCCTTTTATTTTTCATCTGTGAGGGACTGGTTCAGAATAACTAAATATCGTTGACTAAAACAGTTATTTTGATGTCCAACCCTGCAGTATCTTCACAGTAGGCCAGTATTAATGGCTTTTGCATTTTAGAAAATTGGCAGTTTTTCAATTAGAAGTTTTTTTAGGATGGTTTTGGTGCCTCACTTATGCAATACAGTTTTAAATAAGCTGTCCCTCTCTGTCTTTACAAGTGAAATACTATAAGTAAAAATACCCATTTATTTGTGAATATTCATGCATGTGTGAATTACGTCTGGAGACAGACCAAAATACCTATGCAAATATTACATGGCATGTACCTATGTGTATATATTAGTGAAGAGAAATTGATCTCTTACTAAAACACACATGAAACAGTTCTGCAGAAGTACATACAAAAGTAATATTTCCTTTCCCTTTCTGTTTCTCTCTCTCTTTCCTCTTCCCCTTCACCATCATCTTCCAGTTTTTGTCCCCTGTATCGTCCTCTCTCTTCTCCCTCCCACCTACTCTCCAACTTTCCCCTCCTTTTCTCTCCTTCCCTCCACTCTCCCTCTGACCCTGTCTCCTTTTCCTCTCCCCATTCCTCTCACATCCCCTTCTCCTTTGTTTTCTTACCCTCCTTCTTTTCCTTTTTTTTCTTCCTGTGTAGTGGTTTTCTTTCCCCCTCTTTTTTTCTGCTAATAACATTTTCTTTCTTTTGCAAATCATTCAGACACTTCAGCCCATGCTGGGCTGGCACAGGCAGTAACAATTTCACAAAACAACCCCTTCCATTTCTTCTACAGCACATGAAATGATCCTGTTTAGCAAACAGGGAGTGGAAGCAAGGTGTTCAGCTCTTTCGATTTTTATTTATGGCAATGGGGAGCCATGTTGCTGGAGGTACGAAGGACACATGGACTTCCTGAAGGAGCCAAATTTGTATTTATTTATTCTGAGTGGAAAACTGTCAGTCCCAATAATCAGAGGCAACAGCACTCCTGAACTCTCTCTTCCATTTATTCTGAATTTTAAAGTATATTTTTGTGAATGGTTAAATACCTTCACTCTTCATCTGATTAGTATAAGGCCGTCACCCAGTACCCACTGAAAACAGCATAAAAACATTCATGAATTTGAATAGACTTTAGTTCTGACACTAAAAATGTCCCACAGACTCAGCTTTTCATAAGTCAGAGAAAAAGAGAATAACGTTAAACACTTCTACCAAAAATAAATAGCAGTTGTTTTCTGAGATCTTTTTCTCAGCAGTTTGCACTGATGTAGGTTATAGCAGGCTTCGGAATATGACATTCTTTTATTGGTTTGTTCCCTTTGAAGCAAACTCCAATTCATTGGTTTTTTTTGTTCTGCAGGCTCATGGGTGTTTAAAATGAACTCACAATATCTTGCAAGTTACAGTTGTACTCATAAGTACAGTAGTGGGCAATAAATAAAAAGATTAAACATTCTGTAGCCAGGTCGGAGTGGAATAACATCAAAAAAAGTCTGCTGCATTTTTTTCTAAACAAACTAAAAAAGCCTAATTGAAAAAAAAGTTTTTATTTTCTCTTGCATTAGATTGGGCCACCGAGTGAAACATTCACTGATGAATTACTCCTCTAATCTGCGAAGGAAAAACCGCTGCTGGCGAATTAAAGAGTCCTGGAATAGAGCCATGAGAACTAAATGGCTAAAAATGAAAACAGGCAAACATTTGAAGAGTATTCTGCAGAACACGGATCTTTCAACACCTCCCCCTTTTCCATGGCTAATACATTGTCATGGAAACTGAATTTATCAAAATGTTCGTGTTCACTCCTAGTGACCCAGTGAGTCGACTTACAGAGCTAGTGAAAGGTAACTCAGGCTGAAGCAATTTTTACAAATGATATGCAGCAGTTCATAAATTGGTAAATTTGAATGGTACAATTGTGCCTCCTGAATAGTTTCCTCTAGTCTCAAAAGACTCTTTTTTTCTGCAAGCTAGAGGTGTCTGAAACCCTTACTAATAAGTTAGCATGGGAGGCATGCATGAGTTTAGCTTCTTTCTTCCCCCTTGCTTTCCTTTAATTTGTTTTTCTTCTTACCCTGTGAATTTATGCTAAAATGCTGTTATTTGTGCCTTTGGTTTACTTCATACATTCTCCACAACATTTTCCTTTGCTGATCTGTAGCCCAAGGATGTAAAAATCCTTCATCAGCTCATCAAATACATCTTTCCTTATCTGTTACTGAAGATAGGTGTTGACTACCAACTGTAATACACAACAACTACAGTATGCAGCCAGCTTTGCCAAATCTGAAATAACCCTGGAACTCTAAGTGCTTTCATCCTATCTCAGAAGGTGGAGTTGCTTGTATCTCTTCATCATACAGGAAAATTGTAGTATAATTATTTTGAAGATTTTAAACTTCCATGTCACTGCCAAATTCTGTCAAGGTTGATTTTTACTTTATTTTATGTTAGCAATTAGTGACTTGTTGTCATGGAAACCACACTTCACATGAGTCTTGAACTTAAATGGCTGAATGTGATCATACAGCAGCCCTTTCTTCTTTAGCCTTAGTAGTTTAAGTCTTGCTTTTTGGGGATTTGTATGTCATCGTGATTACAGAATCACATAAAATATCTATAAACACACAAAATAATAGCATAAGGCTACATCAATTAAAATTGAGTGTTCAATAATTCATTCTTTAATTAAAGCTCTTCCTTTTCCTATTGCTGTAACCTTTCAAGTGTTAAAGAACACAGAAGAGCTAATCATTTCTATGAAATCTCTTTCTTAATTAGCAGTTTGTGAAACAATAATGAAGGAAAACAAAAATGGGGATTTTGAATACTTTGCTTTTATGCTTAATGCAAAGAGTGAAAATGAACAATTTAGAGAAAATATTTTCTAGGGATTAAGTCTGTGTTTGATGTTATGGATGCTATGTATTTATGTACAAAGGAAGGAATGTATTCAGTTCAGCTTTTTGTTAGTAAAATCAAGTTTGTTTAGATGAAATGACTCAGGACATAAAAATCAAGTATACCCCATTATACTGTGAATAACAGACATATTTGAATTTGGTCAGCCTTTGAATATGTTTTATCTGCAAATCAAAATCTTAAAACTTTACTTCAGAGGCTACATTTTTCAATAGGAAATCACACTGAAGGATTATTACATTGCATTTTTTGTTCTTATGCGAGTGATGTCTCCACCTTTAAAAAATACTGCAGTTAAAGCTACATCATAAGCTTCTGTTTCCACTAAAGGAAGTTTTTAGATTATATTGATATAATTGTAGTGGCAGACTAAGCTGAAACAGACCAATATAAAGATACGGGTGGAGTCTCATATTCCAAAGTATAGCACTTTGGGTTTGGTTAATCCACTTACAAACTATTGGGAGATTTTTATTTATACCTGTGCAAGTGTGTGTGTGTGTGAGTGTGTATATATGTATGTGTGTGTATTTATATATACACATGCTCTACTTAGAGAAGCAGTTCTACATGGAAGACACGCAGATATGACAACAAGATTCTAAATTCACATCTTGTACAGTTTTAATTTCATTGTCTAGATAAATAGTTCATGCGGTTGCATGTTCATGTCTGAATTTTGAAAATGCAGAATGGCCTGCAATCAATAAGAGTTCAAGGTATTTACCCCTCATAGGAAATGAAAAGAAACAACTCTGGGCATGTGAAATTATAAATGTCACTCTAATGAATTCTAACCAGTGGGCACAGTAGTTTTTAGGAGTCTTCCCTAGTACATGATGCATGAGAAGACTCAATTTTGAAATGACACTGGATTTTTATTAAACTTTTCAAAAGTAATTTTTGAATACTAGAACTGAACTGAAACATTGCTTAATGTAGCTATCAGAGAGAAATACACTTGAAAGCCACAATAAGACAAATTCTTCCCTAAGGTAACACAACTGAATTCAATATTACTTTCCCCTAGATCTCTTCTCATGTATTGGAGACTCCCTAATTGGGCTCAATAACTTTACGCAGTAAAGAAAGTTGTGTGTTTTCTGTGATACAAAACCAAATATAATCTGATTTCAGCATGCATTTGCTGTGTTCAGAAGTTGCCTACAAAAAAATAGTTTTGAAGTATTTTGGAGGAAAAGTATTCATTTATTCAGTATGCTGTATTAACATCAAATGTGACTGAACACATTGTTTTCTAAAAGAAAATAAGGGAAGAGGTTAAGTGGTTAATTTTAATTTTTATGGCAGTAAATATACCTTCTGAAAAGTAGCATAATTATGAAATTATCATATTTATTGGATGATTTTATTAAACATTAAGAGAAAAGGTACGTGTCACTATTTGCTGTATGTTTCTGTGCCAACTCAAGTCCTAGGAAATCAAAGCAATTTTTCTGAAAGCCATGTAAAAGAAGTGTGAGACCAGAATTCGCCTTCTGTGAAGATACATTGGATTCTGTGTTATCAGGCTAAGAATGATATTTCCTGGTTAATGGTGAATTTGGGTTTTAAGCTATTGTCAAATTGTTCCCCCTTCTTAATGTGTCAGCTTATTCTTGGTTCCTATTGCTACAGAATTGCTTCAAATGTGTCTTTACGGATATAACTTCAAGAATTTCTTAGCAGTACAGTCTATACTTAAAACTTCTAAAATCACAAATCTATTACAAATAATTGCATTAGGCCTGTAGTAGTTTTAAAATGTATGTAGAATCTTTTTTAAACACTTCCAGTACATGTTGGTCTACTTTCTGTTGTTTGAAAGATTTTTTACTAATAGTTCTCTGTATTTGTTTTTCATGAATATGGGAAATTTTATCTTTTGTTTCGTTAGAATGCAGAGAATAAAAAAAATCAACTTACTAATTTTTCCTTGCACATGTATTCCAGAAATACTGATATTATTAGAGTGATTCTTAAAGAAAAGATTATGAAAATAAAAATACAGAATAGCATTCTTCAATATGCACAATTAGAAAAATATTCCTTAGAATCAGATGTAAGTGCAATTTTAAACTAAGAAGGTCTCTGGCATACATAATTTCTTCAGAGTATTATTTTAGTCTTGTAATCTGTTTAATATTTCTGTACTTGGAAAGACAATAGAATATGACAGGTTCTTTGACAGTCTGCTAACACAAATTAACCTCATTTATGGGAAAACTGGTTATGAACATCTACTTTTGAAGAGCTTTGTAAGAAAATCTCCAAATTGCTGACTTTCTGGGAGGTTTGCTTCCTAAATTTTAGACATTCTGCTGAGTAATAGCACTTACAGCATGTATATTTTGATAGGCTTGTATATGGGTGACTACGTAATATTTGTAAAAGAAAGAAGGAAAAAAGACACGCTGGATACTTTTTTTCAAGATAATCAAAATTCTTAGCATTGCACCTGTAAAATGCTACTGCTTTGCACAAGGTTTCATTGTGACAACCAAGAAGGGTGTTTGGCCAAGGTTTATTGTTTAGTTCAGAAAGAAACCATTCAAACCAAGATTAATAGCTAATATTTCATGACAAGTATTTATCATATAGAAATGATGCCAGCTGAAGGGAAATGCTTAGGTTTGTATCTCTGTCGTTATTTCTATCTAGTCTGACAAATGAATAAATGATTGTAATCCAGGAACAAAGAGAAGAATACAGGAGAATCTAATGTCAGTATAATTGCCTTACAAAGTGATGGTAAAAAAATAACAGCTAGATGCCTCTTTTTCTAAGTTTCACATTTGTTGTGATTTAGAATTCTTTTATAATCAGTTGAGTGGTAATATATAAGTTGGATGAAGATTTTGAAGAATATCGATGAAATGAAATCAGATACCAGTGGACTTTACAAATAAATTTGCAAATGAAAAGGGTCTGGGAGTCCTGTCTATCCACCTTCTAAAAGCAAGTATATTTCTACTTTCATTTTAAGGTATACTGTTGAATGAATTTTTCACATAGCTAAACAACAGAAAAAAATACAAAAACTTGCACAAAACCCCATGTTGTCTCACATATAGTTATTTTGTTGCATAGAACTCCCAGTGCTTAGGAAGGACCGAAAAAGTGGTGGGAGGTAGGAACACAAATGTAATTTCCTAGTCTGAATTTTGCAATGAAAACCAGGTATATCTTTAAAGATAAATAAGCATCTTGTGGGCTAAATTAATACATAAATAAGTAAAAGGCTGACATTTTCAGCACTTTAAGGCTGTACTGAAAATTTTCACTTTAGATTATCTTTCATGAAAGTCTTTGCTATCAGTTGTATTTGTTCTGGATGACCTACATCTATGGTGGAAAAACCTTTAATGCATAATCATATCATCACATTTTCTGTATATGCCACATATGTCAGAAATAAACTATTTTAGGTGCATTTCAAAGCATTAAAGTATGTTTACGGATTATCTCTTGCACTGTTAATATAAAATCAGATCCCTTGGTTGCTCTAGGTCCAATTGTGTGCAAGTTTCAGAGGGAGCCTTTGAAACCTCTAAAAATAGCTTAAAAGAGTTTCTCTATATCTAAAATGTCATGACATTAACATCCAGTATCTTGGGATACTCCAAAGTTAGAACCTGGGAAACTGATCCTTTCCAGTAGCATAAAACTCTAATTTCTAGCCTTAAAAGTCTTCAAAGAAATGGACTTACCTTCTGACATTTTAGATGTAAAAAAAGGTTTTGTGAGTCCTGTTCCTTCTGTATATTAGTAGGTCATATTTTCTGAGGAAAATTTACTGATTTGAAAAAACAAAGAAGTAATGGCTCCGTGTTTAAGTTTTCTGTGGTTCTGATTATTATAGTAGGGAGTCTAGGTTATGAAAATGATGCTAATTCATCACAATGCTATATCTTATAATCAACTGCATATTTATGAAAAGTGTACATATTTATGTAGTTCTGTGTGAAGCTAGTTTGAAGATACATATATATGTGTGTTTTATGAATGAAGAAAGGAGATTTGATTTGCAGCTATTAAGGAGGAAGTTCAGTTAAAGGGAAACAAACACATGTAGTGTGTTCTTAGCTTTTATTTGACCCAGTGCTCATCAGTTGTGATTGGATGTTTTGGACTTTTTTATTGGCAGGACAGAATTTGTAAATAATTATAGATATAGATATAGATATAGATATAGATATAGATATAGATATAGATATAGATATAGATATAGATATAGATATAGATATAGATATAGATATAGATATAGATATAGATATAGATATAGATATAGATATAGATATAGATATAGATATAGATATAGGTATGAAAAGAAGTTTACTGTCTCAGTTCTCCTCAGTAAAGCATTTCATTGAGCTGGATAACAAATCAGTGTCTGAGGTTTTACGTCATGGTCAGACTATTTTCCATTTAGGACCTATTGCACAGTGACAGAAGAATGGTAGAGTGGTTCAGCTCCATTTGCTGAATAACCTACAGATCCTTAGGGGAAAAGGCGAAAAATCTACTGTGTCTCAGGCACTGTTGGATCTAACCTGAACTCTTGGCACGCAAGTAGCTTATTTCTCTTGTTTACTATTCCTTGTGTTAAGCGTGGCTTTGACAAGTGTGATGGGATTATCAGACATCTCCCCAGAGTAACATTTTGCAATATAGGAAAAATAACATGCAGTTGTCTGTATGTTTGCACAGGAAATTATATATAGTTTTCTGAGCTCAATCAGTAATGCTCCTGGATATTGCATGTGGCCATTTACAAAGCGAATTCCAAGAATTTTGGAGTTTCCAAATGTCCCAACTTTCTTCTGGCTAGGTACCTTGGAAAGGCTTTGTTCTTAAAATATGAATTTTCACAACATTATGAAAATCATCTCTTGGATGGTATGGAAATAAATAAGAAAAAAATTCCATAGTTTATGTTAAAACATGCAGTCCAAAATAACTTCATAAATTTATCTAGCAAACTGCATTTTGGTTTACATCAGCCTTCGTATTTCTTACATGCTCATATATAAATGCATACATTTGTTAAAAAAATATACATTAAAGTTATAGATCTAGATACATATACTGATTCGTTCAACATACCACAGTTTCAAGAAATTGTATGTATTATAGCTACAATTGATTACATAGGAAAAAAAGGCTTTTAATTATTTTATGGCCTAAACATGTACTTTTGCATCATATCTGACTTACTAATAATCTATAAAAATGATTAACAGTAACAGTGATGACTCAAGAAAGACCAACAGGTTCATTGCCAAAAAAATTGAATATTTAGAGACTGCAAACTCAAAAAACATTTGAATTCATGTAACTAAAAAGTGCTTGCTAGATAGTGAAGGCATGCCTCGTTCTATATAACTCCTTTGTCAGTTGAACTTTTCTATTTCTCTTTCATATTTTCCCTTTCTTTCTCTATTTTCTTATTTCATTTCTACTTTCTAAATGTGAAGTTCTAAACCAGTTATTCTTAGTCATTTAGCTATGAGAGAAGACTCTTAGAGAGATAAGAATAGATTAAATTGGATAGTTTTTTTTCTCCAGCTTTTCCTTCTCTGTGATAGATGTTGACCATGATCTGAAATGAATTTTATCCCTAAAGTAGCTTTATAGAGCAACTCTGAAGTAACCTTCATATGTTGAGTTCATTGTTAACAATTACAAACTATGTTTTCACATTATCTATCATGGTTTATCAAGAAGAATCCTTGATATTCTCTCTAGCCAATAGCCCTGACACTGCTGCAGTGGCGGCGATGTGTGTTTTCATGTAATTGGGGCATGGAAGAATCCTTCACTGAAATTTTCTATTCCTAGGAGGCCTTGCATAGAGAGAAGATTGATCAAATGGTCTCCTACAGCATTGTCATTGCTGCAGGCTGGTCTTTTAGGGTGACCAACCAAAACCAAAATTGAGGCAAATAAAATTAAAAAAGAGCACAGAGGTAGTTAAAGGCAGAAAAAGCTGTCAGTCCATTCTTTTGTTATAGCTGTGCTTCAAGCATCAGCGCTTGCAAGAAGCTCCGAAGTGGCCCTAGGATGATACTCTGTAATTGGAGGCAAGCAAGGCACAGATGTTAGCTTTTATTAAATATCAACAGAATTTAACAGTGCCAACAGTCCAGAATTGAAAGAGACGGAAAGATGGGTAAGGAAATTCCTTCCTTGGGCTGATTTCATGCTTACTGTCTTTCAGACCTACTCATCAGATTTGTCGTTATACTCTGCATCTTTGTCAGAATTGGGCTATCTATAAATACATGGATAACTTCATGTACGTGAAACATGTACAAATAACCTCTTGCTCGGGAGATGCTATAGGCTATCCTGCCTGACTCCCAGCTGCTGCTACTGAAGGGTGCAAGTCCTTTTTAAGTCCTGTGAGGTGTCTGTCAGCCCTGTGCACACATCTTTCCTCTATTGGAACATCTCAAAATTCTTTAGATGCTAATGTTCAGGCAAATGAATCCTTCTCGAAATGTTAAATGATCTCCTTAAGTGGATGAAAGCATCTATCAGAAACTTTGATAAATCTGTCATTGAGTTATTCCCGTCTCCTCCTCATGTTGAAACTATCAAGACACATTGGGTCAGACTTTTTTTTCTCATTGTGCTTGGTTCATGGTATTTTGCTATGGCATGGCTTCATCCAGCTACACGATGGACTTGTTAATACTACTATCCATTGGGCAGATTTACGGCTGTTTTTGGACTCTGTATTCTACTCAGTGAGTACAAAGGAGTTTTAAGAATGTCTCTAATTTGAGATCTCAGATACCCTGTTTCTTCAATGAGTTCATTGAAAAAGGAACAAACTAGAGTTTTTTAGAAGTTATCTCCCTCTCCAGATTATTTGAATAGTACTGTGTTTTACAGATCTTTGTCTAAGATCACACAGGAAGAAATTTTATATAATGTTACTTTACTTTTTTGATGCAGCAAACTACAGTACTGAATTGAAAAAGATTCATGACAATTTACTTGGTTTCAACTTATTTGTCACTGTACCCACACAGTTCTCTGTTTCTTCAGACCGACCATGTACGAATTACCTTCATGTTGAAGGATGCCATCCTGAAATGGCTATTCAAGAATTGTTAGTCAAAGGTAATTGTAAAGCTGAAAGCTGTTCAGTGCTGACAGTACACTTCCTCCTTTCTTCGCCTCTGCTCCAATCCCCCATGCTGCTACAGGAAATGCTGGCTATATAGATAGTCCCAGGATTGTTGCTTTGCTTTGCAGTGTTCATGCCAAAAGACAGCACTATTTTTGCCTGAAGTTCTCCTCTATGACATCTACAGATCAGCATAAAATAATCTTCAAAATTAATTGAATTCTTCAATAGTTGCTTTAAAGCCAAATACCATATAGAGCCTTAAGACACATATGTATTTTCATATGTCTTTGTAGCATAATTTGGGCCATTTACCTCATGAAATCTTAAATTAAGGCTGAGTGCATTAATGAAACTATGACTCAATGCACACTTCTTACTTTTTTCCTTTTCTTTTTTTTTTAAGTGAATGCTTTTGTTTTCTGCTACAGTGAACGTGTTTCTTAGGTTTACTTGATATGTCCACCTGTTGGTGACAGTATGAGCCAGGATGGAAGAACAGCAGTGGATAGATATGAAGAGAAAGAGAATTGTGTCAAAGAAGCTTAGGAAGAAGTATACAGTCACTGCAAATTCAGCATGATAGGTATAGGAGATTTAATAGAGCAAGGAAATCAGAGTTTAGTTTTCCTACGCTGCCTAAACCAGGGACAATACTCCTCTGTACTGTACTACACTGGTTCTTGCTCTACAAGTTCTCTGATTTTGTGACACTGATGGAGTGTGCATTCCTTTGTTTTAAGTTGTTGTATTAAAATGTATTGTTGTATTAAATTAATGGAATGCACTCACTGCACTACGACAGTATAGAAAATGGACACCTGTATCTCCTTATACAAACTGAGAGGTGAGACTTGTCAAAACTAGCTTGAATCAATGAAGATACAATGTGGTGGGCATTGTGGTACTTAGAAGACTGCAAGTAACTGAACACTAACTGTCATATAAAAATCAGCAGAAGTGTTCATGTAGAAATAAATTTTGAAAATGAACCTGAGGTGTTAAACCATTGATTTGTGGGGAGTAGGGAGTGGTGGTTTGTGGACAGAAAGAGCTTTAGTACAGAGCGATCCCTGTTAGGGTTATACAATACCCACTGAGGGCAGGAGTTTGAAGGTAAAGTACTGGAAGTTAATGGTTACATTTACATTAAGAAGAAATAATTCAGTCCAAAAGGGAAGGATCAGCAGGTCAAAGCAGCTCACATTGACTTTTAAATCTGCAGTATGTAAAGTCAGAAGTTTTAGCTTTGCACAGTGTTTAGCATGATTTGCTACGTATATGGTTCAAAGCAGTCCAAAGTCATAGAGTCACATTTTTTGTCTATAACGGTGTGAGGGCACATTGGATGTATATGTGAAATCACACTTAGTGTTTAGGTTCCTGCTAAAGGAATCAATTTTGCAATGACTTGAAGCTACTCTGAGATGAATCACATCATTTGTTCTAGTAAAAAACACTAAATATAGTAATTGTTTAATGTTTAATAAACACATAAGTGTTCATAAACCTACTGTCAATAACAATAGAGCAGATTCTTCATCTGTCACAAGGTGTGCCTAATTTTAACTCCAAATTCAATCACTTTTTTCCGAAATTTACTTGAATAAATGAAAAAACAGTCAAGCTGCATCTGAAGAAATTGATCACTGCGGCTCAGAATTACGTTATACATTCAGTTTTTTCTCATGTGTCTATCGTAACTGAAAAAAGCAGAATCTATCTAGAAGTAAAGATTTATAAGTATTATATAAATGCAAACTTTATTTGGGATTATGATAAATATTTCTTTTTGTATTTCCCTGTCTTAACCTGCCTGTATGCATGCATATAGGGTTTCAACACATTCTTTTTTATTAGCAATTAATTAAATATTTTTTTTAAAAAAATATCTGTGCTTTCCGGTGCTGGTGTTGTTAAGTCATTGATGTTGCTGAAGAGTGAGTGTTGCTATTATAGATTCATTCATTCATTTCATTTATTGACTTAACAGTTTTATCTTTCAATTTAATATGTTTCTCACATATTTTACATTCTAGATCTTCTTTTTTATTATGCCATTTCCCCTGCCTTTTTAAAGCCCCACTAATTCACCTCAGTACAGCAATAATGACTAACTGGAAACAAGTTTGGAAGGAGAGAAGGAAAAAGAGAGCTATTGAAGTAAATGGAGCATTACCCATGACTACTGCACATGCCAGTGTCTGTTCCTGCAGTAGTGTCATATCCCTTCTTCTGAACATTAGGAGGATAACTCATTTCCCAGAGCATTCCATGCTCAAGGGCTATAGATACGTTCACCACAGAGAGAATTAGCATTGGCTGGTATAATGTTGAAAATACATAGCAATTACTTGCAGCAGAATCTTGGATATCAGAATCCTTTACAGAATAGTGACAAAGAGCCGAGCTCAGAGATGGTGGACCAGAGCTGCCAGGTTTGCAGTTCTAAACCATTAGTTCACAGAATCCCCAAGCAGATCATCTTACCTTTTATTTTTCTGTCTTTCTTCCTTCTTTCCACCTATCTTCACAATCTGATTAGCTTAGCATCTCAGCTGTATTACTGTTCTTGCCATTTCTGTCGCATTTATTTATGATTGCATTTGGCTCATTTTTTTGACTCATCATAACTTAAAATCTGAAAATGTTTAGATTAACTATGTTATGCTGTTGCCTTGTGTAAGCATGCACTCTTCTTTGTTTTTCTTGGGAGTTCCTAGGGTACTTGCCTTTAGTTTGTTTTCTTTGCCTCTCTAATTCACAAATAAAATTTATTTTACTTTGAAAGTCTTAAGGGTGCATGAAAACTATGTGTAGGTTTAAACTGCTGCAACTAACCATATATTTGCACTGTTGGGGTAGCATAATAGATAGATCCCATTCGGGATTATGTTATTTGTGATAGACCAAATAAAAAAGATAAGGTTAAAATTTACTTCTAAATACATGAATCTCTAATGGCATTCATTTTCAAACTGATTCACTGTGCATCTTAAGAGTGAGGCTGATGTCTGTCTCTCTGGGTAGGTTTCATTTTTACATAATTATGAAGATGGATTTAACCGAAAAAAAATGCTCGAAGGAATGTCTGAGAAATACCGTATATAAATAGTTACACTGGTTGAATGAATGGTTGCTTGGTACTAGTGCTTTTCTTTCTGCAGGGATCTCAGACACTCTGGTGTTTGAAGCACCTATGATTAGAAATTATATTATCATAAGCATGCTGGTGTCTCAGGCATATAAATTTCATTGAGATAGGAATGTGCTGCAGAATGCTTGCAGCTGGACTTCATGTCACTGATCACAGACCTCTGGGCCCAACAACTCATACAGATTTCAGTCCACGCTACTTTCCAGTTATCTCATCCATATTTCTTCAGTTTGTCTGTGAGGGCTCTATAGGGGACAGTCTTGAAAGCTTTATTAAAGATGAAATAAGTAGCAGCTATATCTCTCCCCTTATCCACTGAAGTAGTAATTTTGTTGTGAAAGGTTAATCAGCCATGATTTCCCCTTTGTAAATCCATGATGATTACTCAAATCACCTTCTTTCCTTTTGTGTATTCAGAAAAGATTTACAGAGTTATTTGCACCATCACCTTCTCCAAGGCTGAGGTGCAGCTGACTGAACCGTAGTTCTCTGCGTCCTACTTCTTGCCTTTCTTGAAGGTATGGGTGTCATTTGCTTTTTTCCAATCCCTCAACAATCTCTCTTGATCTTCATAACCTTTCAAAAGTAATTGAGATTGGCTTCACAATGACATCAATGCTTATGAGGTCACATCTGAAACACTGTGTTCAGTTTTGGTCTCTGTTACACAAAAGAGATATGGATGGGTTGGAGCGGGTTCAGAGAAGAGTCACAAAATTGACTGAAGGACTAGGAAGCCTGTCATATGAGGAAATGATAAGAGAACTGGGTTTGTTCAGCCTTGAGAAAAAAAGGCTTAAGCGAAACCTTGTCACTATGTTCCAGTATTTAAACCGTGGCTACTAAGAAGATGAAGACTCCCTTTTTTTACAAGGAGTCACATGGAAATGATGAAGGTTAATGGGTACAATTTACTCCTGATTGGACACAAGAGGAAAAATTCTCACAATAAGCACAACCAGCCATTGGAATAATCTCCCCATGGAAGTGATGGATTCCCCAAAACTGGACACTTAAGTTTCAGCTGGCAGAGTACTGGGCCATCTCTCCCAGCCCATGCTTTTTCCAAGAAATGTTGGACTATATGATTCTTGAGGTTCCTTCCAACTTGCTATTCTATGATTCTATGATCAGACTCCCTCAACACTTGTATGTGCATCCTACAAAGCTGAAATCACCAGGGACTGAACAAAAAGAAATATCACACACATTTTTTAAAAGGCTAAAAAGGAGGACATTTTGAATTACTAACCAGCCAGCTTCCCCTCAATACCCAGTCAGATCACGGAACAGAATGTCCTGTAAGTTTTTAAAACATACGGAAGACAGGGAAGTGATTAGAGGTAGCCAGTATGGCAGCCTAACCAACACAGTGGCCTTCCACGATGGAGTGACATCATCATTGGACAACATAACAGCTATGTATGGTACCTATCTAGACTTCTGTAAGGTTTTTTTATATGGTCTCCCACAACACTCTTGTCACTAAATTGGAGATATGAGTTTGATGGATAAGGAATTTGTTGGATGGGTGCATGCAAAGAAAGAGTTGCAGTCAACTGCTCAACGTGCAAGTGAAACCATCAATGGGTGATATTCCACAATGGTACAGACTGGGATCAATAGCATTCAATATCTTTATCAATGACATATGCAGTGGGATTGAGTGCAGTCTCAGCATCTTTGCAGATAATACCAAGCTGAGAGATGCATTTGATTTTCTAGAGGGAAGAAAAGCCATCCAGAGGGATCTTCACAGGTTTAAAGAGTGGGCCCATGTGAACCTCATGAAGTTCAACAAGTCCAAGTAAAACGTCTTGCTCCTGGGTCATGGAAATCTCCAGTACCAATACAGAATACGGGATGAATATATTGGCTGTGAGATGGCCATGTGTTCCTGCAGCCCCAAAACCCATTCATATCCTGGACTGCATCAAAAGGAGCATGACCAACAGGTCGAGAGGTCATTCTCTCCTTCTGCTTTGCTGTCATGAAAAGCCAGTTGGAGTACTGCATCCAGCTCCGGGATTGACCTGTCGGAGTGAGTGCAGAGGAAGGCTGTGAAGATGATCTGAGTAATCTCCTATGAGGAAAGGCTGAGATAGCTGAATTGTTTGGCCTGGTAAAGAGAAGATTCTGGGGAGACATTATTGCAACCTTTCAATATATGAAGGGGGCTTATAAGAAAGAGAGAGAGACTTTTTACCAGGACCTGCAGTGACAGGAAAAGGGGCAACACTTTTAAACTGAAAGAGGGTAGGTTTAGATTAGACAAAGAGAAGAATTTTTTTTATAAAGAGCAAGCAAGGTGAGGCACTGGAACAGGTTGCTCAGAGATGTTGTGGATGCACCATCTTTAGAAGCATTCAGGGTCAGGTTGGATGGAACTTTGAGCAACCTTATCAAGTGAAAGATGTTCTTGCCTGTTGTAGAAGGGTTGGACTAACTGATCTTTAAATGTTCCTTCCAACCCTAATCATTCCGTGATTCTGTTAGACCCCATGGACTTGTATATGTCCAGTTTGTTTAAATTTTCCCTAGCTTGATGCTTCTCCGCTGAGGATAAGCATTCCTTGCTCTGGACTTTTGCATTGGTCTTGGAGATCCTATAAGATCATAATGCAGCAATTGCGTACTTACTTCTAATTCCTCTTTTTTTTTGGTCCCCATTCTTTCTGCCTTAGTATAGAAGAAATTCAAATGGACATGGAGTCTTGCTGACATGCAAAGAGCTTCCCCTATTGTGCAGTTCTGTAAGCACTTCCTTATTTATGTGCGTACACTTAACATCATTGGCTTCTTTCAGTCTGGCATTGTTGATTATAAGGTCTCTGGTTCCCTCACATGATTGTGTGTTATCACCTGCCCCCAACATTCGTAATTAAACCTCTCTTCATAAGGTTGGTTGGCCTGTTGGTTGAGTTACTTCTCCCCCACATGGTCAGGTGGATCCCTTCTCTTCCTAACAGTCTGTGATCATCAAAGAGGCTTTGTTGCACACAAGTCCCCACCTCCTGTCTGCCACCAAGGCACTGACGCTATTCTGTAGTGGAGTAGGCGCCACCTTACTGAAAAATTCCTGCCAGAAATTATGAGCTTCCAACCTTTGCCATCCTGGGAGTCTCCATTTCCCAACCCAATAAGCACAGACCCTTCCTGTCCCTCTTTCAGTGAAGTTGGGGACTCAGGCTCTTGTATCTTGCAGGGTCCCAAAGAAGATCTGTTCAATCTCTTTCTTGTCATCCTTCATGATTCACAGACTATTGTCCTCCTCCATAGCTCCTTTATTTGGTGACAGAGAGCTCCCCCTATGTTCACATCCTGCAGGTGAGCAGTCCATCATCATTGACCCCAGGATTTGTAAATGTCCCTGTGGCCCAGGTCTGCATAACTGCATCTGTCCCCAGGAGCTCCAGCTGGACTGGTGTTCCTTGAGTTCAAATTGTTGCTCCAGCTGTTACTGGGCACTCAGCTCTGCCATGTGTCTTCTGTTGCTGAGCATGTGTGTACACTCAGCAGAGTTTCTTGCTCCCATCTGCACAAAATACTGTCCCTTTGAGATCCACTCTAGATCCAATACTTACATTGAGACCTCCCTGGTACCTGTTAAAACACTGCTTGACTCTCCCTAGTGAATTTTCAGTGGAAACAAGAGGTCGTCAACCTTTAATCAAGTTTCTGGAGAAGCTGCAAACTACGTTCTAAGGATCAGTCTTAAATTATTAAAACTATCTTGAATAAGAAAAAAAGTAGCATATTATTAATTCAAAATTGACTACATGCAATAACATGGTGTTAAAGCACTCATGATATCCACCTACAACAGACTAATAGAAAAATGAAAGGGAGGAAAATACAGGATTGGTCACTAGAAGTTGTCACTACTTTACAAGAGTTGATAACATTGCTTTAGTACTGCTAATCAAAAGTATTTGGTCCATGATGCTAAAGCACTAATATTAACAATGTTTGTAACTTTGGTTTTAATTTTGAAAACTTCCTGTCCTTTTATTTTCTATTACTAATTGTCTTACTTGATACTAACCTTCAATAATTCATTTATAAAAATTAGGCTGATTTTGAATGCTGTTAAATAATGCTAATTTGGTATTCTCTCTTATACTCATGCTTTGCCAGCATTTTAAAGTTTGTGGAGGAAATGAAGAATTTCTAAACAGTGCCAGAAGGGCATTGTGTTAATCCTTTGAGCGAGAAAATCCTTACAATTTTAGTATGCCTAGAGCATAACTGGTTTATGGTAACGTCTTTGCAGAAGTGCAATAAAGATGATGGCTTAGTTAAAATACTATCAATGTACTTGGTTAGGAAATGCAAACCTCTGTCTTTCATGTATTATATTCAAATAAGTGAATATTCCTATCCTTCCTTTAAAAAATGTCAACGTATACATGGGTAATTTGTTATGGTGGTTTTATTTCTGATGTAATTGTGAATGCATACAGGAATGTTACTGGGATTAAAAGTCAATTATCTCTGAAAGAATCCTGTTCTAAAAGGAGTTAGACTATACATTGAGGTGAACAAACATCTTTGCAAATATCTTTTAAAATTCAAGTATGAATATAAATACGTTTTGTTCGTGCAAAACATGCAAATGTGTATTCCACTAAATATCTTCATGCTTTGTGAAGAGAGTCAATAATACTCAGAGCTAAATAGGTCATTATTAAATAAATAATAAGGGTAAGTAATATCAAAATCTTGTTGCAGATCTTGTGTTTCATTGCTTGTTCTTTTCTTGTATGTTTCAGCAGAAATTACCCATAACAAGTGGCACAGATATGAAGAAGAGACTACGTAGTTTAATTTTCAATGGCTGCATTTGACTGCAATAGACTATTTGAAGTGCATGTAGGTAGTAAGTGCAGAGATTTATGTGACTGTCCAGGAAAGAGGAGTTCAGTTACGTTTTTGTGGATCTCTCATAGCATGTTTAAAATATGGATGTAAAGTAACCTGATCAGCGCTGAGCAATAGCACCCTGGCAGCGTTGTAACAGGAGTTTTAGATATATCAGTGCATTATGTATCATCATTATTTATTCCCACTAAAACCTAATGAGATGGTATAACTTTGTATCCGTGCTGAAAAGACCTTGTACACATTCTGTGTGGCAAGGTGTGTTTTGAGAATGTTGTCCTTCTGGGCTATATAAATATTTTGAAGGCAGATATGAGTGTCCTCACTCATAAGCTTTTAAAACTTCCCTTTACCAACAAGTACATTTTTGGCAGGAAGTAGGGTTCAGAGTTTCAGACAGAGATGATACGATGAATTACCTCTAGTAATTTCAGTAGAGTAAATTGTAGCTCTGTTAATTTGTACTCCCAGTTCATTTAATGTTTTAAAAAATCTCACTTGAATAAAGGAAAATACTGCTGAAGATTGTTATAGATTCTGTCATGGTGTCCCTATGATATTTTTTAAAGTCACTTAAGCAGTCAGTTACAATATGAGTTGTCTGTATCTTGATGTTTTCCGCAGATGATGTTGGCTCATAGTTGTCTATTTATAGGGGTATTGAGTCTTCAGCCAGATATTGAACATGAATGTTATGTTGCTAACAGTTCCTTCAACTCCTGAAAATGTTGTTATTATTTTCCTGACTTCTCTGGTGCCACACTTTTGACCTTCTATTTATTGGATATATTATAATGATTCTGCTACCATGAGGTAACAGCTGCTGCTATTCTCTAGATATTGTCAAGTAGAATATTTTTCCACATGAGAGTGTGGGGAATATTTTTCCGTGACAAGATTACATTTTTATTTTTTCTCCTCTTATACAAGGGCTTTTGTGAGATAGAATGACAAAATTAGCCTCCTAAGAGCTGGTATGTTTGTTGGGTTTTTTTTTAATATCCGATTAATGTTTGTGAGATGGATGCTTGGCAAATGCTGAAGCTAAAATACATTAAAACAGAGACAGTTATAATATTACTATAAAATGTAGTAAAGTGCAATTATTGTTTTTTTAAACATACATGCAAGTGTCACTCTGAAGAAAGCAAATACTATTATCTTTATTTCACATACAAAGAGGCAGTGGAACTTGCCCAAGTTTGTGTATGGGATTTTAAGGAGCCAAATTCACTTCCTTAATTTTGTGTGAAAAAGGTAATTTGATCTTTAGTTTGCTCTGTCACAGAATCAGAGAATTGCTAAGGTGGGAAGGGACTTCGGAAGTTCAGATACTACATCCCTGTACTCAAACAGGGGTCAACACAGGGTGGTTTTCCTACCTGGAATTTGGTGCTTCAAAGGATTAGGCTCCACTGCAAACTCTTGTACTATGGTACCCTCTTTGCATTATAGTTAGATACGGCTAGTTTTAATATTTCTTCTGAGTTTGTCATCTTGGAAAACTCAATGAGCACACAGTAGCAATCAATTAAAAGTAAATAGGTATCTCTGACAGTATAAAAGAGTCCCAAAGAGGATGATAGGAGAATGGTACAAGACAATAAATAATTTATAGCTGAGAAAATTAATCAAGAACCCCAATTCCCTCTGTCCCCATACGCAGGTGCTCAATTACAGTACCTCTAAGAAGAGGCAGGAGACCAATAACCAAACATCTGTGACACAAATGAATTTAACTATTAGGGAAGAAAGTCTTGAAACATATAAACACACCGAAGCAACCAAACCAAATTGCAAGACAATATACATTTGCTTTGCGTAATGACTTTCATTATACTATTTCCCAGAACTCACCACATAATTAAATAATATAAATGCTATACAGTATAAGTAAATTACAGCAGCAGTAGAGAGATTTTCTAATGGAGGCAGATTATGCAATCGTAAGATAATTTGCAGAAATTAAAAAAAAATAAAAACAGAGATCATGAAATTTAGATGAAGATGAAATGTTAGTAAGTTACACCTTCACACTGGACCATTAAAATGAGTGGAAGTTATTGCATTATCCTCAATGAAGCAGTATAACTCTGGAGGTTGACATAGAGTTTGACGAAGGCACTGGAAACATTGGTGGAGAAGAGTAAAGGCAAGATAATGACAGTGATTGATTGTTCAGAAGAGGGAACAAGAAGAGAAGTAAATAGATATGTAAGATCCCTAAAGAATTTTGGAAATACTCGCCTATCTCATTACGGGTTTTCTTCATTTTGATGCATGAGTAATATATATTAAATAAATTGATTGAATTAACTGATTCATCCTGATTTAAAGCACAGAAGGGACATAAAAATACAGTTCAAAATGTACAGTTCAAGATGACTTTTGATCCATACGCGTGCAGGAATACTCCTTTCTATTCTATTTGTACTTTTGTTATTTCATAGTGTAGTAGTGCATGAATCTACCTGGAACATTTCTTGTGACATTTGAGACTCCCAGGGCTAATTCAGTGGGTTGCTCCTCTGTTTGCTTCAATGTTAAAACACAATTTGGCTGCTGCTGCTACTGAAGACCTGTTCAGTTTTACTCCTTACAAATGAGATAGATAGGTAAAAGCTTTTTTAACACAGTGATATTTACTCACCTATTTTGATTTTTTTTAATTGACTAAGGAATAAGGTATCTGCAGTTTTATTTATGTATACAGATATGCATATCGATGTAACTAAATTCAAAGCTTATTTCCTAATTTCTTCAGATGATGCCAACTTTGATCCTTGTTCAATATTATTTTGGGTATATTCTTCAAAAACATGTTGCAAGACCCAATGATCAGTTGCTTTTGGTTTGCATTGATGTTTATCTGTCCAAAGTACTTTTTCAACTCTTTCGTATTTTTTTAGCTTAGTAACCATCTAGAGGGGGATGATTCACTTCTCTTGTGAAAGAGTTCTCTTTCATTTGCTTCTAAGGATCCCAGAATGAATCAACCCTCTCACTTATCATCAAAGTTTATAATTCTGTTGTTTTTCTCTTAGGCAAAATGAGATCTTAGTTGTTGTCATCAAAACCTTACCATTGTAATATTGACATAGTCGTTTTCTACACTATTCAGTTTATGAATCTCACTAATAGATGCATCAGAATGAAAAAGGGTTATGGCCTGTAGCTGATGAAGGTAAAAGACCCAATTTCCTATGATACTCAACTAAAAACATAGAGAAAAGGGGTAAACTACCATTAGAATAGATTATTTTTGAGGAATTCAATTCACTATCCATGGCGACATTCAGCAGGCACAGGTCTCCTACATTAACTGATTTCATGTCCACAGACAGATTTTAGATTACTATTGTTTTTTTAAAAGTACTTTCACAAGTTTTGTTATTATTCTGTACAAGTACTTTAAAATGCATTTTATTTATAATAGGAGCATCAGAATGTAACTAAAAAATCTCCCCATATCCTTTACTTTTACAGCAAAATTTATTTTTACCTGTTTTAGTAACGCCAGTAAAGTTATTTTTTTCTGAATACATACCACTCATCCTTCAGAATGTGGATCTACTTATACTGCATTTATTTCATTAGAATAAAATTTTAAATGTCTTCATCCTTCCTGTTATTTAATGCAAATTTACTTCGTGTTGAAGAATATGCAGTTTCACAATTAACCCAGTTTTATCCAGTTAACAGTAGACTAATTTTGCTGATTTCACTTAAAATAAAAAGCATCTTTTCATTTTATTTGGAAATTTCAAACAAGGTTGTTATGCCACTCACGTGAAAGTAAGGACCTATTGTTGCTTATATGCAATTAGGGATTATAAATTGTTGTTTCAGTATAGATTTCTTTTTTTTGTGTATTAGAACCTTTCAAAAATAGTCCTCAAAGTTCAGTTTCAAGGGATACCAGGCATCTAAAAGAAGACTCTGCGAGTCTCAAAAAACACATATATTGTGGTTTAAAAGTACATCCAGACTGTTCTCCAAACTTGCGTAGTTTCATTTTTGAATGATTTCTGGAACACAGTAGAAGCACTCTTGCCATTTCGTTCCTATTCTTGCAGCCCTGAATTCATCAATTTCAAGTCTAATTTATATGTAACTTCCCAAATGTCCTTGGGTTGATGACATATGGCAAATACGAAGTAGATAAGTTGGTTTAGGTTGTTTTGCGGAACTGAATGCCACATGCTGCAAGTCACTTTGTATACCTATGGAACTGATCAATAAGACCCTTTTTAAGTCATGTGGAATGTAATGGTTTTAAACTTTATGGAGTGCTTGTCAAGGAACATGTACTATTCTTGTGGACCTGCTTTCCACTGAGTAGTGCAAACGTACACTACTGTAAGTAGAGGAAACATTTACTTAGTATCTGACTATACATAAAATGCTAAAAATTCAATGTTCATGTGCAGCCTGAAATATCCTTAGTGCCCTTGTTTCTTGTTTTTCTTTATATCCAGAACTGCTCAGACTAAGAGCATCCACCTATGTCCTACTGGGGTCTAGAAACAGAAGCTCAAATAAGATAAATTAAACCTTTAATAATATGCTGTTAGACCTGCTTTCTTTTAAAAGTCTGACTAGAGTAAATTTTTTTCTTTCCCTCCTCACTATTCTCTCCTCTGGTAGGTATGTAGGGCAATCAGAGGAGAAACAGATGTTAGTCCTTCTGATTTTCTAGCACAAAGGAGATGAAACCCAGCACAATGAAGTGCCAGGAGTGCCATCTAAAAACTCAGTTTACATCATATGCAGCAAAGAGGAGTCAAGTGGAGTTATGCAGAGGTACGGATCCATGTTCAACTTGATGCTGTAACACTGTATTGCTGTATGATTGTAACACTGCAGACCAACAGGAAATGTGCAGGATCAAGAAAAATGTTCTGAAGAAGAGTTACTCCGTAGTCTATTTGTTAAAGCAGTCCCTTACCAAGAGCTCATTGTAAGTTTTAGTCTGCTGGCTTTATTGAATCATCCTTGGGCAAACCCAACAAACAATTCTGCATGAAGAAAAATGATCTCTTTAGCGTTCAGGAGGGCTTAACCCCACGTTTTTCTCATGGCAACCACTGCTCCTCATTCCAAAATATAAATGAACCTTAAGCTCTATCTAGGATATCTCATTCTTTTAAAGACCAATAATTGCAATACAGGTTGAGGAGAGAATTTCAGACCTGAAGCCAAGCTGAGGAAGGATTTCTAGGTTTTTATGGGTCTCAAGTTCCAGGCACAGTTTCAGGAAAATTTCGAAATCAGCATTTCCTTATGTCTTGTTTTTGGCTTTCTGTTCTTAATATGTTGTTTTTTTTTTCATTACCATTCTGAGATGCTCTTCATGCCTTGTACACAAATCATGTGCACTTAGCTCTGAGATTTGAATTTCATTCTGGGAACCAGGCCTAAAAAATAAATGCTACAGTATATCTAAGTTCAATAGTGACTTAAGTCTTTTATTGCATCTAAGTCCTCCATGTTATGGCTTAGGACACAGAGGAAGCACTATGGAAAAGATTAGCCACACAATACTTTGTGGAGATAGATAGTTCCCTCCTGATTCTCAAGTGTGATTCATAGTTTATAGTTTGTGTATTTAAAGTTTTAAAATTACTGTTTGATTCATCTGCTTGATAGAATATATGTTTCTGATCTGATTAAGAGAAAGGTTCTATTCTGAGAGCTTTTTTTCCAACTCTTCAACAATTCTCATCAACTAATGAATTTCATTGCTTGATTTAAATTGTATGATTCAACAATACTTATCCATATCTTTGATTTGCCAATCAAAATTCTGGAATTAGTATCAGCTCTAGTTTTTCCACTTTGTGTCCCATATTATCAAGTTAGTTCTTACATCATCATGAAACAGTACAGATTTCCTTGCTTTGGTGTATTCTCTTCTGTATTTTTTCCTGTATTTTTTGCCAGTCTAGACTCAGTAGATTAAATCATGTCAGAGTTTCTCTTGTGCTTGTTTTAAGTGTTTGGACAAAGAGATTATAAAATTTTTGGGATAGGACCGCAGGCAGCCAAGGCCATGGAGTCCAACTGCTTCATTCTTTCTTTAAAGAGAACATACTAAAACATACCAAAATCAATCTTTCTATCCTTAAAACTGTGCTTTGCCAGAAATAAAATAAACAAACAAACAAAACCCAAATATACTCCAACTAGGAAAAAAGGTCTTGCTTTTCAGGCAGCAACTCTTAAACTGATCAATTTCTGTGCAGTCCGTATCCCCCTTGTTCATCCCTGTTATGAGAAAGTTCCTTGTTTTTCTTATAAACCTCTTGGCTCCATTTATATTTTTAATCCCCCATTTTATGTATTTTTCTGTGCTTGCTTCATCATGTATTTTAGATATTTCTCCCAGCAGAGCTTGCTCAGTCACTCTTGAGAAAAAAACAAGTCTTCTGGGACAGATGACAATCTCGTCTAGAGTAGAACAGGCATTAAAAGGCACAAAGGAAATCTTCCTCCCTTGGCTCCAGCTACTTCAATTTTTAACAAACATCATAATACCCACACAGTAAGTTCTAACAAATAAATAACATAAATATTCCTTTCGTAACAGCAGCTTACATACTTATCTCTAAATCTAGGGAATTTACTTTAATTCTGGTCATCTGTAGAGAATAAATGAACTTAGAGCTTGAATTTGTCGTATGACACACATAATAATTTTCTTTGCCAGAAAATAATACTTTTTTCATTTATGAAAGAGGACTGGGAAGGATACGCATACTTTTCCTAAGATTCTGAAAAGAAGGTAATTCTGAAAAACAAAGAAATACTGAAAAAGCACTTTATATAGGCGGAAAAAATTCTACTCTCAAAAGTTTGGTTTTTTTTCACTGTGTTAGTCATATCCATCTCCATTAAAGCAATAGCAAATATATGTTGTAGCTATTCTCTATGTAAGCAACAATCCAGTGCTCTCTAAAATGGTATTTCTTTATAAACTACATCATCTTAAGAACTCTGTCCCTTCACAGCAATAAAAGCATTTGAAAGTTGCAGCCATGTTGTTCAAACCATTGTGTGTGTTTTTTTTTTTAAGTTGTTACAGAAGATATTTTTGGCTTTTTGCTTCTACTTATATTTACAAGCATGTCTTATGCCAGACAAGTCTAACACTGAGAGAATATTCTGGAGATGGTTTGGCCACATAAACCTACCCATGGCACTATGTTTGAGGTTCAACAAGGCCAAGTGCCAGGTCCTGCACTTGGGACAAAACAACTCCATGCAGCGTTACAGGCTTGGGGAAGAATGGCTGGAGAGTTGCCTGGCGGAGAAGGACCTGGAAGTGTTGGTTGACAACTGGCTGAACATGAGCAAGGAGTGTGCCCAGATGGCCAAGAAGGCCGATGACATCTCGACCTGTATCAAAACCAACGTGGCCAGAAGGACAAGGGCAGTGATTGTACCCTTGTACTCGACACTGGTGAAGCCACATCTTGAGTACTGGGTTCATTTCTGGGCCCCTCACTACAAGAAGGACATTGCGGTGTTGGGATGTGTTCAGAGAAGGGCAGGGAAGCTGGTGAAGGGTCTGGAGAGCAAGTCCTATGAGGATCGGATTAAGGAACTGGTCTTGTTTAGCCTAGAGAAAAGGAGGCTGAGGGGAGACCTCATCACTGTCTACAGCTACCTGAAAGGAAGTTGTAGCGAGGTGAGTGTTGGCTCTTCTCGTAAGTGACAGGCAATTGGACAAGAGGTAACAGCCACAAGTTGCAGCATGGGAGGTTCAAACTAGACAATAGGAAAAACTTCTTCACTGGAACAGCTGCCCAGGGAGGTGGTTGAGCCGCCATCCCTGAAGGTGTTTAAAAGGCAGGTAGATGAGTTTCTAAGGGATGTGGTTTAATGGTGGCCAGGTACAGTAAGACTCAATGATCTCAAAGGTCTTTTCCAACTAAGCTATTCTATGATTCTATGACTCTATGTTAACCTATTAATCATGACTAGCTATATTGAACAAAATGGTAGTGTATGGACTTGTATTGGAAAAAAATGAGTAATGTATTCTGCTGTGTGATGTTTCTGGTGAAAGCAGGTTGTCTGCTAATCTGAGCATTGCACCAAAATTTCTGATGCATGCTTACTTATATACTCCTCCAGCATCAACAAAAGTAGTTGAATAGCATTTACAGAGTTCTTCCTCTGTTATTGTTTTTCAATGCTTCTTTCTTCTTATCACTAGCTTTAATCTCACCTTGCTGATTCACTCAGTTTCTGCCATAAATACGGTGCGAGGATCAGTGAAGATTTATCCTGCTTTTTTTGTGTCCTCATGACATGATCAAAGCTCTCAAAGTTTATTTTGAGAAGGGAAAGAGCAAAGGAATATTTTACTGAGTTTTGGAAAATATTAGATTCCAAAATGGTGGAGATAAGAATATATTTTTTTTCTTTAAAGTATGGTGGGAAAAATGTCAAAATTTGCTCCTTGTCTCCTACATTTATGCAAATAAATATACAAGAATCTTGACATGAGTTATGAAGTAGGGATTTTCTAATCTGAATACACATCTAGCTTCACAGATGGACTTCAAAATATGGTGGGACTAGCTCAAATCCTCAGAATATAATGTCTGAACTTTGTAAAGGGAACTATGCCAAGATCTGGATTTGAGTTTAGCAGGTGGAGCCCATCTGTATTTTGAAATCACATTATATGAGTGTGCAGGATGCATGTGAGAGTGGAATGCTTGATGAGGGTTGCTGTCACCCTGAAACAAAATACATTTTATAAACCTGTGTACACAAAGTAAAACTTGACAGGTGGCACCCTGGTGGGAGTTTGAACCTGCACAAATTTGCCGTCTCCGACTTCCACAGTTTCCAAAAACAAAGCAACAAACCTAACTGACTTTTCTTGACACAGCTTTAATGCAGGGTATTGTTTTAGAGTGTATTAGCATACACGTGCGTTGGCAAGACAAGCGTCATTTAAAGGCTTTTTTTTTGTTTCTGTTTTTTTTTTTGTGGTTTTTATTTTTTTTGTTTGCTTGGCTTTCCTTTACTCCCTCCTTTCTTTTGTCATTGATGGTGCAGAACCTGCTCCTGCTTGTCATTCTTTTTTAATCTGGTCCAGCAATGAAACAGATGACTAGGGCAAGCTTGGCAGTTGAAGGATCCAGATGCTAAACTCCAGGATTAATTTCTCTAGCAGAGGCATCTGGGAGTATGATTCTCTCCCCTGGCTTTCTTGGCAGCTTTGTTTAACCCCCAGCAATCCAAAAGGCTCATTTTTGTGTAAGGCAGGAGTTCAGTTATCCTGGCAGGTAAAGGACTGCTAGATTGACATTGTCAAATGAAGGAATTTGTATTTAAATATCAGTGCCTTGATTTTTCCTGCGATGGGAGCTCAGTCATTGAAGAATTCTGCATTTGCTGATGATGCTTTTCTTTGGCATCTTCCTCAAAATGTGACAAAAGAAGGAAGCTGACATTAACAAGTGAGAACAACGAAGGGGAGGTAAAAAAATCCAGCAGTGATACAGTGATTTTAAAACCGGGAATTCAATTCTGCTCCATGAAGAGTGAGAATCAAAGTAGCTTCATTCATGTAGAAACCCAAAATCAGTGTAAATGACATGAAAAAACATCAAATCAGCATAATTTGACCCTAACAACTTAACCTATTGACTTTTTGCTTTCTTTTTTTTGACAGTTAAATAATTTCCAACAGTAAATTTTTCCCCTTGTAGCATGTCATTAAAAGTAACCCTTAAATATTAAAATTAATTCAACTTTTAGATTTGCTATACCATAGTTGTATTGACTATAAGTCATCAGAAGCCCTAAAACTGTATAATCACTATGAATTTCCAGTGATAGTATGAGAGTAATGCACTGGATTTTTAAAAACAACTTATTTTTATTTTTATCAAGAAATACAGGTTTAAGGTGCGCTACACAGAAGATGACATGTACTTTCACCAAAATACAATTAGTGATAGATATTTAACAGATACTAATTATATGTATGCGGTGTAAGTAGTGCACCTGCTTGTGTGAGATTTTGGCTGCAGTCAAGCTCCAATATGATGCCAAAATCTATGACCTATGGTCCATTGGTTAGAGCACAGGTCTTTGAACTGTTAGTGAACAATCAATTACGTCCTCTTGATTACAGAATTCTGGAGTAAGGCTTTGGTCAAGGCCTTGTCAAGAAATGATGGATCAGCAGAGGAATTAAAGTCTGGTCTAAAGGAATATATTGAGCTGCCTCAGAGGATGATCGGACCTTTACTCTGATTAAGAAAAGTCAGCAGTTTTATATAGGTGAAAACAACATGAATAGTCTCTAAAAGTGTGTTCATGTCACCCTGTAAAATTAGAGTTTTCTTCCCTGGGGTAGGATCTTTTATAGCAAGTATGCTGCAAAGTGGTAGTAAGTCACCTGACAGCATTTCTTATGGAATCCCCAAGCACTGTCATTACTGGTGAGACCCTGACACCACTGAAATCAAAGATAAAATTCCACCTGATTCTCTTGGGGCCATGATTACAGGGTTTTACCTTACAAACAGATATTACTTGATTTATTGTAGATAAGAATTTTTGCAGATTGGCTTGAAAGGGAAAAAGAAACTCCAGTGATTCTCATTGAAAGGTGTTTAACAGTTAATAGTTTAGTTTTACATAATCTGTAGTTTTAGTAAACCATAAGCAGTCTCAGGTATAGAAAAGAGAGACAACCAGTTACAAAATTTTGGTGAAAGAAAAGCTCATGATTTTTAATTTTTAGGATTCCTTTTTTGTCCTTATTTCGAAACTGCTATATCTTTCATCGATTTTTTTATTTAGAGTATTCTGACAATAGTGTCAAGTAACTTGCAGAGAATATAAAGTCTCAGAAAGAATACTCCTCTTAAGGAGATCACTTCCACTGAACAAGAAAAAACCTTGTCACTTTTCAAGTACTGCGTTTGGAGTTTGTAACAGGTGTCATGAAGTCACTGTGAATGGCTCATCATGTCAGGGTGCTGAATTATTCCAGATATATGAATCACAGAAATAATTATTTAGCAGTGAGGTTCATTAAAAAAAAGGGTGGTGATATCACGGTAGAATTATTTAATTTAGTCATATTTTTAAAACAAGAATTTGAAGGTATGCTTATTTATCATGTCATTAAGACATATAATCTCATTGTTTAATTTAGAATTAGAGATAGCATGTTTTATGTTGAAATCGTTCTTTTTATTCGTTTATATAGATACTGATGATATCACTGTTTGGCAAATTGCTTTTGTGAGAGACTCTCCAGAACAATATCATTTTCAGTAAAACTTTGCTACCAAAAATTATGGTATATGATCAATTCATGGAAGCCTGTAATAGCTATAGGAACTCCTCTTGAGAGACATAAATTACTTGTTTTATCCAAATATATAAACAAATTAGTTTGAATAAAATTGTTCAGTACAATAGAAAACAAACAAGCCATATTTTCATTGAAAAACTGTAAATTTTATACCAAACTAACTGACATTTATCTTATTGTATTCATGTCTATTCCCAAAATATTCAAGAACCTCATTATGATTTTTAATTAGATGCTCGCAACTGTTATGGACAACTGTGCCATAGTTGTTGGCTCATCTGACAAAGGAATTATACTAGATTATATTTACTGATGAATTGGAAGTTATAGTGCATAAACATCAAGTAGGTCTGATTTTTCTGAAGGAAAATCCAACACAACATGTCAGTGGTTGTTCTATTGCTTCTTCAAGGACTTTTAATGTTCTGTACAGTCCTTTGTTTTCAAAGTTTTATCAAAATATGAAGTTGTTTCTGGCCAATAAAATTACAGAAACAATTGCTTCTTTGGCATCTAGCATCTAGAGGCAATAATCTAAGAGATTAAATTTGGGAGTTTTTTCACTTTTTTTCAGGCTTTTTCAGAGCCCTTGAGTGTATGTTTTGACCGAAAGCTCTTTACTGATTTGCACCTGGGACGGATTGTCAGTGAAAAATATTAACACATGAATTATTTCTGACCAAATAATTACACTGCAGCTCTCTCTGTTTCATGGGGTTTATTTAGACTTTGGTAGACTATGTCTCCCTTTTGGTCAGTCAAGTACTGTTAAACCCTGGTTTCAGTTACATATGCTATAAAAATTAATTTCTTCTTTAATTCTCATGAAATGTGCGATTAGCTGTGGAATGTGAAAGTAGAAATATGTAAGATATTTATGGCATGTGTTTTTGTAGGAAAAACATATATGGCTAACGAATTTGACAGTAGGCAATGTAGTTTCTTTGCCTGCCAAGCTTTGACACCATCTCTCTGCACAAGACTTTTAACTGAAGATTGAGTTGGTAACTTTGTAGCAGAGATTGTGTCTTTATGTTATTTTTATTTTCCAGAAATATAAGATAAAGCTTTGAGGGTAATCCAGTTATTATTTATAAGGATATTACTACGCTTCATACTCTACAGAAACATTAATCTATGGGAAACAGTGCACAAGATATAGTCAGAAGAAAAAATATCATCAATCTCAGACCCATCTAAGTTTAACAATTGCCAAAGTATTCTTTTTATTTTTATGCATGCATTTGTGTCATTTTTCTCTCTATATATGACATTAGTAGGATAAATGTGTTCCAGTAGTTCCATTTTTGAGGCGTGAACATCTTTCTGAGTAATCTGGAATGGTATTCTTATTTCTAACAAAATATGTACATTATTCTATAAAGGGTATTTCATTTAATAAAAGACATAATTTTATTAAGCTTCACAATAAACTAATAGATCTTAGGAGCATGTGATATAGAAATCCAAAAGTAAACCTTTCAACTCACAGAGGTGGCTTTGTTGTAACAACAGCTTTCATATATATATATCTGTTAAAAAAATAGTTAGGTGCTTGCTCTACCTCCTCTGCATTTTGTTGTTTAAAAGCAAAACAGTCATAACCTCTTCTGGCCTTCATTTTGTTATTATACACACTGGAAGTTTCTCTCAGGAGATGCTCTCTGTACCTCTGATGGCCCTACTAATCCTTCTTTGTATCTGTTTTAATATGAATGAATATTTACTTTAACAAGAGCGGTAAGAATTGTGCACAACAACACATATAGGTCTTTACTATTGTACTGTACAATGACATTAATTATATCATATCTTCTCTTTCCTGGAAATATTTGGTCTGCTGCATTCTATGATTACCTTGACTGTTTCACAGCCGTTTTACCTCCATGGCCTGTAGTTATCCTATGGTCAACCGAATGCAGATCTTTCCCTTTTATCCCTTCAAACTGAAGAAAAACTAGTTGACAGCAAAAAGTATTGTTAGTAATCCCAAATTACAGAAACTTCATTAGGATGATTTAGACATCAAGCTCTTTATTGAGGTCTGTATCAGTCATTTCTCCTTAATTTCATTAATCTGCTACTCATTTAAAATAATTTATGAAGAACATCTAGGCAGTCTATTAACCTGGCTATCACAATTTCTATGAGATTAAGGAGTGTTTTTAAATCTTATTATCTGTTCACTTTTAAGTCTTAACTCCTTTCCTTCAAATTATTTCTAAATTGTAATGGTAAGAGCCCAACTGCTTCTTCTTAGAACCACTGCAGTGGTGCTACATGAATTGAAAACAGCAGCTACACTCAGCCAAAAGACTTTAGAATTACCTAAGATTATATAATGTTTCTAGTAGGGGTTGTCATCTCCCTCAGCCTGAGTGTATTGAATGTCTAGTGAGATTTTTTTTTTACATCATACTTACAACCACGTACAGTTGTAGACCTTGATTTCTATAAGCTAGCTTGCTTCTTCCAGTGTGTTTTTTACCCTCAGCTTTACTGAAAATTGAGGCAAAATATTAATTCAGGTTTTGGGACTATATCTAGATTATTTTTAATCTCTTTCCTTGATCTATTCTTAATTATGTGGATAAGGAACTCTTCAGTGTTTGTTTTAATGTCCTTTGCAAGATGCAATTTATCTTGTCTTTTACAGTTCTCACTTCTTCGCTAAACATACTGACCAGTAACACATAACTCTCACTACTTAAACCATTTTTCCTTTTCTTGCAGCCTGACTTCTTCATGCACTTTTAAAGACACTTCATCATCCACTTACACCTGAAGCTATTTTCTCCAAGTTTCCTCTGTTTTGCTGATAATGAAAATTGGAGAAAATTCCTGTACTTTTGACTTAGATTCTAAGCCTCTGCCACATTCAATTCAACTCCTGTAAGTTTTTTGTTGTGGGTTTAAAAAATTATAGAGATACTTTTACTTTTTTCCCCTTTGTTTCAGCTAAGTCACTCACAACCACTTGATCCAATGTTACACCATTTACAACCACTTTTAAAAAGTTTTTAATAGTACTGCCTTATGTGAGGATCTACTATCATAGAATTCCTATTAGGAAATATATTTCATACAAATTCACAATCTATCAGAAATGAATAATCAGCCTTTGCGTATACAAGGATAATGACAGCCTTGACCAGCTGCATTTCTGCTCCTGATCCAAGACTGGTCCTCTTCTGTTTCCTGTTTGAAGGAATGACCTGAGGGGGAAAAAAACAACCAAACAAAACCAATCACCAAGCGAATAATCAAGAAAACCTCAAACCAAACCTAACCATTCTCCTCCCAAGCCCTCCCTCCCCCCAAAAAAGCCCCACCCCATCCCTCAAAACCACAAGCAGCGCCCCCCCCCCCCCCAAAAAAAAAAAAAGCAAACAACAAAACAGATTCCAGGAAAAAATCACTGGGAGGAAATACGGTAATTGAACATGTGTTTTATTATGGCTCAGATTAATATTTAGAAGAAAACAGTATCATTATATAAACAAAGAAAATATCCATGAAAGAGGAGGCTAAAACACTTGGTATCTGTCTAGGAATGGATCATAGCCTATCTCAAAGCCAACAGAAGAGTTGGGTCATTCTGAGTGTTTCTCTGACCCAGTGATAATTATTTCACAAAAAAAGTGGAATAGCTTTAACACGAGTGAGAGACACTCTCACAGAAAAACTCAAAATATATGCAGGAGATGGATTTACAGGATGGATTTCACCTTTCATGTGTTGAGAAAGCTCAAAAAATTAACCTGTTGTTAAAGACAGAGTTATTACTTCCTCCTCCACCGGCTGAATTTTCCTAGATAAGATGGGCCTGGAAAGGTAACAACAGGAGACAGAGTCAGGCTGTCAGACACCCTGCTTAGACATACAATTTCTATTGATGAAATCTGTGAAAGCTGCTCTCAGAAAGAGGTGGGAAGAATGGCCCATGATTACTAAAGCTGGTAGTATAACGATCATCAAAGTAAAACTTTGTGGAACACAGATTTTTAGATTGGAATATGAAGTCAGAAATACATTTGTTGTTTGTGTTTCACTTCTTAATTAAACTTCTACTATCATGGCAGATTCTTATTATTAAATATATAATCTATTGCATTGCTGAGAATAGTATTATTTGCGTGGTTTGAAAATGTTGACGTTCTTCTCAAGATGGGAAGACGGTGGGCTATTTTGCTGGAATTTGTATGGGATGTCTTGGTCTCTAGCTTACTCACACATAAAATCCTTTAGTACTTAATCTAATATGTAAATAGCAAGTCAAGCAAAAAATCTCTTGCCAGACTCCTATTATTTGGTACCAGATGCATGTGAGATTCTTGTTCCCATCTGCCTGTTTCATCATAGATATGAAAACATCATATTAATTGGAACTATCATGTTAATTACCTTTGATTGTTTAGGACATGAGTTACTGAATGTATCTCTCAGTGCAGGTGGCACAGTTTCCAATATGATGAACCACAGCAATCATGGAAAACTAGAAAATTTGTTTATAATTTACACTGAAAAAGTGAAAATTAGTTTTTAGAGAAAATACATAGGTCTTTCATTCATTAATGAAATTACAGTCACTTTTGTTGTAGTAATTTCTCTTTCATAAAAATTTGTTGCTGAAGGAAGAAAAATGACTCAACTGTAATTGATTTCTACTATATTTAATTATTTTATGCTACACCTGTCATCTTATCTGGATGTCTCTCAGATTTAAGACTACAGAAATAACTGTAGTTGAGGGTAATATTTGTGATGTGCTATGGATTGCATCAAAATGTTTTGAACTAATTTAGACTATGACATTCTATGGCAGATTAATTAAAATAATTCACAATTACTTCAGCCTTGGACGGAGAAGGGGTAACAAGTCTCAGATGTGAAATACTCTCATCAGATTACTATTGTATCCATCACATTTGTTCTGCAGTGATTTAATGTCAATATTTTGGTCACAAAAAAAATGGCAGATGAAGATCCTGTGATAAAAAAGCCAAGTGTTTTCATAGTATCACAGAATGGTTTGGGTTGGAAGGGACCTTAAAGATCGTCTAGTTCCAGCTCTGTCATAGGCAGGGACGCCTTCCACTAGATCAGGTTGCTCAGTCCCAGGCAACCTGGCCTTGAACGCTTTCAGGGACAAGGTATCCATCACTACTCTGGAAAACCTGTTCAAGTTCTTCATCACCGTTCAGGTGAAGAAGAATTCCTTCCTTGTATCTAATACAAAACTACTTTCTCTCATTTTAAAGCCACTACGCTTTGTTCTGTCAGTACATGCTCTTGTAAAAAGTCCCTCTCCACCTTTCTTGTAGGCCCTCTTCGGATACTGAATGGTTATTATAAGATCTTGCCGTAACTTTCTCCTGACTGAACAACTCCAACTCTCTCAGCCCATCTTCATAACAGAGATCGTCCAGGTCTTTGATCATTTTATAACCCTCCTCTGGACCCACTCCAACAGGTCGATGGGCTTCTTCTGTTGAGGGATCGAGAGCTGGATGTGTACTCCATGTAAAGTCTCACAAGAGCAGAGTGGAGGGGAAGAATCATACTTTCTGGGTGCATCCAGATGTGAAGCGTCAATGGAAAATACTTCCCTATTTCAAACACTCTAACAAATACTCTGCATGATTCACCTCTGTGACCTGTCTGAGCTTCTCTTCAGTGGAGAAGTCAAAAACTGGAGTGTGACTCTCTGTCTTGGTCCCACACTCTTACGCATGCTGCTTCAGCCCACCTTCAGGACCAATCATAAAATGCTCAAGGTGATGACAGAGGTATTTCTCTGGGTATTTAAAATTAAAAATATACAGAAGGCAAGAAGTCATTCAGCTGCCTTACTGCATTTTATTCTGTCCTTCATGAAACACCCAAATTAAAGAGTTTTTCCGACTTACCAACAGTTAGAAATCTTTTTAAACTTAGCTTGTCAAGAATTTTGGGTTTTTCAGGAAGGGACATTCAGCTGTGAACAATGAAGAATTAAAAATTCAGCTAAGAAAGCTGATTTCAACTGTTTTAGTATTAGGAAAGGAAGTAAGTTTTTTTCTATACTTAATGGTGTCATATGACTCAAATGGGACTTCAATCAATCCTTGTGCTCTTTTTCTGCTTTTCCAATGAAACTGAACTAAGCCTGGGATGTGTTGTTACTGTGTTTACCTTCAATGGCTCCTGCTGTTCTTCCAGGCATCTGTGATTACACGTCTTCAGCCATTCGTTCTTTGTTTACTCTGTCACGTTGCCAGAATTAAAATGTTTGTTCAGACCTTTGAGTGTGTTAATGTCTTTCAGTTCTAAAAAAGGATACCGATACATCAGAATTTAGATATAGTACTTTACATGCACAGTCTTTCATTCATGTGAATATTTGGGAAAGCTTCTTTAATTGGAAAAAAAGAATAAAAAAATAATATTGTTTTACAAACATAAACATGTTGTCTGAGCATGCCAAGCTTGTGAACCTAGGGTATGTCTTGTTGAACCCAGCAGACACTGTGGGATATGTCTTCGCTGTGTGGCAGCTTATGCATTTTCCATGACACGGCAAGCCCAAGAGCTGAATTTGGTATTGAAGCTACAGCAAACCTCATAGCTCCTTGTAAAAGTATTTTCTCTACTTTACATTCAGATTCTAATTATTTTGGTAAGACTAATTCATGTTTTACATATCCATAGTACTGTTAAAATGTGAATCATTCAAAGCAATACGAAAGACACTCTAACAAGTCTGAAAAAGAGGCAGGAAGGAAGAAGTTGTAGTAAAAATATAATTGAAGAACACTATGCTATAAATTGTAGTACAGTTCAACTGTTCCCAGATATTTGCTAAATATATGTGAGTATGCATTTATGTTTTGAGAAAAAGAAGCTAATAAGGCTTTTGTATTTCAGCACAGAGTACTCCAAAGTCCTTCAAAAGCTTTATAACCTTTTCTAGTTTTTCAATGGCATTTTACTTTGCTTTGCCATTTTAAAATTATGACGAAATAGGGAAAACCCCCCAGTTTTGTGCTGTGACAGTACTGAAAGTCTGTAGTCAAAATCACAGATGCAGAACAAATATACAACCAGACATACTAAGTGTCATAAAAACGAGATCTCATTTGGTACACTGCACTCTAAGTGAATATAGCAGATCTAGGAACTCATAGTGGTCACACTAACTAATTATGTGTTCATGGCACTAACATGTTGTAGTGTGTCTAAGTGGAAAAAAATGTTTTGCATGTTATGGGATCTTGTCATTAGGAAGGAAAGTTCCTGATAGAGACAGGCAGTTATTTCTTTTCAACAAAATTTATTTTCTTATACTCTTTTGATAAGCACAGTAAGGCTTCAAAACCACATAATTTCTTCTGCTGGTTACTTCCAGATCTTTACCTGCTCAGTGCTGTCCCCCCAAACTAAACTCTTACTGAAGAATTGCTGAGAGACATACTTGGAGGAAGAACCGGTAATAGAAGTATATCATGATGAGGATTTCTTGTTTTGGCTTCTGTTAGCTGTGGTGTTTTACAAGAACTATAGTTCTGCCATTTAACTCCAGAATGGACTTACCTGCTCCTTACCTCTATCCCGAGTCATACATAGCTGTTTGTTCAAGTTGTGAAATTAGCTAAGCTGTGTTGGCGTCTGATGACGTGTGGTGTGGTTTGGGGCCAGTCCTGATGATCTGGCCAAGGAGATTGAGTGTATCCTCAGTAAGTTTATAGTTGACACTAAATTAGTTGGGAATGTTAATATGCTCAAGGACAGGAAGGCTCTGCAGCGGGATCTGGACTGGCTGGAACTATGGCATGAGGTCAATTGAGGTTTAACAGGGACAAATTTTGGGCCCAGCGCCTCTGTCCCAACAACCCCATGAAATGTTGCAGGCCTGGGGAAGACTGGCTGGATAGCTACCTAGAGGAAAAGGATCTGGAGATTCTCATAGACAGCTGTGCGCTCAGGTGGCCAAGAAGGCCAGAAGCATCATGGCTTATATCAGAAACAGGGTGGCCAGCAGAAGTAGGGAAGTGATTGTGTTCCTATACTTGGCTCTGGTGAGGCTATAGCTCAAATACTGTGCTCCATTTTGGGTCCCTCAGTACAAGAAGGATATTGAGGTGCTGGAGAGTGTACAAAGGAAGGAAACAAAGCTGGTGAAGGGGCTGGAAAACAAGTCCTATGAGGAGCGGCTGAAGGAACTTGTGTTGTTTAGCCTAGAGAATAGTAGGCTGGAGGGAGACCTTATCGCTCTCTGCAGCTACCAGAAAGCTGGTTGTAGTGAGGTGAGTGCTGGTCTGTTCTCCCAGGTAAGAAGTGATACGTTAAAAGGAAATGGCCTAAAGTTAAAAGGAAATGGCCTGCACAAGAAGAGGTTTAGATTGGATATTAGGAAAAATTTCTTTGCTTAAAAAGTAGTGAAACAGAACAGGCTGCCCAGGTAAGTGCTTGCATCTCCTTTGAGTTGCTAAAAAAATGAGTAGACATGGCACTTAGGGACATAGTTTAGTAGGCACAGTGGTGTTGGGTTGATGGTTGGGCTTGATGATCTTAGAGGTCATTTCCAACCTTTACAACTCTATGATTCTATGATTAGGTGAATATACTAGCGAAGATATATATTGCTTACTGTAGGTGTGGAAAAATTTAAACCTTCAGTTCCTAAATTTTTTTAAGCTTCAAAATGACCTTTTCCTTTTTAATCACATTATGTGTATTTTACGCACTGTGATATTTTTGTCCCAGAGTGTGAATGGATTGCTCTTTTAGACCCTGATTCAGCAAAGCTCTGATGTATTTCCTGCTTTAAAAATCAGCAAAGCAATAATGTTTTTTTTACTTTAAAAAAAGATTAAAGTTCTTAAACTAATCCTTGGAAATTCTGCCCCAGTTTATTGAAAAATTTATTTAAAAATTCAAAGAGAGTCTGTATCAGACTGTATCATATCTTAAACACATTTAGTGAAAAAATATAGAGTTTTTGTTCTCACACCATTCTTTTTGTTTCATATAGGAAGATACATAAGTGTATAATGGCATATTTATTTGTATTACACGCTTTTATTTTTGAAAAATGATAAGACCTTTATGTCACAATCTGTTCTCCTGTAAGTTCAATACACAAAAACACACAAGTGATTGAATAATTATCCTGTTAATTATATTATTTCTCTGAAGAACAAAATGAAGATACTGGAAATAAAAATCTCAAAAAGAAATTTAATTGTCTCATGCTTTTATAGATATTGTAGCTTTTGAGAAATATGTTTTCCCGAGATGTTAATCAGTGGAGAATTTTTTTTCTGTGATACTGGTGTCCTGTAGAATAGATGCCACCCTTGATCATAGTGCTCCCTATTGAAAAGTATAACATAACAGTATTTCATAAAACAAATTATAGGCTAATTTGTTGTATTATAAGTTTTAGTTGTGGCAAAAAAAAAGGAGTTACCAAATCAGCTGTGATTCCCTGCAGAAAAGATTCCACTTCAAGGCAACATTTAATTGATGTGCAGCTCGTATTACAAGTTCAAGAAATGCATGTGGACAGAAGTAAGCTTGAGAGGATTGTCCGTTGCTGTTCCCAACTTGGTCTTTCCATCAAAGAGCTACTGCAGGCATTATTTGGATTTGAATAGATAAACTCCATTTGGATGCTCATTCTTGCAACCTAGATAAAGCAGCGTCATGGTCAGGCACTAGAACAACATCACAAGTGTTCCAGCAGTACAAAAGGGATCAAGAGGTTTCATAATGAAACAGTTTGATGCTGCCAGGGTATCACCTATGTCACAGATATACAGATAGATAAAATGGACCATGTGGCAGTGTCCTTTCAGCTAAAACTCCACACACTTCAGTAGAACCGGTTCATATTTGACACTACTGTAAACAAGAATCTTCCTGTTCTGTTTAACAAATGAACGTACAAAAAGATTCAAATCTCCTTTTATTTTGGATTATATGCTCCTGGTGTAACAGCAAAGTGAACAGAGTTGAGCCTTCTAAAGACAAAATAAACACTGAAACAATACTGTCACAATCCTTTCCTTTGCAAAGTCACAAATGAGACATTTGGGACAGGAAATTGTTTTGAGGGAACATTAAATCAGCCATGAACAAATTGCTACAGAAAATGACATCCTCTTCTGAACATCCATTAGTTTCTGATAATCAGGAATTCTCGGATGCTTGAACATTCCATTAGTATGAAGCAGCGAGTTAATTGTAATAATTATCAACAGTTTTAATTGTTTTGTTACAATGTATTTTGCAGTTTGTTTGACAGTGTGAAATCAATATGCACCTCTAGGAAAAAATATCTAGCATAGTAAAATTAAGCTACATTATGCCTCCAGACCTTAGAATTAAATTTGAGACATAAAACGTATTTCCGTTTGTATACATGGAAGATTTATACTGAATGAGTAGCAATGCATTGGACTCTATTTTTAAAGCGGAAGACGGAGTCTCTTCATAACAATTGTTTCTGTCTTCCAAACTTTTAATTTTCAGACATGAAATCAGAAAAACACTCCTAGCTCTCTTCAACATTATTGAATAGGCTTTTGGACTACAATAACTTTACAGAGATTTTAGAAATGATTTCCAGGTATTCTAGATTGAATATCTTTATTGATGTTGCATTAACAAAAATGCGGTAGGGCATATGAATGTTAATTGTAATAATCATTTCCAGATGGGGATCCCAAAGTATTTAAAGACTATATATAACAAAATGTTGGAACACCCTTGATAAGGTCCTGTTTGCAATTAAGTACACCTGGTGTAAAAAAATCAGAAAATTTTGAAAAATTGTTACCCAAGTTTGTAACAGTCTTCAATAAGATGAGAACTAAATGCCAAACATTTGAATTCCTATTCTACACTTTAACAGTAAAATAGCATAGACTCCTTCATCACAGTTTTTGAGGTAATATCTGTAATTCCTTACTGTCTGGTGTTTTTGTCCTACTGTCTTTTTACTGTTCCTGGATATTGTAGTGGGGAGTCTGATACTGGAGCAGGATTTAGTTCGGTTTTATGTATTTTAAAGGAGATGTTAATAAATTGGATGTGGGACAGAAAAGTGCACAAGAATGATATAAACAGTGTGGAGAGATGTACTCCAGTGAGATATTCTGACAATTTTATCTGTCAAAAGGAAGTTATACAGGCAGTTTGATTACGGTATTTAAATATAACTTTGTGGGAACTCCTCATGTGCTTAAGGGTTTTTTAATCCTGTGGAAATAGAAAAAAAAAGAAAAAAACCAGTAAAAACATCCTAGAATAAGAAAAAATAAAACTGGAACAAACAAATTTTGTGATTAACAGTGATTTTAATTGATAATCAACTGGTCAAAATTCTACCAAAAGAAATGAGAAATTCTACATTTCTTTATTTCTTCCCCATGCCTTTTGAGAGGGTTTGTTTTAGTCAAATGCAAGATATTGACCTCTCTAAAGGCATAAATTGGATGAAGTGCAGTGGTCTAGGTTATAATGGTTTGTGATACACATGAGGTCAGGCAAAACAATCTAATGAATCCTCCTGTTCTAATGCTGTGATCTAATTAAAGGAGATTACACTGTTTCTGTGCAGCCTTCTCATTGACTTCTCTTGACAAGAGACCTAAGTGTCTTTCACTGTCTTGGAAGTATTAAAAACTTCATTATTGTCTGCTCTTTTTGTTTGCTTGTGAGAAAAGATAGACAGTATTTTGAGTCCTGGAGAGATCTGAGAGGGACGGAAGCTGAGCTGGATCCCAGAGGAAGACAGGAAGTCATCCTTCATCCCTATGTGAAGAGAGGTGTTAGGGAAGACAAGAAAACAGGGAGGGGAAAAGGTGAAAACCAGGATTGAGTAAGGAGCAGTGAGACCAATCAGAAAAGATCTGTGATCATTACATTAGAAAATAGGGGAGATTTTGGATCTAATTTCCTATGGTCTAATTTACTGGGGCCAGTGTACACTCCAGCAAACAACTATAACAGGATGTTCTCTGATAACCTGCCCCCACGCTCTTTAAAATTCACCGTCAGAATATGTTTGATCTGTATTTACCTTATCTGAATAAAGAAAAGTTTTTGATGGTTTTGTTTACTTGTTTGTTTTAGTTTTATTTTGGTGTTATTCCATCTGTTTCAGTTTTACATCCGGGAGGCAAGTCTGTTTCTGCTTGTCGTTATATTTCTTGCAGAAATGTAAGGTTGCTCCTGAGCTGGAGGGAACGTTATCTCTCTATGCTCTCCATGGAGCACAGCATCTGAGAATGCATTCAGCACACCTTTACAAAGTCAGCACAATGATTGAGTGCTAACATATCCTTGGCTAAAAGCCTGTTTTGCAGTTCAGCTTTTAGGGACACAATTTCAAGAAACAAACATGCATAGTGAGTACTGTCACTCACTGCTGCTCTGCTCTTGTGATCTATAAATAAAGAGAACTTTAACCTTTTGTAAGCAAAATGATGATTTATTTGTTGGAGCAGCAATATGCCAGACCCTAGCTGATTCAAAAATGACAACTAAGGAGCAAGCAGACTACTCCTCGTGTGAAATCCAATTGTAGTTCCGTCATTATAAGGGAGGCTTGAGAGCTCTGTTGTTTTTTTAGTAGCTGTCATTCCCTCTGTCAAGGACTTCATCTGTATTCAGAACATTTCCCTTTATTTCCTTATAATGACTGGTGATGACTCACATTTTTGTGTTTTAGATTCCAACAACATATGTTTTTATACTTGCTATTTTAAATCCCTCTATTCAGTGTTAAGAGAAAGTTCTAAAGCAAGCAGACTCTGGTCCTACACATGTACTCATCCTTCCAGAGAGTCCTCAATAACTTCAGAAGATTCTTCCTTTTTTAAATACTGTCCCATACTGTTTCATCTATTCTGTCATCTTCAAGATTGTAATCACTATTTTCATTGCTGTACCTAGACATCTAGTGCTCCAGAGAGAAGTGAGCCGCACCTCCATCCTTCCCTGAGTCCAGAAGGGCACATCCTTCTCATCCCTGCTGTCTCCAATGCCAGAAGTCTTCTGGTTATTCTTTAACCCTGACCTCTTTCTTTGCAGTAGATAGAACTGAAGCCAAATCACTGAGCTGACAGTATCTATAATGTATTATTTTCTATTACCAAATTTTAAATCCTTGTAGCAACTTTTTTTTTTGAATTTTAGCAATGTTTTAGTCTTTTTTGGAATTTCTTCTTTTTTTTTTTTTTTTAAACTATTTATACTGATGTTTATTACAAGTGACTTAACACTTTTTTTTTATAAAGGCAAGTGGTACTGTCTAATTTCCTGGTCTCTTTTTTCAGAGAATAGAGTTAGTGCTTACTTTTAATTCTGCTGAGTTTTGTTGAAATTATTTAAGACCCTATTCCCCTATTTTTTTTTTTAGGCTACTGGGAGGACACATTTAATATACTGTCCTTACATTTCTGAAGATAATTTTATTTATTCTGAGGCTATGGCTTTGATTTTATTTAAATGTTTTTCTTTCCTCTGAGAGGGAAACCCCACACTATGATACCACATTGTTTGGAGAAAACAGCAAAAATACTTACACAACGCCACTCAGGAAAAGGAGAGCTATGTAAAAGACACATCGGTGATTGTATTCAGAGGCTGGCTAACTCTCATGTGTACAGGATTCAGACTAAAGTGTATGAAGAGAAAAAAGAAGAGTATGTTTTAGGGGAAAACCAGTCATTTTCACAGAATAATTCTTGTTTTGCTTATTTGCAGAAACAGATTTTTTATATATTTCTTCACAATCTAAATTTTGGCAGGAGAAGGCTGTGCTGGCACCATGCAATGTCAGAACTGCTGCAGCCTTGAAAGGATCTTCAATGTGTTTTATTATATGCTTAACAAGAACAGGCAAGTTTCCTCTCCACTCCCAAGAAAGAGGATACTACTTCAAAACCTTTCTCTACAAATACATGATAGCAAGGCGGAACTTCCCTTGGACTAGACCTTATGAGCTAGCATAACTCACTGACGAGAAAGAACCAGCACCACAGGAGTATAATGCATTTATTTTTGGACTTCTGTGACACAGCTGGAGCTGACAACTCCAGGAATAGTAGTTCTGCCTATGAAAAGTAGAGAGCTGTGTTCACAACCCATCCTCTGAAAGACGTTAATAATAAAAAGTAGAGCAATATGAAAGATATCATTTAAAGGATGCTTTCAGGATGGCCTGTGTACTGGCAGACTGCATGTAGAGTAAAATGTCTGAGACAAATCTCACTAGCAAGGTATAAGGTATACAAAATGTCACATGGGTATTATCCAAGCCAACATTTCTAAGGGTGGCTGAAGTGAGAAAACCCCAAATGCAGATGTGCCTTTTTAACTTCTTTTTGCTCTATTAAGTGCTTCTGTGGTATTTTTAAGTGCATTTTTCTGCAAAGTTTTGTATTTTAATAAAATAGATTATCACATTCTTGTGTATACTCAGAGATGAACAAATTAGGAGGATTCACAGGAGACTGATATCCTTGTACAAACTCTTAATAAGTCATCTGTGAAAGAAAAAGAAACCTTTCTCTGTGAAAGAAAAATATCTTTACACCTTCATAAAAGGGAAAGGTGGTTCTCAGTGTACTTACCTAAGGGATTCTAAATAAAAGGAAGGCAACTCTATCTTAAAGTTAAAAAGATCCCCCCAAACCACTTCTTCTTAATTGGGAAAATTACACGTTTTTTTTGCTATACCTCCACAAAGAAATCAGGCATAATTTCCACCAAATTTACCTTTCTTGCAATTTGCCTTTTTCACCTTTTTCACCCTTTTAATCTTTTTCACCTTTTTCACTTATATGACTAATAAGCATGCTACCAATACTCTATAAAAAAGTAGTTGAAAACTGCCATAATCATTACTCACTTGTGACTAAAACAATACCAAATATGCTAATTCAAAATGCAGGGTAATTCTCGTTAGCATGACTCTAAGTCTGCTCTGTAAAATCTTCTTCAACGTTGTTCCTATAAAGTTAAAAGTCATTTCTACAGGTTGCATTTATTGGAATCAGTTCTGTCATACACAGTTGTTTGGTTGTGACCAATGTGATAAAGCATTAAAATATTGGTAGGATTGCAGTTTTCAAAGGAACTATTGTGGAATAAAAGAAATGTGTGAAGTTAGAAGACTGAGCCTACAGATTTTATCATTTCTGACTAGTAAGAGATGAACATGTAGTTTATTAAAGCGTCCAAATACTCGAACATCATTCACTGCATATGTGAAACTGATATTTTCTCTCCCTCTTCCCTGTTAAGAAGCTGAGATATATTTACTGGTAAATATAAGATGAAAAATTTAATAACTTTTTTTTTGGAGGAACAGAATGATAAAAAATACAGCTTAGAAATGAATTTAGTACTTCTCTAGAATATATATATTTTTTTTAAAAAAAAAGACTCAAATGCCTGAAATCTTTCTTTCATTCAAACAATATCTTTTAATGCTTCAAAATTTGCAAACTGCAAAGGTTTACCATAATATATTTACACTGTAAATGTAGTGTATTCCTAAAGGAACATTAAGTACCTAAAATCGATCTAATTTGTGTTTGAATGCTTCTTTTCTTCTCTCTTGGACACCTGGAAAGGAGACCTGTAGGTAGATAGAGGAAAAGTGGAAGTCTGTGAGAGAAGAAAGATTCCATTACGGTGAACTAATCTCAAGAATTATATTTTTCATATGTACTGACTATATAGGATGCTCTTACTAAAAGCCTTAAGAACAGGCTGTTATTCCTCATGTTTCATGTTTGTAAGGGGCTGCAGCTGTTTCCCCACTGCAACCTGTGCTTTCTGTACTCACATAAAATGATAAATGTAATGTATTTTAAGGTACTTTATAAGTTTCTAATTTCTTCTCTTCTTATAGAGGTTTTTAGCTTATTGTTGTTACTGTGACGTTTGATCACCTTTCATGATTATGAAAAGTAAACCGTGGCATTAGGTATCAATATAGTTTCATCTCCCAGGTCTCAAAGGAAAAAATATGCTAAATATTACTCATTATGTGGCTGTTTTCCAGAAATGCTGAGTTACTGTCCTTAAAACCAAAGTGAAAAAAAGTGGGGTTTGCCTTGAATCTCACATCTGTAGTTTCTGTGATTATTCTTGGTTCTTCTAGAAATTAATTCCAGAGACAGTATTATATTACTGAGCAAGCACAGCAGTTGCCCTTGAAGTAGCTCAGCTTCTACATCCACAGGAAGAAAGTGGGAAAAATTACGATTCTCGAGAAAACCAGTTAGATGCTCAAAAGTAAAATACTTACATGCCGAGCTTAAATAAAGCCTAGCAAATCAAGTTTCAGCACCTGTGTAAAATAATGAAACTAACACACCAATGTCACTATAGGATCTTTCTCAAGGTGTACCTGGAAGAACATATTTAATCCCGACAAAAACCCTAGTGTTTTTTGGATCTAGAAGAGAGAAAAAGTAGATAAGAAGAGAAAGTAATAGGGAAGGGAGAGAAGAAAGAAATTCCTGCTGTTAGCAAATTCTCTTTCTGTGCCTTGCTGACTCCTTCCAGATCAGCCATGAAAAGTCTGATACTTGCTGATGCTGGTTTAATTAACCAAATAGTATTGCTGGTATAAAATGAATGGCTTCTCAGAGTCACATTTTTCTGTGTTACTTGCAAATTTGGAAGGAAATGGAGTCAGGTAAAATATTTTTAATTTTCTCTAGACTTGTGTCTTCTTTCCACTAGCTAAAGTGCACACTGAAAAGTCTGAATGGCTTTACTACCACCGGAATGGTGATCTCTGAGTAAATTGTCTCAAGCAGCATGAGGGGAGGTTTAAACTGGATATTATGAAAAAATCTCTTCAACAAAAAGGGTTGTCAGGCATTGGAAGAGGCTGTCCATGGAAGCGGTAGAGTCATCATCCCTGAAGGGATTTAAAAGACCTCTGAATACCGTACTCAAGTCATGGTTTATGGTAGAGGTGGCAGTGCTGGGTTTGTGGTGGGACTCAATGATCTTAGAGTTTTCCAACCTAAATGATTCTGTGTTTCTCACAAAAAATGGATGCGTAAGCTGTATAAACATCCACACAAGGTCAGGACTGGCTGGGGGTGAAGAAGAGTGGGATAAAGGGAAAGGTAGAGCAACTGGGTTATTACATCTCATTTCCCTGAAGCAGAATGGTCAGGGAACTGTGTTGAGGAAGCGTGTGAGGAAAGCAGAAAAAACCCCAAAACAAAGAAAGCCTAAAAGGACTTGAATTCAACATAACAGAAGGGAAAGGCAGCAGCAGTCTGGTGAAAATCCAGCTTGGGGGCTATTATCTAGGCTGTATAACAGAATCTGTGTATTTATAATCGATAGTGGGATATTCAAACAAAATGATCTCATATTAGTGATGTGAAATATCCCTATAAAATGAAAGGAAATTTTTAGCTAAAATGAACATAAGAAATGATTCCTCTCTCCAAGCTTCAAAAATAATCTTTTGTCCAATCCTGAGTATGACTATTTAAAGAGAAGCTGGGTAAAATACTGTTTCTATGTTTTACAGAAGGATATAGAACTAAATATGTGAACAATATTTTCTCTTTTGCAGTATGCTTTCTTCATCTTTATTAAACAGCAGTAGTAGAGAAAGACAAAGTGGAGTTGATTGTTGGAAAAGATAAAGGAAAAAGAACATTACCCCTTTCCAAGAATTGAATTACCATTTCAAAATTGTTAGTTTGCATACATCTGAACTTACAGAATAGGCATCAGCATGGTTTGTCGAAGCCAGTAAAGCCTACTTTTTTTTGGATAGGACACTCAACTGGAAAACTTGCCTCTCAGAAAAATGACACTACGTTTTCCCCCAGTAAGACACATTGGTCAGATCAATTTCTGTTCATTTCCATTTGGCAGAGAAAGTAGCTGCTGGTCAGAATTACTCAAAAGTATAAATTCAGAGCTTAACTCTAGTAATGCCTGTAAAAGTATAAACATAGACCATAGAAGGAACTACTACATAAAAAATTCCTTCAATTCAGCTTCTGAGATTGTAGTACTATTGCAGATCTTTAGATAGCAAACACATTGCTAAGATTTACTTCCTTTTGTTCTTGGGGAGGTCAGCATATTAGCAGACAGATCTTGCCTGTCAGTCACCTTAGGAAGCAAGCAGCAGCAGCAGCTCCACTGAAAAAAATTCTTCCATGTTAAGAAAATTTCAGTTGTACAAGTATTCCCAGTATTAAATAAATTTTCTTTCTATCTCTGGAACTAAAAAATACCCTTCAGACCAACAGGAAAAGCATCAACTGCTGGCTCCTCAAAGCCAGCAAAGTTAAAATAAAAAAATATATGCAGTTGTGTTTCTGGCAACACTTTAGAAAGCATAGCCAGAAATGGTGAAGTAAGTAAAAAGATACATCAAAACTAAACAGAAGAGAAATACACCTAGAGTTTTTAAACTTTCAGTAAGAGGCAGTAGATATATCTAATAAAAAAAGAGTTTTTGTTAACGGTCACTGTTGGAGACCGGATACTAGGAATAGATGGATAACTGTCTTATCTAGCATAACACTTCCTCTGTTCCTCTATTCCCTGTTGTTACATTAGCATACTATTTTTAAAACTAAGATAAGCTGCATTTAAATATAGGAAGTAGACCATAGAGAAAGAGTTTATTCTAAGAAATGAACAAATTTCCTCAAATTTTTTACCAATGTACCATTTCCTACTCAAAGATATCCTTTTTTGGCTGCTAAAATGCATTTAACCCCTTCCAAGTTGAATACAGTACATCTTGACTGTGCTCTAGTAATTTGTGATTTTATGGTCAAGTTGTCATATCACCTTGAATAAAGAAGGAATAGTTTTATCAAATAGAACCATAGAATCATAAAATCATAGAAAGGCTTGTGTTGGAAGGGACCTTAAAGATCACCTAGTTCCACCCTGCTGCGATAAGCAGGGACACTTCCCACTGGACCATCTAACCTGGCCTTGAACACTTCGATGGAGGGGAAATCCACAACTTCCCTGGGAAACCCATTCCAGTGTCTCAACACCCTCATCATGAATAATTTCTTCCTAATGTCTCATCTAAATCTTCCCCCTTCCAATGTAAAGCCATTCCCCCTTGTCCTATCATTGCAAAACATTGCAAGAAGTCCTCCCCATCTTTTCTGCAGGTCCCCTTCAGGTACTGGAAGGCTACTAGAAGGTCTCCCTGGACCCTTCTCTTCTCCAGGTTGAACAAGCTCAGCTCTCTCAGCCTGTCCTCATAGCAGAGGTCTCCAGCCCTCTTATCATCTTCGTAGCCCTCCTCTGGACCTGTTCCAACAGTTCCATATCCTTCTTACGTGGGGGATTCCAGAACCAGGCACAATACTCCAAGTGGGGTCTCATCAGATGGAGTAGATGGGGAGAATCACCTCCCTCGACCTGCTGGCAATGCTTCTTTTGATGCAGCCCTGGATACAGTTGACCTTCTGGATGGCGAGTGGACATTGCCAGCTCTGGTTGAGCTTCTCATCAATCAGCACCTCCAAGTCCTTCTCTGCAGGGCTGCTCTCAATCACATCATCCCCCAGTCTGTATTGAAACTGCAGGCTTCCCTGACCCAGATGTAGGACCTTGCACTTGGCCTTAAACCTAGTGAGGCTGACAGAGGTTGACTTCTCCAGCTTGTCCAGATCCCTCTGGATGATATCCCGTGTTTCTAGTGTGACAACTGTCCCACTCTGCTTGGTGTCATATGCAGACTTGTTGTGGGTGCACTTGATCTCTTTGTCTATATCATCAATGAAAATATTAAATCCAATTAAATTCAAATAAATTCAATAAGAAATGTGTTTTCTCTCAGGCATAAGATTTTGGATCTACTTCTGATTACTTCACATGGAAACTGTGCAAAAGTTGTGTTTCTTATTTCAATCTAAAGGTACTTTCACCACATGCCCAGATCTGTAAATAGGTCTAATCATAAAATTTCTTTGAACTCCTGTGCAGGTAATGTCAGAGGGAAAATACTGGGCACTGAGGGTGCTACAGTTTGTTTGCATTTTGACTACATAGAGACACCTACAATTGAATTATGGGCAATGTTGACTGTTATGCATCATTACTTATGATTCAGAGTATTGGTCAAATTACTATTCTTTGAAAGGGGAGTTTTTAAATGAAGTTACAATTAAAATCCAACTTCATTTGTAAATCAGTGCGAATTACATACCCAAATGTCTTCTGTGCCTTTGAAATCTTTGCAGAAGTTTATAGATTTATCAAAACAGTCCCTTCTGGTCCTTTAATCTATGAATCTCTTAACCTTCCTACCATGAGAATTAAACTAATTTTCAGCTCATAGATTGGTTACGCTGAGATCCACTTCATTTACTTAGTGATGGGATTTATTTTTCCCTGTTTTATGCTCAAGGAAACATAAAACACTCTTCTAGTTCGTGGTAGTTATTACTGAATTTGCTTGCTGGGAAGGGTTTTTTTGGAGGGGGTGGATGACCATATCTATGTACTTTAAGACAAGCAATGTGGTTTAAATCAAATAGTTAAAGTTTTTATTTTGTGTTTTTAATATTATTTCAAAAGTAAATAGACCGTGTAATGAGCTGAAAAAAAAGTAAGCACACTGCAGGGCTGGAAGAGAAAGCTTACTTTGTTTTTTTTTTCCCTAGTAATACATGAATGAGAAGAGGTTATAGATTCCCACACAATTGCTGTATCCCAGGCGGACTGCAAAGTGACTTTCTTCTTTCCCTATAACAACAAAGTGAGATAAAGAACAGATAATTCTGATTTTTTTCTGTGCATCTCTTTCTTGTCCTTCAAAATATGTTTCAAAATACTAGGATATTTCCTCGGAACCCGGGGTTAGTTCTTTGTGTAATGCAGAAAACTGTTTTCCAACAGTATAAATTGGACTTAGAAAACCAACTCCCCAAAGCCCTGCACTGCAAATGTATTCAGATCACCACCATTTCTGTAATATTGCAAGTCACTGTGATGAACAAATTGTATTTATCTGAAATATGAGGAGTTCCTTATTTCTTCTCACTTTTCCTCCTTTAAACCTCTTTTAGTTCAAAAATTTTTGGATGATGAAAATAATACATTTTAGGATGCTTGTAAGTGCACTCATTCAATAAGATTACTAGCCTCTTATTGATAACCTATGCTTGCTAAAAGTGAATCTTTACAAGTACAAGAACCTTGTGAAAGAAGAAATTTTATCGTGTTTTGGAAGTTTGCTTCCCTGTGTACAAAAACCTCATTCAAGCCCTTAGCAGCCATTTCACTGTTTTTAGAATTTCATTGTAAATTCCTGTAAATATTATTTGTAAATAATGCTTTGTTGGAGACCAGTCAGATTGATGTAATAAGGATAGTTTTCTTTAGCATCAACAGTAATAATCATGAAACTAAAACCTAGAGCAGCTTGCATTCTGTTCTGCCTATAAAGATTTGGAAACATTTTTAGACAAAATTTTGCAGCAATCAATACAGTTGCCTAAACACAGCTGTCACATAACATATCTTACAGTGCCTCACCTGCCCTTCAGCAAGTGCAAACTTTGTATGTTATGTTTGCTGCCTTCACATGAATGCTTCAGATGCTCCAGCTATCTCAGTCTACTAAATATCTGTGTTCTGGCAGCTGAATCAGGACTCAGTTTCAGAATATACTTAGGAATGCTCTGCCTGCATCATAGGTTGGTGTTCATCTGCCATTATGGAAACTGGTGAGTACAGTCAGTGAAGATCATGTCTTTGTATGCTAATGTAGTTACCTACATTCCCTCAATTGACTGATTCCTTGGACTCAACACTCGCTGTGAACAGATCTCTGTAAACAATGCTAAGAACTTAGGCATTTAATTATGCATTTCTGTTTTTTTTTTTTTAAAAAAAAAACAACAAAAAGAACAAAATCAGAAGATCAGAAAAGAGTTAGATCTGATTTTTAATGACTTTTTTTTCATGTCTCTTCAGTCCTTTAGAGAGAGTGAGATAGCATTGATTCATAACAGGAACCCATGCTCTTGCTAAAATTTGATTATATTCTACCGAATACCATTGAAAGAACATGGTTGTCTGAAAGTGTCTCAGATGTCTCAGAATTGCACTGAAAAAAAAAAAATTGGAAAAGCTATGTGACAGCAGTACAAACAGTAGTCCCAGTACTATGTTAATGTACCTGTATAGTTTCTAGGCTTTTAACCATCATGTCTGCACAATACCTTGTTCTCTCAACTCACCTGGAAGTAGATTTGTGTCATGAGGGCAAAAAATTGGTGTACTTTAAAGGAAGATTTTAAAACAGTTGACTTGGCATCTATAGCCAAAGGCATCTTTACATGTGACTGAAATTACTGAGACTGAAATTATCTCTGAGTTGCTTTATGATATGAACAGATCAACAGAGCACAAACTTAAAGGCCAGTTCCTTAGAATGAAAAACCAGAGGCTATGAGGTTTAAGAGAAGGCAGAAAAATAGAGCAAGGTGATAAAGAAGCAAATAAATACAAATTAAAATATTTCATTGGGTAATCAAAGTTAGAAGAGTATTCATTAACTCCCAGGGAAAAAAACAGAAAATTTAGGCCTGTTAGCATGTGCTCCTACAACTCTTCAGCTCTATCTTTTTTTTCCTAAGTATTTGCTGCTAAAAGAAGGCTTGATTGAATGACAATTGCATGTTTAAATTACATTAAAATGCAAATATGTATATAAAAATGGAATTGTTTTCCATCTTCCCCATCACTTACATATATCAGTCCGAAGTAAATAAATGCTTTGGGTAAAATCTAGTGGCCTAAACACAGGTATTTAGTGCTATTTCAGCTATTCTTCTTACTATCAATTTACGTAGGACTGACAGATACGGCACATGACCTACTGGGGTTCAATACCCTACTTCTGGATTGAGAGATGCAATATGAAAGCATGCCGAAAACAATATTTATCTCTAGCTGCGCAACCAAAATGCACCTTTTGAGACAGAGATCATATGTGAAGTCAGGAGAAAAAAGTTTCAGTAATTTCCATGAAGGAGAAGTTATACTTTATGATCGTGATTATTGCAAAATGTTATTCACAGCATCCTGTCAGAGGTCACTAAGAGTCTTATTTATAGGGACTTTTTCCTCCTCCAAACATCAGCAGTAGAAGATATTTTATTGACTTTCACAAAAGTTGAATCAGGACATATAGGTCAGTCCTAAAAATACATAATTGAAGTTTATTAAGATGCTTGTGTACTCCCAAAAGATGTGCTGTAAACCTTGCTTGCATGAATAAAGCAATTAAATTTACCTATAGTAAAATCTAGTGACAAGTTTGTATTTTTTCAAGTTTGTTTGCATGTCTGAGGAAGCCAATTCTGTGATTTTTCACGGTCCCAAAACAGTTGGTAATGAAACTACATTACTCTTAAATATAACTATCTTTTTGATCATTAAAACACTAATTAAACTCAGATCTTGAACTATTTACAAAAGTTTCTTAAGAAATGACACAGTTGAGAATGACTACCTATAAACATATTTTTGAATTATACAACTTTTGTAGCTTCATAGCTTGGTGAAAGGAAATCATACCACCATGTCACAATTTATTTTGCTTTGCTATAAGAATTTGAGCGTGATTTTTATTGATATGAAGTGACATCTAATTCAATGTGTCCTAGGCATTGTCCAGTAGTTAAAAGCTAGTGTATAACATAACTTCAAGTGGATTCCTAGATATTATAAAGTGTTTTGTAGTACCAGAACCTTTTTACCTTGAAAAAAATAGGAAATGTGGTACAATCTCAACAACCCTCATGTAGGTGATTTGCCTCCTTCAAAAGTAAACAGAGGCATGGCATACTAGTTTGCCAACCAACCATGAATTTTTGTTAAGGTGCTCATGAAATGACTATCACTTCTGAGAATAAAGTTCAGCATAAAGCATCAGGAAGTCCTCAGAACTTTCTAATGTTCCTTAAAAACATCACTGAGAAGTAAAAAAGAAGTATACTGCAGTAGTTAGGATGACATCAAATAAAAGAGAAGGATGAAAAGAGGAAACATGAACTTTCAGCACAGAATTGTTATGCTGAGAACAATATTAATCAAGACAACAAAGGACAAAGAGAGAAGAAATTCTTTAATCTTTAATTGCCTATACACCAATGATAGGAGCTTGGTTAATAAACAAGCAGAACTGGAATTGCTTATTTATGAGCATAAATGCAACCTGGTTGGCATAACAGAAATCTGAGAAGATGATTCAAATGACTGGAATGTTAAAATCAACATCTATGCTTCTTTTAGGAAGGAGCATTTAAGCAAAATAGTAGAGGCAGTGGAACTTTTTCTTAAAAAAATCCAGTTCTATCTTTTCTTGAATTAGGGAGAATTTGGGAAAAAATAGAGGTGATAATCAACATTATTTCAATAAGATTGAGAAATAATAGCATCTACAAATACATGCTGCTCAGCAGATACGCAAACAGAGCAATTTACCAATACCAGATCGTCAAATGATGCTGTGAACTGGAGAAGCGACTCCTTACATACCTATAAAATTCAGGAAGAATTTAAAAACCTGAAGTGGTCTTCTGTAATCTAGGGAATTTCATTCTTAATGGCATAAAGTAGAAGCCTCAGGTTATCACATTTAAAATATTACTGGAATTTCTTGTTATTATGTAAGACAATTCTCAAATGTCCTCTCAAAAAATGTCATGATGATAAATGGGAGGGGATTCAGAGAAGTAACACAGGACTGATTAAACACAGTGGAAGGCCATTGCAAAGTACAAAATTCCGGATATTCAGATTATCTGTCTTACCAAATGGAAGATTAAGAATGATTCTATTATAGCTTATAAAAAAACCCAGGCGTTAAAAGATATTGTCTCAGTATGTAAAGAGAGTTTACGTTCCAGTATTCAACTTTTCCTTTGGGTGCCTAAAATATATTTTACCTATAGTGTGCGCAAGTAGTTCCTGGAAAAACAACATAGATTCCTCTGCTTCCAGCTAAGTAATTGTAAATATAGGTTTTGCCCATAGAAGAAAAAATGTGATCCCGGAAGTGGAGCAGTTTGGATCTTTTCATGCAGTTTTAGGTTAATTTATCCCTGCAACATGACAACATCGGTCATTGCTCTCTCTTTTATTTGTAGAATCAGTCCATCTTTGCCAGAACTGTTTTTCTTAGCAAAGTAAATCACGCAAAATGCTGTTGAGTACTAACTGCACGATGCATGTAATCTCTGTGTAATTTTAACAGATGGGTGTACTGTAATTTAGTAAGGAAGACAGCAGAATCCTCATCTAACTGCTTGAATATTAGTTTATTACAACACTTTTAATGAATAGTATAATGTATGTAATATGGTTTTCATGCTTTTTGTATACAAGGAAACTTCTTTGTCAGCTGCTGTAAATTTCATAGTGATGGAAGCATAATGAGACAAAGTGCCAGACTACATGAAAATCAAATTGCTTTATTTTGTGTAAAGAGCCTTTAAACTGTTACTGCTCAAAGGTTTTAATGAACTTAAGCCAATTGTGACCTTAAACTGTAGAATTTAAATGCTGGATGCTCTATTCAGGGTGAGCAGGCATGCTTGGGCTTCCATTAACACACACACACACAGAAAAAATTGCAAGTTATGATAGTGTTGTCACAAATTCTTCTGCAATCAATTCTTTACTGTCAAGAGGATGTGATGATCCTCATGGTTTTTAAGTTTCTTTTTCTTCTTCATCCCTGATTGTAAAAGACTACTGGGTGTTTGAAATGGCAATGGCAGTGTAATAAAAGTGATCATAACTCCAGAAAACTGCTTATATATATTAGAAACAATATGACCTCTTATAAAGAATAATTAGCAACTAGATATGAAGGTTCTGTATGGATGATCTTATAACCTAATCATAGCCACAAGGAAATGTGACTCAACATCTGAATACATGAGAGAGGCAGAAAACTTCATGAACTTTATTAGGCAGAATTCTAGTCTTTTCAAACTTGGTGCATTGCATAAATATATAAAATGTTGAACATATAGCGTATTATTTTTATCAGTAAAATGTGCATTCTGTACCCTGAAGTAGACACGTGACTCTTAAATTTGATCACAATAAATTCCTTTAGTTACCAAAATGCTTTCATTATGGTTAACTAAGGTTCCTTTGTAGGTGTGATGTAAGACTGTAGAGTACAGGAAAACTGGTACATCAGGTAATGTGTACATTATTCTAGATTTTAAGGGACCTGTGTTGTATAGATGCAAAAAAAAGTTTAATTATTTATGTGAGGATTTTTAACATTACCCTTGGTATTTGAACACTCAGCCCATAAAAAGCATATTCAATGTTAAATAACTGCAGGTCATCTTTAACTCACATCTTTGTTTCATTTGTATGAAAACAGACCTCTTCCCTGATTTTTTCATGTAAAACACTAAAAAACACAGAACGATACCTACAAGGGTTTGATCACCGCTCCTAGAACAGCATTTGTCACATAAAATGAATGTAGGGTTTCTAATTACAGTTGTATACCAACAGGACAAAAAATATGGTGACTTGTTCTCCTTGGAATAATGTCTCTAAGTGTTTGTCATGTGTTCTACATCTGTTATATGACAGATTGTTAATGCAGTGTGTGTTCATTAAAGGTAAAGTGCCTCCTGTGTATTGTAGTCCTTAAATCTGTCTCTGAAATCCCTACTTGAGTACCCATGATACATTTTCCAATACTAGGTCCTCTGAGAGGTCTAAAAAAAGAATGACTAGTATCTGAACCATTCTCAATCAGTTTATCAATGGTCACTACTGTTTATTTCTTTCAACTCATGTAAGAACATATACTGTAGAGTTATTTAAGCAAAAGACAGTAAAACCACCATGGATTTCTCTCATCTTTTCTCTAACAGGCCTTAGGCATATTCATACTGTAAAAAAGTATTCTTTGTTTTATTTGATACTATTTATCTACCTACAGATGGAATTGCATTACTCTGGGAATTTAGATGTGGGCAAAGCACTAATAATCTAATCTTCTCCTTCAAATTTTTTCATCATTTCCAAATGAATTTAATCCTAATCTGTTCCATTGACTAAAGTAATTGATGACCTATTCTTTAGCTCAATCAGTAATTTTATCCTTCTTCTTTTCTATCACGATGATTTTTTTTTCCATATATGCTTTCTCTCTTGTCTGTGCTCACCAACCCTTTCCTCCAATATTACTAGTTTTGTTTTCCAAGGTTTCCAATACTAATGACATAAAATTACCCAGTTACCTTGAATTACCATTTCTTAAAATGAAACTTCTGCTGTAACTACAGAACGTCAAAACCAAAAAAGCTATTTGAAATCCAGAGTAATGAGCATCCTTGAAATACAAAGGGTGTACATTGCTAGAAGATGAAAGATTTTGGGCAAAATTGCTCTAAATTTGAAGATGAAAGGTTAGTTGTTATATAAAAGGATTTTAATAAAGCATTGGAATTAAATTTTCGTAAAATCTTACTTAAGAAATTCAGATCAATGGAAATGATTTGTTGTAGGATAAGAACCAAGAAATGATAAGCAAAAGACAGTAAGGATAAACAGTAATATATCCAGTTGCTAGTTTAAGAATTTCCATTCTTTCAGTCACAGTTCCAAGTGCAATAACAACAAGGGTGTTGAAGAATAGGGAAGGGAAATTTTTAAAGAGGAAATATTGAAATTCCGTCCTCTATAAGCGAAGTTGATAAGTGCTAAGTAAGTTTGTCTTGACTAAGCAAACCCAAGTGCTACAAGTAAAAACAGTACCAAAGGTTTGTCATGGATGTTAGTGAGACTAAGATCTGACACCAAGGACATGAAGACTCTTTTATAGTCTTTTAAGGTATGCAGCCGTGTCTGGTGCAGGTACCCAGGTGTTGGCAGCAGGGGCGCTGCAGAGGTGCCTTCTGTTAGGAGAGGCTGGGGCTGGCTCATGCTGAACAGAACCAGTTCTAGCTGCTTCCAATGGACCCACCACAGGGCATACGCTGAGCCCCTCAGCCAAGGTGGTGGCAAAATGCTGTAAGAGGCAGTGGGGAGTGAGAACAGACCTGTTGGCTCTTCCCAAGGTGAGAGAAGTAGAAGAGGGAGGAGGTGCTCCAGGTGCTATTGCAGAGATTCCCTGGCAGCCCATGGAGGAGGCCGTGGTGACAAAGATTGTCTCCCTGCAGCCCAGGAGGTTAACAGTGGAGCAGATAATCCACCTGTAATCCATAGAGGACCCTGTGCTGGAGCAGGTTGTTGTGCCCTGAAGGAACTGCAACCCATAGAGAGTTCATGCAGAAGGAGGGAAAAGTGTGAGGAGGAGAAAGAGGCAGAGATGAGCGGTTATAGGCTGTTCCCCACCCCTGTGTGCTGTTTAGGAGCTGGAGGAGCAGAGGCTGAAGGAGAGAGGTGGAGCTTGGTAGACAGAAAGTGGAGGGAAGTTGGTTTAGTTTTTGTTTTAGTCTTTGTTTTTCACAGTTTTAGTCTATTCTAAAGAGCAATGAATCAATCTTTGACCAGTGAATTCTGTTTCGCTTGTGACAGTAACAGATGAATGGTCTCCCTGTATTTATCTAGACTCATGAGATTATTCATCTCATTTTCTCTCCTATTCTGTTTAGGAAGAGTGAGGAGAGAGCAAGTGAGTAGGTGTCCGGCAGCTGGTCAATCAGTCTGGCCAAGGTCAACCTGCCACAGCAATTAAATTAAAAGAAAATATATGTTAAATATTAATGAATGTTTCATATCTAGCTGTTGATAACCTCAAGGAGCTATCATGATAGCTACGCTGTTTGAGACATCAGTTCTAGAAAACACGCTCTGTGGTGGAACAAGGCTGGATCAATTGATAGTAAGATTGGTTAGAGAAGCACTTCATCTTTTTTCGCATTTAACCTTGATGATTCGTAAGGTCTGACATACTGCCTGCCATTTACTTTGTTATTGACACAGAGCACTAGGAATGCCATTGTGACAGAATGTTCATGGTACTGTCTGTTCCATTCAATTCAAACTAAGCAGTAAGTTTTTCATCTGCTGAAGTGAAAAGAAAATGGGGTTGTCGCCTTGTAAAAAATTAATCTCCAACATTACAATTTCTTTTGTGGAGGCTGCTAAGGTGTAGTTGTTACTGCTGCAGTGCTGTCGATGTTCATTAAATGTTCCAGTCCCATGTAGAGACTGAAATAAACAGGAGTGGAAATTATCTAAAAGCAGAACTACTTGAATATTTTTTCCTTTTTAGTTGAACTTACTCAGTAAGTAAGTCCTGCATTGATGAAGCCAAAATTTCTCTTTAAACCACGTTGAAATGAAACTCACAAAATTATTATTTGCAACACAAGAACAACTTGTTTAAAAGCCTTTTTTCTTCCCAAAGTCTGCATACATGTGTACACATGCAGCGTTGCTCTGATAACATATTTTACTATATTAGTGCTATCTTATTTATTATCATTTCTGGCTGGGCTCCAAGCAATAATTATACTTAATATTGCAAGTTACAAAATCTTATAAGCAACAGTAAGTTAAGACAACTGCTGCAGAAACAAACATTAGAGTTTACACTTTAGACCAGCTTGCATGTGAGTTACAGTGGAACTGTAACTGTTGAACTTCGGGGTGTTAACATAAAGACTACTCATTGTTTCTGGTTGCTAATCTTCCCAGGTTCAACATTATCAGCAAGAAAAGAGAGGTTCCTCCTGAGGGTAAAACAGAATACAAAATTAGATTCAGAATTCTTCTTCTAAGGATTGTGGAATCCTCTCCTGAATTTCCTAGAGAGATACTTATGTCTCTCCATCATCTGTGGTGGGAGTCTTGGGAGATTCGCCTCCCTGAGCTAAGGTTGGTCTTGTGAAGCACTGTTCTTCTCTGATTTGTTCAGGCATCTCAACATTAACTGCAAAATTTCTGTTCATTTCTATGGCCTCTGGATCCAAAAGTTTCTCATCATGAAGACAAGGTACTCCTCCAGAAACTGTGATGCTGTCATTCATCCTAGTTCACATTTATCCTAACGTTATAAAACTGAAATCAGAACACAAAAGATGTAGTGTTCTATAGTGCACCAATTTGCTTTATGCACCTCTTGACATAGAACATAATCATTATCAGAAGACAAAGTAATTAAAAGTGAACAAAAATAAAGGGAAGTTTACTTTTGAAATAAAATGCATTTTTAATTGATGAAAATTTCTAAATACATTTATAAATTTCCAGTTCACAAGAAATGCCAAATATTTGGTTTACATTTTAAGAATGGAATGTTGAAAATGGATTTAAAAAAAAAATTAAAACAAGAATCTCCCATGAGACCCTCTCAAGTGGTCCAAAAGACCCCTGACTGATCTCTGAGATTTAATGACTATGTTCACACTCCTAGGTATATAGTTGTAATAGATATAAATTCACTTCTGGGCTAAATGTAAATAGGCCCACATCCATGTTGATTTGAATAACTCTACTAGAGTATAAAGACCTGTACATAGCACCCTTCTGTCAGTCTCTTTTTTGAGTATGTATTTCCCATATACAATCTTTATTTAATTGCATGGTATTTAGGATATATGTAGCATGCTTAGATTTTACTGTGCCCTCCAATGGTTAGTTTGATCAGAGATGGTTTATATGGGAAAAAATTATGGAAGAATGTTCATTTATAAAAAAACCCTGGGGATAACACATGGTAGAGGACAGGGGAAATTGTGGTTTGTGTACAGAGCCTAAGCTGACAGAAGCTTTGGTGTGTCATGGCCTCATAGAATCATAAAATCATAGAATGATTTGGATTGGAAGGGATCTTTAACATCATCTAGATCCAACACTCCTGCCATGGGCAGGGACACCTCCCACTAGATCAGGGTGCTCAAGACCACATCCAAAATAGCCTTGAACACTTCCAAGGAGCGGGCATCCACAGCTCACTGGGAGACATGTGCCAGTGTCTCACCACTCTTATTATGAAGAATTTCTTCCTAATGTCTCACATTAATCTTCCCCCTTCCAGTTTAAAGCCATTCCCCCTCATCTTACCATTACAAGCCCTTGCAAGAATTCCTCCCCAGCTTTCCTGTAGCCCTTCCGGTATTAGAAGGCTGCTAGAAGATTCCCCCCAACAGCCTTCTCTTCTCCAGGTTGAACAAATCCGACTCGCTCAGCCTGTCCTCATAGCAGAGGTGCTCCAGCCCTCTGATCACCTTTGTAGGCCTCCTCTTAACCGGTTCCAACAATTCCGTATCCTTCTTATGTTGGGGATTCCAGAACTGGACACAATACTCCAGGGGTCTCACAAGCGGAGAGTAGACGGGGAGAAACACCTCCCTCGAGCTGATGGCCACAGTTCTTTTGACGCTGCCCAAGACACAGATGGCCTTCAGGGCTGTGAGTGCATATTGCCAACTCATGTCGAGCTTCTCATTAGTCAGCATTCTTAGGTCCTTTTCCACAGGGCTGTTCTCAACCACATCTTCCTCCATTCTGTATTGATATTCTTCACAATAAGAGTGGTGAAACACTGGCACAGGTTTCGCAGGCGTAGGAACTTCCACTTGGCCTTGTTGAACCTCATGAGGCTGGCTCAGGCCCACTTCTACAGTTTATCCAGGTCCCTTTGGATGACATCCCATCCTTCTGCCTCAGCTCTGCTTCTGCAACATTAACAAAACTGAAAAAAACTGTTTCTGTAAATCTACGTTTTATTATGACACAAACTAATGTAAAAGTCCGATTTGCTATTCGTGAAAATTAAAATGTAAATGACAATCAAATCTCCTTCCCATCCTTGCCCTTGCAGGATATATTCTTTCCTTAAAGTTTATTTTAAATCCAGTTTCTAGACTGCAACAAAGTCTACAGAATGCCTAATATTACCTTGTTTCTGTCATCCCTAAATTTGGCTGCAGGTCCACTCCCAGGTCTTCTTAACAGAATTCTGGTCCTTATTCCTGCTGGTAGCTCACAAGATCTCTGTACTTCCTGCTGCCACTCCATCTCCGCTGAGAAAGGCCATTTTCACCTCTCAGAGTGGTACTGTGAATGCAGAACATGAAAATCAAGAAAATATAAACTGGCAGCTTGCACCTTGTCCATTCAGTCACATTGCTCTTGAAGAACAGGAAATGTAGCAAACAATGAGGAGGCATTTTCATCATTTATACAAACTGAACCCAAGAATAAGTAAAATTCTGGGTACGCAAAGCTTTGAAAAGTCACTTGAATACGGCCTTATGGTTTGGAAAAGGATGTTGTACCTCACAGAGAACAGGAAGTGTAGGCAGTCTGGTCTGAGCTAAGACAGTCACAGGTATCACCTGAAGTAGAGAGACAACATGTAACCTCACTGAAGGATCTATGCTTGTGTAAGACAATTAGCTAGTATGTCGATATCTTATGAATCTCAATGTTGAAGATATTAAGAGATAACAGCAGTAAGGAGTGGAGGTCTGCATCTGAAAAGAATACTAGAAGGCTGCAAAATGATAGGCTGAAGGTAAAAATGTGCAGCTTTTCCCAAACTTGTATTTTCTTCTATAAACGTAATCTTTAGATATAAGGATTACAAAAACTTCTGTTCACATAACTGCATATGTGTCGGAATGTTTTTCTGGGATTGTTAAAAAGCACTCTGAGCAGTACATATTTAAACTTTCGAATCAGAGTGCTGTGGTCTACTAAGAAGAATAGATTTCTTTCTTGATCTGATGAATGGGACTACCTAGGAAATTGTGACATTTAATAACATTCTGGGTAGAGTAACTGAATGTAAAGGAAGTTCATAGTATATATTTAAGCATTGTTTTTCGTACTTGAAAATGGACATAGAATCATAGAATCATAGAATCTTCCAGATGGAAAAGACCTTAGAGATCATTGAGTCCAACCACATCCATCATCTGCTAAACCATGTCCCTCAAAAAATCATCTACCTGTTTTTTAAATGCCTCCAGGGTTGGTGATTCAACCACCTCCTTGGACAGGTGTTCCAGTGCCTGACCACCCTTTCGGTAAAGAAATTCTTCCTAATACCCAGTCTGAACCTCTCCTGGTGCAACTTGTGGCCATTTCCCCTTGTCCTATCACCTGTCCCTTGAGAGAAAGAGATCAACACTCGCTCTGCCACAGCCTTCAGGCAGCCATAGACAGCAATGAGGTCTCCTCTCAGCCTCCTCTTCTCTAAGCTAAACAACCCCAGTTGCCTCAGCTGTTCCTCATAGGACTTGTTCTCCAGATCCTTCACCAGCCTCGTCATAAAATATATCTTGCTTTTAAACATAGCTAAAGTCCTACAAGAATGTTGCTTATAAAAATAAATTAATTTTGCCTAATTATTGTTGGTTAGCAATTTGTAGAGTGAATTTAAGGAGCATTTTTAAATACTTTAAACCTGGAGAAAATGTAATTGGGAACCTACATACATATTTTGTTTCTTGAAAGCTTACTCAAAGCTATTGGGCTATGCTTCTCCTGAAGGTAATGTTAACTTTGGAGACTTAAGCTCAGTGTGTCCAGCTATAGGCATTTGGAAGAAAGAGTTATTTTCAAATTACTTACATCTACTATCCCTTTCTGGAAGCCTAATCTGAAAAACCCATTTCAACACAAAAACTGAATCCCTCTTTAGAAAGCACAGCAAAAGAAGAAAAATATCTGTAAGGAAAAGGAAAATCATTTTCTTTGCTCAAGTCAAATAATACTCATTTCTGAATAACTATTATTTCATATGAATTTTTGTCAGGATGTAAAAAAGGAAAGTGGTATCATTATAAGCAAAACCTGTGATAAATAATTGAATCTCACTGAGATATTAATTTTACATAACATTTGTTCTGACTGCCCATGAAAAGCATAATGACTTCCAATGAGCTAAGTCCTTTAAAACTTTCTTCTAGACTTGGTGTATAATTCAAAAAGAATAAGTCTGGAATAGTCTTTGATATTTAAAACTCATACAGCTAATTGGAAAGAGTATAGTTAGTATAAAACTATGTGCTAAAGTCTCAACTCCACTTTAGCATCATAATGCTAAAGAGAGCATTGTTTTCCTTTTTTTTTTTTAAGGAAAATTATAATTTCATATTTTGAGAGTAAAGCCAGACATTCATATAACCTGTATAAAAATCATACAGAGCTGTTCACTTCTCCAAATTCTTTTTGTTCACCAAACAGTACAAACTAAATTAAGAAACATGATAAATAGTATAATAATATTATCATGGGTTATCACTTATTGCATTCCTTTTATTAGGACATGCTTAGAAAAGATTTAGAAACATGTTTTCAAACTTAGCAGAAACTTAGGAAATAACATTAGGACCCAAATATATAGAACTATGGAAGCATAAAATGTTCCATTTATCATTGCTACTAACAGGAGGTGTAATGTCAGATCATTTACCAAACGACGTTTAAATAATTAATTAATTAATAAGAACATTTGCCACTGAAAGACATCTGAGGGAAGTAATTGTTTAATGTTACATTAACTTATAGGTATGTGTTGGATTATTTGGAGACAGTTAAACTTGACAAGTCCTGAAGAAGTGATATTTCAAGAACTAGTCATTTGAATATATGATATACTTATGAAACAGCATTGATGAAACAGTACTGATAAAACAAGTGTGATGTTTCAACATCTACTTTGCTGAATGTGTTTCTACTCTGGTAAACAAGATGCATATCAGCCTCATTTTCTCTTTTGTATCATTCGGGTTTAATTATTTTTTCTGTTGGCTCTCTTCAATAAGATTATTACATTTCTCTGTCAACTGTTGGTTTTTTTGAAAATACAATTAGACCTAAAATTTTCTGAGACCATTTTATCAAATTTGATTGCCTAAATGAGAGACATTGTCCTTTGCAAATACATAAGTTTTTCATTAGATTAAAAGACCTCCCATTAGAACTTTTCATTTAAATTTATACAAGATTTCTAGTGTGTAATTCCATGCTTCACAATATTTAATTTCTTCTGTAATATTATCCAAATACTGTTGCGTTTCTGTTACATTTAGCATTACATTTCCACCCTTTGGTGCTTTTATATGGAAAGAGAGGATAATGAAAACAGTATAACTTTGGTTGATTTGTTCTACAGAAAAAAATATTTTTATGGGTGCCAGAAAAATAATCACTAATAGTTTCACTAAATATTTAAATGACATTCTAATGAGATAAATTTTGTTACTGAATTAGATGCTTCTTAACATGATCCTCTGCAAATTAGAATAATAATATACAGAATAATACTATTAAGCCCAAAGGAAATACAATAACAATTGTGATTTTATTTTTGGCATTTTGATCAAAGACAACATAAGATTCAAGTCTAAATCTCAATGTGTGAGCAAGAGAAGTGCTGTCTGGTGAACATAATGCCATTCTATGTTGAGATTAGTTGGCGAGGAGACCTATGGTAAGGACTTCCTACCCCGAGAAATCCACCTTTTGACCAGGCAATGTCAATCTTGAAACGCCGTCTATCTCTCTATCACATCAAGATTAAACATCTGCATGTACATTTAACTGGATTTTCTTTAAGTTTATCCTGATGGTAAAAGTGCTATGGTGGTTCTGCCTACTTGTTCTTTAAAGTTGAAGTGAGGGAGTTGGCAATGCTTGCCCCAACGTGCTCTTTGTAGAGGTTAGGACTCTCTTCTGCAACAGAGCTGAGTTCTGCCAGCTATTTCACTGATACACTGAAACATTCTTTGTGCCCTGTGATTTGAGGGCAAAATTTTGGATCAGAAGTGCAAAATGGGAATTCTTTGGAAATTCTTTATATTTCATAGGATCATAGAGTCATAAAATCATAGAATCATAGAATGGTTTGAGTTGGAAAGCACATTAAAGATCACCTAGTTCCAAAACCCCTGCTGTGGGTAGGGGTACCTCCCACTAGACCAGGCTGCTCAAGACTCCATCCAACTTGGCCTTGAACATATCCAGCGAGGGGGCATCCACAGTTTCCCTGGGCATACTATGCCTGTCCCTCACTACCCTCATTGTGAAGAATTTCTTCCTAAAGTCTAACCTAAATCTATTCCATTCCAGTTTAAAGCCATTCCCCCTAATCCTATCACTACAAGCCCTTGTAAAAAGTCCCTCCCCAGCTTTCTTGCAGGTGCTCTTCAGGTACTGGAAGGCTGCTATGAGGTCTCCATGAAGCCTTCTCTTCTCCAGGCTGAACAAGCCCAGAAAAAAACAGACAGATGCATACGATTGGTAAGTATAGAGCCATAGGCCAATGATTTCAATAGATTCTTTCAAATTATAAACTGTACCCTTCCTATTCCTGCAACTCCACAAGTATTTTCTACCTCTAATGACAAGAAACAATCTTAAAAATAAATAAGCAGGACTTAACTGCTTGATGAGGCTAGTTACTTTGGAAAGCTGAAAATAGAGATAGGACCTAAACCCTGAGAGCTGAATGTAGTCAGACATCATATCCCAGAACACAGGAAAGCAGTGATTTCCCTGTGGAAATCCGTCTCATATCAGATTGTCAGCTATGAACTTTCTAGAATTAAGTACTTATGGCTAGCTCTTTCTCCTGGGAGGCAAGTGAAGACTTCACTGACACCTATGGATATCCAATTCAGCAGTTACTGGGACAAGGCTGAGACTTATTTTCAAGTTTTCAAGTCCCAGTGGCATAGTGTAGAGTAGAAACATAAATTCATGTTTCCTACAACCCAGGGGGGAAAAAAAAATAAAAGCCAAAAACCAAACGGATAATAACAGTCTATGGGGAAGGAATAATTTCGTTATTCCCTCTCCAAGTTGTTATAATTTTTAAAAAAATATTCTCATATGCAAAGAAAACCCACCCAAAACCCACTCAAAACCACCAAACCCCAAATCCACAGCCTATGAAAGAATCTTACTTCCTGCATTCCAGGTAAGAGTTTGAACCACCAAGCCAAAAATTCAAGAATTTATTTTCTGTTTTTTTTACTTAATTGATTCTTTAGATTCAATAGACAATTAAACAATTCACCTGGAGGACTGATGAGACATCTTCCTGAGCGTAAGGGGAGACTCAGGGCTCTAAGCCATTCAGCAAGATCAGTTTTTGGTCAAATACATATGACAAATTGTAGGCACCTACATAGATGTTTGTGTGACCGTGTATCAGAAATGTAGGTACCATAGGGATATGAGACTCTTACATAGCAAGACTATCTGAGTGTGGAATATGAGGCTCAGCAACTTCTGGGCACTCTTTTAAGACACATTAAGTCACTTACATTTCTCTGACATAAATATGAACTTAGGGTTCAAAAAGCAACTTCAAAGCAAAGTCAGTAATTATGAGCTTATCTCAGAGGGCTGGAATTTTCAAAAACGTCTAAGCAGAATAGAAAGACAGGTTTAATTGACTTTCAACGGCACTTGTGCTCTGAAGTTGGTTTTTGAAAACTTTTGATCAAATCAGCCAACTGTCTGGAAAGGGAAAGGCAGACCCTATTGCTCCTTAAGTGCTTGTATACCTTCCAAATGGGAAGCACACTCATTTTGTACTTGTTCTGTTGCTTTGTACACCAGAATCAGTTTACAAATAGACTTAAGGCATCCATTCCTCTTCAGGAATCACTGAAGACATCTATCATGCATAGTGACACTGTGATGGCTGTACTTAACTGATATCTTTTCCATATAGACAACAACAACGAAAAAAAAAATCCAACCCAATACCTAAAGCAAAAGCAAAACCAAAACCAGGACAGTCTGGGAGTATTTTTTGCATATGCAAGACTCAGTTTGTAAAGACATAAATGATGGTACAAGCTACAAGGTTTTGAAGAGATGCAGATTATGTCTGAAAACCAAAGTCAGCATTAAAGACACACGATGTAGTGAGGAGTGGTAGCTCCTTAGTGGGATATCCTGAGCATCTTAAAAAAATGTTCTGATAATGTTCTGCAATTGTCTGAGTTTGTCATCTGATCTGTGTTCCAAATGAAATATTTACAATAAGACAGTTTCTTCTTCAAAGTAACAGATGGAAATTCTTGTCTCAAGGGACTTTTATTTCTCTCGTGATTGTATTACTCCAGATCCTCTTCAGAGTATTTCTTTCTTTCCTTAAACAATTTTTTACTGTTCTTCTTGCAGAACAGAAACAGTTGCCAGGAAGTGAACTTTTATTGTTGTAATCATGAGCAACAAGAGCACACAAACAGAGCTCTCCTATATCTTCTTGATCACTGCTGCATGAGTGTCGGCAAGGGTGAAGAGTACATGACATGAATTCTGCCTACACTAACAAGATTCAATGACCTGTATGCTAACATGGTGTCTTGTACCCCATAAAGCTGCAGTGCTCCCTTGTGCATATGGAGCAGATATTTCTGGTCTGTCTGAAGATGTAACTGCAAAGTGGTTTATTGTATTATTTTTTTTTATTTTGTATCCATTTCTAATCGAACTGCTTTACATCGGTTGTAACTGGCCTTGTGGAGTCATGTCACTAGTGAATTAGGAGCATGTTGTTTAATTTGCATGAAATTTTCCCAGTAAAAATATTTAAAAATCAACTGAATTATTCCTCTACATTAAAATTTCTTGGATTCTCTAGTTGTTCCATTTTTTCTTTCTCATTATTTTTTGGTGTCCATGTAACATTTCTGGATTTGTTTTCCTCATACTTATTCTCTTTTTTTCCAATATTTTGTATTCAGCACTATTTTGTGGACTCCATGTCTCTTACGTCATATTAATCATATTCCAACTCATGAGGTAGATCTGGTATTTCAGTGTTCAACTCATCAAAATATTTAGCTACTTTGATGCATCTATTTTTTGGTTTTTGGGCCTCAAAAGACTAGTAGATAAGAGGCAGTCCTACATGAAGTGCCCATAAAATGCTAAAGAAATTAAAGTACTTTCAATATTAGAAACTGTAGAATGGCTTTTCTAAAGAATATGTTTTGAAATATGGAGTGCTGCTAATATCCAGGCCAAGAGTTGCAGTATTTCGAGCTCTGGATAGTATTCTTTCAAACAGGACATAACAATTATGTTGATAAACTTTGCAAATTCCACGTCACATACAAGAAGTGATTTTCCACTTTCAAATTCCCTGAAACTTCCTGGTGCCAACAGGAGTAAACCCTAAAACTCTCTGGAGGCTATCATATAAACATTCATATTCTCGAGTCCGAACAGAAATGGAAACTTTTCTGGAAAATTATCCTATGTATTATTTAAACAATATCAGCAGAAGTCAGGTGCTTTGTAACTCTCACATGCTGTTTCTGGTCAGTGTCCATAAGACATTCTGCTCCTGGGCAAACGAATGAGGCAATCTTACTGAGATAACCAGATGACTGGAAGCACAATACAGTGGCAATTGGAGAACAGCACCTTCAGAAGCTAGAAAACATCCAGAAAATGCCATTTCAGAAGCCAGTACCATTTCTGAAAAATATAGGGAAGAGTCTGGCATGACAAGTGATTACCCTGCTTGTCAAATAACCAAAGTGTTACCAAAGGGATTGAGATGTATTTAGAAGTAGGATTCAAATAGAGTTAGGCATTTAAACTCTGAAAATCTAATGTCTTGCCCTCAAGCAAACAAAATATTCTAGGAATTCATCTATTGATCTTAGCAATTCTAAATTGCACAGTTCTGCAGGCTTGTAAGGACAAACCTCCTATGCCATACACACTCCAAAAGAACCTTGATTTTAACAGGTTGTCTGCATCCAGACAGGTATTTACTTGCAGTGAAATGTTTGTGGAATTCTTCCCAGCAGGAGAAGTTGGAGTGACTTTTGAAGCAAATGCTTTTTCTGAGACTCCAGTGTACTGATTCAATTAGTTCTTCTAAAGTGATAAAGCCTGTTTTTCAGTTAGTCTTTGTCCCTGTTGCAATATCCTTACAGTGGGCAGAGTAGAAAAGCAATCTGTTAGGGTTTGGGATAGAAGCACTCATACACACCTATTTTGTGTGCTCATCGTTTGATCTGTTCCTTGAAACCCTGCATGACTCATGAGGATGTGTTTATAGCTGAATAGCTCTATAATGTTATGTCACTGATGCAGACTGACCTCCATAAATGGCATGTCCTCTACACCAAGATCCTTTTTCTCCACTCTCTACTCCTCCTTTGAGATGATTTTTACTGTTGTTCCTAGCTCTGGGGATTTTTGTTGAGAGCCTGTTTGCAGAACACATACCACATGTACCTTTCAAGGCTCTTTGACTCTTATTACCAATATTACTTTTTAAAATGATTTAGTGAAGGCTGCAGATGTGCTAAATGGTTTGGCAAAAAAGCAAGGAATATCTCTGAAGAGGGCCACCCACCTGCTGACTCGTGAGTCAGTGATTCTTCGGTCTTACAGTGCTGAATGTAAAATAAATAGCAGATGATGAGAAATGCTGTACACTGCAATAAAACACAGAGAATGCACAGTTCAAGACAGAAAAGTAAATCACTGCTGCACATTTTGTTACAAAATGTTCGCTCTACTCTTCTGTTTCTCAAAAGAGTTCAAGCGCACATGAAAAACCCTCCTTTTGCAAAGCATTTTAATTTCAGATCACTCTTGGAATCTTCCAGTTTGTCTGTTCTCTCCCACAGGAAGTATCACCTTTTTTAAGCACTGAGTCACAAATGGTACGAGCCTGACCTGAAGTGTTTGGCTGCTATTAAGTTTCTTTAAAAACAAGAGAGAGAGGGAGAGAGATTAAATATCAGCATCATAAGCTGCTGTTTAGAAGGAAATCAGCTAAATAAAACACATTTGGCATAGACACAGTTCAGTGCCACAAACTGCAGTAATGCGATGAGGTAAAGAAAGAAAAAGACTGTTGTTTCATCCACCCCTGGATTGTAGCTGTGCCCAATAGTGGATTTCTTAATGTTTCCATTACAGTCCCCTATTTTTAGAAGTTAATAGCTCAGCTATAACAATTTGCTTCAGGCTGAAGCTTGGCATACAAGGTCTCAGGCAGGGAGCACATTTAGTGAAATAGAAGATTACCCATTTTAGAGCCATTTTTTTTTCTGTCATAAAATCTAAAAATATTCTCTATTTCAGAAATTATGTTTGGCATCTGATTTATCTATGATGTAATCCAATATCTTCTCTCGCTGCATTTGACCAATGAAAAACAACATCACAGAAAAAAATGTAGTGTTTCTTGGTTCCTTTCTGTGCACCTGTACAAAATTGGCAACCACTCTATTCACCTTTTCCTAAGTTTAAAGCAATCTGTAACTATTTGAAATTCAGGGAGATATATGTGGAGTAGAATATATGACAACCACTTACTATGTGAGTTTTTCACTTTGGTGTAAAACATTGCAGGAAAAAAAATATAGGACTAAATGAACTGCGACTCTAATTTAATATTGCAATTCTTATTTTTGTCTGTTTCCTAAACCTTGTTCATTTATGTACTTCTACAATACCTACCTTAAAAGACAGTTGCGAGAGAGACAGTCTTTCATCTGAACAGAATGTGAAACTTAAACAATATGACATCTTCTAGACATCTGTAAATTTCTTTTTTTGATATTTGGAATTGTACTAAATGTAGCAGAATAGATGGATGAAAGAAGTTTTAGGGAAGAGGCAATCACCCTGTGTGTTTAAAATAGTACAGTAAAATTTATGCACAAGTGGTTACAGAAGCAGCATATACATATTTTAATGATCTAAAATATTGTAAATATGATTAAACATTTTGTACTTATTTAGAAGCTATTTAGCAGTTATTTCTGGTTTTTTATGTACATTTGGTTTTATTTGCATTGGGGCTAAGAGGAAAGTATTTTTTTACTATACAGCTTTGTAGATTAAAATACTTCTAGGACTTTTCTGGACTGAGAAGATGTAGTACAGATATGTTTACTCCTTATTTCACACATCTAATTTCATTTTACTTGCATAAAGGTGACATTTGTTTTTTTTTTGCTAAAGCACAGATAAAAGAGTAAAATACTTTCACAGAAATAGCGAAAGAGAAAAGAGGTCATGTCCTTCATTCTTGCAGTGGTATCTGTGCAATCCAGTGTTCTGGACACTGACCTGCTTTTCAGTGGGGCTAGGTCTCTGATTAGCAGTTTGTTCATTTGGTACAGCAGCATGATGTTTCTTCTTATCATAGCATCTGCACCAACTCTGGATATAACTCAGCTAAAAAGATAGTATCAGGCAGTTGTTACAGACTAGAAAATGCTCAATACTTAAAAATTATCTTACACGCTTTCCGTACAATAGAATATGCTTTATTATCACGGGCTACTGTATCAACTCCTTCCCTTTTGAAGAAGATTTTATTTCAGCATCTTTCTCTCCTTTCTCATTATTTTCTGTATTAGCAAGTGAATAACTCAGCAATAGGAATGGCTTTTGTAGGAAGCTGAGTCATCTGCAAGGCACATTTCCTGTAACAGGTCCAGCAGTATAATTCAGCGTACTTAGAAATTAGGCAATTTGTAGTCATACTTGGTTGGATAACTTCTCTTATGTCCTCTCTCCTTGACCCCAGCAGGGAATCCTGGATGATTGTTTTCTACTCTCAGTCTTCTCCCAAATAGTGAGCAGCTGCTTCTCAGCTCTTCAAAACCGACCGGATTAGGTTACTGGTATGTAAACATGTTACAAATGAAGTATATTGCACAAGTGCTTTTGAAGTTCCTGACAGCCCGCCTGAAAGATATAATCATTGGTTCTTTGTTCAATCAGGACTGGGAATTGTCTATTCTTTTCTGACGTATCATCACCTCTAGAATAACTACAATATTGTTGGGAACTACTTCAAACAGGTATCTTCAGTTTCATCAGGCAAAGGCAAATTTCTGTTTGAAATAGACACCTTCTGACATGTATTGAGGAGGGAAGGAAAGAAAGCCTCAATCACTCTTTGGTATGAGGATATTTATCAAACAATTTTTAACATATATTTTAATTTTTTTCCAAGTAATGTGTGCATCTGACCAGTAAGTTTGATTAGATTTTTGTTTAACTTTAACTTGTAAGCTATTAGATATTACACACAGTTTAAAGTAACCTTCAGTTTAAATTCTATGGCTTTTGTTGGCTAAGTCAGTATTTCATCAGCATTATTACACTTTTCTTTGTGTGAATATTTTCAAGCCAGACAGAGTACAGGTAAGTATATTGCAGTTCTACTTGCAGCTTAGTGGCGAATGTCATCTATTAGGTTTTTGCAAAATCCTCACAACTGATCACAAATTCCACTGCATGGAAAAATTTCTTATTGTTAAGCAGAGCTTTAATTAAAGCTATACTTTGTTTTCAATCCAATTTAGGAACAAATACAAAAAATGAAAGATGTGAATTTTACAATGCCTGGCAATGTATCCAATTCTGAGCCTAACAAAGAAGCTTATATGCTGAAAATCTTGTAGGAATAAAGCATGTAAGATAAATAAAAAGCTTCCAGTGCTTAATTCCAATCGTCTCCACAACAACTGGAGCTGCTGATAAGACACCTACTCAGAGTAATGATGCATAATGTGAAGAAGCAATAACCCCGACCACATAAGTATGAAGGGATGCCATCCTTTTAAAGAAAAGTGTAGCAAATGTGAAGCTCTGTTAATGTTCTGAGTCATTTTCAAAGGTATTTTTGTGAACATGGCAAATTGCCAAGATTTAGATTTTTTTCCAAGTATGATAGAAACGTAATTAATATAAGGGCATCAAGCATTTGTCCATGTACTATCACGTAAATATTTATGTACTGTCAGTTCATTATTAGTGGAGGTTCTAATAGGAATATAAATATTATAAAGTGTGTTTACGACAGATAAATCATAGGGGTGCTGAAGTAATTTGAAATAGTAAAGCTCATTTTGGATAATTACAGAGCCCCAGAAGATTGTATTTATGTATTACAAAGGAAGAGGATGTTCAGAAGAAAACTGTTTCGGGCTGCTGACATTCTGAGGAGGCTAGAGGATGCTGCTGCCTGGGACTGACTTAGGAACATCTGCAAATACTGAAGGATTTTGTGAACAGAAGAGATTGAAAAATTGGTGTGGTTTAAATAGTAAAGCTAACCTTATTCAGTCAAATTTCATGCAAATGAATAACTAACTACAGAAATAATGTAAGAAAAGATCAGTTAAGATTATGCTGGCAATAAAAATACTAATGTTTTATTACACACAGAGTCCTATTTTGCATTTTATGTGGGGGTAAATTAGACTGCAATGTTGTTTATACTTGTTTTATGAAGGCTATTTTCATATGCATATTGAAGCTTCTTATTGCTCTCGGCTTCACTCTCCTCCCCGTCCACATCTTCATTTTATCTAGGCAAACTAAATACTTGACTCGGCATGTCTTCTTCTGCATACCTTAAGTACAGTTAAAGTTAGGAACAAAACAAAGCAAAGACTATCTCCTCCATCCCCAAAAGGGCTAAACAACAGAGAAATAAACTTTGAAAGGTCAAATTATAATGAGAGCAAAACGTAGTTCTCTGAGCTAGTTCTTAGCAGCAAATAAATGTGGTTCATCCTTTTCTCCATGAATGTTTTACTGATAAGATTAATTTGAAGTGAAGCATATGTTCTTCCCTTCTATGACAAGGTAGCCAATGTCTATCTGGTAGATAATTTTCAAGTAAAATACTATGAGAGGGAAAAAAAAGTATTTTCTGAGCTGGAATTGTGTTTAAAATTAGAGTGAAATCTATCTCTTTTTTTTTTTTTTTTCCTCATGGCAGTGAAAACTGTAGATCTTTTTTTTGTGCTAAACTGGAAACTGGACCTTGACTGGATCTTGATTCCCTTTGAAAGAGAATGTTACACCTAGTGATTTGTCCCTTTTTTTCTCAAGCCTTGGTAAGAACAAGAATGTATTATTTTTATTTGTCATCATAAATAAATTTATGAAGCACATTAAATGAGTAAAATAATAGGCAGCTAATTGGTTCTGTTAAGGCCAGACATCAGAGTGACAGCTCCCTGAACCGAGAGTTACACAGCTTATGGACTTCTCCACATTGAGCACTCTTTCACAGAGAGACTGCATCTTCTCACAATTAAAACCTATTGTTCTGCTTAATCCAGCTCGCTCAGGCCTTCCCTACAGATCAACCAGGCTCTTTCATGATAAAGCTAGAAGCTCATGTGCAAAGAGTTTCATCTGTGGCTGACTACATGTATTGAAGAATGACGTTGTGCCATGCAAAAAAAACCCTGAAAGTTATTCCTGGGAAGCCTGAGAATCCTGCAGTCCTTTAGGTTGTCTCCAGCGATCTTTCACTTGCTCTCTCCACAAATACAGTGTAATTTTCTGCATGTGAACCCTTCGACTTGCCAATACCAATGTTCATTACTTCCTTCAAGCCTAGCATCCTCCATGGCAGCATGACATGTTAAAACATTGTTATTTTTGTATAACCTTACTATCAGTCTGTTTATTTTCAACTGTCATCTCATTTTCTGTATTCTGTGTTCATCTTCTCTTTTTATGGTGGACTTACCTTGTAATCATCCCAGTTTCAAAAGTTAACCCTTTAGTTCTTGCCGTTGTTTAACCAATGTGATATTTTTTATACTAAATTTTCACCTAAAAATCCTCATATACAGATTTCTGTATACTCAGCTAATGAACATTTATTAAAATATAATTAAAGCGAGTGTGCTGAAAATCTGTTTCCAAAAAGGAGAAGGAAGAAAGGCAGAAAAAAACCCAGCTTCTATTATACTGAAAGCTGTTACACACTTAATCTTCTCAACTAGCAGTTTTATGCTTTTAAGAGGATTATATTATTAATAGTTTAATTATTCATTATGTGGTATTTTTTCAATTGTTACAAAGGTTTTTGTCATTTGGTTTTAAAAAAAATAATGTAATGTTTTATTCTTCTTCACAGTCATGACTCATTCTGATTTTTCCTGTAGTTTCATAAAAAGTTGCTTCAAGAAGGACATAAAAACATGCCTGTAGCAGAAGCAGATAGATCCCCTGCCAGTGCGGTGACTCAAGCCACTGGGAGACTAGCACAAACAAGCTGTACTCCAGAGACTATGGTTTGATTACTGTCACTACCAGTTGAATCATTAATCATAACAGTGGTAGTGATAGCAAGTTTCTTGACCTCATCATGAAAGGCAGGGAGGCCATTCACTGGAGCAATTCATCCTCCAGGCAGAAGGAAATTGTAAGGAGGATGTCTTTTATTATCTAGCGTATTCTCTTTTATCCACTAATTCTGCCTATAAGCTTGGCAAAAATGTGTGGGCTTTAGGGAGGTAAATGTTGCGTTTCTTCTGCTCCTAGAGAAACATGTTTCACTTTTGATCACTGAAGTATGTGTTCATTTACTCATCCCTCTGCTTCCCTCAATATGTAGTAGCTTGGCATTGAAAGCCAGAAATGCAAGTATGTGTAGCTCTATATAACAACAGTGCATGTGGCTCTTTGTTCTTAAATGGAGGTTGATTGCATGGAAAATTTCCATGAGTCTGCTTCTAACAGCAAAGCATATATTCCTTAAAGAATGAGTATTCTCTAGTGGCTGAGGTGTACTGTACAGTCTGTTACTGTCAAAGGATTTAATCCTGAAAGTCAGAGGAACAACTTCCAAAACCTGAAGATTACAAGGCAGAAAATATCTAGGGTTTCTCCTCATTTTGCAGCTGGTACTGGAGGCATTGTGACTTGCTTTCCAGTCCATGAAACTTGTGGTATTTTCTTAGTGTGTAAAATTTACGCCATTCTGCTGACCATTCTGCTATTTGTTATCCTTTCTTCATTTCCTCATACAAAACTCCCTTATCTTCCAAATTGTTTTAATACAAATAAATGATCTTAAATAATCCCTGACAATTAAAGCCAACTTGATTCTAATTTTCCTTCAAGATTATTTGAAAAATTGTTACTTCTGTCGACAGAGAATCATAAATGTGAATTTTTAGATCTTTATTTTCAGTATAAGCAAGGTTAAGTTGCAAGGAATTTCTGTTCTGAGACTGGGAAAACGATTAAGAATGATAATATTTTTAATGAAAATCTTCAAAGACATGATCAAATACTGTAACAGTATTTGCAAGTCACATAAAAATTTCAAAGTATCTATATAAATAAGTACTCACATGGGAGGATAATTAACATAGGTGTGTCAAAGAGGTCCCTTTATGGCTCCGTTTATTTTCGTTATTAATGAGCCACCAGTCACACAAGGTAGGCAATGCAATATCGTTGGATGATTAACTAGAAACATGCGCTTTCCAAGACCACAGAGAACCCTTCATTGGACTGAGTATTTTCTGAAGTTTTCTAATTTATATACTGCACTGACAGTTAATCGGTATTTAAGTGGGTTTAAAAACAGTTTGCAAAATGAGATTTTATAAAAAATAGACATAATAATCCTATAATCTTTGCACACGGAAGTATGCCTCAGTTGGATGACAATATGTGAAGAGCAACTCTATTCATACACACATAGCTGTAGCAAATGTCTATGAAATGGCATTGGTTACAACTTCTAGTCATAGCAGAGGACTTCAGTATATTAGGCAAAGGTAACACACATGATTTATTCCTTTTTTTTTATTTACACAATTGGTGCAAATTATGACTAAATAATCAATTAAATGCTCATTTAGGTGTGACCACTGATGTATTTGGTATTTCAAATACAGTATTTCAAATACAGCATTTCAACTGCTGCCTCCAGGATGCCATGGAATTGGGTTTGAAGTGCTGAGACATAATTTTCACCATGTTTACTTAAAACAACAACATTGCACTTTGTAACCTACAATCCAAACTGCCACATTTCTTGTCTTTTTTATCATGTTTATATAATCCATACTTACAACTCTAATTTTTCAAATTTCCTCTTGAAACATTCACTTCATGTTAGATTCATTTGGACTCTTGCTTAAAGCCTAAATCCCATAATTTTTTACAGTTTCTGAGACCCAGACTTCTTAAACTGTGGATTACCTTGACAAGCTTGGATTCTCATTTCACTAGTTCTACACAATGTCAGTTTGTATTGTATTTAAAAAAAAAAAAAGTACATCTTCGTTTGCTTCTGTCAGGGCTCGTTCGTCTTTGACCAGCAACTGGATATCCAGGTAGTGCTTTATTTATCACTTTTCTTTCTGATTTTTCTCTTTTAGTCTCTCACTGTTATGGCTTTTCTCTCTCTCTTTTTTTTTATGTAATATTCCCACATAGCAATTTAGAGCATAAACATGTGTTTATGTAAAATTATTTGGTCAATGTCAATATTCAGGCAAATAGGTTGGGTAGTGCCAAGTGTTTGCACCGTGGAAACATCACATATAACTCACTAGAACACCTTAGTCTTAACCTCTGTCTCATCCACTTAAGTGATGTGGTCTTTACATTACAGAGATTTTGTAAAGTACACAGAAATGACAAGCAATTATTTATTTGCTATTTCTCTTAATATACACAAAGGACAGTACAGTTATTATGTAAGCAGTCTTCAAAATAAAGCCTAATGAAAACTTTCTAACAAAAACCAATAAGAATAATGATAACAGTAATCAACATTATATCTTATTTATCAACCTGGAGGAGCCATAAACTTATTCATATTTTAGGATGAGTATCACCTAAAGACTGAGAGGATTTAACATGAACATTTTGGGTTAATCTAAACCAAAAAATATGTTCATAAATCCTCGCAGACTTTATGTGCAAAATTAAAAACAATTTTAAAAAAATTCTAGTGGATATTAATCTCTGAGATTTAGAATCATAGAATCATAGAATGCTTGGGTTAGAAGGGAACTTTACAGGTCATCTAGTCCAACCCCACGCAGGACAAGGGACATCTGACTAGATCAGGTTACTCAGAGCCCTATCCAACCTGACCTTGAGTACTTCCAGGGATGGGGTTTCCACTACCTCCTTGGGCAACCTGTTTGAGTGTTTCACCATCCTTACTATAAAATTTATCTTTCTTATATCCAATCTAAATCTACCCTCCCTTAGTTTAAAACTGTTACCGTTCATCCTATCACTCTGCTCCCATGTGAATATTTTCACAATTCTCATATATTTTTCAATTAGTAACATTTACTGGTGGATTTATCCTATGCACTAACACAAAATTCTTAGAAACATAAATGTTTGCCCAGCTGGAAACACTACTTCAGCGTTATTGTTTCTAGCTTCCGGTTTCATTTGCAGTGTTTTTTCAGGCAACTGTGGGGATCTGAAGGATAATGGAAAAGGCATAATATTGTTGAGCAGTAAAGAGAGAAATTGGAAAGAAGGCACTGAAATGTAACCAAAAAAAAAAAAGAACTGAAAATTGAACTATGATCCTTACCTGCTAGGACACAAGAAATGCTTTTATGCATTCAACAGTTCTATGATAATGGTAAAGAGTTTGTGCTACCTGTTAAGTGGACAAACTGAACAATTGTGTTCATTAACACACCATTTTATTTTCAATGTAAAATCCTCCCATACAACCTCCTTTAGCCATGTAACATTCCTAGCGATTATCCTCAAAACAATTTTGGAATCAATAACTAGATTGACATTTTGTTTAATTATCCCTATTAAAATGTAAGCTTGTGGTATATTATTGTAATAAATTTTAGCAATAAATGAAATAATGCATTAGGTTTCCCACAAAGAAAAACCTCTTTCTGGTGGCAATTTACAGCATAAACATTAAAAACCTATGCCATTTGGGCTTGTAATAATAATAATGGCAATATAAATTATAGGATTATAATATTTTGTCAAATATTTTACATGTTAATAGCTGAAAAGGGTATGAATTACCATACTCTAAAGTGTTACTTGTGTCCTGGTTTCCGCTGAGCTCTGTGCTAGAACACAAAGATAAATCTTCATTATTTTGTGAGTTAAGCCATTCATAGATCCCAGAAAAAGATATTTCTATATGTGTATTCCATGCGTCCTTAAAATGCCCTATTTCAGGTTTTGGCCTGATCTGAACTTCACTGGTATGTCTTGTCTTCCATAACGTGAATATAGTAGCCTTCTCCAAAGAAGTTAAAAACTTTTAAAGACCTATCACCTGCTGTTTCATTTTCCCATCTCAACCCACTATTTTACTTGGGTTTGTGTTTTGCTGTAGGTAAAATAACTCAGGATATAATATATAAGCATCATTGTTTGTGAAAATTCTTGTGTTTTTGGAAATGAGTCCCACACATCTGAAATTATTCTTGAGGACTTTCTTCCTAAAATTATTTCTTACAAAATGCTGTGTCTGAAATTATGAATATCTCATGGACATAACTTTTTTTGCTTTGTCCTGAAGTAGCTTTATTCTGGAAGTATGCATCTACACTTTCTCACAAAATAGTGCTATACATAGAGTGATTGCTTCTCCCTTTGTTCAACAGCCCCGTAAGTATTCAAGACATTCACCTGAAAGCAGCTGACTCAAAATCTGGCTCCTTCCAGACTAGGAGATTCTGAGGATATGAACATCTCTTCTTTGCATGCTCATCACCAAGCTTCTGAAGTTTTGGGGACAAGTTTCTTCTAACTTCCTGCTTTTGAAGTCGTTCCACTTTAATTGAAATTAAGGATTCAATAGGGCTAGAGCAAGCAAGAGGGAGCAACTATATGGTGCAACATGGTAGGATTAGTGTGCTTAGAAAGGTGAAGCTCCAGTTTCTTCTCCAAATAACAGTTCATTATATAGTTTGTTCTTTTTCAAGTTTCTAATCTTTCAGTTCACTAAGAAATTACCCACTTCTGAAAGCTTTAGTCTTCGTGTTATATCTATTGCTCTAGATTTAAAAAAAACCCAACATTTAAGTTATGATTTAACTCTTCAACGTTACATGACAGGTAAATTAAAGACACAAACTTATTAATTTAAGTAGATTTCTATAATGGTGCCTTTATTTATATCACAGCAAATGAACAGATCTAGCAAAACTATTACTTTGTCTGCATTTCAGTTTATAACTTTTCTTGCCAGTCATCAGTGTTCATTGGATTGGATGATACCTTCCAGAATAACTGAAAATCTTGAGATCATGCACTTATAGTAAACCAGACTCCATCCAGAGTCAAACCAGAAAATTCCTCATTCTCTGTATACTTCCTTTAATTGTCGTTGGTTTTAAAACGGCATCACATATTTCCTCTTCTCTCATGTCTGTGCAACCAAAGTCTCATGTTCTATTTCCTTCTACCTACCAGAAAGAATATGCAAATTTAGTATACTTTTCAAGCAGCTTGTCTTCATTCTCACTCTACAACATCCCATAAATTTCTTTTCAGAGAAGAGCAAAATATTCGTTCACTTCTAGTTAATCTTCAAAATATATTCCATGTGCAATAATTAATATTTTCTACTGTTCTCCAGTTTGGATATATGCGTGCTAGTAGCTTTTTCAGCAAAGGTGAATATATCTTTCATAATATAGGGGATTACATTGAGTGACACTTTTAGGATAAAAACTCTCCATGATTAAATTCCAAATAATATTTTAAAAAAAAGAAACTTTTTTTGTCCTCAAAATTAGCAATCACATTTTAAAATTTAAAACTTTATAAGTTTGTCCTTTCACAGATGCAGAGGGAACACGTACCTTTTCAAACAAATGCTTAAGTTCTGATATATCCAGCATAAAAACTGGCGTAGGATAAGTGTTCCTTATATACATTGAGTCTAAATTTTTGTATTCTTCATTTTGAGAGATCAACAAAATTAAGGTATCACTAAAATAAGTCAGCATAATTCTCCCTCTCCATTTCTATGTCTTTTTAACTTTAAAGACGAGGTCTGGGGAAGTTAACAGTGTCACTGTGCAACCTACCTTGCAAAATCTGTATTGTGATATAAGACACGTAAGGCAGCCAGCAGCCAAAGACATAGAAAAAGATTGGGAAACTACTTTCTGTATTGAACTGCACTATGCAATGAACACTGGTTTTCTGTTATATCCTACAGCTATCTTGTCATAATAACTTTTTTGTAAGTCCTTTCCCTTTGTTTCTAGACTTTCAAGACTTAGCAGCCTGTCTGAAAGAAATAAAAGGTAACTCTGAAAATTCCTTAGTAAAATATGAATAGCAATTAATTTTCTGATGTATTTTAGTCTTGTTCCATTAAATATGGAAAATGATGAGTCGCTAGTATTGGTGAGAGGGGGAAACGGAGTATCATTAACAGATGAAAGAATACCCCTCCAAAATTTAGCTGCTATAAGTACGCTTGCCTGCTCAAGATATTTCTAATTCCAGCCCCGATATCTATATTTAAATTGACAATACCCTTGGGCTTCAGAAGTGAGCTTCATCTACTAAAACGTCATGGGAAGTCATGTTTGCTGTCTCAGAAGGTATCTGCACTTCAAGCCTAATACTCAAAGCCAACAGAAAACAGAGGACAGTTTATGTTTTTAGAGGCATACTGCAGCTTCCCAACAGCTGTGCACAGCAGGAGAAAAAAAAAAAAAAGAAAAAAGACTAGCACATACATCAGATTCTGCCAGGCTTTGAATATTTCCACTTTAAAGACATCAACTTAAGTTCCTCAGTTTTCCCAAATACATAAGATTGGCACAAGCAATCACTTCTGTGAAAGAAAATGTGGCCAATCTAACTATGTAAGAAACTGTTTGTGAGCTTTTGTGTAGGCAGTAAGCATTTCAGCTTTATCCCTCAGACTCATATCAGTAGTTTCTAACCACACACCGAAGGATTTCTCTAGTAAAACTGACTACAGTAATGAAATATTTGTTTATTCAATTTCAGAAAGGATACTTAATCTCTCTGAGGTTCCTAAGCAAAACATTATGCTAGCATATTTCATATATGTAGGCAGCAGCAATGCAACCCTAGACAGTCCGCTCTCTTTTTGTCACGTAATGTTCTCAGTGCCTAATAACACTGTGATAAAGGGGCTGCACTGTATCTGTGTAGCCGTGTTTACTTCCATATGGTAGTTCCCAAATTGCATTGCACTATAATGTGTAGAGATTGGCCAAAAATGGTCTGGCTGGCTCCCAGTATCAAGCATTTCCTCACAGGGCTGGTCCATGCTAATGGTTACTGTACAGCTGGTAATACAGCATTTTCATCAAGTTATCTTTACTGCCAGCTATTATTTTCTGCAGTTATAAAAGGACATTTCTTGTTTACCTTTATTGTTAATTATTACATTTCCCTAAGACACATCTCCCATGTTTCCACTAATAATACCTTCCCTGGGGTATAACATTAACTAATTAATCCATTAACTAATTAATCAAAATCCTTGACAAAGTTCATTTGGGGTGTCCTATTAAGAATGTCAGTCATATTAGTAACTCTAACCCTTTGACTTCTGGGTTTGTTGCTAATATTTCTGTGGGAAGTAACATATATAATATTTTCAACATGAGCCTTACAAGATTGAGTGGAATAAGCCTGAAAAACCTGTTAGACTTTGACCTACACTCCAAATGATATCTGCATTTATTAAGCTTTTTAACAAGCTGATCTAAAATAGTGTGCCTCACCACATTTTTTTCTGACAATTTCATAGACTTTACTGAGTCTTCTGTGACATGTCTGTTACTATTTGCTGTATCTTTATTTAAACAAACCTAATACAATCTTAAGCTGATCTAATAATTTTGATCAGCCCAGACAAACAGTTCTGGTATGTTGATATGTAAACACTGCAGATTTTCGTGTGTTGTAAAGGCATCTAAGTAAAGTCTAAATAAATTATCTCATATACTAGAAGTAGTTTTCTTGGGAAGTTGAAGGTTGCCTCATAAGCTAACTTGACCTCTTGGAAAAAAATGAATGTGTTCACACTAATTCTTTGATACGTAGACAGTAGTATTACAGAGCCATCAAGTGTTGTTGACATAATCTATATTATGGCATGTTTCTGTGCTCACAATAAACCCTAAAGCTATGGGAGTAAGACATATCTAAATCTCTAAAAAGAAGAACATGTATTTCGGAATTATTGAATTGTGCACAGAAAATCATAATTGCATTGCTTCATATTCTATTACATCCTGTTATCCCACAGTGGATTAGCACTAATATAATTCACAGAATGTTTCCAGAGTGAAATACACTGGAAAAGTCAGAAGGCTTATACTAGTTCTTGAATTCACGAGGGAATCTTAGTCTGCTATTATACCTAGCACTTCGTGAGCTTTTGTTTCTTAAGACTAAAACTGTAAAACATTCCGTGAAATAGAAAGATGTTAAGATTTTATAGATACTGAAACATATGTAATATTGTTCATGATGTATTTTTATGTCTTACTTAGAGCTGAGTAAATAAGTGATTCTTTAGATGAACTTAGAAGTTCATAGGAAAGCATGAGACAGTCCTCTATGCTCCTTGCAGTTCTGAAAATCAAAAAAAAAATTACAACACTCTGCATAACAGATTCATGCTGGCTTAATTAACTTTAGTTTTTCTTGGCATCATATGTTTATTTTTAAGATTATATTTAGCAACATTTCTAGGTGAATATATCAAAAGAAAAATAGAGCCTAATATTGTGAATTAAGTATTTTTTTCCTTGTAAAAATGCTTTCTTACATTTTTGATGGCAAAACCATTAGCCAAGCATTATTTAAATTCATAAAAGATTTCTAAGTTCTTCCAGGAATATTTATTTTCACACAAAACACTTCCCACAAATATATCGTGTTATAAAGTACTTCTGATCCTAACTAATTCTTCTTTTTTTTAAGTCCCATGCATGAAATGAAGCCCTTGGTTTCAGAAAGGCTTTCATTAGACGAAATGAAAAACTTCTTTTCAGTTAAGTCAATGAAAAACTGTGAAAAGTCCTGTTTGGTTGGCACTTTTTTTTTCAACAATGTACTGTCATGAATATTACTGTCCAACTCCTCCAAGTATATGCATCCCCTTGGCTATCTCTGAAAGAGGCATCAGTTCACAACCCTAGGATCCTATACAACCTTCTTTTGGGCCTAATGCATTACGTGTGAGTGTTAGAGATAATGGGTGTCTTTCTGAAAGATATTGACAAAGAAGACTCCTAGCAAGATCTGATGTGGTGCAGCTGTGACTTTGGGTCAGAATGCCAGGAAAAGAGCTGTATTTAAGCTGAGGTACACAACCCCAGTCCTCACCTGAGCTGTGGAGCCTAGCTACGCATCTCACTGATCCTCACTGACCTGCTGATTGGAATCCCTGCACTGACCCTCAATCTGTCAGTCTGACTTGCCTAGCTGCTAGACAGTTGTCTGACTGGGTTACTGTGATGGAACTTGCCCTACTTGCTTTGCTGCTGCCCGTGGCTCCCAGCCCTCCTTCCCTGGCAGAGCAGACCACTTCTGTCTCTCCCTGACAGTGGGGTTCACTAAATAAGATCCTACTACTGTACTGCAGTGCTATTCCCTTAATATGGCTGTATCAAAAGACATAGTACTTTCCAAAAAAAAAAAGCAGCAAAAAAAAAAAAAAATTACAAATAAATTTCTGTTTAGGAGCAGAGCACCAGAGAGAGCTCTAGAAAGCTACCTCAATGACTAACCCTCCCATACTGATTAAGACTTCCTTTGCAGAACTGAGAGTTACTGTAAAGAGCCTGTAGGTCGCAACCCTCAGAGATACATGTTGCTAAGGAGAATTGAAATAGTGGCAGAAAATTACTTGGCATAATGAAAATATCACTTGATTATCATTCATTTGGTAATATTATTTTCATTAAGTAAATGGAGATTTCAAGAGCTTTCATGACTCAGTCTCTAAGAAAAGAACACTGAAAAGCTGACCCTCAGCATGAATGTAAGCTAATAAAAGCTTTCCCAAATTGGAGGTAGGCAGTGGTATCTACCAAAGTAGTGTTTGTCGCTGCTTGAATTGACCTTTCTGTGAAGCCTGAAAACCAATTCAGATGTGATTGCAAAAGCTGACTTCTGGTAATATCCTATTTTATTGACAAAAGACGACGGGGTCAAATAATTTTCATAATAACCTGCTTGAAGACATCCTTAACCACTCTATCATTTACAGTTATTTTTGCTATACAGCCTATGAAAGTATTACTGGGCTTAGAGTAAGAAATAAGAAGGGGGAAGATGGCAAATTTTTTCCATTCTTTTTTTTTAATAGCTATTTTAAGAAGAAAATCTACCGTTAATGAGTGAAAAAAGATAAGCAACTTCTTAGTTTTTTTCACAGTCCATTAGTCTATTCTAGGTTTGAAACAGTTCTTCCTTTAAAAGCTTTCTTTCTTATTGAAACCTTTCATAAATGAAACAACTGGAAAATGAAAATAAAAAAGATAAAACGCAAAGCAAGGAAGTGTTTTTCAAAAGTCGATACATTTGAAGTGCTCCTTTTTTGTAAAAGTCAGCAAGGGCTAATGACAACGGGTGATAAGTGAATGTCAGAAGACTTGGTTCTGTTTTTGCTTCACTACTTACAGTTAAGGTTTCATAGACTTTTTTCTTTTTTTCTGGTTTTGTATTGTCCTAGTTCAAGTCATAAGTCTCCTTGATTTGTTATTATTAGTAATTGGTGAATGAAACATTTTGTTGGACAAATTACTGTGTATCAATTGTTCGTGAACCGTTCACTAGCAGTTATTTGTAATTTTTCTCTCTGTGTTGCGTGAATGGTTATCTATGTCACATGGCAATACTTTTGGTCGTTGATGGGATAAAACTATCTTTCTGAAATACTGTATCTGAACAAAAAATCCTGCAGTTTGGATTCTTGTCATTAAAAGTGGTTAGAGTAGATTGTTGTTAGAGCATAGCACATGACAGACAGGGGTAATATACAGGCACAGGATACTGCAGTGTCTTTGAAACAATTTGGTGACTTCCCTTAGCCCAGCCAAGGACAGCCGGTCCTCTGTGTAATATGGATGCCAGACACAGAAAATGTCTGATGAAACTCCCTCTTCCCTACCTTCTCCCTCCTGCCTCCATCCAGTTGCAGGCAATGTCTCTGGAAAGAACAGATGGACCTCGTCTATCCGTACATGGCTATGTGGCTGGTGTTACCGTAACAACTTTGGGGTTTTTAACAATGGGATGGCCTAAATAGCACCAGACTTACAGGCATCAAATGAGAGCCACCTTTCTTAAAGGCAAAGGAGAGTCTTCTCTCAGGAGCTTGCAGGGCTCATTGACAGGGCTTTAAACTAGTGAAGGGGGAGAGGGATAATATTAGGTTTGGCTGTGACAAGCTACAGGAGGGCACACTACAGTTAGACATACGGGGTGCTAGTTTGGGCTCTCCATCTGTTGCCCCAGGGGACACTGCAACACAGTTGAAGTCTTGCAAAGATGATCTGGGGCCTCCTAAGGTAGTAGGAGCAGACAAGGAAATTTCCATGAAATGCCTTAAGGAAAAGAAGGGGTTTTTCACTAAGCAGGTGATTCAGCCAACAGGCCAGATGAAGTGGCTCTACACAAATGCATGCAGCTTGGGCAAAAACGAGGAACAATTGGAAGCTACTGTGCTGTTAGAAATCTATGACCTGATTACTGTTACTGAAACGTTATGGGACAAATCCTGTAACTGGAGTGTGACTATGAATTGCTGCAGATTGTTCAGAAAGGATAGACGTGGAAGGAGGGGTGGAGGGATCACCCTCTATATCAGGAAATGACTACAGTGTGAAGAGCTGTCCCTGAAGAGTAGCCATGAACAAGTCAAAAGCTTATGAGTAAGAATAAGAGACAAAGGCAACAAAAGGAACCTTGTAGTTGGTATGTACTACAGGTTACCTGATCAAGGAGAGCCTGTTAAAGAAGCCTTCTTCTTCCAGCTACAGAAGGATTCACACTTGCAAGCTCTTGTCCTACTAAGGGACTTTAATCACCCTGATATCCACTGGAAAAGCAGTACATCAAGATGTAGCCAATCTAGGAGACTCCTAGAGTGCATGGAAGAAAATTTCTTAGCTCAGTTAATAGGCACCCCTACCCGAGGGATGCAATACTGGACCTAGTGGTCACCAGTGCAAGTGAGTTCATCAGTGAGGTCAAGATCAGAAGCAGCCTGGGCTGCAGTGATCATTCACTGGTGGAGTTCAAGGCCCTGAGGGATATGGGATAAATGAACAGTGTAGTCAGGACCGTAAATTTTAGGAAAGAAAACTTGCAGCTCTTCAAGAAGTTAGTCAGTAGGAATCCCTGGGAAATGGTTCTCAGAGACAGCAAATATTTAAGGATGCTTTCCATAGAGTGCAAGAACACTCAATTCTCAGATGTAGGGGATAAGGCAGGTAAGGGAAGAGATCAGCATGGCTGAGTCATAGAATCATAGAATCATGAATCATAGAATCATAGAATGGTTTCAGCTGGAAGGGATGATAGACATCATCTGGTTCAAATCCCCCTGCCATGGGCAGGGACACCTTCCACTAGACCAGGCTGCTCACGACCTGCTGGTCAACCTGAAGAGCAAGAGGGAACTGCACTGGCAGTGAAAGCAAGGACAGGTAACCTGGGAAGAATATAGGGACGCTACCCAGTTGTGCAGGGATGGGCTCAGGAAGGCCATGGTGCAGTTGAAGCTCAACTCGTTTAGGGAAACAAAGAGTAACAAGAAGGGCTTCTGTAGGTACGTAAGCCAGAAAAGGAAGGTTAAAGAGAGCGTACCTCCACTGATGAACGAAAATGATGACCTCATGTCAACCGACGAGGAGAAGGCTAAGGTACTCAACAATTCTTTTGCCTCAGTCTTCACTGGCAATTGCTCACTTCACCTATCTTGGGACAATGGTCAACAAGATGGGACCGAGGATAAAGCCCCTCCCACTGTAGGGGAAGAGCAGTTTCGTGACCACCTGAGGAACCTGAACATATACAAGTCTATGGGACCTAATGAGATGCATCCCACAGTCCTGAGAGAGCTAGTTGATGTGGTTGCCAGGACACTCTCTATAACTAAAAAGTCATGGCAGTCATGTGAAGTCCCTGGTGACTGAAAGAAGGGCAACATTGTGCCCATCTTTAAAAAGGGTAGAAAGGATGACGTTGGGAACTAGGACAGTAGAACTACTAGCTCGATAAACCTGCCAGCCACACCTCTGCACGTGGAACAGATCCTCCTAGAAGCTATGCTAAAGCACATGGAGGACAGGGAGGTGATTCGAGACAGCCAGCGTGGCTTCACCAAGGACAAGTCCTACCTGACCAACCTAGTGGTTTTCTATGATGAGTGATTGCATCAGTGGACATGGGAGAACCAATGGATGCAGACTATCTGGAGTTTCGTAAAGCCTTTGACACGGACTCCCTCAACATCCTTCTCTCTAAACAGGAGGGATAAGGATTTGATGTGTGGACTGTTCGGTGGGTAAGGAATTGGTTGGATGGTTGCATTCAGAGAGTAGTGGTCAATGGCTTGACGTCCAGATGGAGATCCATGACAAGTGGTATCCCTCAGGAGTCTTTACTGGGACTAGTGCTGTTTAATATTTTCGTCCCTTCAAAAGTCTACAGATAACACTAAGCTGAGTGAGACAGTGGTCACACCAGAAGGACAGGATGTCACACAGAGGTACCTGGACAACCTGAAAATGTCAGCCTGTGTCACCCTCATGAAGTTCAACAAGGCTGAGTGGAAGGTCCTGCACCTGGTTGGGGGCAACCTCAGGTATCAATATAGGATAGGAGATGACGTGATTGAGAGCAGCACTGTGGAGAAGGACTTGTGGGTGCTGATTCATGAGAAGCTCAGCAATCTGCACTCACATCCCAGAAGGCCAACCATATCCTGGGCTTCATCAAAAGAAGCATTACCAGCAGGCCAAGGGACGCAATTCTCCTCTACTCCCCCCTCGTGAGACGCGATCTGAAGTATTGTGCCCAGTTCTGGAATCCCCAACGTAAGAAGGATATGAAACTGTTGGGACAGGTTCAGAGGAGGGCTATGGAGATGATCATAAAATCATAGAATCTTCCAGTTGGAAAAGACCTTGGAGATCATCGAGTCAAACCGCACCCATCATCTGCTCAACCATGACCCTTAAGAACTCATCTACCTGTTTTTTAAACCCATCCAGGGATGGTGACTCAACCACCTCCCTGGACAGCTGTTCCAGTGCCTGACTACCCTTTCGGTAAAGAAATTCTTCCTAATACCCAGTCTGAACCTCCCCTGACACAACTTATGGCCATTTCCCCTTGTCCTATCACCTGCCACTTGTGAGAAGAGATCAACACTCGCTCTGCCACAGCCCCCTTTCAGGCAGCCGTAGACAGTGATGAGGTCTCCTCTCAGCCTCCTCTTCTCTAAGCTAAACAACCCCAGTTGCCTCAGCTGTTCCTCATAGGACTTGTTCTCCAACTCCTTCACCAGCCTCATTGCCCTTCTCTGGATGTGCTCCAACACCTCAATGTCCTTCTTGTAGTGAGGGGCCCAGAACTGAACACAGTACTCGAGGTGTGGCCTCACCAGTGCTGAGTACAGGGGCACAATCACCTCCCTTGTCCTGCTGGCCACACTGTTTTTGATACAGGCCAAGATGCCATTGGTCTTCTTGGCCACCTGGGCACAGTGCTGGCTCATATTCAGTCGGTTGTCAATCACCATCACCAGGTCCTTCTCCTCCAGGCAGCTTTCCAGCCATTATTTCCCAAGCCTGTAAGGCTGCATGGTGCTGTTGTACCCCAAGTGCAGGACTCGGCATTTGGTCTTGTTAAACCTCATCCCGTTGGTCTCAGCCCATCGATCCAGCCTGTCCAGATCTCTTTGCAGAGCCTCCCTTCCTTCAAGTAGATCAACACTGCCACCCAGACTGATGTCATCTGCAAACTTGGTAAGGGTGCAAGGTTGGCAAGAGGGTTGGAGCACCTCTGCCATGAGGACAGGCTGAGAGAGTTGGGCTTGTTCAGATTGGAGAAGAGAAGGGTCCAGGAGAGCCTCATAGCAACGTTCCAGTACCTAGAGGGGACCTACAAGAAAGCTGGGGAGGTGCAATTTACAAGGGATTGTATTGATAGGTTGAAGGGGAATGGCTTTAAAAATTGGAAGTGGGGAGATTTAGATGAGACATTAGGAAGAAATTCTTCATGATGGGGGTGTTGAGACGCTGGAACAGGTTTCCCAGGGAAGTTGTGGATGTCGCCCCCCTGGAAGAGTTCAAGGGCAGGCCGGATGGGGCCTTGATCAGCCTGGTCTGGTGGGAGGTGTCCCTGCCCATGGCAGGGATGTTGGAACTAGATGATGTTTAAGGTCTTTTCCAACCCAAACCATTCCGTGATTCTATAAAACTCATAAGCAGGTTTAACAGCTGCATTATAATAATTCATTCAATTTTGTGTTAAACCCCACAAATTCACACCAAGCATATTTCTTATAGGAAAGCTGAATGTGTTTTCTTCATCTGCTTTTTTTCTGTAGCTGGAATGAAACTCCATACGGTTTAGGAAGCTGTTGTGCCATTTCTCTTGCATCAAGTGTAGATCACCTTTATACATCCACTGAAGAAGGTCATGGATTGAATACTCTGCTCTTTACTTAGTGTCATGCTGTCACCCAGTTACTCTGTATTCTTAATAGCATAAATGTGAACAGTAGTGTTTGTCTCGTATTAAATGTTAGTGCCAGGTCTCTTCGTTCAGCTTTTAGAGAACAACATCTTGCCGCTCCATTAGGTATTCCAAACTAAATGAAACTGAAAAGTCGTCTATTCTGTCAGTGCTTAGTTGTGTTCGGGTAATCAGCAGAATTAACAGATGCATCCTTGGTCCTCAGTGTCTTCCAGACTACAGAGCCCCATTGAAATCTTGTGGCGGCATCACTTTGCTGTCTTCCACTGCTTCTGCTTAAAGTTTACTTTAGCCACCTTTGCTTAGATGGTAGCCCTCCTCCTTCTTTTTTCCTTTATGTGTTTTTTGAAAGCACAGTATCTATATTCATATGCTATCATGTACATTTGTGCCTGCATAAATCTTCTCCACTTTTTTTTTATTTTTAATGGAATTCTACTCTCTTCAGTGCTTGCAAGAACAACCCTAGCAACTATAAGGCAAATTAACTGTTAAGTGTTGTTCTTTGCAAGCGTGTTTTGCAATTTTTCTTTTGCTGCATTTCCCTGGTCTGGAATAACTCCCTCAATAAACAGGTCATGAGGACCCCAGGGACTATCCTGAAGAAAAGAAAACTGGTTCCATTCCAGAGTTTATAACCGCCTTGTTCCTGCTGAGGGCGTGGGCATCTATTTTTAATTACCAGTTTTGTGATTACTCCTTCAATAACACTCCTTCTGAATAGTTATTTCATTAACATGTTAGCCAATTCAGCTACTTTAAAAAAACCCAACATATCCAAAAGTGTTTGTTTTAATTAATTATAAAGGGTAAAACCAGGAAAACAAGCAAATATTAATAAAAGAAGGCAGTTTTTAAAAGGGCAAGAAGGAGATTAATACATGTATGTACTATTGTATGGGGAGAAGCACTTTTAAATAGGGCTGTGTGCAGAGTCAGACGCAAAGGAATATCCATTCTTGAAAATTGTTCTCAGTAAATCTCTCTAATCTATTTATTTATCCTCAGATCATGTACATTCGGATCAGAGTTCTGCCAGCTGAGTTAATAATTCTTATCTGAAAGTAATTATGTTGGTCCACAAGTTTTCACCACTGTGCTGTTCCACATCATATCAAACTGTGTGATGCATCATCACATTAGCATTGTGGTGGTGCACAGCATGGTATGGTGGCAGACTAGAAATGATGCAACATTCCTAACAGTAGTGAACTAGTAAGTGTCACTGATATTTAGAAACTTGTGTGTACTTATTATTCTCTAAAGGGTTTGGGTTTTTATCCTTTCCTTTACATTTAAAGGCTTTAAACTGGATGCTAAATTTTATGACCCGGATCTGATAATCAGGAGAATCACTGTTAGAACCCCAAAAGACTTCAAATCTATCTTTTGGTTACAGAAATGTGTCAGTTCTGAGTTTATTGACCATCTGTCAGACTTCATTCACTACATGCTAGCTGTCATTGTTTGTTACTTGATGCACTTCTATGATGACTCACTGCAGGGAGCTACCAGTATCTCTATCATAGTGATTAATGAGGGCACTGTCTATCTGCAAGCATCTCAGCCCGTAATTGTTTCTAGTCACTGTTAGCTGGAATGCTAGATAGAAGCAATGTGTTTATATATATTTGACCTTAAAAAAAAATATTCACCCTTTGTGAAGATTATTTTAAATTTTATTTTTTTAATTGTATTTGAGACATCTCTCAAACTATTCCCATGAAAAATACCAGCAGTAAAAAACTATCACAACTAAGCTCCAGTACTCCTCTATTTTTTTTCTGTCCTGAAATATCTACTGTATTCCATATGCATATTTTGTACATGAATATGCCTTTTGTGCTTATGATAAACAAAAGTTCAAAATTATCTCTTTATTAATACTGCTGCTGTTGGCAGTTGTAATATAGTGGTCTTAGCCACATTCCAGAATGGGGATCAAGCAAGAAAAGACAGAGTGGTAGGTTTTCATACCTTGAAAGAACTGTGAAATTTTACTAATGTTGTTTTTCACAGCAGTAGATTCCCAGGAACACCATGAAGAATAAAACTCCTTTTTGCAGTGGATCCACTCGTGTACAAGAAGATATAACTCCCATCCTGATGAGTTTAAATCAGAATAGTTATGCTTTATCGTGTTATGGACCAAAAAGAAGGATAAAATATTTCAGCAGAATTAGAGAAGAAGAATTTTCTTGTCATGCCAGTACATAGTAAGAGGAACATCAGGGCTTATGTCCAACAGATTATTTTGAGCTGTGCAAAATGCATCTTCTGAACTGATAGATTTATTTCAGGCCCTTTTTGTAGAGGCTAAGACAAAATTGTCCAAATTCAGAAAGTAGAAGCAACAATGTGGGTTTCTGTTCTTCTCTCTACTGAATACAGCTTTCATGTGCTGGCACAGAAAAGAGGGGACTTATCCAATGTAAGGGAATTGTCAGGTTCAAATGCTTTCCATTTTGAAGAGATTCGATGCAATCTTCCTACAGGAGAATGACCAAAAGGACAAAAAAATATATGTCAGGTCTTCTTTTTGTCACTTTAGTTTTATGTAAATTATTAAAAAAATTTGAGGAAAACTGCAAATAATTTTGTGCCTGCCTTAAATTCCACCCTTGGTGGGCTCACCCAAGAATTACCAACCTAAACTCTTGTTTGGACCATCGAGTCCATATTCTGCATTCATAAAATAATTTCTGAAGATGAATATATCAACATTTGTGGTGTACTAAAATGTTACAATGGCATAGGCTATGTTCATAAAGGGAGGCAATGATAACTGATGACATGAAGTCATGTTTTAACGTTTTGTGTCAAACTGACAGTTTTTCATGAGTATTCTGATCATTTATTAGTCAGTGGAAAATGTTACCAAACAGAATTAAATTAATGCAAGATTTCACCAGGTAATTCTTCTTAATAATAAAAATTTTTCTTCAACTGCTTCTTTTTATGATGACCATTATCTTCTACTCTAATATATTCTTTTAATCAGAATATCTCATTTTTAGACTAATTAGCTTTTCTATCAAGATATGATACTCTATTTCCATTCTTTTCTAGAGCCCAATCACAGGTCCACACTGATATCCAGGTCTTTTTATAGAGATTATGGTTTCTTTTATCATCACCAGGTCTGTCAGTTTGCCTTCTCTGAAACAAAACCCCACAGAATTCAATGCACAGAATAAACTGTTTACCCAAGGAGCTCAGTGAAGGATATTCCATGGTAAGAAATATGATACAATAAGATTTCTAGGAAGAACTGAAAAAAAGATCAGAGATTTTTACGTACAGACAATTCAGAGATGAAGATGGACAAATCTGGAGAAACAGGACACTTCCACTGGTGTGTAGCAGGAGCTTAGGATAGGAAAAGGGTTAGAAGAGCAGCAGAAACCATTTTCAGGGCTGAATTCAGAAGAAAACCAGGAGTGGTTTTATGTGTCAATTACTCAGTGCTGAAGAGTGAGAAGGGAGAAACCAAAGGGAAAGTTGCTCAGGTGACAAGGAACTAAGAAGGTAGAAGCAACAAGCAAGCCTGTTGTGGGGAGGAGATGATCGTTGTGGAAGGCGTCTGAGGAAGTCCTGCTGCAAAAGTCTCCAGAGAAAGGCCTAAGAGGTTAGTTGAGTTAACCAAAGGTAGGTACAATTAATGAAAGATTAACTGTAACATCTGTGCCATGTTGCACCTGGGACTTCTTAAAACTGATGCCTTATGGGACAAACGGATTTTGTGGTGATATTTTGAAGGATATTTTTTTAATATTAGAGGAAATGTTCTACTGTTCTAGAAGTGGCTCTAAGGGTGTGAAGAGTTATAGGGATGTGTGCTGGAAGTACTATTGACAAAAGAGGGAGAGACATAAAAAAAGCATAAGAGGATATGCTGAGTTGAGAACTGTACCTACACTCATCTAAACACCTACAGATCAAGAATTTGTTGATACTTTATTGCCAGGATTCACTATTTTAAGATAAATACAATACTACTTGATTGCTTCCACAATATGATGGAAGAACAGTCAAGATTTTTCTTTCTCCCTCAGCTTTTGAGAGGTAACTTCAGAAAATGGAAAGGAGAGGGAAATTGTCTACTGCTATTCTTACAAAATAGAAAGAGGGAACAGAGACGACCTGGTGGGGATAATCTGTTTTCTCTCTCCCCTTTCTCTGAAATACTAGTTTGGAAGAGATGGGTGAATATATTTGAGAGGAAAAGTTAAAAAAGAAACAGAGAGAAATCAGAGCTATATATTTCACTGCTAAGGTGGGGAAGAGACAAGGGTTTACATGGTTATTGCTCCTGCAGGAGCAGAACTAGTATGGAGAGGCTGAGAAGATATAGTCTTCTGGTTCTTCTCAATCGATGGCCTGGGTGATGCTTTAAAATATAATGTAATGAATCAAACCTTGTTCAGTGGGAGCTTAACTTTCCTCAACATATGAAATTTGGGAGAATGAGCACCACTGTGGCTTCCACATGTCCTGAATGTGGGCTAGGGATATTTTGAAAAAGATAGTCAAGGAAAAATGCCCAATATAACCATAGGACATAATTACTAACTGAGAGGGGCAAGCAGATTTCGCTCTACTTTTTTAAACTTTGGAGCTGATAATACTATACTTCGACAGAAAATCCCCAAATGGCTCAAGCAGATTGTACATTCTCAACATAATTAAAATAATTTTGCAAGATACCACGTGTAATATCAAATCAGTCAAACACAAAGACAAATCCCAATCTCAAGAACAAATTTTTTTCTTAAATCTTTTTATTTCAGTCTATTCACTAGCTAAAAGCCGTTTGTTTAGCTCCAGAATACCAAAGAACTGTGGTTTTTTGTTGTAAAGAATAAAGTTCTTATTTCATCAAAAGCTTTACTGTGTAGAGCTGTAAGAAACTTGGACAATCTCTTTCTTCACATTACTTATTCTATTTTTATTTTCCTTTCAGTTAGGTATTGTTTTCCACCATACAGCTTTGTCTCATGCAGATTGTCATATTTGTCAGGGTTTCTTATTTGTTTGAAACTTTTCAAGCATGAGTTATTTTTCTACTTACAGTTCTAGAAATATATCCCCAGAACATATCACTTGTATGATGATAGCCTAGGTTGCAAGAAGGGACAAAAGTGAATAACACAAAACAAAATAAATAAACTAACATTTCTTTCATATGCACAAATCATCTGTGAGTTCTTCTTTTACATGAGTTTCTGAATTTGAGTGGATCCAGCTACTTATTATGACAGGTTGCAATTAGTCAACATCCTGCTTATATTTCTTTAAGATTCTTCTACTTGCCGAAATACAAAAAATATTCGAATGAAAGGAAAACATAGGACCTTTGACAGACCTGACTCACTGATCTGTCTGGAGATTCTAGTGGATTCAATGCTTATGTGAGCATTATGTTTCAGGTAAAAATACTGAAAAAAGCACAGCTTCACTCTGACTAGTGTCCCTTGCATCTCTTTAATGATGTCATTTATTGCAGTCTAATTTGATGTTATAAGATTATTTGGGGTAGGATTCTTTTTTAATTATTATGTATTTCTGCAATTCCTAGCACAGGGAAAACCTGAAATAGGGACTTGTAGTTCTACTATTAGACAAATAATAACAACAGTTAACAGCCTTTTGTCTCTGAGGCATTAAGACTACAAATTGAGCTGCATTAATAACTAATTAGTGCTTCCAGGATTTTCCCAGTGGACAAGTCAAGTAACAGGTACTTTGTTTTGTTTATTTTTTCTTTATCCTCCCCAAAGACAAATATTTCATTGCATTAGATCTCAGTATCTTTAATAAAAAAACGTAAAACTTCATTTAAAATTTGAGAATATATCACCTTTGACCTGAAAAAATTCTACCTATGGGAATTTCTGATATCTTTTCTCTCTAATGTGGGAATTCTGTTGCTAAGACTAATTATATTAATGTCATGACTATAACGAAACAATGAGATATAAATGTTGTATATGACATTGTCCATAAATGGAAAGAGAGGAAGATACGCCATTAACTATACCAGGTCATTACAAGGTCCATGTGATTTTAAACATGTATTTTTTCCTGTAAATGTTCTGCATTCCAGCAGGCTACCTACTTTTTGAGATTTGGGGCAATAAAAAGAAAGTGAAAGAAAACTAAAAAAAAATCAACCTTGATTTAATTTGATAAAGAGTATATAAAAACAGAATGTAATCTGAGAGCATGTAATGGATCTGAATGTGTAATTTTTTACATTTTTTAAATTTCTTTTTAAAATTATTTCAGTCCATTATCTTCTTGACTGTAACATGAAGGGTGTTTTCCCAGATTTTTTTAATAATAATGAATTTGGGAGGAAAAAAACTATGGAGTGCTGCTAACAGCATTTTAAATAAAAAAAAAATAAATCAAAATCAAATGTTATTGTGAAGTGAAAGAAACATTTTTTACTCTGGATGAATTGCAGGTTTCTTTCCCCAGACTCATTTTCCCCTATTTCTTTCCTGCTCTGTAGATTTGTTCTCAAAACTCTGTTGCTAATCTTAACAGCTGCAGTTCACATACTAAAGCAATATAATCTTTGAAGATCACTTTAGATTAAAGATGTCTCAAAAATAAAGAAGAGGCACTTAAGAAAAATGAAGAGTTTATTTAAAGAGATGGATAGTTCTTGCTGATAGGTCAGGAACTTTCTGGACGACAACAGTATTTTAGCTGAGGTCTTCTGTATTTGACATAAACTTGACTCACCTATGGTCAACAAACAAATGCCTAATAAAATATTTTTGCATTTAATCACTAATTTCTGCTCTGCCCTTGAACTCCTCTCAGGGGAAAATTGAACTCTCTCCAGGCTACAGATCTGCTGTCATTTGATAAGAGCAACAATATTTTTTTCCCCCGCTTCTTTCTTACAAGATTTTTTAAATCATGCATAAATACCTGACTTCTACTCTGTGCCTGAGGTCTTGTTTTCACTTTTCCTCAAACAAATAGGTACCGTAGGTAAAGACAGCTTTTCAAAAACATTCAAGGCTGTATTAAACATTAGTGATGAAAGTTTTGTTAATGTCAGTGGACAGTACATTGTAGAGGGAACATAAGTTTGAGCTCCCTAATACTAGAACAGGATAATGAACTTGAATTTCCCACATACCACAGTGTTCAAGCTACTGGGCTATAAAAACACCTGCAGATACAAACTGACCTTCTCTAAATAAAATTGGAAACAATTCATGAGCTATGTGCTTCTCCAAATATTTTGTCTTCTGGGAATACAGATTGAGTTGTGTCTCTAAGAGAAATGAAGCATTTGTAACTGGACTTAAGCAGGAAATCCCAGGAATGGGCAGTTATTATATGTGCAGAAGAAAAACTGAGAGCTCAGGCAGATACTCATTCAAACAGAAGAACATTTAATAGGATGATCAGTAGCATAATAAGGGGTTTGGACCAAAATTTTAATCTTTACTGAAATCTTGTTTATGTTCAGCTTTGCATATTCTCTCTACTCCATTTTCTCTGCTTCCAAATCCATTGAGATAATACTAATTTACTGCTGCTGTGGCTCATAAAGATGCACTAAGAGTCTAATCCAGGAAATCAGTAGGATTTTTGCCACTATGAATAACACACATTGAATAAAATGAGCAGACATAAAGTGCATTTCAAGACATGATACGGCCTTATACTGTCTCTTCTGATGGTGCACCGAATTTCCCTGAAACAGGCAATTAGAGCCTTGTTTTCACATTGTGGAGCAGAAAAGTTTCATCTGGAAAATGTCATTTTTCCTTGATGTTTTTTTTGTTGAGTCACCATGACAATTGGTGTCTGGGAAGGCCACATCTTACCAGCGTTATTCTTATTGAAACCATAACAACTAAGTCTATGAATTTGTCCGTCATTTCAAAGTCCGTCTTTGAGAACCACCACCATTTACATGGCTTACAGATTTTTACTCTGCTCATTTCTCAGATGTGTTATTCGGCATAAACTGTACCCCAAAAAGACACATAGAAGGAAATAATAAAGACCACCCAGAACAGTATAAGGGTAGATAATCGGTCAGAACTCACAAGGTCCGGAACAGATGTAGTCCAATTAAACTCAACAGTTCACAGCTGTTTACAGGAATGGCTTTACCATAAAAAACACATTTATCCTTAATGTTCCTTATTTTTTTTCCTAAAGCTCTTTAAATTTTGTATACTTTACTAAACTAAATTGAACCCCTGACTAAGGAAATCCACAATTAAGATTTATATATATATATATATACATATACATATATATATATATGACCTACAGTTTACTAGAAAATGCTGAAACTCCAGTCCTGATTGGGTTCAATGTGTCTAGTTCTTTCTAATCAGCACGGGATGGAATTTGTCATTGTATCACAGTATCACAGTATCACAGTATCACAAGGTTGGAAAGTACCTCTGAGATCATCAAGTCCAACCTATAACCTAACACTAACGCCAACCATCATCTAAACCATGGCACTCAGTGCCTCATCCAGTCTCCCTTTAAACACCTCCAGGGTCGGTGATTCCACCACCTCCCTGGGCAGCCCATTCCAATGGCCAATCACCCTTTCAGTGAAGAATTTTTTCCTCACATCAAGCCTAAACTTTCCCTGACGAAGCTTAAGTCCATGCCCTCTGGTTCTGCCACTGGTCACCTGAGAGAAGAGACCAATCCCTGCCTGACTACAACCTCCTTTTAGGTAGTTGTAGAGAGCAATGAGGTCTCCCCTGAGCCTCCTCTTCTCCAGACTAAACAGCCCCAGTTCCCTCAGTCGCTCCTCATAGGGCTTGTGCTCCAGCCCCTTCACCATCTTTGTTGCCCTCCTCTGAACACATTCCAGTATCCTAACATCTTTCCCAAATTGGGGGGCCCAGAACTGGACACAGTATTCAAGGTGAGGCCTGACCAGTGCCGAGTACAGGGGGACGATAACTTCTCTGGTCCTGCTTACTACACTATTCCTGATGCAGGCCAGGATGCCATTGGCCTTCTTGGCCACCTGGGCACACTGCTGGCTCATGTTGAGCTTCCTGTTCACCAGCACTCCCAGGTCCTTTTCTGCCTGACTACTCTCCAGCCACTCCGTCCCCAGTCTGTAGCTCTGCATGGGATTGTTGTGTCCAAAATGAAGTACCTGACATTTGGACTTATTAAACATCATCCCATTAGAATCAGCCCAGCTCTCCAATCTGTCCAGGTCCCTCTGTAGGGCCATCCTACCCTCTAACAGATCAACCCTTCTTCCCAGCTTGGTATCATCTGCAAATTTGCTGATGATGGACTCAATCCCCTCATCCAAATCATCAATAAAGATATTAAACAGGACGGGACCCAATACCGATCCCTGGGGGACACCACTGGTGACCGGCCACCAACTGGATGAAACACCATTCACCACCACTCTCTGGGCTCAGTCATCCAGCCAATTCCTAACCCAGCACAGAGTGCTCCCATCTAGGCCACGGGCTGCCAGCTTCCCTAGGAGTCTACTGTGGGAGACAGTGTCAAAGGCCTTACTGAAGTCCAGGTATACCACATCCACAGCCTTCCTCTCATCCACCAGGCGAGTCACATGGTCGTAAAAGGAGATCAGGTTGGTCAGGCAGGACCTACCCCTCCTAAATCCATGCTGGCTGGACCTGATTTCTTGACCGTTCTGCAGGTGGTGCATGATTTCACCCAGGATTATCTTCTCCATGATTTTACCTGGGACCGAGGTCAGGCTGACAGGTTTGTAATTACCTGGATCATCCTTACGGCCCTTCTTATGGATGGGCGTCACATTGGCCAACTTCCAGTCTTCCGGGACCTCTCCAGTGAGCCAGGACTGCTGAAAGATGATGGAGAGCGGCTTAGCAAGCTCATCCGCCAGCTCTCTCAGCACCCTAGGATGGATCCCATCCGGCCCCATAGACTTATGAGGGTCCAAGCGGCTCAGCAGGTCTCTAACTTCCTCCTCATGGATTGCAGGAGGTCCATATTTCACCCTGCCCCCATCAACCACTTCAGAGGGCCAACTGTCAAGCGAGTTGACATCCTTGCTGTTAAAAACTGAGGCAAAGAAGGCATTAAGTACCTCAGCCTTCTCTGCATCTCTGGTTACTATATTTCCCTCCACATCCAACAAGGAGTGGAGGTCGCTGCCGCCCTTCTTTCTGCCATTGATGTATTTATAAAAACTCTTCTTATTTTCCTTAACAGAAGTGGCCAATTTGAGCTCCAGCTGGGCTTTTGCTTCCCTGATTTTCCTCCTACACGACTTAACAACATCCTTGAACATAACCTGACTTACATCCCCTTCTTTCCAACGACAATGCATCCTCTTTTTCTTACTTAGTTCCTTCAGAAGTTCCCTACTCATCCAGGCTGGCCATCTGCCCCTACGACTCTTCTTACAACACACAGTGACAGCCCGCTCCTGCGCCTGCAAAATTTCATTCTTGAAGTGTATCCAAGCTTCCTGGACCCCCTTGCCACTAAGAGCTATTTCCCAGGGCACTTTCCTGACCAGTTCCTTAAATAATCCAAAATCTGCCCGCCGAAAGTCCAGCATCGATGTTCTGTTCCTGGCTTTTCCTATTACATTGTTCAGAGAGAACTCAATTATCTCATGATCACTAGACCCCAGACAGCCTCCGACAACAACATCACCCACAAGCCCTTCTTTGTTTGTAAACAGCAAGTCAAGCAGAGCCTCACCCCTGGTGGGCTCACTCACCAGCTGTGACAAAAAGCAGTCCTCAATACACTCTAAGAACCTCCTGGACTGCCTCCTCTCAGCAGTGTTAAGTTTCCAACAGATATCTGGAAGGTTAAAGTCTCCTAAGAGAACAAGGGCAGCCGATCTAGAGGCAGCCTCCAGCTGTTTAAACAACAGAAGATCCAAATCCTCCTCCTGGTCGGGCAGTCTGTAGCACACTCCAACCAGGAGGTCAGACTTGACTGCCCCTCTGACTCTTACCCATAGGCACTCAACCTGGTCATCACCGATCTCAACTTCAACAGTATCCAGGGTTTCCCTAGTGTAGAGGGCCACCCCTCCACCCCTCTTCTCACGCCTGTCTCTCCTGAAGAGCCTGTAGCCTTCCATGGCAGCACTCCAGTTATGACAGTCATTCCACCACGTTTCCGTGATAGCAACTATATCAGAGCTCTCCCGCTGGACCAGGACTTCTAGCTCCTCCTGCTTGTTTCCCATACTGCGTGCGTTTGTGTACATGCACCTCAGTTGGGTTGCTGACAACCCCCTTTGGGATGGCTCATCCTCCACGGGGACATCTTTGGTGAGCCTAGTAACTCCCCCCTCCCCCTTCATGCCTAGTTTAAAGCCCTCTCGACAAGCCCTGCTAGCTCCTGAGCTAGAATCCTCCTACCCTTCGGAGTTAGACGAGACCCATCTGGGTCAAACAGGCCAGGTGCCATAAAGGTTTCCCCATGATCAAAGAACCCAAAATTCCTGTGCCGGCACCAGCCCCTAAGCCATCTATTAACTGCATATATTCTCTTATTCCTGTCTGTATCCATCCCTGCCACCAGGGGAACTGAACAGAACACCACCTGTGCTCCTGCCCTATCTATTGACTGTCCCAGCTCTTGGAGTTCCTTTTTAACTACCCTTGACCCTCTTTTTGCTAGTTGATCACTACCAGCCTGTACCACCAGAAGCGGGTAATAATCGGAGGGTTTAATTAGGTCCGGGAGTCTCTTGGCGATGTCGTGTACCTGGGCTTGGGGAAGGCAGCAGACTTCCCTATGAGTTGGGTCCATCCTACAAATAGGGCCCTCTGTCCCTTTCAGAAGGGAGTTTCCCACTACAATGACCCTCCTTTTCTTTTTCTTACTTGAGGTCCTGACCCGTCCGATGGGCAATGTGAGGTCAGCCTCTTCAGGTGAGCTCTCTGTCAGACTATCCTCCACCTGAACATCAAATTCCAACTCCCCAAACCTGTTTTGTAGGGGCAGCTGGAAAGGTGGTATTTGAAAGGGAGGTCTATAACCCCCACGAGAGCAGACCTGCTCCGAGTCCTCCTCACCAGTCAGGTCACTCTCCTTACCCTGTTGATGAGGAATATGGCATTCCTCAGCCTCCTGGGGAGGATTACTGGGAGGAGAGAGGGTTCTACTCCACCAGTCTATCTCCCTTTCACTTTCGCGAATACTTCTCAACGTCTCCACCTGATCCTTGAGATCTGCAACCATAAGGAGCAGATCCTGAATCTGTTCACACCTCAGACAAGTATTTTTTGTATTTTTGTTATGGTCCTCAGGAGCCACAAGTAGGCTCAGACACTCTTTACAGTCTCGAGTCTGGGTAGCTGTTTCTCGTAATACTGCTTCCGTTTGGATGCCTACACTCCTGGTGGCAGAGGCTTTACCACGCCTGGTCACCATTGCTCCAGGGGAGTGGGAAGTCAACCACCTGTCACCGAGTGCCTGCTTGCCCTGCCTGCGCGAACTGCCTATACCGTGACCCTGTTCGCCACGCTCCGGTCGCCGGCGCTCCCAGGGCAATGTTTAAATACCCCGCGGCTTCTCCCGGGAGCGCCCCCCTACCACGCGGTCGGCCCACGTGACAGTTGCCGCTTCTCAAGTTCAGAGAGAGTCGCCCTGCCGGGGTCCTCTCCTGAGCTTTTGCCTCTCTCAGGAACTTTCCACCCGCCCAGATTAAGCACCCGGCTGCAGTACTTACGGTTCCTGCCGCCGATCACGCTGAATCTGGTCTCACTACCTGGAAACCATGCTATTAGCCAGAAACACAGCACATATGTCATCTGTTCTTTTCAAGTTGGTGTTTTCCTGACTGCTGTTTTAGGAGTTTATTGAGGGGAATAGGCAGAGTGATAATACACATATTTTTCATGAGTATCTGTAGTTATGGTATTAGCATTAATCCTTTGAGTTCCTATTATATTTCAGAATGGAAAGGTTTGTTTTTGCCTGGGTGCCGTAACATGTTGAAGATGAAAGTCCATCTAGTTTTTATATTTTATATTATAAGGGGATGATTTTTCCCAGAAATCAAGTAAGAGATTTTGCCTTAGCATAGCTCCTAAAATGGTAAGTTCTTTCCACTCTTTGTGAGCCTTTTTTTAATGTTCTTACTTGTGCACTATATTACATTCAGAGTGAGACAACATGCAAGTTCAAAGACACTGCCATCTTGAGCTACCTTTACAATGCAAACTTAACATTTTTTGACTTTATTTAACCTGCTCTTCAGTGCCTTTTTTCTTAGGCCAGTGCACATTCTGCTTCTTAAGCAAATGAGATCTGCCTGTCTGAATTTTTCAAATATTCAGGATCAGACCTGATACCCTTTAGCTTTTTGACTTTCCAGATTTGGCAGAAAAATTGCGTCTAGTCAACAGGCTAAAGCTTTTACTGCATTATTTAAAACTAAAGTAGCTATAATTCTTGTATTATATTGAGTCCCAGTATTTGACTTCCCTGTAGCAATTTGTATGTTAGTAGATTTTGCTAGAAAAGGTGCTCAAACAACGTTTGCATTCTTGTGGTACTATTTGTACCTCCTCTCTCTTCATTTTATGTGTAGCATTATGCCTTTTGGTGGTAGATCCTGTGAGTCTTCGTCCTTGTTGATTTCTTGGTACTATATAATGAGAAGTTATGAGGGCCTTCTAGAAGCACAGAAGAAATTGCTGGAAGGTATTGGTAAAATTGCAGGACTTGAGAAATCTAGTCTATATTCTCACTTTAAATATTGAGCCTACCCTTCTGAGCAAAATCAGCATGTGGGGTCTTTTGTTTACATCTCCAGCCATACTTACTTACTTGGTCTGAAAACAATGTTAAACTCAAAATAGGGTTTTGTCTATTTACGAGGATTACGAGGAGAGGGATACAGATGATTTTGCCTAATAAATCTGATTTTGGTCCAGTACCTTCTTTTTATGCTACTTACTTCTAGAAGTTAACTTTGTGTATGTGCTAATGTAAGGCACTGTAAAGATAAACCACTCTTGAGATCTTACATTACCTCTTCTGAGGTAAATATAACTGCTTTTTCTTCAATTTACTAACAGTGGATATTATGTCTACATACTATATCAACTATCAAGAGCACCACTGACGGGATGTGTAATTGTTCCCATATTCCAGAGGGATGACTGTATGGTCTGACAGGGAGCCACAGGAGACATCTTCAGCAGATTAAAATTGTAGTTCTATGCCAGAGTTCAGTAATTCAAGGAATCAGTTGAATCAGTCAGTTTGGTGGCTTGACTTTGGCCAGCAGCCAGATATCCACTCAGCTTTCCTCTCCGTCTCTTTCCCTCAGCAGGAGAGAGAAGATAAGATAAATAAACTTGTAGATCTGGTGTGGGGTCCTCCATGGACTGCAGAGTGGATATCTGCTCTGATGAGATTCTCTATTGGTTGCAGAGGGACAACTTGCTTCACCATGATCTTCACCATGGGCTGCAAGGGAATATCTGTTCTAGTAGCTGGAAGACCTCTTCCCTCCTCTTCTTCTTCTCTCACCTTATTGCCTGTAGGGCTGTTTTTCTCACATTTTCTCATTCCTTTCTCTCTCAGCTGCCATATAGCAATTTTCACCTTTTTTTTTTTTTTTAAATTGGTTTTCTCAGAGGATCTGTGATCTTGGCTGAGGAACCCATCCAGGCCCTACGATGGGTCCAATGGAGCTGGCTGGAACCAGCTGTGTGTAGCGTGGGGAAGTGCTGGCCTCTCCTCACAGAGGCCACCCTGCAGTCCCCCACTGCCAGCAGCTGGGCACCTGCACCTGGTACAGCAAGGAACAGTTGTATTTAATTCATAGTTTTCCTGCTACGAATTTGTCCAGTTACTTTCTGATAGCAATTGTTTATATCAATAGTGTACTCAACCTTTTTTTTTCTGTTTTGAACTCCTGCTCTGCTGTTTTCTCTTTCTACCCCTTTGTTTTTGTCAAGTATTTACCTCCTCCACAGCATTCATGATTTTATCCCTTATTAACACTTATATTCCCCTCAATTAATTTCTGTCCCAGGCCGAAAATACCTTTTCAATTCAGTCTTGCAAGAACGATTCATAAGGAAACTGTTCTTCATAAGGATAATTTTGACAATGGTTTTTGCCCTTTGTTCTACCTTTTCCATGTCCCTGTTTATGAGATGAGAGCGTGGCTGAACCCATGAAGATGGCAACTGAGTGGGGGAATGGGCAAACAGGTTCTTCAAGCATTATTCAAGGCAATGAACTTTCTCAAGGAAACAAGGCATATTCTCTTACTTTTTTCATACTGTTTTTGCCAGTAGGCAACATTTATTCATGGACTGAATATAGAGCTAAGAGTTCTACCCTTTGCTTTTCCAGTTCAAGGATATCACTTGACTTCACCAAGGCACTTTCTATTATCTATCAGCAGTCCAGGCCAAATGGGGAGGCCCCTCTTGACTGGAGATCAGCTAATGTGACATCCATCTACAAGAAGGACAGTAAAATGGATCCGAAGAACTACAGGCCTGTCAGCCTGGCCTTAGTGCTGGGCAATTTTATGGAACTGATCATCTTAAGTACCATCATGTGGCACATATAGGATAATCAGATGATTAGGTCCAGTTAGCATGAGTTTAGGAAAGGCAGGTCCTACTTGACTAACCTGGACTCTTTCTATGACAATGTGACCCACTTCGCAGATCAGGGAAAGACTGTGGATTTTATCTACCTAGACTTTAGTAAAGCCTTTGACACCATTTCTCACAGCATTCTCCTGGACAAACCAGCTGCTTATGGATTGTACAGATCTACACTTCACTTGGTGAAAAAAATTACTGGATGGCTGGACCCAAAGAGTTGTAGTGAATGGAGTTAAATTCAGCTGCTGGCAGGTGTTCCCCAGGACTCAGTGTTGGGATAAATTCTGTTTAATATCTTTACCAATGATCTGGATAAGCAGATCTAATGCACCCTCAGTAAATTTGCAGACAACACCAAATTGGGTGGGAATGTTGATCTGCTTAAGGGAAGGAAGGCACTGCAGAGGAATCTGAACAGGCTGGATTGATGGGCTGATGCCAGCTGTATGAGGTTCAACAAGGCTGAGTGCTGGGTCCTGCAACGCTGCAGGCCTGGGGAAGAGAGGCTGGAAAGACGCCTTGGGGAAAATGACCTGGGGATGTTTGTCAATAGATGGCTAAACAGCGTGCCCAGATCGACAAGACGGTCAATAGCATCCTGACTTGTATTAGAAGTGGTGTGGTCAGCAGGACGAAGGAAGTGATCATCCCCCTTTACCTGGCACTGATGAAGCCACATCTTGAATGCTGTTCAGTTTTGGGCCCCTCACTACAACAAGGACATTGAGGTGCTGGAGAGTGTTCGAAGAATGGCGATGCAGCTGGTGGAGAGTCTGGAGCACAAGTCTTATGAGGACTGGCTGAGGGAGCTGAAGCTGTTTAGTCTGGAGAAGATCATTGCTGAGGGGAGACCTTATCACTCTTTACAACTACTAGAAAGGAGGTTGTAGCAAGGTTGGTGTTGGTCTCTTCTTCCAGGCAACAAGCAGCAGAAGGAGAGGAAATGGCTTCACTTTGTATCAGGGGAGATTTAGACTGGCTATTAGGAAAACATTTTTTACTGAAAAGGCTGTCAAGCATTGGAACAGGCTGCCCAGGGAAGTGGTTGAGTCACCATCTCTGGAGGTATTTAAAAGATGTATAAATCTGGAGCTTAGGAACATGGTTTAATGGTGGACTTAGTAGTGTTGGGTATCCAGTTGGACTTGATGATCTTAAAGGTCATTTCAAACCTAAACAATTCTGTGATTCTTTGATTCACTATGTTATAGTTTTCACTATCAGCAGTAAACTAAACTATAGATTAATTATTAGGATAGCATATAAATTAAATAGAATTTGATATTTGAATAATTATTAAAATATGAGGTCTATGGAAAAATATATATTTTATAGATATTATTACTCCCTGTTTTGAGGACATCATCACAGTAGATTGAAATTAACATTTAACATTTAAACATTTATGAACAACAGATATCAATTTTTTATAAGGTAAAACTGTTTCCCAGCATAATAGTGATGTTCTTATACTTTTTGAAACATAAAGTAGAAACAATTACTTAGTTAGTGAATAAAATTATTTGAATTGCATATGGAATATGTTACTCTTTCAAGTAATTTTTAAAAATTAATAAAACATTACTTAAGTAAGTTTAATGTTTATATCTGAAATATAATGTAATAAATTTCATACAAATGGATAAGTCATTATTTAATTTAAGTATTAAAACTGCTAACAGTTTGTGTGAGCCTGGAGAGCCCGTGGCTCTTTGTGCAGTAGACACTGGCTACAGAGTGAAACCACTTTTACCACTTGGTTTCCTTGACTAGGCTGGGGCCACAAGAAAGGAGAGGCTGGTACAATTCGTAACATTGGTTGCAGGACTCAGCAAAAAAAGAAAAAGTTGATGGAACTGACGTATATCATCAGTCTGATACACTTTTTTTGCACTTCCTATTTCAGGCACAACATTTTCCTTGCTGGAGTTAGATATCCTGCAGGGTTTTAAATGGGATATATATTTTAAAATGAGCTCTGCTGGAGCAGTGGTCAAACTGCAGTGTAGAGACATTCTGCAGATCATATCAGGACACCCCTGAAATCCATCCACATCCTGGCTGCAAATTTGTCAGACTCCAGAAACCTGCCCCTGCGCTGGACCTGGGACGTGGTGACTGTGATTCCCGAATTGAGCTTTGTGATGCAAATCTGGAGAGCTCTACAAGCCAAAAGAGCATTGTGATACATCATGATCTCCAAGGCAGAGTCTTGACAACCTGCTTTTTTAAGAACTCCCTTTCATAGAAATTTTGATACATCTACACTCACTCCCAAGTTGGAGATTTTCCAGTTTGCTTTCTTGACCCTAGTTTCCCTCTGTGCTCTTCTCCTCTGAAATATTGGCTTGGTGCATGCTTACAAATGACTCTTACTTTCCTCCTAGACAGTAGCCCTAGATGTTCCGTCTGAGAGACCCACCTTGGGCTGTCAATTCCAGCTCTTCAGACTTGTCAAAGCAGGCAAGGAGCCTGACCATCACAGGATTTTCAAAATGGCTTTTGTGCATGGAAATTGAAGAACAACCACCTTAGTTCTAAATGCTCTTAATTAAAACAATGCAATTAATGCCAAAACATTCATACATTCATTTCTTTCTTTCTTTCTTTCTTTCTTTCTTTCTTTCTTTCTTTCTTTCTTTCTTTCTTTCTTTCTTCTTCTTTCTTTCTTTCTTTCTTTCTTTCTTTTCTTTCTTTCTTTCTTTCTTTCTTTCTTTCTTTCTTTCTTTCTTTCTTTCTTTCTTTCTTTCTTTCTTGTTCTTTCTTTCTTTCTTTCTTTCTTTCTTTCTTCTTTCTCTCTTTCTCTCTTTCTCCTCTTTCTCATTCTTTCTCTCTTTCTCTCTCTCTCTTCTCTCTTTCTCTCTTCTCTCTTCTCTCTCTCTCTCTCTCTCTTTCTCTCTCTCTTTCTCTCTCTCTTCTCTCTTTCTTTCTTTCTTTCTTTCTTTCTTTCTTCTCTCTTTCTTTCCGGAGGCTAGCATGCAGTCACTGAATAGCAAAGTTTTACAAGCAATCTTTAAATTATATGTGATACACTATGGTTTTAAAATTGTTTTAATAAATACTATTTAGTAGGATATGAAGTGATATTAAATTCTATGAAAAGCAATGAGAACTTCCAAAAATTGGTAATTAAATGTGATTTAAATTTATTCTGTATACTCCCATACAAAGTACCTATCACAAACCATAGCCGCCTCCACACTGTTTTTGTGTTCCTGTCTGCATTTAATTACACAAATGATTGCATTTTTAGTTCATCTTTCAAAACTCCATATGTATCAAGGTTATGATGTACTTTACATGACAAGTGATACAGGATATTTTCATTAAACCCCCACAAAACTTGTTTGTAATTATTTTTTTAATCATGTAACTGACTTAATATCATTAGATGACAGTAACTTTATCTCTTCCTGCTAAAAAATTTATTATGGGAAAAAAGACTATTCAAGTGAGTTAGAACTTAAGGAGTTATTGGCTCCTGCTTCTGCAAGGGCTGCGAGTTCTGTCATTTTGTTAAAACAATAGCTCATCAGTTGCAAGGACACAGAGAGCTAGCAGAAAATTAAACTCTTAATCAGTGGCTAGTACTCTAGGTCTGACAAAACCCTTCACTTCTGCTGCTTTCTCATTTCCATCATCTAGCTCCAAAGGAGCCAAGTCATGCCTGATTCTCACCTTCTGGATGTTAATTGCCAGTGTTCAGTAGATTAGCCAGCAGTCTTTCCTTTATGTGGATTTTTATTTGAAGCGGGCAGTCCACCATAACTGGAATATTTACTAAAACTCTTCTTTTTATATAAATTCACACCACCAAAATAGTCATGTTTTCTTTGGAATATAACTTTAGGGCTGCTGGACACCTCGGGCCATCGATGAGCTCTGGCTGCAGGGCAGTGTTGCTGCATTGTGTATCCTGTAATATGGAAGGTGGAGAACCTGGTGAGCTACGATTTGACCAATATCTCTTTGTGCTTCTATATACAGGATCCTTTGATAGGGGACTTACTTTTACGGACTCTGGTCCAGTGTCTAAACCTCAGGAACACTTTTGGTGACAATCTAGGGAAATGGAGTAGCGAGTTGTTCCATTTCATCTCACTACCAAAGTGAAATCAGGAAATCCTTCTCTGTTTTTTTTTTATTTTCATCCATTGCAAATATTTTGAATTTTCATTACAGGTAACTGCCTGCATTTGCCTTTGTTCAAGGAAGAATACAACACTTAAAAGTGTTGATTCAGTATGTATTTTAGAGTTCCTTGATGGAAAAGTCAACAATCCCAGGGAACATATTCTTATTTTCAAAAGAATTTCATTAAGATGTCAAAAGGTTTGTTTTATTAAATTAAGGATTGTATTCCAAATATATCATGGACACATTTTACCACGACTTTTTCATCCACTCCTTCTCCAGACAATGTAAGGATTTTCTATGTTGTTCTTTGCCATGGCAAGAAATTCTGAGAGCCTAGTTGTGTTGGGTATACTAAGTCAAGCATACTTGTACCACTCAGCATGAACCTTTCCTAAGAAGTGAGTGGAATCTCTTACTGGATTTATTAAATTTTTATTTATTTCACTTATGCCTGATTGATTTGGTGGCCTAAAACGGAGCTACAGGGTTGGTGGATAAGGGAAGAGTAACAAGTATTATCTACCTGGACTTATGTAAAATGCAGCATTCTTTAAATTGGAGAGAGACAGGGATTTGACACATGGACCACTTGGTGGATAAAAAATCAACTGAATGGTCTCACATAAAGAGTTGTGATCAATGGCTCAACATCCAAGTGGAGACTGATGATGACTGGTGTTCCTCAGGCATTGGTATTAGGACCGGTGTTGTTTAACATCTGTGTCGGAGACAGAGACAGTGGGATTGAGGGCACCCTCAGAAAATCTGGCAATAACACCAGGCTGTGTGGGCTGATTGACACACTGGAGGGAAGAGATGCCATCTGGAGGTACCTTCACGGGCTTGAGAGGTAGAGCTGTGCAAAGCTCATGAAATTCAACATGGTCAAGTACAAGGTCTTGCACCTGTGTCAAGACAATACCAAGCACCAGTACATGCTGAGTAGAGAATGGATTGGAGTAACCCTGAAGAGAAGGACTTAAGAGTTGCTGGTGGATGAGAAGCTCAACAAGAGCTGTTAATGTGCATTTGTATCTCAGAAAACCAGCCGTATCCTTGCCTGCATAAGAAGACCAGCAGATTGAAGGATGTGATTCTGTCCCTCTTCTCTGCTCTTGTGAGACCTCACCTGGAGTACTGTGTTCAGTTCTGGAGTCCTCAGCAAAGGAAGGAGATGGATCTCTTAGAGAGAGGCCAGAGGAGGGCCATGAAAATTATCAGAGGACTGCAGCACCTCCCATGAGAGGACAGGCTGAGAGAGTTTGGCTTGGTTAGGCTAGAGAGGAGAAGGCTCTGGTGAGAGACCTTATAACAGCTTTCCAGTACTCAAAAGAAGCTTGTAGGGAAGCTAGGGAGGAGCTCTTTATCAAGGAGTGTAGTGTTAAGATGAGGAGTAATGGCTTTGCAGTGAAAGAGAGTTGATTTAAATTAGACATTGGAAAGAAATTTTTTACTGTGAGGGTAGTAAAGCACTGGAACAGGTTGCCCAGAGAAGTTGTAGATGCCCCATCCCTGGACGTGTTCAAAGCCAAACTAGATGAGACTTTGATCAACCTGATCTAGTGGAAGGAATCCCTGCCTGGGCAGGGGTGTTGAAACTAATTATCTTTAAGGTCCATTCCAACCTGTAAACTTCTAAGGTTTTACAATTCTCTGATTTTCCTTACCTTCTCCTCCTTGGTATAGGAATCCTGTGTTGATTCACAAGTGCTCATGCTCTGCTGTCAGTTGTTTTAGGTTTGTTGCCTGAGGCCCATAAGCTGCCCACATCCAAATATTGGAAGATACTTGAAGTCATAACCTTTAGTAATGCATCTTGTTTTGGAATCACTTGTAGCTCACCACCACTTTTGTTTGCATCTTGTTTTGTAATCACTTGTAGCTCACCACCACTTTTGTTTGCATTTTGTTTCTGGCACATTGGTTTTGAAGCTACTAAATCTTTCTCTGGATAGTCAAGACGTTGGTTATTACAGAAAGAATTGTGGTGAAATTTTATCTTCAACCGTCATGTGGTAGTGGGAAAAATATCAACATCATTTGTTGATGCAAACATGATTTGTTGGTGCAAACTCAAATTCTGAGCTATTTTATTCTTTGATTTGCTTGTGTTGTCCTGTTTCTATCTTAATCAGATAAATTTCTCTTAAAATATCATAGCCACTGTGTACATAGGATATTTTTGATTATTTTATGCAAAAACTCTGTTAAAGAAGAAAAAGGGTGTTCAAAAATGTGACAGATCCACAGGAAGGATCTGTCCAGGAAGGAGAAGGCTATGCATACTAATGAGATCTGTTTTATACTCTTGTGCTTCTCTAGACATGCTGTTAAATATCAGTTCTGATGCATCATCATCTAGTATTTTGTTGAGTATTTACGTCACAGGAAAAGTCATTGTGTAACTTGCCTTTAGCCATATTGCATACATATCATGCATGTAAAATATATACTCTTAACAAATACTGGTCTGGCACCGTGCTTTCTGGTCTGTAGTTTGATTTGGAAATCTTATTTTCTATTTTGGAAAATATTGTTTAAAAATATATGCATTAGTATATATGAGCCCTTAAAACTTCTCTGAGACCCTGATTCACAAAATAATTGTTACAGTTTTAAATAGCTGTAGTCTGGTAGAAATCATGTAAAATGCAAATCAACTCAAATTTTCATCTGTTTCAACAGTAAGGCCCAAAACGTGTTCCCATATATGCATGCATTTTTCCTTTTGATTTCTAATTTTGTAATAGTTGGATCATTATACTGCACTCTATATAATTCCAGTTAAATAATGGTCACTGCTCTTACGAAAAGTGCACACATTGTCGTTGTAAGAATGCCTTAATTTAATAAATACCAATAACACCACAATAATTACCTAAAATTGAAACTGTTTCAGAAGTATACCAATTTCTCTTTTAAGAAAAGCAATGCCCACATGGAAAAGTCAGGCAGCTATTGAATTTGTTGTCTAAACCACTTTTATAATGTATATTCCTATATTTGAAATCTAAGATACTTGAAAGTATTCTGAATTTGGAGAAATAAACATAGAATCATAGAATCACAGAATCATAGAATGGTTTGGGTTGGAAATGACTTTAAGGATCATCTAGTTCCATCTCTCCTGCCATGGACAGGGACTCCTCCCACCAGACCAGGCTACTCAAGGCCCCATATAACCTAGTCTCAAACACTTCCAAGGAGGGGACATCCACAACTTCCCTGGGCAACCTATTCCAGTTCTTGCAGTCCCCTTCAGGTGCTGGAAGACTGCTAGAAGGTCTCTGTGGAACCTTCTCTTCAGTGGGCTGACTCTCTCAGCCTGTCCTCATAGCAGAGGTGCTCCAGCCCTCTGATCATCTTCATAGCCCTTCAAAATATATCAACTAAAATCTGAAGGCTTAAGATTTTTTTCTCCTTCACCCCATTGAATTTTGTTTAACAAGTATTGGAAAATATATTTTCATTAGTGCGGTTGATAAAATTAAATCTTTTTTTGATTGTTATTCTATTGCAGAAATTAGGTACTGCTATGGATTTATGTCGCAGATGTATTTCAATGCTTGTGATTTCTTTTGTACTAATGATACAGCTGTTAATGATGTCTTTTAATAAGGATAATTGTTGTTGAAGGGTTTGAATGTTTAATATTCCTTAGATAACTCTACTGACAAATCTGAAATATATGAGAATCTCTGATACTTGATGATGACCTTCAGTGATATTACAGGGATTTACGCAAGTCTCATTCAGGTAAACGGTGCAAGGAATGTGATATTTCATTGTTCTCACGTTGATACAGAATGTAAAGATAAGACACGCAGATGATGGGTACTGTGAGCAACTGTATGAATCTAAGTTTTCTTTTTGACTCTGTTAATGGTTAACACTGTTAATAGATTAAATCCTTTATGTTCCATATAATTCTAAGAGTTTTGGAAGCATTTCAGTATCCTACTTGTACCCTGAGTAATTTTGGGAGAGTCATTTAATGATCCCACTAGTTAAAATTAATGTAAAGCATAACAGTAACAAGCACTGCAAGTGCATCAACTGCACAATATATTGACTGTATCTATACAAGTTAAACGTGCCTGGGAACTTTCCTGGGCACTGAGATCACCTGGTAAGAAATACCACCTTCCAGTGGTAGTCTTAGCCTCCAGAACAGGGAGGATTTGCAGCCTGCCTAATAGGAACAGTCCTGGAATACACTAATCCTCAATCCACGATTCATGGATGATTTGGGAGAGTGCTAGCAGGACCCTGGTCTAGAAGTGTGCTGGGGTCCTATAAAAGAAATTGATGGTATAAATGATAATCTCCCAGTGTCAGGAGGTGTTCTACTGCACTGTCTAATATATTAAAGAAAACTATGACCTTTCTATGCCAATTAGGCTTGGGAAGATTGGTGGCTGCAGTAGGGCTTCTAGGATTGCTAGTGACAGAATACATGCAAGGTTTTCTGAAAAGAAAAAGACATGATGTATGATTCATGAGATTCAAGAACTCAGGAGGAGAGAATAAAGTGACACAAAGAATAAAAAAGTCAGAGAATATTTTTCTGGACATACTACAAGTATATAAATATTTGCATACTAGCAGAAGAGAGTTCTATTGATGTAAGGAGAGACCCTCAGCTAGGAAACTTCTTTGTCTTCATGGATTTCAGTAGTTTTATTTGCTTCAGAGTGCAGGATATGAAGATCAACACTGTTCTCTGCTGGCAACTAACTCTTCAGCTGCTGATGAGCAACTATTCACAACTATGTAGAATATTCGAATAATATGGACATATTTTCATGCTCACAGAAGCTCTATGGGTACAAATGAGTTTAGATACTGTACTACAAGCTATGTGTACTGGCTTCCTAAAACAGGAAGGAAGAAGAAGGGCTTGCTCTTTGTAAATGAACCATCAGTGTCAGAGTTAATAGAAGACATAGATCTTCTCTGAAAGTATTACTTTGCTGTTTTCTCAAATGGACATCAAAGACCCATTGGGGATGGTTGCTCAGCTACTGTAAGGTCTTGAAATACAATTTAAATCAATGCGAGATTTAAAGTCTAAAATCTTGCTGAAGATCTGAGTGTTGCGCTCTGTTTCCACTACTTTTTCATAAGAGGTGTAACACATTCACAGAAATTTAAGAGTTGGAACTTTGCATCTATAGATATTCATTACCTTAGAATGTTTATTTCCCCCCTCTATTGTCTGTCTCATGGGTATCTGAACTCTTGAGGAACTATTTTATATTCAAGAACTTTAGTTCTCTCTTAATTCCAGAGAAGTCATATCCTCCAGTAAGTTTACACTTAGATTTTTTGTCTCTGTGTCATTTCATCAGTGAGTAAAATTGAGGTGATGCTAGCAGTGAAATGTATTAGCTGATTCAGAGACATATTCCTATTATTCCAGAGAATTTTTTTCCTAAAATATTTTCTCTTTAATATTTAAGACATTGTGGGCTGATCAGAACTCTGATCCTGATCTCATCCCTGATCACTTTGGCATTGATTTAACATTACTCTTGCCTTACCAGGCAGACTAGGGTAAAACCTGTCGTGTGCATTCATCTTTGCTAAAAGATGAATGAATAAGACCAGATTTATAAAGAGTAAGTTGCTGGAACTGCATTTTCAACCTACTTTCTCTCCTGCTGTTTTATGAGGTGTACTGACAATGTGCCTTTTAGAGGTCAGACCATTTTTTTCCAGGTGCGAAGTAAAGTATGTAAGCCACCAATTAAAAGCCTATAGAATAAGTTCAAGAACTAGTCCATTCCAGCTACATACACCTTATTCCCTTGAAAATTGTGACTCATCAAAAGCAAGAATTCTATCTCATCTCTAGAACTCCAGCTAGCTTAACTGTGATTCATTTGTGGATTGGATTTTGCCATTTATAATAAAGTAAATTTAAAAGAATAACCTTTCTTTCTTTTGTTAAGTCAGGAAAGACAAGTACAACCTGCTTGAACAAAAAATACTTGGAGTAGGTCTTACCTGATTGTAAGTATATGTAGGGGTTTAATCTTTTATTCTCCTCTAAATTAGCAGCCAACAACAGATACATGACATTTTCTAACTAGATGCCTAGTATCATATGAGGAAAAAAAGAAGAAATCAATGAATTCCCTGGAAGCATGTGAAAAATACACAGCAACAGCAAAGAATATTGAGCATGGTCAAGTAAGCATGTCCAGCATGATGGAAAAAAGTGTTTGTTGAAATACAAAGTCTGAAAATAACCCAGCTTTCTGGGGAGAGTTACCTCTTTGCCAGTATTCCTGTTCTCAAGTGAGGAATAGAGGTTCAACGATACGTGCTTCTCACTGCCTCTTCTTTATAAGTGGCAGTCTGAATATATTTTTTTAAACTCATGAAAAAGGTCCTGAGCTATTGTTCTTAAAATTAAATTAACAGAAGCAGACAGGCTAGGTTCAAAATTACTTCTATTTGGACATAAGTAATGTTACAGAAACAGTGAGATTATGCTAAGTAACATTTCCTTGAGCTTGTCACTGCAATTTTTCTCTGCTACACAAGATATTTTTCCAGTAGACACTCTTGTACAATATATATAGAATGGGGATTTGAGTTGCAGTGTAATGTAGGATTACATTTGGCACATGGATTAGGGCCCTTGCTTTCAATTCTCCTCTGGTTTGCCGTAAAAACTAATAAGTAAGTGTCAGATCCTTTTCTCTTTTACAGAGGTTTGTGACAGGGATAAACCATTTTCTCCTGCTGCTCTTGCTAGCTGAAGGCTCAGCAATAAGGTGCTGTACTGTTTTCTCATTTATTCAACACTGTATTACTTTCAGTTTTCTGTTGATGATTTGCAGTTACTTTATCATTTGTAGTCCACAGAGAAGATAAGAACATTTCCATCTGTTCTTTGAAGACTTTCTCCTATGATTTCGAGTATAACAGGACAGTCGTGGCATTCTAGATCTGGAAGAAAAGTCAGCAACTGACTCAGTAAAAGGGACTTAGACAGAATGTAGATACCAGAAAACAGGAACTGGAAACTCATGGTCAGCTGTTGCCTGAGACTTGTGACATGTAGATTTTATGTATAAGGGTTTTTTTTTATCTTTGACACTGAGCACAAACTGAATCCATGCCTTTCTGTGTGCCCAAGAGCACTTTGACCTGGCTGATCAGCACAATGTCACCTAAATGGGATTCAGAATACATAACGAAGTTTAGTTTCAGTTAGCTTGAGACATATATAGCACAGAGTCAACCTCTGAAATGATGATGATGGATTCTCTACATGATCAATAGAATAATGTAGGCAATTCTAGGGTACTGTTAAGCTCATTCTAAACTAAACAATCAAAATAGTTCAGATGAGTCATACCACAGAAGTACCTCTTTCTCCATTGACTCTGCAGGTAGTCTAAACAGACACCTCAGAGGATATCAGAAGATAGTTGAGATGAATTTCGCCTCTTCACATTTTTCCTCCTCGCTCCCTGTGATTGGTCCATTTTCAGAGTTTTCATAACAGACTGAAAAGACTGCCCATTGCATAAATTCAGCTGGGGTTGCCACTTTCTTTTAGGAGAAAGGCATAGTTAGTCCCCTTGTGTTAAACTTCAGGACAGCCTTATAGCCATGGTAAACAACAGTGGACAATTAGTTGTTTGAGATAGCTGCAGTGATACCATCCTCCTAATGTGGTTCCTTGCAAGATCATTAAGCAAGGAGGAAAGGGAGCTAGAAGACAGCAGGACTGTCTCCTAACAGTGGAACAGACAGATATTTGTAGAGCTTCTGTAATATGAGATTGCCCTTCTCCTCCACTGACACCTAATGTATGATACAATCAGTGGTGGATGACTTAAGATTTTCATGGCTGATGGATGTCATTTGAAACCCATCATTAATTATTTTAAGGAATAAGCTTGGCAGTTCAACAGTTCAATTTATGCTTAGTTTTCTGAAACAATTGTTTTGCACTACTATATAATGTAATTTCTCTATTCCTATTACTTCTATTAAGCTTACAAAGGTGTTTCAAAATACTGGTGGTATACAGTGAATCACATTTAATCTTTATTGTACAGTGAATAATGATTGTTTCCTACAAGAAGCTAAAACAGGCGATTTTTATAGAGTTAAAATGTGAATAATTAAGGTTTGAATGGCATGATGGTAGCACTTTGAGCTGTCCCACTTGCAGTCAGGAAAGAACTGGTGAACTAGTTCAACCTTGTTGTTTATGGTATCATTACACATTTCTTTGTTTGCCTTTTTTGCTACCACACATCAATGGAATATTGCTCTATTCTCTTTTCCTTGAGTAATTACACACTGAAAGCAGGATATCATATAACAGCTACTATAATGATGCCAATATAACATCCTGAAGTTTTTTTGTTATTCTGTTATTTATAGAGAAGCTAGCGATTTTGACAAAGAAATAAATCCCTTAAATGGTGTTATACTTTCCATATCCAGTTATTAAATCAATTGATTTTCAGAGACAATGGAGGACTGTTGATCCATTGTTCTACCTGAAGAACAACCATGCAAAACAATCTGAGCGACATCAGAAAAGCCTTGGAAAAAAATACAGGATACACAAACCCTTAAATCTATTAACTGGATTTATTGTTTTTATTGTTGTTAGCAGTGTGTGACCCTACAACTAACAGAAGGTTGCAATGACTTACATAGCACTGTAAGGTGACTATGGGTAGGTCAGCATTGATGGATATGAACTGATATCATTCTTTATGTCCAATGGATTGCAAAGTGACATTCCTTTCTTTATTGCCTGTCTTTGAGTAGTCTGTTACTGGTAAAGTTTTCTGCTTTCCCTAATTCCAGGTTTGACTAGAGCATGTCAGCTATGGTGGCAGTTGGATGGATATCACTAACTCATTCTCCTCAACAATGCATTTGTTATACAAATAATGTGAGTAGAACTTATCTGACTTAGTCTTAGATATCTACATCACAAACATCTGCCTTTGAGCCCATCACTACTTCTAGGACACACCACTGTTTTACTTACTTTAGATATCTTCTTTTCAGTGAGGTGAATTGCATACTCAAAGTGCTTATTTCTATCTATAGACTATATGGGTTTAGGAGCTTTAATGAAGACTTTTGCGTAGTGAAAATTTGCTTTTGGACTGATGAATTTATTTCAGTCAGCCATCACTTAAACAATTCTTGGCTCCATGAGTGGCTCACAGGTGACTGATGCCAGGAACTGTTAACCCAAGGAAGGACTTCTTAGATGGTATCAACATGAAGATGTGGAAGCTGCACTAAATATTGAGCATAGTTCAGAAATTTTCTAAACAGTGGTAGAAATAAGGAATATCTGCTCATTTTTTCTGCCATGAAGACCAGTTCAGGGTTTTTGTTCAGTTAGGATACATCTATACTAGTAAATTAAATGATTCCAGGAAAATATTCCTAACTACAGAAACCTTATTGTCTGTACTGTTGAATTATTGAAGAGATCTTTTATGGTTCTGGTCTATGTTGATAGTTTTTAGACAGTGGGAGTCACAAGCTAGGGATCCAAAGCTCAGTACACAGTTTGGATATGGACACACTGTTTTGGGAAACAGACAAGTTTAGTTATGTGGTTATGGACCATATTGTGCCAGTTGCCCTCAATGCCAGAGAATATTCCTGATAATATTCAATTTACTAGTATAGATGTATCCAGAGTGGATACTTGTATTAGTTCCTTATAAAGTCAAATTCTCTGTCTTTTCTTAAGTTTTCCAGAAAGTTACCTTCAACTCTTCTGTAGTGTAGAAGCATTCTGTATTTAGTGTCATTAGAATGATAGCATATTTGATTATTCTTCTCCTTTGGGTGTCCTTTGGATGTGACCCAAACCACCAGCAGCTATTTTCCTTTGTGCGTTGAGGAAAACAACAAGTGTATTTCCAAGTGAACAGTGATTTGTAATGAAACTAGGGTCCACTGATCAGGAAATCTGTATGAATATAAAGTTCAGTTGCTCTGGCCACATGGAGTTTCTCATATGTTATAGCGTGAGCTACTCTTTCTGCTGCTCCCCATCATTATTTTGCACAGGGTGATTTCTGAGCCCCTCAGGCTTAACTTTTAAAGTCTCCCTTCATCAAAAAGGGAAATACAGCCCTTTCCAACCACAAATCCATCAAAATCACTACCCCTGTACCTACAAACCCATAGCTTATGGGAGATTATTTCAACAAACATTTTTAAAGAAATTTCATAAGTTTGGGAATGTTCAATCACAATTAAGATTCAGTGCTACTCTGCGTATTTATCTAACATAAAAATCTCTCAAGTAACATTCATTTGTGAGAGATGGATTTCCTATAAGCAATTATCAGTGACCCTTTCTTGGATACAACAATCAAATTACCATTTTCCAGGACAAAAAAGTCCATTTTTTAAACAATAAAAAGAAAAAGAGTATTTTCAGAATAGAAAACCATTATGAGTGTCAGTATTTCTCCCAGTGGGAATTATTCATGATTGTGTCAACCGTTTTTAGACAAATTCAAATTCTGAGAGAGAGAGAAAGAACAAGACCCACAGAACTAGGAGCAAAAAATTTCCAGTTCATTTCTTAAAAATTAATGTATTGGTCTGACAAGTGAGGTAAGGTTTCAGACTATGACCTAGGAGTGGTAGACAGCTCCTTCTAGTATCTAATTATAGGCAATGACATATCTGCCAGGACAAAACCCCAAAGAGGGCGGGTAAAGCATTTAACATCCAATACTGAAAATCAAGAACCAGTTATCTGTCTGAACTAAATTGTTTTTTATTCTGCTTAATAATCTAGTACCATAAATTTAGATTCTTATAGTTTAATTACTTTCTCCTTGTTTGTCTTCACCCAGCTAAATGGCACAATAAGGACAACAGAATTCAATCCTTGTTGTGAATTCCCCTTTCATTCAAAGGATCAGAAGCCTCCTTATAATAAGGGAAGCTTTTTTAAACATTTCTTACTTCTACAACAAATGTCACAAATCCCAGCACAGGCTGTAGGTGTGCCTTCTACCTTAAAAGTACATAGGTTAAAATACAGACCCAGTTCAGTAAGTAAGGATCAAAACCCATGGCTCCTCCAAGCTTAGTGCACTAATAATAGGCTGAATCATGTTACTTCCTCTTTATAGTTCAAAGAATCATGTTTTCATTTTGGTTTTAAAATTGAGTTTCAATTATCAGAGCATAAAATAATTTCCTCACCACGAGAAGCCTGTGAAATCGTGGAAAGGTAAAAGATATCAGTGAGTACTCTGCCAGGCCAAGGAGGGTACATAACCAGTCTTACATCTTTTAACTTGTTTTGTTTAAATGGAGGGGTTACCCCGTGACTATGTCTTCCACCTACCTTTTGGTTTTTGCCTTATCCTGCACTCTGCCTACTTGGTTTTAAACAGAATGACCAAAGCAGGTATTCTAAAATGCAAATTAGGAGCAGACAGGGATGTTTTTCTGACCCTCTCTTGGTCACCGAGACTCCAGGGAATAGATTTGATTTAAATACACAGTTCTTATGCCAATTAAAACCAGCTGGTTTTCTATCTCTGTGTTACAGGTCATGAAAGGGTTTTGGGTATCTCAGTCTGTGGTGTTGAATTTTTCCTTTGCATTTTATAAGAAAGTAAGTTGTTATGTTAATGATGTTAATTTCCTTGCTATCTACATCTTTGGTTTTGCATCACATCATTATGAATAATTTTTCTGTGATAAATACAGGAGTTAGTAGACTCAGAGTACTGGCATTTGAATATGATTCCATACTTGTTATTTTAACACTAAAAGACTTTGTGACTGATTTTTATAGTCTTAATTCCATTTTTTATAGTTTATTTTTTATTGATTGAAAATCTAAAAAGTTGAGCTTTGTTGCATTAATCAGCAATTTTTTTTTTCTCTTAACAAAAAATGAACACTGTGAGCAAAAATCCCTCGTTCCTGCTGTTTTTGTTGACAAGGAGGATCTTGTACTTAGAAGGGAGCCAGTGTAAGAGTTATGAGGTTTGTCTCAGTTTGGAGTCCCTGCTGAGATGGCAAAGACAATAAGATTACAGGGTGTGATCACTAGTGTAACAGTAACTCATACAGACAAGATCTTTCTACAGCCTAGCTCTTACCCACGTTGCCAGTGGGATAATTGTGACAGTGTACAGCTCAGCAAAGCAGTGCAGAATGCAGATCACAGAACCAAAGCCTCATAGAATGTCAGGCTGAAAGTGATGTCCAGGATCATATCGTCCAGCTTTTCCTGGCAAAAGCAAGATCTAGGCAAGTTGGTCCAGCAGTCTGTTCAGCTAAATATTAAAAGTGTCCGAAGTTGAGAAACTCAGCCCTTTTCCTGGGGATATTTTTGCAGTGGCTGGTAATTATCATTGTGAAAAATTTTGGTTTTGTGTCCAATTGAAATGTCCCTAGGAGTAACTTGTATCCACTACCCCTTGTATTTTCTATGTGACTCCTTGTAAAACGGAAGTCTCCATCTTCTCTGTAGACACTCTTTAAATAGCGGAACAGAGTGATAAGGTCATCCTTAAGCCTTCTTTTCTGAAGGCTGAACAAACCCAGTTGTCTAATTCTTTTCTCAAATGGCAGGCTTCCCAGTCTCTTGTTTATCCCTGTGGCCCTTCTCTGGACCATCTCTAGCCTATGCACATCTTTTTTGTATAGCGAGGACCAAAACAGAACACAGTATTCCAGATGTAGCCTGACAAGCACTGAGTAGAGTGGGATAACTGCCTTATCTCTGCTGGTGACGCTCTTGTTGATGCAATCCAGCATCCTGTTGGCTGTCTTTGCTGCAGGAGCACACTGTTCACACATATTGAGCTTGTTTTCCACCAGGATCCCCCAGGTCCATTTCCACAAATCTGGGTAGATCTATTTACCTTCAAATTCTGAGTGCAACTTGTCAGCCATTTCCCACCCACTGCGCAGAGCACTTGTCCAGATTGTAACACATCACTTTCTCTAGGAGAGGGATGTAAGAAACTGTGTTGAAAGCCTTGGAGAGATCTAAATAGACAATGTCCACCACTTGACCCACATCAACTTAGCAGATTCCTTTGTCATAGAAGGCGATCGGGATTGTCAAGCATGATTTGCTCTTGATGAATCTGTGCTGACTTTTCCCAATCATATGCTTCATTTGACTTGTGGTAACACCCAGGAGTACTCATTCCATAACGTTCCCAGGGACTGAAGTAAGACTGATGGGCCTGTAGTTTCCTGCATACTCCTTTATGCTCCTCTTGTAGATGTAGGTGACATTACTCTTCTTCTAGTCTTCTGAGACACTCCTCGATTTCCATGACTTCTCAAAGATTATGGAGAGCAGCTTCACAACAACATCAGCCAGCTCTCTTAACACCCTCAGGTGGATATTGCCAGGGCCCATTGATCTGCAGAGGATAGGCTCCTGTAAGAGTTCACAAGCCAACTCCTCTTCATTGACAGTGGGTCTGTGTTTTTTTCAGCCTCGTTTTTTGCTCCCAGATCTTGGGACTCAACAGCACTGTTAAAAATGGAGATAAAGGAAGTGTTGAGAACCTCTGCCTTATCAGTGTTGTTGGTGACAAATTCACCTCTCCTGTTTAACAGCAGGCCAATATTATCCTTCTCTTTCTGCTTGTTGTTTATGTACCTGAAAAAAACCCTTTCTGTTAGTTTTTGACATCTCTGGTCAATTTCAAAACCTCTTTCTTAGTACTAACCTTCATCATGCTCAGCAGGATTTGAAGCTCCACCATATTGTGATCACTGCAGCCAAGGCTATCACTAACTGAGATATTACAAAACAGGTTTTCTTGGTTTATGAGTAGCAGGCCCAGCAGTGCCTCATTCCTGCTTGATACATCTAACATTTGTATGAGGAAGCAGTTCTCTACATATTCCAGGAACTTGATAGATGGCATATGAGCTGCTGTATTTTTTTTTCTAAAAAAAATGTCTGCATAGCAGATTTCACCCATAAGAACCACGTTCTGTTGACCTGAAACTTGCTTAAGTGACTCAAACGTTTCTTTCTTGACCTTATTGTCTTGGTTTGACGGTCAGTAGCAGATGCCTACTGTAAGATACCTGTTGGAGATAACAACTCTGATCTTAGCCCAGAGGCATTTGATAGGGCTTCCACAGTCACTGTAGCTGACTTCTATACGTTAAAGATTCTCCTTAAAGTAGAGCATGACGACTCCTCCTCTTCATCCCTGCCTGTCTTTACAAAACAGCCTATAGACATCCATTGCAATCCTCCAGTTGCATGAGTTGCCCCATCGTGTTTCGAGTTAGTCCTATGTTATCATAACGTTCTGACTGGGTACATGGAAGAAGTAGTTGTTTCTCCCTTGAACTGTATAGGCACTGCTAGATATTAATATTGCAGGCAACAAGTGCAAACCCAGATTGGATACATCTATACAGTGCATAGCCATATTAGTGCTTAAATTGTTGACATTTTCTCTTCAGAATATGAATACTTACCACAGTATTTACAGTTCTCAGTCTTAACATACTCCATATTAATACAACCACCTAACTCTGTCATATTTTTTTTCCAGGTTTACGTTACCTTAACTCTATTTTATTTTGTCTTAATAAATTTTATCATTTCTTCCACATATACTCTTGATTATTGTGTCAAGATCCCTAAGTATGACCTCATTGTTTGATTTCCACTTTGCAAGACATTTATCATATTATGAAATTGATTAAGTCTCTCTCTGGGTTATAGGTTGGATGTGATGATCTCAGAAGTCCTTTCCAACTTTGTGATACTGTGATACTGTGATACTGTGATACTGTGATACTGTGATACTGTGAAAAGAAAAGCAAATACTGAAGTTCAGCAACCACTCTCGGTGTGAAAAAAAATGTTCATCTGCAGATTCATGAAATATCTGAAAGGTAGAAACATCACAGGTGATACACGGAACTAATTATATAAATGGAGGAGTGCAAAGCACTATTATCTGCAATAAACTGAAGCAACGGACACAATAAGACAAATAGATCTTGATTACACAGTAATGTAAGAGTACATGGGATTTCAGAACCACAGGTGAGAGTGGTTATTGCAGAGAAACCAATGAGTTGATTAACTTCACACTTTTTTTTCCTAGTTTAAATATAATTAAAAGTGTGCTTTTATTCATTATTTTAACTTCAGTATTGGGACAGTTCTTAGAAGACAAAGCATGCATGTAAAGAACAGTGACTAAAGCAGTTTAGGTAGAACACAGTACAATGTATGTTGGTTGAAGGTTTCTGCTAATCCATTTTAACATCTCAGCTGAAGCACTTTAGTGAGGTTGATTTAATCCTTCTCAAGCTTCCTTCCACTGCAATATCTAATCTCCTTTCCCAGGGTTATGTTTTCATCTTCATGTTCTTCTCTGAACAGAGGAACTGGATAAAGACCTTTAAAGCCTCTGGGTTCTCATGTTCACCTCTGAACATCCAACCATGGTTGCAGTGTCCTCTAAGATAATTTGTGTGTGTGTGTGTGTGTATATATGTACAAACATTTCATGGGCTTATAAAAGGCTGGATCAATTCTTTCATATTATCTTGGATAGCACAGGTAAGGCATTTAATATTTTCTCAAGGTATTATCTAATACAAGCATTCCGTAAACATTATCTATGCTTCAGTTTTTTTTCCTTGAATTAAGTCTTTAAAACACTTTCTTCAATTCATGAGAGAGAGAAGAACCTTTTTTTTTTTGCCATGTTTCCTAGCTGAATTTTGTGGGATCTAATTTTTTGCATGAATGATGGGGGAAGAATATAAATATAGGACAAGGGGATAATATCTGTTCTGTCCTAGTAATTTATGAGCCTCTTGGCCTGTTTTCAGCAGATTTTACAGAAAAAAAGAGATTTTTTGCAAACTGCTGGGTTGAGGGAAGAGCCTCTACTTAGGCTGTCCCTGAGGGAAACTATACAGGGTTGCAATTTCTTTTAATACATATTAACATAAAGGAAAGAGGCACTGCAAATGCCCTGATCTATGGGAAAATAGTTAATCAAAGATTATGCGTTTATAAGCATCAGAAATTCTACTCTTTGATCAAAGTTTCTTTCCTGAAGAAGTCTAATAAGCCTAGCAAAACCCAAGTTTAAGCCCTATAGCTGTAGTAGAGGTTAAAAATTCAAAGAAAATTGAGACACAAATTCATTAATCGCCAGGCTTCATTAGTTCTTCTGTTCTCAGTGAGTTAGCTGGTAATGGGTTAGATTGCATTACCATGTTCTCCTCTATATTAGGAAAGCTGCAAGAAGTTCAATTTTCAGAAGACTGAAAATGCATCAGAAACTTCCTGACAGTATTTTAAAAATATCCAATGCTTACCTAACTCCCTGCTTACGGAGGAAAAGAAATAATAATAACACTTTCATGAATTTGTTCATTCTCATTGCTTATCACTTATCAATTCATTCTAGGACAATAGTTTCAATTTCGACTAGTAGTGAATAAAACTCATCCCCCATGACACATTTTTTTTGCCTGCTTTGATAGACTAAGCTTTCCTTTCAGAAAAAGGGAGCATATATCCACCCATTGTCATGTGATCCTTACCTGTTGTGAGAGCAGGAGGTTCAAGAAGGAACACAGACTACAACTGCAGTATTAAAACCCTCAGTCTCAAGGAGTGATATCTGACTTCTATGTCAAATAATGTTCAGTGATGTATCTACTCTATTCACACCTCACGATTTCTTGAGCAGACTAGCGTGTGCTTTCTGTGAAGCATTGAATCCTTGGCTTCTTTGAACCCAAGTGTGTACTGGTGAGTAGGAGGCATAGTGGCTATACTTCACCTTGCAGAGTTTGGGGTTTTTTTTATGCCATTAAACTGATGTAACTAATGCATGCTTTAGGACATGCCACATGAAATATGAGATTATTTGAAGGCATAAACCTTGTGGAATAATGCCAAAGAACTTTTCATTGGAGAGAAATTCAAAGCTTGTTCCACTGTGCTTTCTGGAAATCGTTCCTAGAACAAACCTGTCTCTCAGAACCCACCTCAAATGTTGTTCCAAAGGGAACTAACTGATTTAGCAGGTAGTGACCGGATGAACTAAGACTTATGTAGTGAGGATGACAGGAGAGTAGGGCACCATATCTGGCTTCGGCAGTGCAGGAACATTTATGGCTTCTTAGTAAATAAAGCAGAGACTGAGTAGCATGGTACTGATCCATGTTACTTACAACCGAAGAAGGCAAACCAGAGATCTTATCTAGATCCACCATGGAAAGTGTTACTGGCATGTGCTGTCTCCTGTGCCTAAACATTAACTGAAAAACTCGGCATAGCTGGAAGGACGCTTGTAGTTAAAAAATAAGAATGAATGAAGGCCACTCTTTGAACTAGTGCACTGACCCAGTTTATCTTACTAAGATTGATGCAACCAAATGCTTTTTTTGCAGTTGCTTATTCAGCGTTTCTAGTAAGTGAAAAATCATTTTGTTTTAAAGGAACAAATATTTAAGAAATATATAATTTTAATCAATATTTATATATTCATTCAAAACAATAAGATGACAATATTTACCTCTTACACTTGCTTCTTCTCCTGATTGCCTAAAATTTTCAGTTATTGAACATTTATTTTTTTATAACAATTTCAAATTTAAAAAAAAAATTCTTTTTAAATACTTTCTGTTTTAATTTTCCTCATTAAAAATAATAAGTAATGTTGAGATGTTAAGTAAAGTGCCTATACTTACTTATTTTGGGGGGTAAAATTATAAAATTATACAGAAATGCAATAATAGTCATATTATTACCCATAATCACTTCAAAGACCAGCAGCAGGAAGCAGAAAAGAGATACAAGACTATGTTTTAACAACCCTTGACATTTAGGTTAATTAAAAAAAAAAGAGATTCTGGAAAGGAAGGTTTCTCGAACTTTGTTCCTCACAAAGAAAGATGACATGCACTAGAAAAGTTCTGGATATATTTGTACGTATTGTATGAAAAGGGAAAAAGCTACTTCACAATTATTTCCAACAGATGTGTGTGTATCCAAGTGCTTAAGGAGTTAATTTGTGCTTTCTGTACACCAGCTTGTTGGGTCTGTGTTTACTGTCTGAACAGCAAAATTCCCAGATTCTGATGAGACGCCGGGCATTGATGTGCTAGTTGCTCTCTGAACACAGAATAGTGTCTTTAGTCCCACTGGTATAGGATATGGCAGGAACTGATGCTGCCTGAAATAAGAATTGTTAGTTTCATACGTCAAGACATTTACATTTGTTCTTAAAAAAAATGTATATATCAGAAAGGGGATGTTATGGGACAATTCCAACTCTAATGTCAAATCATAGCCTCATTCAAAACACACGACCAACACATTGCCTCAGGTAAAGTATCCAGCTGAGTGGAATCTAATAAATCTTTAGATTCAGTTTATTATTTTTCTCCCTGAAGATACTCTTAGTAATTGACAGAAAAGGAAAAAAGAGGAAGAAAGAATGCCTGTATTTTTCACCTTTGTTGGTAGTCTACTGATTTTCCATACTCTGCTGTGCTCCCCTGCTTATCTTCCCTTCTACTTCAGCAATTTTAACAGGCGCATATGGATCATTGAGTTGGCTGCTTTCCACGCGTTTTGGTCATGCTAAAGAAGGTGCTCTGCTGTCTACAACGTGTATTTTCTAGTGCAGAAATAAGATTGTTTAAAAAGCAGCTTTGGTCTTAGAAGGATTCACCTAGAAAGCAGAATTAAAAAAAAAAAAAATCTGCTGGTTGGCCTTTAACTACCAAAAGATGGAAATTTACAGTTAAAGATAAAATGTGTGAAACTTGCGTTCAGCAGTGCTCTTTGTGGGTAGTCTCAAGGCAATGACAAAGCATAAGTAGGCAACAGGGCTTTGATTTTTTTGCTGTGTTGTCTCATTTCTTTCAGTCAGCAAAGTAATATTCCTTTCATTAAAAATTTAATTTGAATTTTCCACATTTAACTATTCTTTTAACTTGATAAAAAAAATTGTGTGCTTGGGGCCATTATGATTGCACATCGTTTTATGCTAAATCTGTCCTTTTCCCTTCCCTTCCTCTTTCTCCAGTGAATTTACCTGACCCTCTGGCTCAGCTCTTATTGATAAATGCTATTTAAAGGTAATAAAGGCAAGGAGAAAATCCTCAACAAAATAATTCATACTGAGGCTCAATACCAAAAGTTCCTTGCTACACAACAAAACAGGCAAGAGAAAGACAAGAGTGAAACAAATAGTAGGGCTAAGCTAATTTATTTATTAGAGTTTGAATTTCTGTTAATTTGTTCTGTCTCTAGCAACATCAGTAATTCAAAGAAGAAAGCAGATACAAAGGTGATTTTTATTAGTCGTGTGGTGAATCTGTGAATGGCTGTGTGTGTCAGAGGCTCCTTTTCACTGATGCCAAAAATAATTTCTTCAGCATTAAACAGTCAATTTGTATAAGTGGAGGTCATTAAAGCTCCTGTGAGAACTTAGTGGAGTAGATTTGGATGAATTCCACTTGGACGTTTTGCTATTCCCAATGTCAGATGTGGAATATTATTTCTGAAAAATGTTTACAACACTGAAGATAAAGGAAAAAAGTTGGTATTGTCATACTTTCTCCAAGACTTTATGGAACTCTGATAAGGATTTTCTTTATGCACTCTATTTCATATTAGTAGAAAAATAAAATTCCCCTATCTTTATCTTCTCGAAGTTCTCAGATAAAATTAAGTACGTCTGTAGCAAGCTCCTTAAAATACTCAGCCTGATGCTGAAAGAAGAAAAAAGGGTATTTCAGGTTACTCAGGGCTGGAAATATCCCCAATATCTGTCATATATTTTTGAACTACCTAGCTTGTCACAAATTCTCTAGATTTTGAGGGATGCCATCTCAGATTCTGTAACTTGGAAATCTTTCCTAGCTGCATATTGAGCATTTTGAGTGGTATAAAATATTCTAGATCTCTGTCTTGGCATAAAGAGAGACTGGAGTATCATCATTCATAGTAAAATTTTTGAGTGTCAATGACAATAAGTCTGACTGAAGATGTAATTGTGAACTAAAAAAAAAATAAATTTTTATGTGTCTGAAATCTTCTGTGATAGTAATGGATGAGACCTTCAAAATAAAAACATGTATTTAGATTACATTAAACAGTGTCTTCTGCCTTTAATATCTAGTTATATCAACACATACTTTACTCTCCCAGAAAGCTCATACATGAAAACATTGTTATTCATGTTCATCATGGTAGTGCCTAAAGACAATGTCAGTTCCAAAGATCTTGCCATCTAAGTAAATAAGACAGACTTCTAACAGGAAATAACAGCACAATTATCTTATACACCAATAAACCTGTACTTTATGGGCTGCTGAGGATGACTGTTGCTAATTAAACTCTCTGTATTTCATGGAGTAGCATAATATTGAGTCTTCTGATCTCAACGTTTCATTTGTCTTCCTTTATACCTACTAATAGCTCCTTCCTTTTTCTACATTCTGTTCTTAGAGAGGAGCAAGCATAAAACCCACTTTTATCTGTGCTATCCCTGAATGGAACGACTTAGCAGTCAAAGAAGAACTGATTTTCAGTAGACCTTAAGCTCATAAATTACTTTTAACAGATCCTGGGCTATTCTTCAGTCTCATGCTATCATCTGAGAAGTGTGGTTTAATACCTCCTTTGGGGCTGAATCAACTGAATTCAGAATCTTAGTGTACTGGTGATGTCAGAAGATTTTTTTCGAAATATGAAAGAGATGGTTTGCTATCCAGGTAATTGATTCAGATAGTCTGCTTTTAAATGCAAGAGAACAGGCCACAAATTTGCTTCTATGAATCACCAAATTAGACAACTTTGAGGATTTCTTTGTTTTACAACAAAAATTTCCTTTGGATTGTGTTGCTATTTGTATCTTGGCAAAATGTATTTGTTTAAATTTCTTCTTAATTAATTATTACTAATTATTAATTAATTAATAACATGTATTCTTATTAATCAGTTTTCATTAATAGATTGGTACCTGAAAGGTGTTAAATTATTACTACTATACAATTCTCAGACTCGTTTAGGAGTTAAGAGGGTCTGGAGACCGTTCCCAATGGGCAGTCTTGAGTCAAGCATCCTTTTTCAGGGAAATGAGTTTTTTTAAAAAAAAATTTTTATTTCTTATGCTTATTGGACTCAATGTCAGATAACAGTCCTGAGGTCGTTTAGTTGTCTTGTATGAGTCACGTGAACTAACCTGCTATTTCCCTGTACACACAGAAGTGCATACTGCTGAGGTCTACTATTATTAATTTTCTTATTAGAGAAGGTGTCTAAACTTGCCCAAGATCCTGGAGTAAGAGGGACGAAGAGCAGGTCTGGCATACAAAGACACTATGGAAGTTCAGTTTTTCAAGACACAATGCAGCAGCTGCTTATTTCTTTCCAGTTTCTGCATAGCAGTCCAGTAGCTGGAGCAGTCTCCACCAAGCAAGAGATGAGTTCCAGACCTCATATTCCTACGTCACTAAATATTTCCAAGAATGTGTGTGTAAAAGCTCTGAATTAGTTTACTGAGAAAGTAATTGTGAACGTAGGAGTGATTGACAAAGTCCAGAAAAAAAGTCTATAGTTTGGAGTAAAGTATAACCCAAATCTAATGAGGAACACTGAATGAGATGGAGCTATCCCATAAAAGGGCAGGTGTTCAAACATATCTTGTTCATAAATGATTGTTTCTGGGAATCATCTTGATCAGCATAACCATAAAATATGCCTTTTTCTTATTACTGACTACAACAAACCTAACTACTTAATTTTAACCTTTTATGTGATCCTGTGAAGATGAAGCTTTTGGTTTTCAGTGCCTCATGGCACTTTGAATGTGGGAAGAAGTCCTTTGCTCATTTTGGCCAGTCAGCTTAGAACCTCTGTAAAGTCAATGGAGATAAATAACTACTTTTAAGGCATCTTTATCATAGTTTGTCTGCATCTACTCAGAAGACTCGCACCTCAGGAGGAACACTTCTATTTATTACTTCTAAGGGTAATTTAGCTTAGATTTGACCATTTAAATTTTACAACATTTAAGTCATGTGATTCCCTTTCTCTGAATATGATTACAGATATCTAAAAATGTCTAGGATGACCTTAAAATGTAAACAAGAAAATAAACAAGAAAATCCATTTCTTGAGCCATCTGTGGCTATTTGCTGTAGGCTATGAACATACTGGATAAGCTGACACATTATTTTTCTGCAACTATGGGTATTCTTTTAGCCTTCAAAAAAGATTTAGACTCTTTAATCACCCATGATTTCTCAACTTAGAAATGAAAATTAAATTGCTTGAATTTCGGAAGATGTGATTTTTTTTGTGATCTGAAAATTGATTTCCTAAGACTGTGTAATACCTTACATTAGTTTACTAATAGCTTATTTTTTTAGAAACACCTGTAATTTTAAAATATTTATCAAGTTCCTTGCATTCCTTTACTACTACATCAGAGAGAAAAACTTTCTAATCTCCCTATTCCTATTGCTTTGTTCTTTTGGGGTGTTAAAAGCTGTAAATCATGACAACAGCACAACTTCTATAGAAAATAAATTGGACAGTTGCAATCTATTTGTCGAGGAGGATCTTTAAAATCATCTCAAAATAAGATTCATATATCAGACCTTAGAATTGTGAACATGATGCTTGCTTCAAAATATTGTAATGAATAATACAATATATTAATATAATATAATAATAGATAGCATAATAAACAACATGGGACAATATTAACATAAACTAAGTGATTAAATGAAATTTCTCATCATTGGTTTTATCTTTGCACTTTTTGTGCAACAGCAAATTGACTGCAGAAGTATAGAAAGGTGAGAGAACAACAGCAAGAAGCCCAGAGCTGAAACTTTTCCTCTCGTTACCAGTTTGCCCTATTCTTTAAAATTACGCTTTGTTCAAAGAACTGGCATGTAAGCCTATCTGTTTGGATAGCCTCATTTCAAACTTGAGTTACTGGTGATGTTTCTAGCCAATTCTCTCAAGCCCTATGGAGTGATAAGGCTAATGGGAGAGAATGATGAATGAGTGGAGAAGCAAGGCTCTAGACTAATTATAATTTTTAAAAAGAGACTGTGAAAGGAAAGTAGTTCTTTGCCATCAGGGAAGGAAAGAAATATGAACATCTTTGGATCATGCAGCTCAGATGACTTAAGGCAATTCATAATCAAATACTAAAATAGAATATACTGTCAGCAAACAGGAGAAGTACAAGGTATAGAATCTGAAAACAGGTTTGTCAATGTATCTTCCACAATTCAGTTGGGTAATAAAATGAATGTGTTAAACTGTATACTATTCAGAAATATGGGTAAAACAAAATTGGTAATATGCTACTACTGTAAATTAATCCTGCAAAGAACTGTGGGCCTCTTTTAAGTGAAATTATGTTAACCGGGTTAATTTCCTGACATTTTTGTTTTAAAGACAGACAAATGCACCCGGACTTAACATTGAAAGACACAAAGGAAGGGTCCCACATGTCTTTGGGTTTTATCTTTATGGAATCACAGCATTATTACTGTCTAGCTCTTCTTCTGTCGTGTCATGATGTTCAGTCATCAGATGTCCCTGGATCAAATCATCCTTTCAGAATTAGTTTGTTTTGGTGTTGGTCTTCCACAGCTATGCCTGTTTGTAACATTGAGTCACTTTATAAGTTTGACTGGATCAGAATCTATTAAAGGGTCCTCCAGGGAATATCCTGATGCTGTTGTCTAAAAAAAAGGACTATATTCCAATTTAGTTTTGATCAAAACTCTTGATGCCAGGAAGCAGAGTATAGTCAGTTTTCTTCTAAATGCAATGAAGCACGGATGAGATCTGATACTGAACCTAGTACAAAAACATACAATACAGACAGATATAAGCCCAAATTCATGCTCTTCACAATGACACCCTTTATAAGAGAAGAGGTATTTCCTTTTCTGAATTGTCTTATTTCTAACACCAAGAGTAATATTTATCCACTTAAAGATGCATCACAATACTTTGTAGGTAAAGTATACTTCAACCCTCATCAGAATCTGTGTTTGTAGCATTGTTGTGAGCTGGTAAGAATGTCCCTTTTATTTATCAGTCTAAGAATCACTGCACTTCACCAGTAGATAAAATTGTTTCCTTGTGCGATTTTCAAAAATACCTGCAACATGAAATTATTAGTCCTTCTCAGGGATAAATTTAAGAATACCTAATCTAAGTCTTCCAGATTTAAGGTTATGGTACCTAATAAAACATTATGAATAGAATAAGGTTGTGAATACTGGGAAAGCATCCTTCCTGAATACAGTGTCCCTGTAGTTTTTAGATATTAATAGTATGATGTAAATATGTGCAAAATGGATTAAGTCTAGGCTTGATATTGGCACTTTATGGTCTGTGTTCAGAGACAGGAAAAGGTCCTGAATAAGTTGTCGTGGTAATATATAGTGTGAAAAAGCTTCAGGTAGACAAATGCAAGCAGAGTCAGGGTGGAATTCACCTGACTCATTATAATAATGTAGAATTATCCAAGATTTGTAAGGTACTCCTCCTAATCTCCAGCTGTTGTGTAAGAAAAGCACATTTCCCATGTGTTCTCTCAGCTCCTCAGGTGCATAAGAGTATCTCAGATAACATGTAATAACCTATATTTAAGCAAATTAATCACTTCACCAGACTCCATCACTTATTCTATTTTATAGATTTGAGTATGGCTGTTCCTCTCTTTATAGTTCATCTTCTTCACAGTGAATGCCTTTCAGAAATGTGCTTCTTTCAGCATCTCGCGTTGCTTTTCAGTTGAAAGACTTGCAGTTCTGTGCAGATCAAGGTTCTGAAATGCTTTGTACCCTTCATAATACGCTATATAACTGTGTATGTTACTACTAGACAAGGCCTCAAAACTATACCTTCAGCATCTATTTAGAAATCAGTCCACCAAACTGGTGTTTTTAGGGATGAATGTAGAGAATAAGCCAGAACTCCAAGTAAATATGACATAACTGAATGCTTGTACAGCTGAGGAATTTTAAATATCCTTTATGAATATCTTCGTGGTGATCTCACTTGGGATTTAGAAGTATGTAACATATATGCATTTCTTTCCTCTTCCTTTCAATTCTTACTACCACCCCTCCTATTCCATTAGGTGTCAGTGTAACTCATAGGCTGTTTTGTTGGTTACACACTTTAACATAAATCCCACCCATTTCCATGTCTTTAAAAGCAGGAAATTAGAATATGAATATTGTTATAATGCAGAGATCATAGAGGAGGAATAAAACCCGACAATTTTAGTGATGGTGAACTAAAAAGCACAAACTCTTTAGGATTCTTGACTTCTTCAATTGAACCCTATAATTTTAATGAGGTTTGGTAAGGGTTACAGATGGAAATCAGGCCCTGTTGTAGTTACTTAACGCATAAGGTCTCAGGGAGCTGATCTAACTCTTATGATAATATATGAATGACAGGATTCTATCTCTAGCAGCTGTTCTACATGGGCCTTGTTATACATGGATGTGGCACTACATCCATGTCTAACAATTTGTCCTGCCAGTCAAAAATCTTGTCAAATATTGAACTGACATCAGATTCATGTATAACAAGATTTTTGACTGACAGCTCAGCAACTGCCCAGCATGAAACTAAACCCCAACTGTTTTTAAAAGCCTACACTTCAATAATCTGGCTTTTCTGTAGTGTTTACCTGCATCTACAATGTCTTGTACGTTTAATTTTATGCATTAAAAAATCTTCAAATTTATAACATTACAATGATTTGTTTTAACTTCTTAATGAAATTTTAAAGATAGCAACTGGTGTAGCTATGTTACGAAATGCTATAGAAAAGCATGTTTGGCACCTTCAATTTCAGTACAGACATGTGGGATATCAAAAAACCCAGGAAGAAAGCAAAAAGGCTGAGGGGAAAATAAGGTGATGTGTGCAAGAAAAACAGATTACACATGAGATCCCCAGCAAAAACCACCATCATGTTTTTTTTTTAAATTTATGGAAACTTGAGCAGGGTAAGAGTCTCATAATTTGTGTTTGCATATTTCTTACAATATTATGCCATTCTGAAGGAGCTTTCTGGATTCTACTGATTAATAAGAGGAAGAGGAGGGGAGAGCAGTGTCAGCTTTACTAAGTTTTTGGTAGACCTGTGCAAAGGATGTTGTCACAGCCATGAGACAGAGAAAAAGAAAGTACATGAGCTAGGGCGAAGACATTAGCTATCCATCATTGAAACTGCCACAAAACCCAAATCAGTCAAGAAGTATCATCAACAAAAGAGAATTACTCGGGCAATATCAGTCATTGAAAGGAACCTACAATATGGCTCAGAATTTTATTGCAGCGATGCCTTCAACAGAACAAATATAGTTTTATGTTTACCTTTAAAAATCACTGTAGCTAATGCTGCCTGTTTTAATATTTTCAGGCAAAAATAAACACATTCAAAAGAACTTGTGCCATGGAACTGTCACAGGAATGTTCCTGAATGTTAAATAGAAAAAGGGCTAACATAGTTTTTCAGGTCAGCACTGTAGACTAAAGTGCAAAGGGAAATGGCTGATCCAACCCATTAAATTAGACTAATTATGATCATCAGTTTAAGACAAATGGGATTCTTATTATTGATGTCAACTGGCTGTGGATCAGGCTCTAAGGGATCTCACCTACTTCATGGTTTGCTTTCCCTCCTTTACTCCAACTGCTTTGAATTAATAGGATGACCCAAGGCATCCACTACAAGGACGCAAAGTACCCGTTAATGTAGTTTAACTGGTTTGTTAAATCAGGTTTATGGCTCCTTTGTGTTGCTCAAGTATTGCAAAGCATCCAGAACAGTCTGAAAGCTGTAGAGACAGATTTTAAACACATATAAACACGTATGCACCATTTCTCCTGTGCTTATCTTCAGTTTATTCAGCATCCTAAACCACTTAAAAAACATTAATTGAGTCTTACAATGGGTCTGCATGCATTTCACTTGGGAGCACTCTATGTCTGCTTTATGCTCCAATGAGCAGTTGCACACGGATGAGACAGCTTGCTTGGTTAATTCTGTCTTTGCAATTATATTTCTATATTGTTGGTTTCCAATTTCTGTTGCATATGTACATGTAATTCTCTTTCCAGTGGTGGAATATGAAGATGTCCAGAGTCAAAAGATTATAGAATTGCAGTACTTTCAGCTAAACTACTGAAACCAGCTTTCAGCCTTTCTAACAAGGTTTAATGCTGTTGTGTTATGAGATGTTAATTAATCGGTGAGACTATGAGTTGCATTCATCTCTCTTACATACACAGTGCCCCAGGACAGGGAAAAAGTAGGACAAAACTCTGTCAGTGTGAAGATTTTTATGTGTTTTTTGTGTTTTATTCAGTGCAATCCATTATTAATTCTTACATTCCTAAAACCTCCAGCAATGCTGAAACCAGCACTTTCAACCTCAGCCTGAGCTATAGTATCTCTTAAGTGAGGCCCTTAAAATCTCTACATTTGAAACCGCTCTCAAATCAGAGAATCTGGTAAATCTCTCTAGCCTGTGCATATGTCTGTGAAAAGTCTTGTTTTCAAAGAACTTAATTTTTTTCTCTGGTTTGAGGGTAGCGTTAGCCTGAGTGCTGATACTTCAGAGGTTTCCAGCTACAGTCAGACGCAGCTTAGTCTGAATAGGTCATAGTTTCAACAAAGAATAAAACTTTCAATTCCTTACAATTTTGTTATTTTAGAATTAATTTTAAATCACAACATGTTCTAGTATGGTGTGTGGAAAAATACATTTTTATTTTGGGTGTTAAGAGTGGTGATTGTAATTAAAACAGACAGTAAGTGATTGAAAAACAATCAGAAATTCAGTATGGTGTCTTTTTTAAAAAAAAAGAGTATGCAACTTATATGAACAGACTTATACAAGACCGTTGTATTTCAAATAGAAGGAAACTTTATTGCACAACCCAAACAAGTGTACTGGGATCTTTTTGCAACACCAGGCAGCACCTTGGTCTAGCAAGGGCAATAATAGCAGTAACTTTTTTCTGTGTTTTTTGTTTTTTCCAAATCTTGGAATATGATCAATTGTGTTCCAGGAGGTTGTCACAATATAATTTTATTTGGAATGTCTTTAATTCTGTACTGTGGTGTTTTCTTTTCATTTTCTTGGATTATAACATCTGTCAGTTCTGTTTTATGGGTTTGTTTGTCTACAGAAAATGGAAAAAGTAATGATTGTGTCAAGAGACCTCTTTTTCTACCAATATCTATGTATCATTTTATATGGCCATGAAGAATAGATATTTATGACTTGTTTACAGTGAAGACAATGAACCTGATGCTGATGTCAGTTACACCAATGTAAACCAGAAGAACCTCCACTGTATTTCACCAGCATAAAATTAAAGTAAGATTTCAGGATTTTCAGTAAGCTTTTCAGGAAAAGCTTTGAAAGTCAGGCAGAGTAAAAAAAAAAAATATTTGTGTGAGTTTAAATACTGTTTTTTTAAAAAAATAAAATTAGTTTGAAATCTCTATTTTCTGCCCTAGAAATATTCTGGTTGACCATAAGGGGAATAATACATTCTAGGCCTTTCAGCTGCCACACTAAGTTGCCAAGCTGCGTAGTTCTCCCATGGCAGCTGCGCATGCTGTCTTGAGTTATTAACTCCAGTAGGAAGTCTGAGGAGCTGCTGAGTAGCTTCCTCTCGAACACAGTTTCTGCATTGGCTTTATTGGGCTTCTGCATGGGAAGTGGACATTTTAGAAGTCATCCTCTTAATAATAGGAAGAATAGCAGTCTCTTCCAGTCTATTCAGCACTAAGGCTTTTCCTACTACCTTGGCTTTGGGATATGTGAAGGGTTAGACATCTCAAAGAAATGCCTGTAACTTAAAGACAAGTGACTTCCAAAGTCAGCAGCTACTGCAGGTGTTGATGAATCTATTTTTAACACCTTAAAAAGGAAGACTTTTTTTTATCTATGCAGTCATGTCCTTACTGTTTTTTGATTCCTTGTGTAATTCTTTACATAAGAAAGGGCTTATACTAATGAAATTTGAGTTGGCATTTGGTAAAAATGATCAAAGATAAAATAGATGAGAAATGTCTGATGCTGAGAAAATTCAATGAAAATTTTGGTAAAACTTATGTATCTGAGTTCCAGTTATATTATGTAGTATTCTGGGCAATCTTTTTCAGACTTTTAGAATTCTCATGATTTATTGTTGAGAGAAAAATATTACAGACATGAATATTACAATCTGGAAATGTATAAAATGGTATGATGTTACTTAATAAAATCATGTGAATTATTATAACTTCCACTGTTTAATGTAAGTCCTTTTAAAAAAAACTGAAAAGTCAGAAGTAATGGAGGCAGAAAGTAAATTTAATTCTATCAGATTTCTAAGGGAGTCAGTCCTTTAGAAAGCTTTGGTGTTATACTTTAGATATTATTACAGATCAATTACTCCTTTGTCTAGAAGAAAATAGTCCTGTAATGGGATTTCTATGTCAACACTAACCATGAAATAGGTCTGGAAGAATGTAGAAATGCAAATTTCTACTACATGCTGAGTATTCCTTCTGAAACTAATGAATGTTCACTTGACTCTTGTAACCTAATCTAATTACCTGTAAAGGCACAGGTAGGTTTCACTTGACCCCAAACTTTAAACGCTTAGCTGCTCCTTTGCCTGACAACAAAGTGATAATGCAATTATCTGTGTATCAAAGCAGAAGAAGGCTGACCCCCAGTAATATATCAGTAGGTGCATGGAAAAAAAATCAACACGAGAACATGAGAAAATCCATTATGTTTTTAACTATCTGCCTAAGAAGCGTAGGAGCCTTCTAAACATCCTACAAAATAATACCTATCCTAGGCTTTAGCACTATCAGCTGTAAGAGAAAGGAGGAAAATAAAACAGATAAAACAACCATGAGGAAAATAAGTAGAAAAAAAAGTCCCTTCACCTAGGCTTAAACCAAGTTATTACAAGTACGCTTTCATTTCATGCTTAAGACAAAATCCCCTAGTATCAGTGGATATGTGCCTGCATAAGAAAGGAGTTAAAATTGATGAAAGGTCTCTTGATTTGATCGTCTATTTTAACAGTGAGGTAAAGTTATGATAAGTGATATGTCCAAATGCTGCCAGCTTGAGTTAGGAGAAATGCATAATAAAGAGAATATACACCACTGGAAATCTTAGGAAAGCAGGGAAATTATATCTATACTTTCTCTATTTTCATATCATATCTGTATTTTCTAGGGAAGGATTATGCCATCTCACTTTAACAAGTAGGACTTTTCTCTGTATGGGTAAAGATTCTCTATGGACTATGCTCCAAATGACAGTAGACAGCAGCTGCTTGCCTCCCTCATATTAGTCTTGCAGGTATACAAACCTTTTATTTGTGGACTTGATTCAAAGATGATCTTCCCCTGTTTTGAGTTGTAGATTCATGTTCCTCAGGAACTACACTTGTGGAAATTGCTCCTAGCTCTTACTTCAGTCTTCCTCTGCTTCTTTTTGAAGGGGTATTTTTCCACTAAGGTTGTTTCTATGCCCTGGCCCAACTCCTAGCTTGACTGGGGAAAATGGTGTCTTACAGCACAGGGAACAAACAGCGGAGACTGGAAGAGTCTGCAGACTCCTTTATGAGGAGATTATGTGACTCGTCTCGTGCTCCAATACCAAAATTTGGGAAAGATCCAGACTCGCTGTCTCTTACTCATGTTTTAATCATTCTGAGAATGGAAAAAAGTACACTTTGATCCTGTTGTAAAAATGAAAAGTTCTGACTTTAACTCACCCTTATCACCCATCTTCAACTTTTTTTTTTTTTTTATGTCTTCGTTGTTTCTGTTTGTAGTACTGACACTGACTGGTAGAGCAAAGAGCACAAGGCATCTGGGATACTCCTGAAAATTCTTACCCAGTGAACAAAATTGCTGCTCTGCAAGGGGTGCAAGTGTCAAAAATGCTTTCCTGGTCATTTTCATTAGAGCAAATTAAAACTGTGAGGCTTAGGCATGATAAAAATCAGGATGACGCTGTCAACTTGTCTGTATTGATTAGTAATGGTGGAGCAGGGGACTATTCACTTATTCCACGGAAGAAAGCTGAGGATTGCGATATTTCCAAATCTTCCAAAGCAAGTGTTAATGTTTTCCCTTTCTAAAGCTCACAAATGCTATGGTTCCAGGCATCATATTGACAATACAGTACAGCTCCCATGTAGAATTAGGAAGTAGAAGCTAGTAAAACTTCTGGGTGTGTGCTTCTTGAGTGTCCCATAAATAACAGATGGAAGAGATAACAAAAAAACGTCAAAACAGAGACTGTGTTCATCCAAATTTGTGAGAAATAGATCAATTCTATAGCTCCTCAAAAAGCACTGGCTTACTTAGGATATCCTTGATTCCTCAGCAGACTTGTTCAAGATTTGACCATAGACCAGGATTAATAAGTACTGACAGAATATGACTACATTACTGAATAAAGTATTTCTCCTTCTGCACTGTTTAACACCTCTTCTACAGGTGAAAAAAGATGTTCCATTTTGTTAAAGTGTGACTTGAAAGCACATGTGAAATATCATGCTGAAAAACAGAAAAAAGTGGATGCATTTGCTTAAAACGGTAAATTTCCAATATACTACATCTGTTGCTTTAGAAAAGCAGATGTAGAAATCTGAGAATTGTGATTTGAGGATCTCTGGTTGTTGAAGAGATTATTTTAAGAAACAATGTTACTAAAGGATATGGGTCAAATTCAGCTTTGGTGTAGGTGGACATAACTTCTATTACTTTCAAGGAAAATTACACTAATGTAAAAATAAGTGTTGCCATATATGTCACTTTCCTTTTAAAATTAATAACTGGGAAATTATTTTAAAAGCAGGAAAGTTTTCAGATTACCTGCTGCTAACGTTGAAGAGATACACATGGTATTCTGGTAGGTAATTTATGGAGTGGTACTTTTGTATTTAACCTGTTATGGGTTTCAAAAAAGACATGGTCCTGCAGCTAAAACAATTGTGAATCCTTCTCCTTGTAGATTACAAGATGCCTGCTGAAATTATTTCTTTTGTAGTGTCTTCACAAAGTGACACTATTCTCTCTGCAGGCAATCAAGAAAGAAAGAAGACAAATATAAAAAAATCATGCAAAAAAAAAAGTAGTGTTTCAGTGTTGAAGAATTCATCTTTTTCTTGTTGTAGTAAAATCCACTCTGCTTAGCCTACGTACATTTATTAAATTAAAGATAGAATTTGTATGGAAGGATGCTAGCAGTGCTTCTCTTTTATTTTCTGGAAGAAATTAAGGCTCCAAATATTGACTATGCCAATAGGCTGTTGAATTTTCAGTTTGGAGCACATAACCTATCAAAGATGATAGACGACTCTCTGTCTTCCCAGACTGCCTGACACACCATATGAATAAATATCACCGGTGACCTCTGGAATACATTGTGCAGGAAAAATTCAAAATTCTTCTATTTCATCAGTCAACATTTCACCAGAGTTATTTTGAGTCATCCTAATAAAATTAACAGTATGACGAGTTACGAATTAAGATAGAAATTAGCTGATATAACCCGCTATCATGCTGCCGTAATTCCTTAGGATGTTTGACCTCAATCTGAATGCAACATTACAACAACTAATAAAAATGGTGTGACTACGGATAAAAATTATTTACATAAGTTCTTTTCCATTCTTATTCAAGTCTACTTAGAATTGTTTTTTTCTGGATTAGCGAACACCTGAATATGTCAGTATACTGCACAGTCAGTTTTTATGGGTAAGAAATACTGAAAGCAGCATGTATTGTACCATTTCATCCTCTTTCGTACATTTGCTAAGCATTAGTTATTAATGCCTGCAGTTTTCTTCCTTTTATGAAATTTTAAATAACCCCAACATGCCAAATCTAAATGATAGATAAATTGCAAAATTCAGAGATAATATTATGTTTTGGCCAAAAACTCTCTCAAGGTAGAGTATGAAATTCTTACATTTTTTTGTGGTGAGACACTGGCACAGACGGCTCAACGACATTGTTGACATCGTTTGAAGAGTTCAAGGTTTGCTTGAACAGGGTTTTGAGCAACCTGATCTAGTGAATGATGTCTCTGCCTTTGGTGGAGAAAATGGACTAGATTAACTTTCAACAAAACCATTCTATGATTCTATGTATTCATGATGAAATTTGGAACAGATATTGAAATGGACATTATAACTTTGTTACCTCAACACAATTGACTATACTTTCCAGAGTTTCTTTTCAGGTAACAAGGCAGTTTTTTTCTGTTAATATAATATCACAGTATCACAGTATCATAAGGTTGGAAAGGATCTCTGAGATCATCAAGTCCAACCTATAACCCAACACTAACACCAACGCCAACACTGACACCAACCATCATCTAAACCATGACACTCAGTGCTTCGTCCAGTCTCCCCTTAAACACCTCCAGGGTCGGCGACTCCACCACCTCCTTGGGCAGCCCACTCCAATGGCCAATCACCCTTTCAGTGAAGAATTTTTTCCTAACATCAAGTCTAAACTCTCCCTGACGAAGCTTGAGTCTATGCCCTCTAGTTCTGTCACTGGTCACCTGAGAGAAGAGACCAATCCCTGCCAGACTACAACCTCCTTTTAGGTAGTTGTAGAGAGCAATGAGGTCTCCCCTGAGCCTCCTCTTCTTTAGACTAAACAGCCCCAGCTCCCTCAGTTGCTCCTCGTAGGGCTTGTGCTCCAGCCCCTTCAGCATCTTCGTTGCCCTCCTCTGGACACACTCCAGCGTCCTGACATCTTTCCCAAACTGGAGAGGCCAGAGATGTACACAGTATTCAGGATGAGGCCTGACCAGTGCCGAGTACAGGGGGACGATAACTTCTCTGGTCCTGCTTACTACACTATTCCTGATGCAGGCCAGGATGCCATTGGCCTTCTTGGCCACCTGGGCACACTGCTGGCTCATGTTGAGCTTCCTGTCAACCAGCACTCCCAGGTCCTTTTCTGCCTGACTACTCTCCAGCCACTCTGTCCCCAGTCTATAGCTCTGCATGGGATTGCTGTGTCCAAAATGAAGTACCCGACATCTGGACTTATTAAACATCATCCCATTAGAATCGGCCCAGTCTGAAGTAGCAATAAATACTTCTGTCTGAAGTAGCAATAAAGTCATGTCTACCGGTGGAAGTAGTAAGAGGAGTAATTCATTTTATCTACAGTTTATTTATTCTCTTACTTATGCAGCCTTTCTCACCTTTTACCTAGTGATCAAAAAAAACTTTACCCTGATGATCTGCTTCTAACTGCTGTTACTTGACCCATCTATCCTACCTTTACTTATCTCCCTTCTTACAAACTCTTCAGAAGAAACTATCTTGCCTAATATTTGACAATTACTAAAAAAGAGTATCTTGTTGCTTGTAGTTACCAATCAAAACATTTCCTGTTATCACTCCTACCTTACCTTTGCAAGCTCACCAATCAGCAAGCAATAGCTGTCCTCATCTCTCTAATCGTTGCTCACAACAATATCTTAACTGATTTTAATTTTAGCATAGTTCTTTTGATAGTACAGAAATTGCTTTCCTTCATCTAGCTAACACCATTCTTCTTTTTCATTCCTCCTTCCTTTTAGACTTTAGTTGACCTTTTCATACTGTGGACCACTACTTGCTTTTGCCTCAGTTCCACAGACATCTACTGTTCTGTTTTCTCATACAAATATAAACAAAATAACGAAAGAAACAACTAAAAATATCATATTTGTTATGATTATTTTTTCACAAAATGCCCCTCATTATTTCTTTCTTTTATCCATCAGTATTATTCCCTTACCTCATCTTGGGTGCAAATAAATCACATTGCTGTGATCCTCAGGATTTCATCCTAGTCTCTAGATCAGTCACTTGGTAGTAGTACATGCTTTCAGTTTGTGTTCTGATTTCCTGTTTCAAAAACTCAGTCTAGGTTTGATATTTATGACATCCACATTTTACTGCGTCCCCCATAAAAACTGGAATGCTGCACAGATTATTCTTTAATAAGTAGAGAGTAAGTGCATTTAGTCTTTTTTTCTACAGGAATGTGAGATGTGGAATTCTAGGCTACAGGCAGCCTTTTTACCTTCCTTTATGTTCTTCTTATGTTTTCCTAAGGAAAGAAAAAAACCCAAACAATCCAAAAAGATTAAATAAAAAAAAGATCCCATCCTCAAAGAAACAAACAAATAAACACCACCACACCCCCAACCAAACCCAACAACAAAAGAAAAGGTTGAGTAGATTTTTTTATTTACTTAATTCTTCGTAATTCAAACATTTGGGGTCTTCTGTTAAGGACATCCGCTGCATTACCGGATTTTAAATAGACTTTAAGCAGGAATAGAGGCACCTTCTGTTTGGGTTTCCTAATCATCCAGATACGCTGACATGATGGGAGTAAGTGTTTACATGATTCAGCCAGCACTGGCAATGATTATCTTGTGTTCAAGCTGTTGCAGGGAATAATTAAGACTATATTGATCCACAGAAAGAGAAAGAATTAGTTAGATCAAAATTAAGGATCTGATAAATTTCCACTTATATTTCTATTCCCAGGCACACAATGGGATTCAGACCTCAGAGTTAAATTTATGTCTTCCCACATAGGAGCTGGAGAGAGCTAAGCAACTCAGAACTGAATCCAGGAAACCTCTGGGCTCTCTGAGGAGCTACTTTGATACAAGTGTGGGAATCACTGTCTGCAAGTCTGTATCTAAGAGCCTGATCATCTCTGAAGTTTGCTGACTGGTTGAAAGTTCATCTGAAGATGCCTCCATCCAGTTACGATCCCTGACACAATACCCTGCCTAGAAGGTAAGTTGCTTACTTACAACTTCTCTTTCAAAGAATGAAACAAGACTCTCCCCTGTGGTAATGATTAGGATGCCACAATTGCCCAATTTGGTAGAATTGTAGAATACATTTATAAATTGGGAATTCTCTAGGTTCAGAAGAGTGTGGGCTATTTTTTTAAGCCTGAAGGAATCAGTCTTATATCTCTTTTCCTTACCTTCAGGCTTTTATATAAAGTGAGTTTAACAAGATCTCCTCCCTGTGATCTTAAAGTGATTTCAAGATCTACGGAGTAAGAAACAGAAATGTATGTGGAGTGATTCTGTATTGTGGACCATCACGGGTGGAACTCTTGCATGGCAGGTTAATAAGTTTACCAGTTGTATCATGCAAATATTTATAAAGAGACTAAGTTTGCAGTGGCTAAAAATGCATCCCACGTGAACAAAATGCTGTTAGTCTAGTCATAGATCAGTTATATCAATTTTGCTTAGTGATTGCTCTGATGCTGAGAAAATTATGGAGAAATTGAATGTTTCTGTACTACTTGGGATTATCCTAGGGATGTCTGCTTTACAGTTTATGGCTTCTTTTCTTTGGACACTGTGTGGGCAATACCTAGGAGTGAAATCCTTATGTGCAGAAATTATGTGCAGAAATGCTTCTAAGGAGCAGCTAGAGTACTATCCTGAGATAGATGTCTAAAACAGGTCTGTTGTATTGCATCCTATACCATCATTTCTCTTTTATTTGTAGATACCTACACTGTAGCATGCCTAAAGTAATAGGACAATCCGGGTCATCACATTTACTAAAACAGCTACTAATTTTTAATCTATCATGTCATTCAAGATACCTATATTTCTCTGGATTACTATCTCTGGATTACTATCTCAAATTAGCGTATCTTTCCATGGGGTGGGTTAGTTGCAATTCATGTCTGTTCATTAAGGGGTTGAAATGCATTTTTCTAATTATATTAAAAAAAGTAAAAAGTATTAAAAAGATTCTGTGTAAAAACATGTCTGCTAAAATTTAAAAAATCATTGGGATATACAAAGGTATTTACTAAGTGCTGTCAACCATGTACTCAAGCAAGGAGTAATGTGCACTGAAAGTAAAAGCAAAGTTGTTATATTTCTCTCTCTCCCTATTCCAATATAATGGGGTTTTTTTGGTATTACGAGATATATTTGGTGGCTTTGATGCTACAGTTTTGAAGCAAACTTTGAAACTCCTAAATAACTGCAACATCAGTAGTAAATTGTTGAGAAGTTAAAAACCACAGAGTTGTTTTTCCTTTTGTTCTACATTTCTATCCAACAGAAACCGAAAAAGTGTTCTTATCTATCAGGAAATAAGCCACTAAAAGAACAGTTAAAGCTATACCTAGGAGAGCAGTATCCCTTCTGTTTTTGCTGTAGTTTGGATGTTCTCTTCAATGTATCAGAGAGAAAATACGGTCCATAGATTTGTACATAAATATTGAGGCACTCTGAATTTGAGACTGCTCAGGAGGATATCCAAAGGTAAATTTCAGCAATGCTTAATTGTTCTATGCTCCTGAGGCTTCTAAACTGCTAGTTTTTGATAATACCAAAGAGTCTGATGATTGTTTTAGAAGTGACAACTTCTAAATGGGAGGACTAATCAACAGAGTTTGCTACAATGCAAGGACACAACAGCTAATCTGAACCTAGTTACTGGAGCGCATTCGGATACAAGACAATGGGATATTTAGTCTCTACATCACCCACCTGTTCAGATCTGACCACAGATCCCATTTCTCCACTCATTTATTTTTTATGTCCTGTGGAAATTAGAACTTGAAGGTCTTATTATATCAGTGAAGGGTAGTGAATTTGAGATGGACGTCTGCTGGATGGATCATCATGGCACTGGGAATAGCTCAGGTGAACATCCAGACCTGAGAATACCAGGTCCCCTAATATACGTATAGACTGCGAATGTCTCTGCAGTGCATGGCCAGCCTCAGCCTGAGCCTAAGCATAAGCATGGTTTGTGTCCCATTTCACTCACGGGTGAAAACCTGAGCATCCTAAAACCAGACTACAGATATTTCCATGCAAGATTTCAAAGCCTCATTTGTATAGATTGACATAGATAATTTAATTACTTATTTGACATCACGATAGAAGATACTAGAATAGAAGACTCGATGGCTCTCGTCATGCCTGTGAAATTGTAACTCTTGAGGCTGCAGGTCCAGGGCCTAGTGTTACTCATCTGCTGTTGCTTATACACCAGGCTCACAAGCAAGGGTCAGTAGGGTCACTGAGGCCAAGACCATGACTTATTTAGGCTAGTGACACCCACATGATATAGTTCCAGTTAACGTATATATACCCATTCTTTTCACCTTTCCATTAAAAGATTCCAATCTATCACTTCATAGATCATATCTTGGAATGTATGTAATATTTTATAAAATATACCTTCATCATCTTACAATAAATTAGACTTATGTAATCAGCATTACACTTTGTAAAAGATATTAGCTGTGGAAATAAAAGCATAGCTTTGAAACTGTCCAATACAATAACCTTTGTACAATTGTCTTTTCAGAGAAGTACAGTAATTACCAAAAAAAATATGTGCTCATTATTCTAATAAAATTACCTTTCAACAGCTGGAACAGTGACTGTTTCTGTCACTCATTTCTAAATTTTAACTTTATTTCAAATTCAGTGATAGACACAAATCTTCCTTACTCACAGGTGCTTTTGGCTTCAGTAGAGATGACAACCAGAAACTATAACGGAAATTTTTGAAAGTTTTACAGGATATATAATAGGGTTGGCTGGGTCATTAGTTAAATAGTGAGATACTCCTGCTACTTCTAAACCAGCAGAATGCCTCTAGCTTATATCAATATTACAAAATTACCTTCAGCAGACTAGCTTTTTCCTAACAAGAACAGATAACCTTCTTCCATTCTGAAAACTCTTTTTAAAGTTGTTTACTTACCCCAGGAGTAACTTAAATAAAGCGGATATGTAAATACATATCTTTACATAAAACACAATTACAAAAATTCACATTTACAGCAACCATTAAGACTGTAGCAGAAAAATCATTTAGATCTCTACTACTATTACAGCATTATTGAGTTGTGAAACAGAAAACAAACATATATACATATGCATACTCAAGAAGTGTAAGACAATATATTCTAATACAATATGTAAGTACCTACTATAATGGTTTCTGTACCATATCACTTTAGAATGACAAACTTTAATGAGTATAACTTTCAACAAAGCCTTGATGGAAAGCAGAAGAGCCTGATTTTTTTTTTTTTCTAACTTATAATATGTCTCAGTATTTTGTGAAATGAGTGATATTTTGGAAGGGCTACATTTGTGCACTTAAAAAATGTTGGAAGAGGTAGTTATTTTACTTTAGCATTACCTAGAAGGTCATGAGCCAAATAAACAGTAAGATAGACCTCTATGCTGTTACAAGAAGTAGCAGTAATTCTGCTACTTGTGTAGAAAATTTTTGTTATCTCAGGACAGGGTAATGGATTTATTCATTGCACATCAAGTTGAATCATATAGTAAAATCTGTGAAACAAATATGCAACTCACAAAAGGCAAAAGGTTTTAGCCCCTTTTTTGCTGAGGGAAATATATCCCTGGGTGAATTAGGCATATATTTATGATAAATATAAATATCTATCATTAGATACAGAGTCAAAATACTTCCTAGAATTACAGAATCATAGGATGGTTTGGCTTGGAAGAGACCTTAAAGATTATCTAGATCCAACTCTACCTTGTCATGGGCAGGGACGTCTTTCACTAGATCAGGTTGCTTAAAGTCTCATCCAACCTAGTCTTGAGCACCTCCAGGGTGAGGCATCAATGACTTCCTGAACAACCTGTTCCTGTGCCTTACCATTCTCAGAGTAAAAAATTTCTTCCTAATAATTTATCAAATCTACCCACTCTCAGCTTAAAACTGTTACCTCTCATTCTATCACTACACTCCTTGATAGAGAGCCCATCCTCAGCTTTTTTGTAATACTCTTTTAAGTGCTGAAGGCTAGTGAAGCCTAAGCCTCTACACCATCCATGTCTGTGAAAAAAGTGTTGAACAACACCTGTACCAACACCAACTCCTGTGAAATACTATTTGTCACTGGTCTCCACTTGGAGAGTGAGCTGTTGACCACAACTCTTTGAGAGCAACCACTTCTCAGTATCGCAAACCACTTGCCTATCAGTATGCTGTTATCTTAAAGTTTATTTCTTGAATTTGTCTCTTTATATACTCTTTGCTTTAATCTCTGATGTATCTCTTCTGAAAACAAAAGATAAACGCTTGAGATCTTGAGATCAGTGGTTTATTTTACCAAAGCAAACAACTTTATCCATCAAAAAACTACCCTTAACACAGAAATTAGAAAATGAAGGATATATTTTTCCACATTTCACAAACGTTAAATTAAGTATAAAAGTGACGTCTCTCAAATGAAAATGCATTATTTCTTTTGCAGGGACTGTTAATTGAACTGCATAGCAGACAGAAGAAAAAAATTACTGATAAAAGTTGTATAGAATTATCTGGCAGGTGATGACGTTAGTTTTTGTCCAAGGCTAACGTATTAAGACTTTTGTTTTATTTTGAGGAAACACTGTGAATAATCTCTTCTTTTAGTTTAGTACTTCAGGGGTGAAATTCAAGGCAGAGTGGTTCTAATTGCACACTATGCACTAATGAAGTGTTCTAAGCATAGAGTTTACGTAAACTTGTACAGGTCTTCAGTAGAAAAGGAGAATTTTAACTCAAACTGTATTTGTTAAGAGAGTCACAGTCTAGACACATCACTAAACGGTGTAGTTGGTTGCTGTGATGGGAAACATTTTGCTACTACAATGACACCAGAGAGCTACAATTCATCAACGACTTCAGTATCACAAATTCCACACTCATTTATTGTTAGTTGCTGCTTATTAAATAATTAATTGCCAAAAAGTGCAATGGTTTGACATTTAAAACACATTCCTGGAGACATTTACAGGACAAGTTGCCTATATTTCATTGTATTTACTACATTTTGAAAAATGTGGTTCTATTTTTTTCCAGACATTTTAGTAGACTTTTATAGGTAATTTCTTCTCTGTTTTGGACAGATCTACTGCTATGATATCCAGTTACAATTTACGGTAACAGGTCTGCAATATTTTTCTTCTTGAACTCAGTGGATCACATCATATCTTGATTACGTCCTTCTGACCCCAAAAATGTTGTTTCAGTAACCCATTGGAAGATGTGGTATGAAAATATGCAGAGTTATGTGCAATTTGGGTATCCTTGTTATGACTTACAGTGGTATCTTTATTGTAATGCTAGCTTGATTTCTTGGTGAAGGAGCACAATTGTCTTCGGTGACTTCTTATACTTCATTCACATTTGTCTCTCTTCTATCTTCCTTCTGGTTGTTCTCATGTGATACAACCTACTAGACAAGTTTACTTGTTTTGTTTTATACAACAGGCTGTTTTTAGAAAGAATCCTTTCAAGGGTTCTGCAGAGCTCTAGTCAGCTTTTAATTTTCTAAAATGATATGTCTAAACAAGAAAAGTCCTTGTATTAAAAGAAGCCATAAATCAGCAAAACATTAGAGAAACAAGGTAAACCAATACACTGGCAAAAGTTCAACTATTCTAAAAAGTATTCCTTTCTTAGTCCCAGGTGCTTTAAAATGAGTAACACACACATGTTCTCTTCTAAATAGTATTTCTGACAGTTGCTGATTTTTAGCCATTTAACCACTGTCATTTCAGATCTTGAATTGGCCATGAACGATTCCCCATAAGGCATGCTGACTTCCAACACTAATGTTCTGCAAACAATCAATCTTGTGATCAGGATTATGCTACTTAGGAGTTCGAAGGCGTTCAGGAGCTTTGTGTACATAGTACTTCAAAAGTATATGAAAGTATGTAAGCAGGCATACTGTGCTTAGTAATATGAAGAGTGCCAAGAAGGTGGCCAAGAAGGCCAATGGCATCCTGGCCTGCATCAGGAATAGTGTAGTAAGCAGGACCAGAGAAGTTATCGTCCCCCTGTACTCGGCACTGGTCAGGCCTCACCTTGAATACTGTGTCCAGTTCTGGGCCCCCCAATTTGGGAAAGATGTTAGGATACTGGAATGTGTTCAGAGGAGGGCAACGAAGATGGTGAAGGGGCTGGAGCACAAGCCCTATGAGGAGCGACTGAGGGAGTTGGGGCTGTTTAGTCTGGAGAAGAGGAGGCTCAGGGGAGACCTCATTGCTCTCTACAACTACCTAAAAGGAGGTTGTAGTCAGGCAGGGATTGGTCTCTTCTCTCAGGTGACCAGTGACAGAACCAGAGGGCATGGACTTAAGCTTCGTCAGGGAAAGTTTAGACTTGATATGAGGAAAAAATTCTTCACTGAAAGGGTGATTGGCCATTGGAATGGGCTGCCCAGGGAGGTGGTGGAGTCACCGACCCTGGAGGTGTTTAAAGGGAGACTGGATGAGGCACTGAGTGCCATGGTTTAGATGATGGTTGGCGTTAGTGTTGGTGTTAGTGTTAGGTTATAGGTTGGACTTGATGATCTCAGAGGTCCTTTCCAACCTTGTGATACTGTGATACTGTGATACTGTGAGGACTTTTATTATAATGTATATGGATTTGAGGCATTAGTCTTCAAAAATGACAAGCTCTTCCAACTCTTTGTGGTATGTTCAGTTTCTGCCTGTGAGGAGAATTTTTGCTGTGTTCTACACACAGTTCAGTGGTCTGATCTTGCAAATAATTATGAATGTATATATGTACAGGGCTTTACTAAGGAAATGACTCACATAAAATTCCTCATGTGTGTTTGTAGGAATAATTTCTGAGTGTGTCAAAGGTAGCTGCTACTGTTTTTTTTTCTGTTATGTAGAATTAACTATATTTCTATACAATTTCCACAGACACCAAAACTGATCTTTTATACCTTTGTGCTATTTACACCAAACTAGAAAACAAGCATTCACTTGAGGCAGGAGGAGGTATTGTGTGGTAACTTTGCCATATACTTTCAACTTTCCTCCATTTCTTTTGTTAAAAACTTGAAAATTTAGTCGAAAGCATTTTCAACTAGAAATACAAGTTTTTGAAGCAGTTCATTATTTCTAAGCAAAGTAGAAAAGTGTGAATATGATAAAAGCTGTCCAAAATGAAAGATAAAACGTACTCAGTTTTAAATTATAGCGTAGAATGTCTCTTTTGCATAGAGAATATAGTTTCCTCTTACATCGTGTATTTGACACGTATAACTACGATGATGTATTTACTTTTCGTATATGGTCTTGTCTTCTTATAATGGCTTTTTTTTTTGTGGAAATGAATCAGCGTCTAGGTAGAGTGGTCATATTTTTAAGTGCTGTTCTTTCTCAAAATATTACACTGAAACCATAGACTTGAAAAAAGAACTGGGCATCACAGTAAATTACAGTAAATATATGTCAAATTATGTCAATTATGTAAGAGACAAACACATTGTCTATATGAGTGTATACAGCTTAAGAATATTTATAATGCTGTGTGTATCTTGTACACTGCTTTATGCTGGATTAATTTTAACCTTTCATTTGAGAATACTTCGTTATTGTACATGATATTCCTCATCATGTTTTACAAAAGTTGGCAGATTTATAGCTTCAAGAAAGCATACAGGCTTGAAGGAAGGCCTTTAAATCTTCTAAGTTTAGGTTTGCTTAGCTACTCACTTAATTTCAAAGGTATTTTTTGATGATGTCTTTTGGAGCCTACCTAGAGAACTGAAGTGGGAGAAGGACCCCAAGAAAACACTGAAAACATAGCTTTCCTTGACTATCAAAGATATCCTTCATCAAATTATTTCTTAAGAAAAGTGTTCATTTTATGAAATAAAGTATGGACACAGTCCTCCTTTTCAGTGTCTGTCTTCTCTGGTCTTTTCACAATTTATCTGGTGTCTGTCTAGCTCTTTTGCAGATCTAAGTACCCTTTACTGACAGATACTGATATCTGGGAGAAAGATACACTCCATCTGTGGCTTTCTTATCTCTCTCTCTGTGCCTCTGTTCCACCTTTCTTCACAGACCTTAATCACAAAGTTCTGGTCTGAAAAACAAGGGAAGATGTCTGAACAAGTGTTTTAAACTCAGGATTTTCTTTGGACTGTGATTACTTGTTTATTTTAGTTATCTGTATCTATTTTAATTAACTAAACAGAGTCAGGGTGTGGTTTAAGCATTATTTAGGCAATTAAATATGGGATCCTTCAGTGAGTGCTTAGCATTTTATACATTGACTTATTAATGCTTAGTTTTAAATAACTTGTGTCAGAGTTTCTTAATGACATTATCCTCTTTCCTTTGTTTCTAGCGAAACTTAATGATAGTAGTTCAGAAGTTAAAATATAATGTACCATATTGCAAACTTTAAAATGTATGTCACCCTGATGATAATTAAAACTAAATAGGAATGCATAATTTTTTCTTAGAGATGCCCTGCACGCAGTCCTGGGACAATGCAGAAGAGGGGGCAATGTTTCCTGTGAGAAATAAGGATGACAGCAGCAAGACGGCAGAAAGTCCTTTAGTTCTGGTATCGCCATATCCTGGGGGAAGATTCTGCTGGATCAAACTGCTTACCACAGCATGTGCAGCATCATGTTCTGGTTTCAATAGATTCTTGTTTTGATCTCTGGATGCTTTTCTGCCTCAGGTATCTTTTATTGCACTATTCTGGATCTCTATCATGTCAGCAAGTCTCAGAGGACTGCAGTCCATGGGTTTGTCTTGTCTGCGTAACTGTCTTTGCTAGAAAAATTCTAATTGCTGGTCAAGACTTATGACTCAGTTGTGCATTAATTTCTCCTTTAGGCTGTTTTGTTCCAGATTCCAATCATGATATGATATTATCAAAGGATTTAGTTTGTCCCTGAATTGCTACATTAGCTCTTCACACGTGAGCACTTGTGTGTTTTCAGGTTTTTTGTACTCTCTGCTTAGAAACGCATTGTTGATGTGTTTCATTTTTATGTAACAAGCAACACTTCTCAAATCTCTGTATTATATCTCTGCAGTTAGCCTCCTCTTCCTGAGCCTCATCTACCTGAGTTAACTGCAAAATACTATAAACTTTAAGTGCTTCAAGACCAGCTGTTCTCAACAAGCTTCTTCTGTCTTCTTTTATGAGGATAACCATGGCTTGCAGACACAAAATTTATCAATTTAAACTTTTTGAGTTTTGTCTCTCTTTCCAGAAATGTCAGTTGAAACCCATCTTTTAACTGCTCCAACATAAACTAACTGGTCTTACAGAGATCTTTTTTCTACACTATGTGTGAATCAATCTTCCTATCACTAGAGTCTCCAGGGTCCTGGTCCCCTAACAGTCTAGACCTGAAGTTCTGTGAAACTGCGATGTAGCTCCCAAGGTCTTGCTGTGAGCCTCTGTGAAACATAACAACTAGCACTTTCTAGGGATTCTGATTATATCATGACTTAGAACACTAAAAATATCATGTTAAAGTTGCACTCCCTATATAATACAATATCTACAACAAAACTACAGCTGCTATAGTCCTCTCAACTACCCACTTTATATACTATTTTGTGCTTTTTGTATGGATTTTATTCTTCACTGATGCGAGCCCCAGCATGAGTATTGTGTTTGGTTTTGGGTGTCACATTATAAAAAAGGACATCAAACTACTGCAGAGTGTCCAGAGGCAGGCCACAAGGCTGGTGAAGGGTCTACAGGAGAAATCAGATGAGGGGAAGCTGAAGTCACTTGGTCTGTTCAGCATGGAGAAGAGGAGACTTAGGGGGAACCTTAAAGTACGCCATTTACTGCTTACTCACAAGGGAAGGAACAGGAGCAGGAGCTGGTCTCTTCTCTGTGGTGACCAATGGTATGAGGCAAGGGAATAGCAGGAAGATGTGCCAGGGGAGGTTTAGGTTGGATATTAGGGAAAGGTTTTTCACTCGGAGGGTGAAACTGGAACAGCTCCCCAGGGCAGTAGTCATGGTGCCGAGCCTGACAATATTGAAGAAGCATTTGGACAATGCCCTCGGTCATATGGTGTGAGTGTTGGGAGTGTCCTATACAGGGATAGGAGTCAGACTCGATGACCTTATGGGTCCTTTCCAACTCAGGTCATTCTGTGATTCTGTGAATGTTTTGTTCCATAATGCATACACTGTGAAATTGTACTTTTTTTTTTTTTATCAGCAGACAACCTTTTTTTTTAAAGCAGCTAAAATATGAAACAAAAGAAAATAGATCAGGATTTTTTTCTCTATTTTTGATTTCTTGAGGGTTATACGGCTCCACACAGTGAACAGCTATTTTTAAAGGCAGAGAAGATGGTATACAAACGTAATTTGAAATAAACAAATTGCATATATATTTGAAACTGGAGTTTATTTCAGAAAGAATCAAAGAGAACAATCATCCCCAGTTCTGTAAGCTATTACAGGATAGCCAGAGCTGACTGATTCTTCCTTCATCAAAAAAGCCCTCTGATATCTCATAAAGAAGTGTAGAAGTGAGGAAGAAATGGTCCTGTGATTAAATCATTGAGAATATCCTGAATTAATATCCGTCCTGCTTCAAAATATATTCTTTGTAAACATCTTAGGTGCCTTTAAGAAGCTCTGTCAGACCCAGTTTCTCATTTGCAGATTTGTACTTTCATTTTCTTCTGGGTTTTGCCTGTCTTCTCCTCTGTGACTTTCCACTTGTTGGGGGTGGATGAGATCATTGCAAAGACATGTATTCAGGCAAAGTATTGCATCACAGAACCTCAAACTGCAGATGTAATCAAACATATATTAATAACTAATAATATGTGAAGTCCTTTTGTGGACATGAAGATCCAGGGAACATGGGTTCCACTGTAGGTCTGTGCCTACATTACATAACTAAGGACTTAATTAAAGAATAATAACAAACAAGACATGGGTATGTTTTGTACGTTATCCTGCAATTTTGAAAGCCAATAAAAGAAGCTGGGGAGAAACTTCAATCTAGATCTGAAAAAGGTGTTTTGCTGTATTAAGGTGCACTGTGTGAAAAATAGGAGAGTTGTGCAATTGGATTATTGGATGATACAACTGAAAGATGGCTACATTTTGATGAGAATGTTAGCAAAATGGGCCCTTAGTTATTTAGAATATTGACTTCACACTTCATGGAAGGGTAGAATATTTTAGGCTGAGAGGGACTTTTGTAGATCCTCAAGTCCAACTGCCTCCTGAAACCAGTGCTGTCTTTGTAATTAGACCAGGTTTCTCAGAACCTGACACTCAAGATGGATATTTCACAGCCTCCCAGGGCAACTTGTTCCATTCTAGTGCTTAAACATTCTCATAGTGAGATTTATTTCCTTGTATTTAGTGAGAACTTCTTTGCTTCAACTCATGACCATGGCCTCTTTTTCTTCATGACACATCTCTGAAAAGGTTCTGCCTCTGTCTTTCCTGTAGCTCACCATTAGGTAGTTGAGAAAGACAATTAGATCTTCTGTGAATCTTCTCTTCTTTTTCAGTCTAGACAAATTCTAATTTCTGAGTCTTTGTTGACAAATCATCTGCTCCAGTCCACTAACTTTCCCAGCGCTTTCTTGTTCTATCTTCACTTGATCAACAACCCTTTTAAACCAAAGCGTTTAATACTGGATAAAGCCAGTTGTGGACTACAAGTGCTAAATAGAAGGCAATAATTACTTTCCTTGACCTTCTGACAAATCAACCCAATATTTTGTGATTCTTCATCACTATACAGATGTTTTCCACCACATGTTTAATGCTAAATAATAGTTTTAATGTATTTAAATTGTTGCTAAGCGCAAATATTCACGATATTGAAGATTGCAAGACATTAAAGAGGAAATATAACAAAAATCCTTTTCCAAAGGTTTCAGAAACTGAAGCAGATCAGAGTATTTCTGTAAATGGGATGAAGGATAGTACATTCTGTGTCGTTGTAGACCAAATCTTTTTTTCCATCTTACCTTGTTGAGAGAGAAGTGGATCTTCTGTAATGTTTTCTTCATAATTATAATTTCCTGAGGAATTCATACTGATTCATGGAAAGGTCAAACTAGAGAACTCCCTTATCCTGCAAAGGTCTAAAATATTGCGGAGCTACATGGTAGCCTTAACCCTCAAAGAAAAACTGTATATAGAAAATGTTCACGCTTTCCAGCAAAAGCGGTCATAAATGCCCGGTAACTCTTTGCAAAATAATAAAGATACTGGAGTATTGGTTATATATAATTAGACATTACTTTAGATATTCTTTCTCTTTGTCCTTTAGTGCCCAGTAGAGAGACATAGATCACGCCCTCTGAAATAGTCATTCATTATTCAAAAGATTTTTGTTTATGGTTTATTTATTTTTTTTCATTTTTTTACCTTAATGCATAAATTATCTTATATAGTTCTGTACTTTTGGCTGACACCATTTCTTATTAAAAAAATGTGTAAAAGTGAGAAGTACTACATGTGGCAAAGCAGTGTTTGGAAAAATACAAGGAAGACCTGAGCATCCAGTAAAAACACCTGTGAAGCTTTTCCCAAAACATTCTCTTGATGAGAATGGTAGAAAAAGGATTCATTAAGACTGTATCACTAATCACTGCCTCTTTCCCTGGCATCTTTTTGCATGTCCTCACCTTAGCTGTATTTTCCTCAGTTCCTTTTGATGCATTGCTTTCTTCTTTTTCTATTGGCAGTTTTTAAGACAGGTGCAAAAATGAGTTCACAGAGCAGGAAATGTATGGCTGGGAAAGGATCAGAGCCATCATAACAAAAAAAAACATGGCTGAGGAAGCGTTACTTCATAGACTTAGGTCAAGACTGTAACTGTTTTTCAGCCTGTATGGTTGGATTTGAAAGGACTCGCAAATAACACGTAATTATAAAGAGACTTGTCCATTTTCAGCAGAGTAGCTGAAATGGAAACAATGTGATAAAAGTTTCAGATTTTTAATAAGAAAGAATAGCTTGTTTTATAGCCCTGGTCAGTGTGGTCCTTTTAGGCTTTTGGGGAAATAATTCCTTGGTTATGCTCAAAGAAGATGGAGGATTTTTTTGTCAAATATGGGTTAGTGAGGCAGAAAGCTGAACTCTTTAAATGTTATATACATACACACCATTTAACTTTTTTGTTCGCTACAAAGAAAGCAGTAAGTACACATTATGTGGCCAAGAGAATTATATCAATATGCAAAATTATTATAGGATTGATAGACATTACAATACAAAGCACATCACAGAGAACATCAGTCAATAGAATGTGATAACATTTCACATAACTGAGAAACAGTCACAGACGCAGAAGAGCTTTAAGAGCAGGAAAAGAACTCTTTTAAGCCAACAAATAGCTCAGAGCTTTAAAGGAACAATAGAGTATGGAGGAAAACACAAAGGGCCAAATTCATCCCAAGTGTTACTCAGTAAAAATCAGCACATTTAATCCTGAAATGAACTTGATACAAAATATTTTGTAAAGGATAAAAAGGTGATGGAAAAAGATCTACAGTACATTTAACTGTAAGAAGACATGTTATAAAGGAAATTCCTTTTGGTCTGTCACCTACATTCAAACGCTCCTTTATTTTCTTTTTTACTGCACATAGAGCTGATAACAGAAAAAATTGTCAAAATTTAAAAATATATGTATGTTCTTTGCCAAATGAGACTGGAGAAGGGAATTAGTAATGTAACACAATACACTTAGCCTGGTATGCTATATAAATGGGTTTATTAATGTAAATGGTACTTCATTAATAACTCCTTACTCGTCATGACATTTCTATTTGTCTGTGCAGTGCGAAGGTGGATTTTACAAGATATTCAGTAGGTTTTACCTGGTATAATGACTCGTCTGAATAGAACATAGCAGCATATGAATGAAGCTGTCTTTTATATTCTGGATTATCTACCTAAGACCAGTGTCAGTTAAGGGATCCCAAATATATTTGTAGATCTATGGGTAAAGAAGCATAGTGCAGTCATGTTACAGATAACAGAGATATGTTTACTATATAAATGGTACACAGTTAGTCAGACTGCATGAGATTTCCAGTTCCTGAGATTTTATAACATAAAGAAGTTGTGGGAGTAAAATATGTATTTGGAAAAACAGCTCTTTTTGTTTTTGCCAATGTTGTTAATATAATCATAATTTTCTCTTTGTGTCAGATAGTAGAGGTCAGCTTTATAGTTATGACAAAAATGTAGTGGATATCTTGTTTTCTTTAGTCTTCCAATGACTATTATGATTTTAACACATTCTTGGAGATGCCATTCAAAAGAATTTTGATAATGATGCTGAGCAAAAGGGAACTCTTCTCACAAGTAAGATAATTAAAAAGAATATTGTTTTCCACTGAATACACCATACTCCTGAACTAAGTTCATCCTTCTGAACTAGGGTATGACAATATTGTGAAGGATATTGTAACCAGATTTCATACCTCTTGAATAAGTGAACTTACCCTTTTAAGGGTAGATACTTTTTACCAAAGAGACTAGTACTGCACAATGACATATTGGAAAGTTGCAACATCTTTGCTACCTGTTGTGGAGTTTTCTTCTGACATTCAGTAGGGTATATTTTTTTTGTTTGTATCTCGATTATGCACAGGAGTTGAATTTGTTTCTGGATTCTATTTCCTTCCCTTAGATTTAGTCTTACATTCCAACTATCTGATAGTAGGTATTTTGCTTCCATGCTTCCAAATCACACAAAATTGGCATCTATGACTATGATTTCATCAGTCTTTATGTGCCTAAGGCAGAGGGATATAATTAAATCCTTGATAAATTCTTAAATGCAAAAGATAGAAAAAAAAGTGAGAACTTTGATGCAAGTCAAATAATATTATTTGCAGTGCCAGATTCCTGTCTAGAAGATTTTAGACAAAGATTTAGAATGAAACACTAGGCACGGTTGGCCACACATAATTTCTTTATGAAACAGATGAAACTTTGGGGATTTACAGATATTTTTTCGAGATATGTACCATTTGTCTGAATAATGAGTAAGATCCTACAAATCACCGTGAGCAAAACATAGCACTTTCTTAAATCATGTTCTGTCATTGTTGTCCTTGATCTACCTTTTCTATTCATCTTAGCAGTAAAAGTAGACAAGGCAAAAAAGACGGTGTGGTTTGGGTTTTCAGTACTATTTCTAGTTAACAGAAGAAAATGCTGAAATAATATTTAAATGTAAATATTTTGAATGGTATTATTGCCTTACTTTCAGAACTAGTTCTTTAAGTTTATGCTTCTGACAACATTTTATGACCACAAGTAGCATTTGTATTGTTTGGGGGTTTGGGGATTGTTGTCTTTATTTACTTGCTTGGTTAGTTGGTTGGTTGTTTTTGGGTTTTTTTTGTGGAAGAAAGCTATAGCCCTGAAATCAGGATTTAATTTGCATATATCGAGTATATATGAAATAATATATGCCAGCTAAGTCCTTTTTTATGATTTTCCTTAGGAATTTTGTACAAGAAACTATTCAGCAGCCCAGATAAAAAAAAGCAGGTAGTTCTGTGAGGGGACCAGTTCACTGGGAAAAGGGTAAATGTGTGTTCTGGGACAGTATCATGTATGTCAACCCTGTCCTTAGGCGTTCATCAAGCACTGGACAAGTAAAAGTCTTCTTTCAGTAACAGGATACTGATCTGAAGTTTTATGTCCCTTAAAATTTTGGGTGCCATAAATTTTGAATATAACTCCTCATGGCCATTCTAATAATTTTCCTTTCTTTACGGCTGAATTGACAAGGCAGTAGATTATAATACAACCACCTCCATAAGGTGGTTCATGAATGACTGGCTACCTTTCCAAAAATGGAAGTATATTGCAGAGAGCCTTGTTTATTTAGGAAATGAAGTCTTTAATCTTCTACTTGTGATATATTTTTGGTATTTTTAAGAAGTTTCTCAGTATTTTTATGAATTTTACCAATGAAGCTTACCATGCCACCTCATACCTTCTACTAACAAAATCAGATGTGTATGTCAGCAGTACTGAAACCCTGTTACTTGCTTTGAAAGCCAGTCTGCTGAGTGTTGTACAAATGAGTGGATGTATCTTTCCTGTCCTTCTCTCCAGAACAATTACAAATTCCAGTTATGCTTCATAAACTACCTAATGTACAAATCTGTTTCATGGTTTTTACAGTGATGTTTGCTGTAGGACTCAGATCGCTGTTTGACATTGCTTCAGGAGGAATGCTTACTTGATCTGTGCCAAGCTTGAAGTAAGTTCTTGAGAATTAAAAGCCTCATGGCTGAATTAGTACCTTCTGTGTCAGGTCTCTGGGTGAAACATGCCATTCCTTTTCGTGATCTCTGCAATCCGTTGAGATTGGTGACCTCTTTAAAATATTTGGGGGAATTAATATTTTGGATAGACTGCGTTGTTATCTGGAGGCATCTCTCTTCACTGACTAATGGGTATCCAGAGAAAGCACACTCTATACATTCTGCACAAAAAAAAAGGGTTAGGTTTTCTAGCTGGGAATGAACAAGGCATTTGCACATCAGGCCTGGAGAGAAGCATTTACTGCCCTCTAGCTAATGGGTTATTATTATGTAACTACTTGTGAATGAATAAGTATAGAAAGTCTACAACATTGACAGAAATAGCAGTGTCTCTTTGCTTCAATTGAAAACACTTGTAAAAGCATAGCTTTATCCTTGCTTGGGTGCATTTCAATTCTTACAAAAAAACATGCCTTCTTCAAAGCAGTTGCAGTTCAGACAGAAGATGGCAGATCTCCCTTTTCAGTCTTTTAAGCCTGGGGCTTGTTTCCAGAAACAAATCAGACTTCCTGGCTGTGTTTCTTGTTTACAAAATGCTGTAAACATTGACATTTAAGAATTCCTGTGTGCTTTATTTCTGACTATCATACATCACATCATAAAATTATAGGTAGTTAATGTCCAACAGAGTCCTGGGTGAGATCAAAATTGGTTTCCAGTCTACTGGTTGTTGTACCAGTTGAGTGCAAAATAACCACTTGAAAAAATACATTCTGTAAAAATTACATTTTGCTAACTGTACTGCTGGTAATGCTGATGGACTTTCTTGACTTTGTAGCAGGAATCCTGTTTGAAATACAACTTAGCCATTTTGCCCTTGCATTTTTATGTTCTGTAAAAAAAGTACCTGGTGATCTAATATGCTTTGAAGGTGAACTCTGCATTATATGGATTAGATTTCTTTTGGGAGATGTCTTCTAAAATCCTGTTTAACATTGTTAAAAAAAAATAGAATAACCAACAATGAAGAACTTAAAAAAAAAAGATTAGAAAATAAAAAATTACTTTGAAACCAGAAATACTGAATGGATATGACAGATGTAATCTTTCAAGATAAGTTGAAAGAAAACATAATTAACACTGATGAAGCGGAATAGTGCCAAGTATATGTCATTTCTGAGCCAAATGTATCATACAAGGTAGAAATTGATGTTTCAAGACTCATGTTAACATTTGATTTTTACGTTTTATCAAGGTAAGTGAGAAAAAAAAAGTGAAAACTGCATAGTGATAAGTCTGTTGACAGTTAAATACAGTCATGTCTCAACACTCTGCAGAATTACATCAGTATGATAAGTAATTACAGAATTTCATAATGATTCATTTCTAAAGGCTAGCAAATCATAAGTTCAGATAACTTCTCTGAGTCAAAGGCCTGAATAGTTTTCACAGTGTATTCTTCCCCTCCATTTTGTTTGTGACTTGTTTGGAGATCTGCACTCAAGTTGATTTGTAGAGATACTTTATACACTCCCACAGTGCAAACCCGTTTCATTATGTACTGCTAAGAGAAAAAAAAAATCTCCGTAGAGCTGTCCTTGATCTTACTTCAAAATGATAAATCTGTTTTCATGTCATTGTTCTGAGTTTATTGCAAGAGTAACAAATTTCCTTCCAGTCCATATGGTATAACCTCTTCACAGAATCTGTACAGCTATTTCTGCTAGAGACTACTGTGCTTGCCTGGGATATAAACTACTATAAAATAATGATTTGATTATTTTAATTTAGTTTTTTTACAGCACATAATAAAATGAAGGTTTAGTGATCTTAAACTGTAAATAGCAAAAGCCAAAAATGTATATTGTGTAGATAAATGATAAAGAAAAAAGTATTATTATTAGAGAGATGTCTCACTGACCTTGTTGAATTTATAAAAAAGTAACTGATCTGATTAAATAATTTTATGCACTTGTGTAGTTATTGAAAATCTATTTTGAGTGCTATAGAAATGTTTTGTTATGTTTGTAACTCATAACATTGAGCAAGAGATAACAGGGCCAGTGCTCAGTCTTGTTTAGGTGTTTTGATTCCTCCGAGTTTACACGTTTGAAATGCTCACTCTAACCTCAATGGTGTATGTTTGTTGTTGGATGATGACATATAAATTTTCTGTTAACATATCCTTAACCTGACTAATATATATCTGTAAATAGTTATTATAAATTAGAGATGTATTTGATGATAAGACTAGTAATATTAGTCATGTGTTTGACAAAGTGTAAATTATCAGATTAAAGAACTAAATCATTAAAAAAAATTTAAAAATCTGACACTAAGGCTTTATTAATTTTACTGTTGACATTTTCATATTTCATTTTTATTATTCTCAGTACTACCAAAATTAGAAACTTCTGAGGCTTAGAAAAACTATTCTGTAAACCTATGGTATCATAAAGCCAATTTTTACTGATCCTTACTACTGCCTTTTAGTAGGACTATATTGGTTTTTTGGGTACTGAATTGCCATCAAATTTTTTTTTTTCTTCATCGTTTTTGTTTTACTATGTTTTTATTTTGCTGTGCAGAATTGTTGCTGCATCCTTGTTTCATTCCTGTGGATAAATCATGATATCTATAGCAGCCTCTGTGCTGGTCATTTGAAAAACTAATTAAAATTTTTAGAACTCTAAGAACAGCTTAGAACTAAAAAGACACACTTCCAAGCCCCAAAGTTGCAAGGCCATTTTAATAAATTGATAGTGTAGAACATAAGAATTACTGGGAAAGTAATCTCTTTGTCTCTTGAGGTTTCTTCTCTACCTTTTTTTTTCTGAAATAATCTGAATTGGATGGTCATCTGGAACTATTGCAAAATCTATTTGTCATTTGTCTATTTGTACCTTTTCCTTGGGAAAAGGATGAAATATTGGAGTAGAAAGTTTCTTTGAGCTCTTATTTTTTCTCGGTTTGGCAAGTTGAGGAAAGCTGTTGTCTGCCTTTGAGTAGTTAAGAGTCTTAGTCAACAAGGTTACTGTATTCTGAATACCATTGTGTACGTGCTCTTACTATTAAGAGCACAATTATTATCAAATACTCAAAAAAAATGTATGAGTGCTCCTTTAGTACTAAATCTGAAGAAAAAGTAAATTGAAATATTTCAACTTCCTAAATACGTAAGTAGATATGTGTATATGTTTTTTAAAAAAATGTGATTACTTGATCAATATTTCAAAAATAATCTTTCTGTGTTACTGATGTGAAGGGATCTATGAGTCAGACATTTATTGCCGTTATATGACTTATTCATTCGAAGGGTGTGAATACTGCTTATGAGGAGAAAAGTTGTCTTTTTTTGCAGGTAGGCAAAATTCCACGTCAGCTATAGCCAGTATCATCTCCCCTATTCTCTTCCCTCGCTCCTCCTCTGGCCTTCTATGCTCAAAAAAGGGAAAAAGAAAAACAGTCCTTGAAGACAGTCAGATATACGGGTTCCTTTACTGCCTCTTAAAAATTGCTTCACTGCCAAATGCCTTCAGCAGAGACTGCTCTGTCACCGGTCATCAGTTGCTTCAGCCTAAATTGTCACTGATATTTACCTGTAGAAATCTGATTTCTTTATGATTTTTGTTTTTTAACTTTGAAAACCTAAACGTTCACCAAGGCAGAGACTGAAACCTAATTTTTTCCTCACACAAATAAATATCTTACCAAGCAGGTTGCAGGTGCCATACCTACCATACTTGAAAATGGAAGATAGTAATTTTTTCTTGCTATTCCTTAAATAAAAATATAAGGAATATAAAAAATATAATGAATGTAAGGAATATTATATTAAGCAATATCCCTATATTCCTTAAATATAAACACCTTCAATTATTTAATTTTTTTTGCTAAATGCTCTACTTTTGGCCTACAGGATGTTTAAAGTAAAGCTATTTCCACCTCAGCGTTTAGAGTTGTTGTTGCTAACTTAAAATAATTCAATGCTCTTTTTTCACAAAATGAGGGGATCGTAATTTAGGTAAATAGATAAGATGTTTACATAAACTTTTGCTCCTTCTCCCATGGCTTTACCTGTCAAAACAGAAAAATGTCAAGAAGACGCTGAAAACTTCTTTCAACTTTTCCAAATATACTGTAGCTTGCAGGTCATGATGCTGTTCGAAGGGGTAGCTGACAGGTGTTCAAATGCTCCTTAAAAAAACTGGACACTAAATCTCGGTCTCTTTTGACTTATGAAAGTCCTTAGCACCAAAGCTAAGGAACCAAATCGAAGTTAGTGAAAAATTTTTGCTCAGTTTCTCAATTACTGAACATTATCCACTCTCTGTTTGGAATGATGAATGAATTTGTGTAAAAATATTATCTCATTACATAATTATGAGCGGGATCATAAAGTATAGAGTGAAGAGAGATGAATGAAGATTCCAGCACTTCATAACTTCTGAACACCTCATTCTGCTACAGTATTTTGCATTAGTAATTTTTAAATTTGTAACATTAAAAATACAGGGATAGGATTTGATAATTTTTTACTGAAACACGCAAAAGGAGTAGAAATGTGAAGCTGATTCACTCTGATTCTCCAGAGACAATACTAGATACACAATGTGTTAGGGAGTTACAGTATGTCAAGAATCCCCTACATTTTATGTAAATCAAATTCACTGAACTGAAGAAATTCAGAGAGCTTTCATTTGTGACTACCCACTACCAAATTCTGGTGGGGAAAATTTCCAAGCCTTTGTTCCTTTTGACCACTTTTATGGCATTTTAAATTGCTTTTTTACCAAAGGAAATTATTAAATGATGTTGGGGTTTTTTTTAGATTTCCTGTGGGAAAGATCCTTTTGCCTTTTATTTAAATAGACATATAACATCTGATTAGAGTGGTTTGTAAAAAGATTTTTGAGGTTTCTCTGTGTTTTTTGGTGAATTGAATTATGAATTTGTAACTATAAAGAATGTTCCTCTCTTATCTAGGAAGCATTATTAGGAATACGTCACAGTTCCTGAAAAGCAGAGACATTATTTGATGTAATAATTACTTCAGTAATTGACATCACTGATATGAACACTTGATAGCTCTGGACAAATCAGGTTAAAATAATTATTTTGTTCATTGCAATATAAAAAGCATCATCTACTTTTTAAAAGTATCTCAGGTAAGTACTCAAGGTCATGAGTCTTGAAACTACTTTCTAATTCTAATATATTTTATTTTACTATTATATTTTCCCTTATTTTATTTTATTTTACATTTTAACCACTAAGCCTTCAATGAAACATAAAGGCAGTACTACCACTGCAGATTAATGAATGTGAAACCATAAAGAATTTCAGGAAACAAATTGAAAGTACAAAAGATAAGAAAAATCTTAAGGATTTGAGATTTATGTTTACAGGCTGGTGTCACTTCAGCACTGAAAAAAATGTAGATTATTCTTTTTTTATTTTGTTTCATAAACCACCAGTGATATAATAAATTATTATTAGGTTTAACATGTATTTAATTAACTTCTCTAAAAAGCTACAAGTCACATTCTGTTAAAACTTCTTTCATATACTTATATGTAATTATCTAAAAAATATCAATCATTTTTATTAGTTAATACTTGAAATTGCACGCATATCCAATATAATTATTAATGTCAATCCATTTACTGGTTCATTTAACTCTGACTATACACAATTATGTGTGACATTTTGAAAAGAAGTACTGTTTTCATAATGATACAATCATTATTTTTTGTGAAGATCAACAAAAGATTTATTCATTTTAATTCTATTACTTACCTTTCTGCTGTCTAACTTATAAGGATTAGAGGAGCCAGATGGTAATGGAGAGTATAGCTGTGGTAATCTATGTAATTGCAGCTTGTATTTTTTTTTCCTTTTGTGCTTTAACTATAGAACAAAATGAGGACAAAATAAAATTGTCTGAGTAAAGATAAGAAGAACCATTTCTCAGAGGTGAGAAAATTGATTTCCTGAGTCCTACAGCAAGCAGACTGAATTTTGCACTGCATCTGTTGATCAAAGAACAATCTTGATTATTCTTTTTTTAAAAAAAATGTTGCCAAGATTAGTTAATGAAAAAAGATGGTTTTCAAGTGTTTGGGACCTATTGGAGATTATTGCAGTGCATGGTAGAAGAGGATTTGGTAACATGACTTCTTACCCAGAACTTCAGACAGAAGAGAGAGTTTTTTCCCTGTTTTAACTTCAACTTCGTTTGAACATTGATGAGATCATTTAGGCCAGATTTAAAATAATCTGTAGTTAGGTTCCAGTGTGTTTTAGAAGTCTTCACATGACTGACATCTATTAGGAGATACACATATTTAAACATAAATTTACATAAAAATCCCAATTTATTTTCTGCCTATTTCTAAGAGAGGTGTACGTGTATCTGCAAGTGCTTTATCCTCTAGCATTCCCTGGGTGCCTAGAGATTTTCCCACATGAAGAACTAATTGTTTTGTCTTTGTAGGGTTAAAAAACTGTACGTGCTGGGATGTAAAGATTAGGCATTCCTTTATGTCAACTGCCAATAGAGAAGTGTACTGCAAAAGTTGTTGGAAGCATCTAACTTGCTCATACAGTCCAAAACACAGCAAAAAAGGCATTATAGTCTCTATCCTGCTCCAATAATTATTTATGTCATGTACTAAAAATGTTGCTGGCTTAAGTTGTCCACTATAAATTCATCCTTAGTGACTGGTCAATACACTGGGCATATTTACTGCTAATTTATTGTTGTGAATGAAAAGGAATAGTCATCCAAGGAAGGATCAGGCACACATATAACCATGTGGGGTGGATTTTATGGAAGGAATTCTCATTTATATCTATTATAAATCCTACACTCCCCTTATCTACAATAGAGAGAAAAAATGACTCCTTTTTTTTATGTGGGCATTTAGAATATGTCAGACTTACTGATCTTTGGAGGTTACTTTTATTTGAATGGTTTGTAATTTTTAGTTGTTTGAAGTTTTTTGGTTAAGTTTAAGGCAGCTTTGAATTGATAGCTATTTTTTGTTTGCTTCAGTATTCATCTGCACATGTTTGTGTGGTTTTGTATTTGTAGAAGTAAATAAAACTATTACTGACACAACTATTAAGTTTTGTTTAAGTAATCAAGGTTTTGAGAAAATATAATTTTCCTATGAACTTCAATGTCTTCTAAATGTTATCCTTATTAAAATTCCTTTTTTTTACAAGAAATTTATATTGTTTTTCCAAAGTACGTTATGTCCCATTGTATCAAATATAAATGTAATTTGATTCTTTCAAATTACTTTTGTATACATCTTTTCTGCCTTTAAAAATAGCTGTTCACTGTGTGGAGCCATATAACCCACAGGAAATAAAAAATAGAGAAAAAAATCCTGGTCTATTTTCTTTTGTTTCATATTTTAGCTACTTTAAAAAAAGGTTGTCTGCTGATAAAAAAAAAAAAAAGTACAAATTTACAGTATATGCATTATGGAGCAAAACATTCACAGATCACAGAATGACCTGAGTTGGAAAGGACCCACAAGGATCATCAAGTCCAATTCCTGTCCCTGTATAGGACACTCCCAACATTCACAACAGGTGACTGAGGGCATTTTTCAAATGCTTCTTGAATATTGTCAGGCTTGGCACCATGACTACTGCCCTGGGGAGCTGTTCCAGTGCTCCACCACCCTCTGAGTGAAGAAACTTTTCCTAATATCCAACCTAAACCTCCCCTGGCACATCTTCCTGCCATTCCCTTGCCTCATGTCATTGGTCACCACAGAGCAGAGACCAGCTCCTGCTCCTACTCCTTCCCTTGTGAGTAAGCAGTAAATGGCATACTTTAAGGTTCCCCCTAAGTCTCCTCTTTTCCATGCTGAACAGACCAAGTGGCTTCAGCCTCTCCTCATCTGATTTCTCCTGTAGACACTTCACTAGCCTTGTGGCCTCCTCTGGACCCTCTCCAGTAGTTCTATGTCCTTTTTATACTGTGGCACCCCAAACTGCACACAGTACTCGAGGTGAGGCTGCACCAGTGCAGAGTAGAGCGCGACAATCACCTCCCTTGCCCGGCTGGCAGTGCCGTGCTTGATGCACCCCAGGACACGGTTGGCCCTTGTGGCTACGAGGGCACACTGTTGTCTCTTGTTCAACTTGCTGCCCACTAGAAACCCCAGATCCCTTGTTGCAGGGCTGCTCTCCTGCAAATCCCATGCAAGTTCAGGGTTGATTGGGAGTTTATCATTTGCCCATTCTTGGTCCTCTAACCCAGGGCTCTGGGGGAAGTCAAGCCCATCTTCAGTATTGAAGAAAGAGGCGAAAGAAATATCCAATGTCTCTGCTTTGTCTATATCGCTGTTTATGAGGTGTCGAGTAATGGTACAATGTTATTTCTGGACTGCCTATTGTTATTAGCATATTTGAAAAAGCCATTTTTATTATCCTTCACAGTGCCGACCAGCTTCAACTCACCTGTCCTTATTTCCATTTGCTGTACACCAACCATCTTTTATGCCTCTGTTTGAGATCTCTACTCAGCTAGGCTGGCCTTCCGCCTTATCTGTTTGACTTCTGGCATTTCGGAGTTGCTTGGTCCTGTGCACTTAGGAGATGATACTTAAAAAGTAACCAGAAGCGATATACCCCAGCACCTTTGAAAGCTTTTTCCCAGGAGAACTTACTAAGCAGTTCCCTGAGCAACCTGAAGTTTGATTTCCTCATATCCAGAGTTGAAGTCTTGCTGACAGTTATCCTCCTATTACCACACGTGTTAATCTTGACTGCTTTGTGGTCGCTGTGACCAAGGCAGCCTCCAGTAGCCACTTCACCCACACGATCTTCTCTGTTAACTAGCAACAAGTCAAGGAAAGCACCTTTCCTGGTCTGTTCCCTGAGAACCTGTGCTGTGAAGTTGTCATCCAGAGAGTTTAGTAATCTTCTTGACCTGTTTGTGTCAGCTATGTCATATTCCCCATTGATATCTGGCAAATTGCATTCCGTCATGAGGACAAGGGCAGATGACTTAATGGCTACAGGAGAAAAATAGAAAGAGAGCTTAAGGTCATCTGCTTGTTACTTCTGCATTCAATCCACATGAAAAAGAAAATCAGTGGGGTTCAGTGCCTGTGTTTAACAGCAATCAGGGATTTTCTTATGTCTTGTCTCTCTCTTCTCTCACAAGTCATGCACTAGCCTTTGAAATAAAGGTTTGTTCTGGCTCATTTTGAAGGCAAACAAACGTTGTACTCTACTTATCCATAAGGACTATGCTGCCTCTATTTTGCCTTGGGGTTCAGTGTTTGCCTTCCTCTTCTGTTTTAATGTTTCATTCTGAATTTAATGTTTTTGTGTGACACCAGATGCGTGGTCTTGGAGATAGAGCTTCTCTTTTTAAATTATAGATTTTAGTACAGGTAGAGAATAAGAAATAGCCAACGTGTAGTCTTATCTATCTGCTGGTAAAAGAGACCTTTGCTAAGGATGGAGTTCTGTATCTGCATTCCTTCTATCCTTGGCTTTTGTCATAATTGTGCCAAAAAATGTTACGAAATTAACTTGTTCCAGGAGTATCACTCCTGCTGGGACTGGTTTGAGAAATACAAATTAATTTTTATGTATGTGTTTCTTGGCAAGAATGAATTCAAATTTAATAGTCACCCTCTCCCCATATATTCTTATTCTAGGATTTAAACTGTGGTTTGTTTTTTTTTTTTTTTTCCACAGTATAATCTCCCGATTTGTATTTGGTATCCTCTTGGAATCTTACTAATAGTGGTAGTGCATGATAAGGGTTAAATCTTTCATCATAAGATAAATCTCTGGGCTGGTAACTGCTCCATTCTGCATCGTGTTACAATTTTGAACACCCTACAAATATTACATAGTAATGTCACTGAATGCTTATTAGACGTTAATGAGTTTTTGATCACAGCTGTCTTGAAGTGTTTGGTCTTGCAAAGAAATACTGTGTTTTTCTACCAAACACCTCAACCACTCAACCCCATTTAACCAAGATATTAACTAAACACCTTCCTTAATTTTAACTAAACACTCAATGCCTTGCAAAGGATGCTGACCAGGTTGCATCCTTATTTAATGAGGAAATTACTCTACAGCTGTTAACAACTGAACAGGGCTTGCCTTGGGAGAAGACATGAATTCTTTTCTTAAGAACAACCAGATGGGAACCTTCAAGGCATACACAGCTTCAAGGGGGTTGCTTCAAGCACCTCAGCTTGCCAGCAGCTGTGATGCTTGTTCACCATGGAAGGATTTTCTGTGTTAGCTTTTTTAAATTTTTAATTTGGGAATCATCAAATGATGGGATAAAATACGTTAATTGAGATGAATTTTGTTGAACTCTTCAGAGCATATAGACATGACTATTTCACTGAAAAGAAATCATTAGGAAAAGTCAGACTGAATTCAGAGCTGTGGATTTCTTTTCGTTTATTTTTGTCTCATTTGTTTAAAAATATAAAAAACCCTGCAGGGATTGTGTTTAGCATATAACATGGTATTTTTGCACTGCTATTGTTGCATAACATTGATGGATTAACTCCAAAATATATATTTTTAATGTTGGAATTCCTTAATATTATAGAACATGATATCTGTGACTAATGTAGACATTAGATTCTATAGAATCATAAAATTATGGAATCATGGAATTATAGAATCATAGAATTGCCTGGTTGGAAAAGACCTTTGAGATCATAGAGTTCAATGATACTTGCCCAGTACTAAGCCATATCTACCCATCTTTTAAACACCTCCAGGGATGGTGACTCAACCACCTCCCTGGGCAGCCTATTCCAGGGCCTGAGCACCATTTAAGTGAAGAAATTTTTCCTAATGTCTAGTCTGAACCTCTGCTGGCACAACTTATGTGCATTGCTTCTCGTTCTACCACTTTTTCACTTGTGAGAAGATTTCTAATCAGAATGTGAATAGGAGAATAAAACCCTCTTCTTAAACCAAATATTTTTTAATATTTGACTATCAGCATTATCTAAGAATTATTCAGCTTTGATATATCTGCATCAGTCATAAAATTCTGTCTATTTTAGAGGGAGTGCCCAAGAAGCTAATATTCCCAGTGCTTTAATGTGTTGATACCTTAATTATAAGTCTCAGAATATTTACAGGTTTTGTATGCTTGTTCTGTGTAGCCTCTCTACCCTCAAGCAGATTGACACTTCTGCACAACTTAGCATTGTCTGCATAGTTACTGGGGATGCATTTGATCTGCTCATCCAGACCTTTGATAAAAATATTAAACATACCTGCCCCCAATACTGAGTCCTGGGGACCACTTGTGTCTGGCCTCCAACTGGATTTAACTCCATTCACCACAACTCTTCGGGCCTGTCCATCCAGCCTATTTTTTATCTGGCAAATGGTTTATTTGGAAAATGAGGCCATACCCACCTCGCTACAAGTTCCTCTCAGGTGGTTCTAGAGAGCAATATGATCTCTCCCCAGTCTCCTTTTCTTTAGGCCAAACAACCTCAGTTTCCTCAGACACTCCTCATAAGACTTGTTCTCTAGACCCTTCACCAGCTTCATTGTTCTTCTTAGGACACAGCCAAAATGTTAGCCACTTCTCTTTAGCAATTTCACATTTAAATAGGGGTATAATTGCAAGAATAAACTTTGAGAATAAACTTTGAGAATACTACCACAAAATGTAATATAAGTTTCCTTTGGATCTAAGAATTTCATCATATGAGGTGGAATAAGATAAGGCAACGTCTGTAGCTACTGTCCCACACAAGGAGATGCAGTCAGCAACCTATGTGGTTCTCAGGCTAAGACAAAGTATCACACAGCTGAGCCACGTTACCAGCAGCCTTACATGCAGCTTTTATAGATATTAGACCTGAGCAGCCACTCTCCTCCCGTTTCTGATAGGAAATAACTTTCAATAAGAGTGGAAATGTTCTCAACTGCTTGAGAGTCTAAACAAGTCCCAAATCCTGTTAGGTCTTTGTAAAAACCTTGCTTAATACTTCTAAGATTGGACTGTAAAATATGACAGCCAGATATGAAGGAAGCCAGATGCTTACAAAACTACACATTGCAATACTCAGAGTATTCTGATCAAGGAAATAACTTCATTGCCTGTGAACTAGTTGCATTTTTTACCTAAGGCATCTATCTTAATTTTACTTCAAAAGATTCAAAGTCAATAGGGGTGATCATTATCAACTATTCTGACCTCCATAGTGAAGGCTTTGGAATTTAATAATTAAAGTTCTTAATATATATCCAGCTAATTTCTCATTCCCCAAGCATTTAAGTGGAGAATGATAGTTAAAAAATAGAGAAGATCTGTACAGCAGAGTATCTGCAATATTTTTATTATTTGAACTTTTTTGTGTTGCTCAAGAAGTCATCAACCCTGCATTTTTGGGACGCACAGTGAAAATGTGCATGTACATTTGAGGTAAGCACTTTTTTTAATCATTTTCTTTTCCTTCTGTTTAGCATAAATTTTTTAATTTGATAAACGTGGCCTGGGTTAGATTTTTCTTCTGGCAAATTCAGTTTGTTGCTTTAATGAGTCAATGTTTCAACAAACCTCTTATTTTTTTAATTTCAGAAATCCTATTCTTCCCCTCTGCTTCTCACCTTCTCCTTGGGACTCTCTTTTGGTTTACACTTTTTTCCACAGAATATTTCTATTTATTGTCATGTCCTGATGATATATATGTTGATTGACAGCACACTGGAACATTTGTTTCAGTCTTTGCAGTCATGGAAAGCTGCTTAATGATTTATGCAATTGTTTCTGCTATTCAAGAAGGCGTGTCTTCAAAATTCCTTGAATTAGGTGGGCTAAAACTAGCTTGCTATCAACTGGTTCTTCAACATGGGTACCTCAGGTATAATCCATGCTGGCACAAGCAAGTGGCAGCTATTTGAACTCTCTCAAATGACTATGACTTTGGCTTTATTGAACTTCCATTAGAAGTCTTGATTATACAGCTCTAATTATGATTTTACTGTCTCTGATGTTAAAAGGATTCAGGTTTAAATTGGTATTGTTTTCTTTCTGGTCAGGTCTAAAACAAAATATCTAGAAATTTTAAATTATAATCTGATAAATTTCTTCCTCTTGGACATTGATGTGGTCTAGGTGCATGTGAAAGTGTCAAAATAACTGTCCAGTTATAAGGCAGAGTTAATACTGTGTTTGGTTTAACCACTTAAGTATTTATTGAATCTAGTGTTGTATCAAATTTGCATTGTGCTTAGGGTTTATCTATGATGGACACTTTACTGAAGTAAGTTGGATTGACTGAAAGACTGTGTAAAATGTTTGCAGGGTATTAGTGAAGCTAGCGTGTTTCTGAGTTCTCAGTACCTGTATAGTGGTTGTACAAGGCTACCAAAAAGTGGAGAGTTTGGACAATGTCTAGTAGTTGCAGAAGAACAAAGCTTTTTAGAAAACTGAATAGTTTGAAAGATATATATTTAAACTATTTACTTTCCAAAATAATTTCAGGAAAGTAGCTTTTATTGGAAAATAACAATTCCTTATAACACTACCAAAAGATTTAGTCTGCTGTTCTCGGCATATAAATGAAGTTATTGGCTAGGTAACTCACAGGAATCTGAGAAGGAAATCTTAGAAAATCTGAGCTATTTTAATGCCAAGTAGCAATATTGTGTTTATTAAAATGTCACAGAATTACAGACACTAAAAGAGTACTAACAATCATAATAAAAAGATCAAGTTAGTTTCATGCTTTTTGTAAAACACAAACACTGAGATGTATTTTTGGTTGATATTTCTAGGCCTGGAACATATTATTATATATTACATTCAATTGTATTTTATATATTTTAAAATGTAAATGAAAAAAAATATTTTATTTTGTTTAACAGCACACATATCAGGACAATGTATAAACAGGTTATTTTGAACTTAAGATTTATCTTTTTTTGTTTCATATTTGGATACCAGGAGGAATACAGGATTATACAACAGTAAGCCATTTGCAGCCATAGACAAAAATTATACTATGTGTTCTTACCGGCATTTTTTCATTTATGTTATAGCACAATAGCTTTATAATGGATATTAATTTTAATAGATTGATTATGTAATAAAACTTTACTTAATCTTTTCAATGTTTCTGAATCTATCATGGTTAAGTGACTTGTTTTTTCAGGAAAAAAGAGTTTTGCTAATAAAGAGCATGTTAATATATCCTTAAGAGTAATATCTATGTGACTAAGAAGTCTGGACGACTAGGAGAGGACAAGGAGAGCAAAACGGTTGGTCTTAGGCTCTGATGGTTATTCAATACACATTAAAAATTTTTTTACCTCAGACTAGCTTACCCATGAATGTTTGGAGGTTGATTCACATTTGGAGTCCATTGGAAGCCTCAGGTTAGTTGCATTCTGGAAGACCTCTGATTTGTGTGTGCTGAGATAGCTCCACGACATGAAGCAAGGTGTGGTCAGCGGATACAATGGAGAGATTCGTTTAAAAAATGCTCTTGTTCCAAACTGAAACGCTAATACAGACCCATCAGCATTTACTGCAGGACTTAACTGTATGATAATGCTAACATTTAGCTTTCTGGAGACTGTCAGATTTAAAAGCCAAGAAAGACTTTTGCATAGGCTGCTGTTCTATTTTTAAAATGTGTAGGAAATAAAATATGCATCAAAAAAGATTAGCTAAGAATTAGAGTGTTGAAAGAAGGGTAATCTGAAGCCATTTCACCTCACTGACACTGCTTGCCATGGGAAAGAAAACTACAGATTTTAGTTCTATGTCCTTTTAGGTTTTTTTAGTTTTATGTCCTTTTCTTCTCCCGGGTTGACAGGCATCTTAAATGAATTTACTGTACAGTGTATTCACAAATCCCAAAGGAGATAATTTGCCCAATATAAGTCGTCTTTACTTCAAAATCATGCTTATAGCCACACAATGTTATATGAGATACCAAGCTGAGAGGAAGGGTTGATCTGTTAGAGGGTAGGATGGCCCTACAGAGGGACCTGGACAGACTGGAGAGTTGGGCTGATTCTAATGGGATGATGTTTAGTAAGTCCAAATGTCGGGTACTTCATTTTGGACACAACAATCCCATGCAGAGATATAGACTGGGAACAGAGTGGCTGGAGAGTAGTCAGGCAGAAAGGGACCTGGGAGTGCTGGTGAACAGGAAGCTCAACATGAGCCAGCAGTGTGCCCAGGTGGCCAAGAAGGCCAATGGCGTTCTGGCCTGCATCAGGAATAGTGTAGTAAGCAGGACCAGAGAAGTTATTGTCCCCCTGTACTTGGCACTGGTCAGGCCTCATCCTGAATACTGTGTACATCTCTGGCCTCTCCAGTTTGGGAAAGATGTCAGGACGCTGGAGTGTGTCCAGAGGAGGGCAACGAAGATGGTGAAGGAGCTGGAGCACAAGTCCTACGAGGAGCAACTGAGGGAGCTGGGGCTGTTTAGTCTGAAGAAGAGGAGGCTCAGGGAGACCTCATTGTTCTCTACAACTACCTAAAAGGAGGTTGTAGTTGGGCAGGGGTTGGTCTCTTCTCTCAGGTGACCAGTGACAGAACTAGAGGGCATGGACTCAAGCTTCGTCAGGGAGAGTTTAGACTTGATGTTAGGAAAAAGTTCACTGAAAGGGTGATTGGCCATTGGAGTGCGCTGCCCAGGGAGGTGGTGGAGTCGCCGACCCTGGAGGTGTTTAAAGGGAGACTGGATGAGGCACTGAGTGCCATGGTTTAGATGATGGGTTGGTGTTAGTGTTGGGTTATAGGTTGGACTTGATGATCTCAGAGGTCCTTTCCAACCTTGTGATACTGTGAAACTGTGAAACAGTGAGATAAAATCTGTGGCAATCTATCAAAATGTAAGAGTGCAAAACAGATGAAGCCAAGTTACAAACAGAAAACAAAAAATATCTGTACTACATTGTCTATTTTTCTCAGTTCTTACAGACTGTTTTGCCAAGCCTCTCTAGCCAGTGACAGTGAAGATATATTCTAATAGCCTGTCAGTCCTTTCCACAGAAGCATAGAACAAGACTAAAATATTGTCCATCATTGCAGGTTTGATTACTCTCTGATCTTACAGCATTGATTTCTAGGTACAGGCACTTGAAGCTTAGTTATGCCCAAAGAGGTAAGAAAGATTTTAATGATTTGAGTAGTTACTAATACCTTTACTGGGTTTTCATTATTTTTCCTTTGTATTATTGTTTCCAATTAAGTTTTTTTCTTAAATCCACACATGCAGAGGCTCTCTGATATGCTCATGCCACAATGCATTCATATAGATCTTTCTTTTCAATACAGAGATGTGGAGCTCTTTGCCTTGGTAGCTCCTTCACTAGTAACAAGTAAGTGATAGCCATTTATGCAAAGATAGTCTAATATTCAATTATGCTTAGCATATGAAATGAAAAACTGTATGTTAAGAATCATAAGGTATGTAAATGGCATAATGTAAAAATTAAAAGTGCAGGACTAAGTAACAACAATATTTGTAAAAAGAATAGGCAACATATATATGCGATCCAACATAAAAACCCAAAGATTAGCCTTAAAGCTTGGGAAGCAAGAGTGGGCAGCTCAACTTGATTGCTTCACTCAATACAAGTGAGCATGAATTCAAATACAGTCAATTTTTTACCCTTGTTTGTAAAATGCGAGTGTGCAAGAGTGAACAGTGAGTTAACATCAAGATTCTTGTACAACTGAAGAAATCCACAATGGAAATTTTTCAGTTATTGACTGAGGCTTACAGTGAAGAGGTCCCATAAATCAATCAGTGATCAAAAGAACCCATGTATTGTTAGTAGAAAATATGAAAGTAGATAGAACAGAGATCCTTAGGAGTCTTTCAGAAAATGATCTGTCGCGTTCCTTTGACTGTTGGCACCATTGTATGCAGCTGTGTGTCAATTCAGAAGGGAGCTATTTTGAAGTTGGTGGTAGCTGATTTTCTTAATTTGTTAGATAAAAAGAGTTACAGCCACAGTCTTGTGTTTTTAATTGTTTTTTTTTTGTGTGTGTGTTGGGCCCCATAGTAACAAATTGAATAGGGAAGAACAAAAAATTAATAAAAACTGAAGTAAAAATTTACTGTGCAGTGCTTAAGCTCCAGACAATTTTTAGTTGGCATAGACACAGCTATTGTGCCTAGACAAATAAGAGATTATGAACAGTTATTTCTTCATCACTACACAACCCATTCCTTAAATCCTTACTAGGAAGTTCAAGGGGAGACCAAGCTAAGTTTACTCATGTATGAATGACTCTTGGCTCCACCTTTACATCTTTATTAAAATTAGGGTCTGTCCTGTACTTTCTAGTTTGGTAGAACTTTCATCCCATGCTGAGGTTTAACCCTGACAGCCAGCTCAGCCACACCAGCTGCTTGCTCATTCCCCTCCAGTGGGATGGGGAAGAGAATTAGCAGGGCAAAAGTAACAAAACTTCTGGTTTGAGATAAAGGCAATTTAAACTCATTGACAGCTAAAACATTAGTGTGTTACTAACTTTGTTTTGATCACAAATCCAAACCACAGCACTATACAAGCTATGATGAAGAATATTATCCCAGCCCAAACCAGTACACCTGGAAATATGAGATCTTAGTTTTCAGTCTTGAGAAAGATTAAGTCTCTCTCTCTTGAAACAGTTAAGCCTCTCTGCCAGAAGATACTGATGATGGCCCTGGGCCATAATTGTGAAATTAAGAGACGACCATCAACTTGCTAAGCAACCAGGCCATGTGGAAGAACAGAAGACTAGAAGAAAGCCTAGCCCTTGCCTGGATGAGGATGGCTTAGGATCTTAGGTACTGCTTCTAGCAGTATACATTTTGTATTCCATCGCTATGAAAGAGAAGCAGTGCAGTCCTAGAAGAAAAGATTAGAAGCTCAGTTTCTCCTATATCTACTGAGCTATATTCAAGTCCTTCTTGCCTATTGGGTTTCTGGTCCTATGGCTCTTACACTCCTGGTTGCCAGCAGTGCTATTTCAACAAGAAGAGTGGGGAAATGTTTAAAAATGAGAAGGAGAAGCTGTGTCCAAAAGGTGAAAGAAGGTAGTCTAGACTTTCGCAAGGCAGACTTAAGTCACTATAAGGCAGGCCAAAAAAGATTTTGTGGAGCAATTTGCTAACAGCTTAAAAAAGAATAATAACTGTATATATATTTATATGTATAAGAAGTCAGAAACCCTGCCAAAGAATTTGTATAGCCAGGATAAGATTGATGTGTGAAAGGGAAAATATCAGAAGATAAAGCCACTGCATAGAAGTTTAATGAATTTTCTTCATTGCTATTAACAATGATCATCATTATTGAAGGTTTTTTTCACTGTGAGTGTCAAGTCTAAGGAAATGTCCTCAATGAGTTTTAGAAAAATTAATAGCTGCGTATTGTCAGGATGAAATGACTTCTACCCAAGAGTTTTAAAGGAAATCATATTGCTGATCTTGTTTGTAGTGGACAGCTTAGTGCTTACATTGGCTTTAGCATCAGAGGAATGAATTAATGTAATGACTGTTTTCTAAAGGACCCCAAAAGCATCAGGGAAATTAAAGATTTTTATGTCTGACTGCTATTTCAGGCAAGTGTTAAAGGAAACATATTTTATAATATTGTTCAAAGACACTTCAATATACTTACTATAAATGATAATACGAGACTATGACTAAACTGAACAGCTGTAGAAGGAAGTCTGTGATTCACAAATTCAGTAGATGTTTTTTTTAAAAAAAAATTTCAGAGAGCATATACAGGTTATTTGCTTCAATCGTCCTACGTGGATTTTCATGAAGCTATCAACTGGATCCTTCATCATTGGTTCTTAAAGAAATAAAGTTGTCAGTGAGTAAGATCAAATTTAATGACCAATATCCGTTAAAGGGCAGAAATCAAAAAGTAGACTTAAACATACACTTACTGAGACAGTGAAAGGAAGGCAGTTAAACCCACAAGGCTTGATTCTTAAGTACCGTTTCATAAATTAGGATGGGGTGAACAACAAGATCCTTAAATTTGGTGGTGTTATACAGCTGTTCAGCTTGATGGAAAATGAAATTGATTAAATCTGCATTAAGATTTCACAGTATGGAGCAGTCAACAAGAAGGTTAAACTCAATCAAAGTAAAGGCAAGATAGTCCATACGAAGGGAAATAATCAGCTCTGAAACTGTAAAAAATAATAGGTATTCAATCAAGTATAAACACCCAGGAAAAAAAGGCTTTCTTACAAAACATTACACATATTTGATGGTCAAACGCAGATCTAAAATTAAGTTTGAAATTTTAAAAAGGAGTAAACAGTAAAATTGAAAATCAGATAATAGCACTGAATAGTTCCACAGTACACCTAGTCTTGAATGTTGCTTACATTTCAGATTCATTCTTCTCAGCAAAAATGACAAAAAAGAGCAAAAAAGAATGGTCCAAAACTTGGATGGTCCTAAATGGTCCTAATAAATTGTCCTTAAGGGCAAAAAAGGATGGTTTTAACAAGGAGGGCTCTGTTGGCTGAAGGTTAACAAATGTGATGCCCATTTACAAGAAAAGTCGGAAGGAGGATCCAGGGAACTACAGGTCTGTCAGCCTGACTACAGTGCCAAGGAAGATTATGGACCAGATCATCTTGAGTGCTATCACACAATGCATACAGGACAACAAGGTGTTCAGGCCCAGTCAACACAGGTTTATGAAAAGCAAGTCTGGCTTCACCAACCCGATTTCTTTCTATGACAATGTGACCTGCTTAGTAGATGAGGGAAAGACTGTGGGTTTTGTCTACCTAAGGATAAGTAAAGGCTTTGTCATAATTTCCTACAGAATTCTCCTGGAAAAACTGGCTGCTCATGGCTTGGAGGGGCATACCCTTCACTGGGTAAAAGACTGACTGGATGGCTGGGCCCAAAGATTGTTAGTGAATGGAGTTAAATCCAGTTGATGACCAGTCATAAGTGGAACAACTCAGGGCTCAGTGTTGGGGCCAGTTCTGTTTAATATCTTTGTCAATGATCTGGACGAGGAGATCAAGTGCACCCTCCATAATGTAGAAGATGATACCAAGCTGGGTTGGATTGTCAATCTGCTTTGAAGGAAGGAAAGCTGTAAAGAGGGATCCGAACAGGCTAGATTGATGGATTGAGGCCAATTGTATGTCATTCAAAAAGGTTAAGTGTTGGGTCCTGCTCTTGGACCTGGGGGTGTTTGTCAATAGCCGGCTAAACATGAGCCAGCAGTGTGCCCAGGTGGCCAAGAAGGCCAATAGCATCCTGGCTTGTATCAGAAACAATGTGGCAAGCAGGAGTAGAGAAGTGATCATGTTGGTGTGGCTGCACCTTGAATATTGCGTTTGGTTTTGGGCTGCTCAAAACAAGCAAGACACTGAGATGCTGGAGTATGTCCAAAGCAGAGCAATGAAGGTGGCAAAAGGTCTGGAGAACGGGTTTTATGAGGAATGGCTGAAGGAACTGGGATTGTTTAGTCTGGAAGAAAGGAGGCTGAGGGGAGATCTTATTGCTCTCTGTAAGTACATCGAAGGAGGCTGCAGCAAGGCAGGTGTTGGTCTCTTTTCCCAAATAACAAGCAATGGGACAAGAGGAAACGCACTAGAGGAAGTTGAAATTGGATATAAGGAAAATTTTTTTCACTGAAAGCATTGTCAAGCATAGGAACACACTTCCCAGGGAAGTGGAGGAGTTACCATCCCAGGAAGTATTTAAAAGACATATAGATGTGGTTTAGTGTTAGTCTGGCAGTACCAGGTTAATGGTTGTACTTGATGATCTTAAAGGTCTTCTCCAAGATAAACTATTCTACCTTTCTGTAAACATTCAGAATAGAAAATGATTGATTTAAGTGAGGTATGACACAAACACAGCAAATCAGGAAAAATATAATTAAGTAAAAGGATTTCACACAATATAAAATTAAACCATTGATTTTATTTTCATAGGATGTTCAGCTTTCTAGAAAGAAAAGTGAGTTAAAAATTCTCCAGGAAATTCTGCATAAAATCTGTGATGCCAATGCAACTTTTTGCTTAGGAACTCTGTAAGCTTCAGGCTATTGGCATTTTGGAGGATTTGTAGGAGAGAAGTATCACCTTTTCCTTGCTTCTTTTTCTTATAGCTTTCCCATAAACATCATTCCTGGCCACAGTCAGAGGTAGGATATTAGACTAGAAGAACCATTCTTATGACATCAGGAAGTCTGCTCTGTCATTCTTATGGAGTCTCTTTATATGTAGTTACTGTTACTTTTTCTCCAAACTCTTTTTTTTTTTTTTCTGTGCATTTTCTAATAACTGTTGTATATTTGACAGCAGCCATCATAAAAATAACTGAAGATGTAGAAGTATAGAAATTTTTTCACAGATAATCAAATGCCCAATCCTCGCATAGATGAACAACTAGGGGAAATTCCTCAAATACCCATGTTATAATTAAAATCTAAATATCAATGTCTTTAAATGACCTGAGGAATCAGATTAATTTTCTTCAAGAAAATTACCTACACATATAAAACACGCAACCTGTATGTGTTATTTATTACATATTATATTGAATTTATTTTTTCTCATATTTTATTGAATACTGAATGCAATCTCTTTCAGCTGGAGAGTCTCTTAAGTTGCTTTCATGTAACATTTGTGGTATTTCGAGTAAGGGTTTATAACTTACCTTACCCATATACATTTAAGATCAAGAAGTACCTACAAAGCAGCTAAGGGAGTGCTAAATTATTTTCCATTTTCGGGTAGTTAACAGGAAAAAAAAAAAGACTGAAGGTATAAAGGCCCTAAAACTGCTTCACAATCTTTGGCCTAGCACTACGGGTGCTTTAAATGTTCTGGGACAGAATTTTCAGTAGACTAGTCTGATTTCTGAGACCCTATTTACAAACATTAACATGACTGAGCTCTATGTGAAGAACTGTATTTGGAAACTTTTCTACCCACGAATTTTTTTATTGGATTTTAATATAATTAGCTGATTTTCCATTTTCAATAAGTTCCAACATTTTATTTTTAATGTTCATAAAGCATATTTTTCTTTGAAAAAGGCAGATTACTTCCTTAACTTTTTGAGTAGCAAAGATGTTACTTGAGATAAGGAATGATGTGAAAAAAAAGGAATTCTCTGTGGGTTCACACTTAGATGTTGTGAGCCAAATGAAGAGATTCTTGAAACTAGCACATGCTGATAGATTTACAGCTCTGCTATAACTGGTGAAAGAGTTGATAAAACATTTTTACACAAAACGCATGAAAAGGGATGTTTTTCCTTCATGTGTCCAGTGTTCACAGGATTTATTTGCTGCTTTCATTTTCATTAGAGTATAAGATAGAAATTTACAAGATTTACAAATGTTTTAACATAATAACAAAACAATTGACTCCATTTGTGGGAAGAAGTTACTACTTTTATTAAGAACTTCTCAAGACACCTGTAATCAAAAGAAGTGTCTAATGGGCCAAACAGATGATATAGCAATATACAGTCTCTGTTCTAGAATTATAAAATCAATATAATTATCACTGAAACTATGGACTTACTGTAGATTTTTCTTCAAATATTTCCCAAATTGCTTACCAGGCTCCATAAAAAAAATTACATTTTTTCAGAAAACACTTTGTGAACAGAAAATAATATTAGTTTCACACAGGTCTAGTGTGCTTCCTCTTGTTTCCTGTTTTGCTCTGTTTTTCATGGTAGAAAAACCTCATCAGAAATCTCTTATGCTCATGATCCAGCACCCTTTGAAAACTGTTTTGTCATCTTTCAGCTTCTTAAAGGAAAAGATGAAAATAAAGATATGGATGTGTTTCTAATGAGGATAATGAAATTTGAAAGGCAAGTGGAGATACTGCAGTAAAAGTGAAATGTGAGTACTGATAGATGCTCAGCAGGAAAAGATGGAAATTATGTGTCTGTAATGTGACTTAAAGAAAGGAAACACATTACTGGAGATCTGACGAACAGTGTTGAAAGGAGACACTTGAGATTTTGGTGGGAATCTGAAGCTTATGTGGAAGGATTAGTTTGAGTAGGGACAGTGCTATTGAAACATGATTTTCTTTGGCATAGTATTTAGTGTAGCACTGAGAGATGAAAAAAATATTATTGACACAGAAAATACAACGTTTCCGATATCAGCCTCACAGTATAGTACTAAAGGACAACAGAGATCAACATAGAGCTTTCCTGCCAATTGTTCAAGGTGATTACATTCTTTCTGGAAACTGCTGAGGGGAAAGTATATATATACATATATATAAATGGTTGTTTTTTAGTTTGCTTTGGTTTGTTTTAATGGAGTTTTATATTTCATAATATCTTATGGCTCACGTGGGCATTTTTTAATTTTATTTTTCTTAAATACCATTTAGTTATTTTGCAGTGGATTTTCTGGAACAAGGATAGATATTCATATGATAAAGGATGATGATACAAAGGTATTTCTGAAGTTAATTTCTCATCTTTTGAGACTGAGTTTGATAGAGAAGATGGCAGTTTATTGCATAGAGATGGTTTGTGTGATTGTTTCTTGCTGCATTGCTTTTGCTTTGTTTTGTTTTCTTCCTGTGCTTAACCTTTAGATTTTCATCTGCTATCTATATTGATAAATATTTTATTTTAATCTGACATAGGTCTTTTGAGGGATATTCACATTTAGTATTGGGTATTTGGATTATCTCAAAAATTCTTTGAATGTATCAGATATTTACTGTCCTAAGTGTAAAATAAACTATTAATTATATACTATCTTTTTTATCAAGTGTGGACTTTATACATATAGTAAAATTATCTCTTGTCTTATGCTAGAAAAAGTACAATGAGCTTGATGAAAGAAAACACATTTTATAACCATGGTAACTGTCAGTAACATTTGCAGATCCCTCGCTCTCTCATTTCCTTATGAAGATTGAAAAATGTCATTAATTTTTGTTGATTTTTATTTTTTGTGCAAAAGGAGAAAAGAGAAAATCAACGATGGGCATAATTTTAAATCACATATTGCTAAGTATTTAGGAACCATTGGCACAATGATTATGGCAGGCAGTAAATAATATTTAGATTCAAATGAAGATAGAGATAGAATTAGCCTTTCCATAAAACTAGATTGTCTCTGTAGTGTCTCTACAAACCCTCTGATGACAATAATACTTTGTGAAAAACATTGATGTGTATTGTTCTTTTCAAATGTGTTTTTTAAGAGAATCTGATACTTCTTTGTCAATCTGCATCCATCTGCCTGACAACCTGAGAGGATTTAAAAAACGAAAAGTCTGTGTGAAATGGTCCTGACAGATTACTGGGGAAAATGCTGGCTGGGAAAGGGAAAGGTCCTGCTTCATACTGTAAGGCTCTAAACTGTATTTCAGTTATATTTTAGAATAATCAATCACTAACACAGGAATATTCAGGAAACAATATAGTAGTGATACTGTAATTGAGGTTTGCAATGGTCTAGTTAATTTAAGTTCAAAAATAGACAGACTCTCTCTGATTAAAGCATTTTTAGTGGCCCCAATTTTCAGCTACACATGAACGCTTTGGATTGTCTTTCTGTTGATGATTTTAACCCTATGTGGAAGTTACCGTTGTAAAGGGTGACCATTCTGCAAAACTCTTCATAGGAAAACCAAAAAATATATTTGCTCTCCTCTGTTTCTGGTACATAGGTCAGAATCTTCCCTAATACTTTGTGTTGAGATATTTCACTACAGCAGCCATTCTTATACATGCTTCCATCTCAGTACTTTTGCCTACACCTTCACCAAAGTTAGAGGGAGTTAATGTTTAATCAAATTCTTCACATACCAACATCTCACTGTAATGTGCAGTGTTGTCTGTCCCTTCAAATCTCATTCTCTGCAATCACAAAGAGAAATAGATCTATTATTTCTGTAGCTGAAGCTCATCTCCTAAAGAACATAAATTTGCTTTCAAGAGACCAGTCACACAGGAAAAAAAAATGCAATAGTTTATGAGAATATAAAAGCTAATTGCAACACTCTTTTTCTCTGAGACAGAACTAGAGAGGAAATGATAGGCTTTGGATGACTATGCACTTATGTGGAAGCTGAACTCTATAATGTGGACCAGACCTGAAAATCCTTTGGAAATCCACTGGCCAACAAGTTCCTAGAGCAGGGGTGTCAAACACATGGGTCAAGTCATTCTCCTGTTTCTGCACTTGAGTCACAACAGACTCATGCAATTCTACAGCTTCGGGAAAGAGTGGCAGGAAAAGTGCCCAGTGGAAAGGGTCCGGAGGGTGTTGTTCAGCAGCCGGCTGAACATGAGCCAGTCAGCAGTGTGCCCAAGTGGCTAAGAAGGCAAGTAGCACCCTGGCTTATATGAGAAATAATGTGGCCAGCAGCAGTAGAGATGTGATCATGCTGGTGTGGCTGCACGTTGAATATTGTGTTCTGTTTTGGACTGCTCAAAATAAGAAAGACATTGAAGTGCTGGAGTATGTCCAAAGCAGAGCAATGAAGGTGGCAAAAGGTCTTGAGATCAGCTTTTATGAGGAGAAGCTGAGGAAATTGGGCTCATTTAATTTGGAGAAGAGGAGACTGATGGGAGACTACCTTGCTTTCTACAGTTACCTGAAAAAAGGTTGTAATGAGGTGGATGTTTGTTTTCCAGAGTAACAAGTAGTAGGACAAGAGGAAATTGCCTCAAATTACACTAGAGGGGTTTAAAATTGGGTATTAGTAAATATTTCTTCACTGAAAGGGTTGTCAGGCACTGGAAGAGGCTGCCCAGGGAAGTGGTGGAGTTACCATCCCTGGAGGGATTTAGAAGATGACACTGGTGGACATTATTTAGTGGGACCTGGCAGCATTAATTTTACAGTTGGACTCAATGATTTTAAAGATTTTTTCTACCCTGAATAATTATGTGATTTCAGACAGAGAAGAGGGACTTGAATGTACAGAAGACATCTCTCATTGCTGTTGGATATCCTACAGCTCTTTTGTAAGCTGCTTGACTTTATAACCCTGTTGCAACTGCACTGATAGGCTGTGTTCTCCTAGTTTCCTGCATGTAACTGAGAACTCTAGGAAGAAAGAAGGCATAAAGCACACATTATCTTTTTGATTGCGTTCACTGCCCAGAAACCAAAAATGTGATTTCATGCTTCCATTCCTTTGCACACAATGAGAACTAGCAGATGGATGGCTTATGTTAACTGATCAAGGATTCTATGTGCCCTTTTTACTAGATGATTTAAATCTGTGTGTACAGCAGATCTTCTGTGATCTTTCTAGGGAGTCACAAAGCCTTCTTTTATCCGTCTTGGAAATATCAGGAAACATGTCTTGCTACTCTAAGGAATTATAAAAAGCAACCCATTTAAAAACAAACTTACAGAATATATAGGTGTAGACAGTTGAGGGGAGAGGCAGAAGAAACCGAACATCTACAGAGTGTTCGGTACTTTAAGAACATTTAAAAAATGAGGGATATAACACTGATAAGCCATTTCAAAGCCTTTAAAATGGATACTATTATTCTGAAAGAGCAGTCATGTCAAAGATGACAGGTAACTCCCATTTTTCTTCTGTATTTCTGCATCTAAATTGGCTTTTTTAGGTTGAAACTGTGAACATGACATGGCTCATGATTTTTAAAATGGTTTCAATGCAACCCGAATTACATTGCATAACAAGGAAAGATTTTTTTTCTTTGAATTGAGTCAGATTTCCATAAGTACTGTGTTGTGAGAATGTTTTTCAAAAAGTTTTGTGTTTGAAAGTGTAAATTAGTAGATTTATGTACCAATAGATGAAATGTTACCATCTCTGACCATTCAAAAATGACTCAAATATCAAAGATCTATTATATTAAGTTTTAAATAATAAAAATTTGAATATTAAATTTCTTTTTTGTTTTAATTCTAAGCTCTTGCAGACTATGCACCTACAGTCTATCCTTAGCAAAGATGAAGATGATAACGCAAGACACTTCAGATACTTCTAGAAACAGTTATCTGACAAAATGAGTTTAGGCTCTAAAAAACCCCACGTAATATTGTAAGAGTTACAAAAATTCATGAATTGACAATCCTGAAACATTACAGAAGAAGATATATTAAAGCATTCATCATAGATTTGGTTGGATCTACAGAAGATGTCCTCATGTATTTCTAATAATTATCTATGAACAACTCTTTACATGTATCTCATCATGATGCATTTAGACATCACTGTCACAGTTAATCTTGGTGCTGGTAGTAAAATGCATTTCATGTTTTAAACACCATTGACTTTTTTCCCTCCACATTTTCTTCTATACGTGCCTTCTACATATCTTTAAAATAACTGAGATTTTCTTTTCTTATAATGCATTGCTATAAAAATAGAAGATCCTTTTTCAAGTGTAGCAATGTTCTTACATTGATTTTAATACGTAGTGCCTTCTCTTCTCTTAATTTTTAGATCTATGTGTATTTTATGATTGAAATTGGCATTTTGTCCATGTTGGTATGAAAGGTGTTATTAAAGAAAAAAAGCTAGAAGAGTTTTGAAGGTTTGTATGAATTCTCTTACATTTTACTGTGCGTGTTACATGGAAAATATGTCAAAGTATATAAAGAATACCTACCTGACGATGTCTATGGAAAGATTCTCTGTGTGATCAAAGGTTTAAATCATTTAAAGGGTAGGAAAACAGAATGCCTAAAACTCTAGTAACTGGGCATAACTAGGATTTTAAAGTGTGTGTATAAAGATTAAAAATTGCAGAAACATAAACCTGTTTAACATTTGGAAATCTATATTCATAGACATCGTTACTAAATAAATAGACTCATGTTTTCACTGATGTAATCCATATTAGATTTACTTCGTGAATAATAATTTTTTAAAAAAAGAGAAAAGTCTGGAAAAAGCATTTTAAATTCATGACCATCTGAGTATGTCTTTCTATTTGGAAGCTATTAGCATATTGTATTTCTACAGTTTAGTTACATGCACTCTCCCAAAACTACTCAAGTACATTCTAGATATTTGACAGAAAAAAATGTCAAAATGAAGTATTGCAGCTTGATTATAGCCTACATAGCTTAAAGCCAAAAGACTTGTAAACATCTAATTAAAGTAGAAAACATCCAATAGAAAACTAGCAAACATAACACAAGAAAGAAAAGCACACTATCACAGAAGAGACAGAAGAATAAAGTGCTTTTTGCAATAGATTTCATAAAACTGACACTGTAACACAATTAGACACATCAGGGAGCCACAATGCGCAAGAGAACATTTCAGTAGTGACAGTAAAGTCCATACAAATTGTACGGTGTATTGGAGCAGTACTTCACATGAATGAAAGTGAAACAGCTGCCTGCTGGGATTAGGCATTAGAGAACAATGAACTGGCCAGCTGCTGACGACTCACTACAGTAATCACTTGTGAAAGGTAGTCCAGTCAGTCCAACTCAGCAATGTTGATGCCACCAGGTTGTGTGCCTGGCTTTTGATTACTGCTTTTTGGCTCAGGTGGCCATACTCTTACTTCCAAGGACAGTGAATGTCAACGGACGGCACTCATCCCTTATAGCAAAGGCACTAAAGTAAATGCAAGTCCCACATTTTTTTGGAGTTTGTCTTGTACACTGTGGTTACCTTCTGCAAGAATTTTACTGAAACTAGAGCCATTACATTCATCCTTCATTATTTTAAAAAACAATAGGAACCTCAAAAGAAAATATCTGTGTATGGCAATGCCTCGATCAAAAACACATATGAAATTTCCAAGATTTAAAACTATCGTCTTGGAAGGCTTTGTTAAGCAGTTTTTTTAGGGAAAAGTGTCTATTAATTAGAAGATAGAAATGGACTGAAAGTGAGGGCCGATAAACAGGAATGAATACGGATGCAACAGTACAAATAATTTTAAACACCTCCAAATTTCCAAGTTGTGATATTTGGGACAAGTGTTGCTTGACAGAAATCTGACTGTAAGTGTAAATTGAAATGTGTTCCATTGGTCCCTCCTGTGCTTAGAAAACAAAATTTTAAAATAATTTTTCACAAATAAACAGGGTCACATGATCGATACCTATCTCAATTAAAACTGTGTCCCTTTTCTATCTGAAAGAAAAGACAAACTGCTGAACACTGGGCTAATGTCATAGATTGAAACAGAGAAGTCTGTTACTGTTTAAGTGACTTTATTTATAATTTTTTTTTCTATTTTACACTCACCAACATGCAAACAAATTTTAAGGATGCAAAGTTGGCTTTAATATTTTACAGCTGAATGTTTTATGGCCATTCTTATTAAAACTAGAAATCATATTGGCTCTTCCCTTCAGAGCTGAAATGAAGTATGGTACAGACAGATACTACCTAAGAAAACTACTTTTGGGTGCATACATCAGATAGAGATGTTACAGACAAAATCTCACGCAGTATATGTCTAATTTGGCCATCCTGGGTATTGATCAAAAATGCTTCTAAGTCATGGGAAAAATGACATCTGAAAACTTCATGCATTTGCTAGACATTGTCTTATCTGTAAGCCCCAAACTTTGCATTAATTCAAATGTTACTTTTCTGGATCTTTCTCTTCCTTGGTATCTGATTGTAATTAAATATTCCTCTTCTACCAGAATAGAGGTACAGTTACTGTAGTTATGTATTCAGGTTTTTATGTCACATTCAACTTGAGCTTTTCCAATAAGAAATGTGATAATGAATTCAAATGTGTTCTATCCTTCCGTTTATCTTCTCCCAGAGGAAAGAATCTTATGTGTAGTGAAGTGATTTTTGCTGGTTTATTTATGTTTAATACGTGCACTCTACTACCGGGGTTTATAGTAGAGAAAAAGTGTACTTTACTTTTCATCTGGAAGAGGTTAGGCAGTGATATTATCTATACATTTGAGAGTTATCTCAGAATTGTTATTGTGAATAGCCAGTTATCTGTTGAGGAAAAAAATAAAAATAAAACCTTGCAACTTCCTTTACTCTTTTTTTTTAACAGGGAAATAAATATTGTTGAATTATATATTATGATGTTTTGAGAATACATCAGTAGTTTAAGATAGCTGAATGCTTGAGCGATTAAACTATGCCCATGGAACCAGTATTTTGAAAATCTTTATTCTGTATTATTCAGTATTAAGTACTGTACCATGGAAGACAGTTCTTCCAGGAACAAGCTAATACACTGCCAGAAAATCAGCTTTTATAGCATTGTCAAAGTATTCCCAGCTATAACACAGTTTTACAAACAGATACTGGCATGAACATCAGAAAACACCTGAACTTCAAGACATTTTTTATTGCTATCTGTGCTTTCCATCCACGAGGCAGGAAAATTACACTAGAAACATAGTTAACTTTATTTTTAATAAGGCAAATCCTCCAGGATTCTGTCATGGAATTCGTTCCTGCTAATAAACTACAAGATTTCAGTTGTGCTACTTTTCAGCACTCCTGTAAAATAAAACTAGTGCAGAGACCTTGGAACTATCAAAAATGAGGGAAAGTGATACAGCTGCATCAGCATAGCTATGTTTTTCTTTAGTTGATAGGCACCACAAAACGACAGTTACTGCATCACCCTCAGGCACAATCTGATAACTCTTTCTGGCACCGTCAAGCATTCCAGGGATGTATCATCTCTACTTAACGTTGTCTTGTTAGGTGCTTCATACACTTCTGAGCTATAATTCCTTTTTGTAATATAAGGAGATGAAGGTCTGAATTCTAAAAGTACATGTAGGCCTCACTTCCATTAAAATTAATGTATTCTATATGGCTTTCTGTGCTCTGAGTTTGTTATGTTAAGCAATTTATTCAACACATTTGTTCTTTGTGGAAGAATGGGAAGATGAAACTGGAGAAAGACTGCGCAAGAATAAGAATTTTGAGCTTTACTTATTTAAACTTAAAACCGAATAAAGACATGTTTTTCTGTAATTACCACGCTCACATATATATATGATTATTTTCTCAGATTCTTTCAAACTTTTAAGTGTGGGCCCACCACTCAGTCATTTGCGGTCAGTGTGAGAGCACAAGCGGGGTTTAACCATAAAAATGATGCAGGATCTTCCTCAGTCCTTTTTCAGCAGAATCCACAGGCAGTTGTACATTGCTTAGTGAAACTTCTTTGTCTCCTCTAAGGAAAACAACATATTCTGTTATCTCAAACATGAGGGTTGGCTAAGGCCTTAGATAACTTCTTTTGGCTCAACCTCTGGAGGGTAGTTTCTGATGAAAAAAAATTAAGAAAACAAGTAGTGCTGTTGGGAGCAAAACACTGATTTTCTTAACATCACAGTGACCTCTCTAAAAGCTTAATGGAGTACCTAAAATGTAAGAAAACACATGTGCAGTTACTGTAAACCCATAATAATCTTCAAAACCTAATTTTCCTTCATCTGCAGAGTGATAGGTAGCACATCACAATATGAATTCTGATTGTCACCTTGTTCCATTCAAAAAAATGGATTAAAATCACTCTTTGGTGGGGCATAGATATTGGAAAGTCAGTCAAGCTGTTGTGCTGCAGTAGCATGATGAGGCTATGAAGTTTAAGCGGCTAAGTTGGAAGGTGGAAAGTCGAAGAAATTATGCAGAATAAATACAAAGAGTGCCAAACGATTACTTTATGAGTTGCTCTTCTGGGAAACAAGTTTAGTAACGCTAATACTTCTTTCAGGCAAATTGATGTGTGAAGGGTTAATGATGTGACTGGATGCAGCTGGATACTGTTGTCATTAACATCACACACCTAGGTGTTATATAATGTGCCGGCACCAATGACTCTTCCGTGTTTTGTAGGTTGTTGTTTTTTTTTTTTATTGTTATCTAGCCATTGGGAAAAACTGTGAAAGCAGTCACAACATGCAGACAAATGAGCTAAACACCACACAGAGGGCTCTACACAGTAAGTTTCCCAAATAATACTTTGCAATTTTTAAAAATCTTCACTTGATTTTTGAGTCAGTGTCAGTTTTCTCAACAACCCAAAGTTAACACTAAGAGAACTTGTGTAACTACTGCCATTAGTTTACTTCAGCTTAAGTAATTGAGGAAAATAAATATAAGTGTCAAAGGAATACCAAATTCTTTAAACACAAAAAATTTAACTAAAATCTTATTTTTAATAACTATTAATAGCTGACATTCAGATAGTTCTCAACAGAAATTATAAAAAATATTTTTTACCTAATGTAACTGCACTCTTGGGAAGACTGTCTTTTATAACACAATGCTGAAAGTTTATTTAATTTTTATAACCATGTATTTTCTGTAAGCATACTTATATATGAATTCATGTAGGTACATGTACATGCCTGATATTATTTAGACTGTTCCTCATTTGAGAAGTTACTCCATAACGGTCTGTTCACACAACTTTTCTCCAACGGATTATCTATGTAACCATGCAGAAGCTCTGTTGGCCAGAGCTTTCACACCACTATCATGAAATTCTTCTTATACGTCATGAAAAGCCTCAACTAATTTGGCAATTTTTCAGACAGTTTCTTTCAGACCTGAATTGATAAATACATAGAAAAACCTGTGTCTTAGTGTAGCAGATTGGGAAATGTATACTATTGTATAAAAAACAGTCTTGAATCTACAGTAGTGCGAATTCTATTTACTTATGATTTCAGATCCAATTATTAAATTCATAAGAAGAAGACAGCCTTTAGCAAGTCAGTGTCTGTGTTACTGCTGTCCTTCTGAAAAATTACAGAAATTGACTTGCAAGGTGGAAAAGCATAACGGTACCATAACAATGATGCTTAAATATGATTGTGGCAGCTGGTATCTATTCTTGTCTTTACAATATCTTTACATAGTGTCAATGTAATTTTGGGAAAGACACTTAAACTACATCTGCACAATGACTAGACTCTTGTAGTATTTCACTGGAGTTTCAAAAGCTGAAGGACACTAATGCCTTGTACTCTGAAATTCATCAACAGTTAGTACGCAGGCTTGACTTTGTACCTCAATTTCTTGCCCTCAAAATAGGAGCATTATCCACCATATTGCCCACTAGGGTGGTTGTACTTCTACATTTACAAAGCACTGGAGTACCCTTGTCCTGAACTTCTTGGAGCACCCTGTGAGGAACTAATCATAGTTCCTATTCAGAAATATGGTTTCAATTGTATGACGTGAGTAAGGCCTTCGATCACACACTGAATAATGAGAGCAATAGAAAGTATTGATCATTGTATCGATCACTAAGTGAATATTATACATTCATGGCCTGTAGTGAGACTGAGGTCCTATGGAAGAGATGTTGTGTAATGATGTAATTAAACATTATAACATAATGCATATATATGAGAGATCAAATTAACATTGCAGTAGTAACTTCAAACCTCATACTTCTGAGCAATTGAGCACTCAAGCTAATAAGTTCATTTAACATATTTTTGTAGGTATGTAAAATATATTTATAGGCTGTGCTTAACTGTTCTTATAAATGATGGACTGCAGAGAAGGAAAATTTGAGAGAGAGACTTTTTAAATTGTATTTGTTATGAATGTGTCCATAAATGGGCCCTTCCCAACTGAATGGCACAATGGAGTTGAACCCAATGGAACTAGAGTATTGAATCAGAGACTGGTAATACGCATTCCCTTGGTCTTTGACAATTGATGATCTTATGTGTTTACCTGGAAAACAATCTGGTTTTCACATGAAATAATTTTTTCTCCCCTGCAAATTGTAGATTTGGTCAAAAAAGAAAGGATAGATGTGAATGACATGCAAATTCAGTAGCATCCAACTCAGGATTTTTCTCTATCTTCCCCTGCCGTCTCGTGTCCACATAACTTGACATCACAAGAGTCCTTTGAGGACCAGGGCTATTGCAATAAACAAGAATAATATTTTTTTTTATCAGATCCATTAAAGATACTACTTGTGACTACCAAACCATTGGTAAATATGCAGGACTTGAATCAACATTTCAATACTGCAAGACAATTCATTGCTTCATACAACTTGGGACAGCTTGTTATCAGCTCCTGAACATTTTGCTGTCTGGTCATGGGGGAAGGAGGAAAAGAAAGGAAGAAAACATGTCAATGACTGGTAAATATTTCTGTCCTTTTAAAAGTCAAGTAAAAGCACAGTAATGCAAAGGGGAGCAGAGGAAGTGAGAATGAAAGTCTTGCTTACTTTGATTATTCAAAGCCTAGTAGGAAATTATTTTTATTTTTTTCATCTCATTCTCAAAGAAAAAAAAGGAGAAATTAAATGTAGAATTTAAATTTTTAAAGCATTCTTTTCCCTCATTGCTTTCTAGATATATTTATATAAATAATTATTTATGTAGAGAATATTTTATTACTTATCCTTCCTGGATGTAAACTTTCAAGGTTGCAATTGCATCGAACCGCCCTGGTAGAGTACAAGATTACTGTCATGGAATGCCAGACTTCTTCCTCAGAGATAATTATATTCCAGTAGTGAGTGGATTTTCTTTTTATACATAAAATATAAAGCACTTTGGCATCATTTGTGGGTGTCAGAAGCTACTATTGCTGTCATTGGCTTTTGATCTAAAGTAATCAAAACTCTTTACTATTTATCTATCATAGAATAGTTTGGGTTGGAAAAGAGCTGTAAAGGTCATCCAGTCCAACTCCTCTGCAATCTTCAATCTTCAGGGACATTTTCAAGTAGATCAGGTTGCTCAGAGCCCTGTGCAAACCGGCCTTGAATGTTTCCAGGCATGGCCATCTACCACCTCTCTGAGCAACCTGTTCCAGTGTTTTACCACCATCAAGGTAAAAAATATCTTCCTTATATCTACTCTAAATCTACCCTCTTTCAGTTTAAAATCATTATCCCTTATCTATCACAGCAAGCCCTGCTAAAAAGTTTGTCTTCATCTCTCTTATAAGCCTCCTTTAAGTAGTGAAAGACCATAATAAGGTTTTTCTGGAGCCTTCTCAAGGATGAAAAACCACAACTCTGTCAGCCTTTCTCCATAGGAGAGGTGTTCCATCACTCTGATCATTTTTGGGGCCCTCCTCTAACCCGCTCTAACAGCTCCCTGTCTTTCCCATGTTGAGGACCCCAAAACTGAATGCAGTACTCCACATGGGGTCTCGTCAGAGCAGAGTAGAGAGGCAGAATCTCCTCCCTTGGCCTACTGGCCATGCCTTTTTTTGTGTTGCCCAGGAGTACACATCGTTGTCTCATGTCCAGCTTTTCATTCACCAGCAGTCCCAAGTAATTCACCATGAGGCTGTTCATAATATACTTTTTGTCACACACATCTGGTCAGCTTTACTTTTAAACATTGCATCAGCTCTTGAAAGACCATCTGTCTTTTTCAAATCAGTTGCACAATCCCATATAGGAAATGCCATATTCTAGGTAACTCTTTTCAGACTATTTAAAAGATTTTGTTGAAAAGTTCTACAAGCATATGTAATCACTTTTTCCAAATAATTATAGGAGAGCCTTGCACAATATACAGATTTCAATATTGTACATAATCATTATCCTAGAGCAAGATCACAAAGTAGCTAAAGGAGAAACTATTTAGGAACTCGTTGTACGTATTGTTAATCTGTTTATAAATGTGTTTTAAGGATAAAATTTGACTAACAACCAATTTTCTCATTAATAAGTTCTCTCAGATATCAATTTAGTTTTAAAAAAATTATGACAGTACTTGCTTATTTAGCAAAATTTTAAGCATATTCTTAGGTCACACTAATTTTAATAGGATTTAGACATGTGCTCATAGTCATGCATTTACAAGCATTCTTAAATTAATGTTCGTAACTGGTTTGAGGATCTTCAATACTAAGGTCCAAATTTTACTCAATAAACTCATCATGAAGCCTCAATACAGGCAAAAGCGGAACAAAACATGGATTACTTTTATGTAAAAATATGTAAATATGTGTGATTTAGGAAAACTCAAACAATGTTTTTTTCACTGTTGCTAGTGTATTTTATTAAAAGAAAGAGGGAATACAGTGCCAATACGCATTGAAATGGATGTGAAAACTCAAAGCAAATACAGCCTAATATAGAGAGATACTGGTGAGATCCTTCACTTTAGTTGTGCTATATGGTCATTACTAATGAATGTAAAGTATAAGGATATTAAATACTATTAATAGTGTCTTTGTAAAGAACTATACGATCAGCCTCATTTTATTGGCAGTTAACCAATGTATTGATTTACCATGGACAACCTTGGACTTCCTCATGTGGTATGAAAACAGGTTTGAAAAGAAAACTCCCTGCAGCAATTGCCTTTTCTGCTATCCTGACCAATTCTGTTAAGTATTGAACTGGCATCAAAGTGGAAGTAGTGTCACTGACAAGTACTACGTTTTAGAAGGGTTGCTTTTATAAAGTAGCAGAGCAGCAGGCTGTTTATGGTAGTGACAGCAGCACTAAGAGGATTTCAAAGCATTGTTAGACTTTCTAAATCTTTATCTTATCTTCCCAATTTTTAATTTGCTCACTCATTCACTGCAATCTCTTTAAAGAAGTAGTTCTTTTTCCCTTTCTGGACGTCAAGTTGTAAACTGGAGTCATTCCCTGATGCACTTTCCTTGGCTCCTTTTTTTTGGTACATATATTTGAATGACTTATTCAGGTTATTACAGCACTTAACTTTTTGTGTCCTGGGCAGAGATAAAAGCTGCAATAGGCTATGTAAGTATGTAATGGTCTTTATATGCTGTCGGTCCTCCTGCTAGTTCTACCTACGCCAAACATGAAGATGGAAGTGGGAGAGAGGAAAACTAATCTGCTGAAAGCATCATGAATTCAATTAGAAATGCTTGGTATGATAGAAATTAGCATTGAATTGAATAAATTCCAAGCTTTGACAGACTGAGCGTCTGAATGCCAGATGCAAAAGTGATAATGTGTGCAAAGTTTGATTTCTTATAGGATAACAGCCAAGATGTTGGTGAGGTAACCAAGATACCTACTGAAAAGTAAGGAAGATGGTTTAATGTACTGAGCTGTGCAAAGCCCTTGGGGAGATGATTGCAGGAGACATCAGTAAATACAGCATCTGTGGAGTCCCGGAGAGTCTGGAGGGAAACAGATGCTGGAATAAAATTGGAAACCAGGTAAAGGAGCAATGACATATGTATCCCTCATGGAAAGGATTGTATGTTCCTTTCTATGCTATTGGGAACGTAGTCTAGCAAGACAGAAACATACGCACAAAATACAATCTGATGAAGAAAGACTGCTGAAGAAAGAAAACTGTGATCAGCTTTGTAGAGAAGGAGCATGTAGAAGTGGCAATTGAAAAAGCAACTTATGTGAATACACAATCACTCTCGCAGCAGCATTTTTTTTCCTGAAGATCGTTGAAGACACAGTAAATCATATACACTTGCTAAAATTAGATTCTTGAAGTAAATACATTATTCTTATGTAAGAGTCTTTGTATAATCCATGATGTGTACAAACTTTATAGAAGAATCACTCTAGGAAGGGTGGCAAGCATATTTTGAAGGTCAAAATGAGGATTAGAGAAAAGATCTTTTTTGAATTTCATGTGATTATTTTTAGACTGGTGCAATGCATTGCGTTTAAAAAGCATAAATAAGATACACGCATTCAAAATAGGTTCTAGCTGTTTATGTAGTTAGATGGAAAAGATAAATGGCTTTTCACAGGTCTTAAAATGAATATAAGCCATTAGTGCAATCATGTTGCAAAACAGGAAAATCTCATTCTGGTATGAATTAAGATGACTGTTGGATGAAAATTTTTTTTTTTCTTTCTAGTTCTTTCTGGCTTAAATGGATCCTTGGCTGGAACAGCCAATGGTTTAGAGAAGATTGCAATAAGTCCTAGAGAGTAGTAGGAATGATAAGTGGTTTAGAAAAAAAATGACCTGTGCAGAAAAAAAAAATGTTGAAATGTGTTTATTCTCCCTAACGGATAGAAGAATAAGAGACAGGAGGCAGCAAGACTCTCCTCCATTAGGTAAATGCAGTTATAATAAGAGCAGTGAGTGACTGTTCTCTGTGATCACAAGGTCTAAGACAGACAGAAACCAGAGGAATTTTCATTAAAGAAAGGGTTAGTGAAGTAATATAATAAAATGCCTGGCTAGGCTGTTTTATTTTTTTTTCTCTCTCACTTTCTTTTTTTTTTAAAAAAAAAGAGGCAAGACTTTTTTTACTATTACTACAAGTGGATTTTATCTGGTATGCAGATAAGACTAGGTGATACCTTCAACCCTGTTATTTCTAAGATTCTGTGCTTAAATGACTAAGAAATTCACCAGCTACAACAAAATTTTTCTACTCAACCAGAAAGCAGACAAGCTATTAATCAGGATGTTCTTACGGAGAACTTCTCCAGTGATTAATGAATTCTTGGTAAAGATGAATGAAAATAATCTGCCAATGTGAATGACATTCATTGATTATGAGAGAGATACTCACTGGCATAAGAGAAAGAAAAATGTTGTGCTAAAAGGGACCCAAAATACTCTCTGGAGTTTCTGAGAAACACAAGTAGGCTGGTCAGTGGCTGACAGAGATGGGAAAGAAATAAGAAAGAGCCCAAAGCACTGCTTCTTGGATGCAGTCTACTAGTGGTATGTTTTTGTATAAAAGGACCAAAAGGGTACAGTATTGTCTAAGAATGCAGTGTGTGAACTTGAAAAATGTAAAAGGATTACTCGTATCCCAAACCTGCAGCAAAGACACAGTGCAACATCATACAAGCAGCATAATGAAAGCTCAGGTTCAAACACTCTATGAAACTGGAGTCTGGGATGGAGTTTCGGGGTATGGAGAAGGGGGAGGAAGAAAGTCAGCATTTTGCCAAGACACGTTTAGTTCTGACTTAAACAAAAGCCCTACAACACTATATTCCTATTTTTCATTACAAATAAAGTTGAAAGAAATTCGTATTCTCTTATTTTGGACTTGAACTTTGATCATAACCCTGAAAAAAGTGGAGAGTGATAAGCAACCAAGATGACTGATTTTCCAAATCCCTTTTTTTTTTTTTCACTGTGAAACCTCTTTCATCAGGACCATGAGAAAAATGTTGAGAGTTTTTTTGGTGCAATACCATTTTCTCATGTGTTTCTGCAGTTCCAGCCACTATGATGCGTATTCTGACTGGACTTTTTGAATATTGCTGCTTTGTAAATGATGATGTCTACATTTGCACTGATTAGGAGACGCATTAAGATTAAAACAGAAAATGAGGGTTTTTTTTTAAATAAACTCAAAAATTAACAAAATTTATAGAAAATGGCAAGGCTGAAGTAATCACAAATCACAAGAAGGAAGTCAAGAAACCTCAGTCATCTGCTGCGCTACTCTATCAGCATTTCTGCCTCTCTAATAGAGTGCATTAGGAAAGAGAATGTAAGAGAATGGGGATTACTTACATGGAAAATGCAATAAAGTGTGGGCTCATTGTGATTGCAGCTGTCAAGGGTGAAACCTAAGAAATGGAAGGAATATTACTATTATGTCAATAAGCGTAATTAATACTGAGATGAGCGCTTCATTCAGAATCCATATTTCCTGCTTGATAATGTCTTTCTCAGAAATTTACCTTTCCAGATGATGAATCTCATATTAGTTCTTTTCTGGTTCATTCTGCAGTATATTTCCATTAGATACAAATAAAAAAAAACAACTGTATTGCAACTAACATGAATTCCTAACATTGAGATTGAATTAATTGAATGAAAAATGGGTTAGGAGTGTTATGTCTTAGTTATTCTAAACTCCAACTGAATTTTCACAAAACCTTTAAGTTACCTGCTTGGAAAGGAAATGTCTTATTCCTTGTTTGTTTGATTTTTGTACAGGCTTATTTATACTCTGTTATTCCTTTCTACCTCAAAAATTTGCTTGTGTATGGAATGCAATCTTTCTCTAAGACAGGTGAATGGAAGGGAAAGCTTGTCACTTATTGCCCATGAAGCATCATGGGTCCTGCGGGCCTGCTGTTGTGAGGTTTGACTACTGAGGCTTGGGACCAGCCAAGAGCATGCACACTTGGCTGCATGGAAGCTGCAGCGGTCATTGATGGCAGCTCGTGTGAGCTGTGATCCTTTGGCAGGCATGGGATTTAGGCAGACATGGGAATGTGTTCTGGTGTTGGGGACTACGTGCTTGCAAAACGTTGAACTGATGTGATCACAGTGAGAGAATAGCTAGATGTCCTTTTCAAAAAACCTGCAAGATGACCTTGGGTAGCTCGTAAGAATTAAGGGGCATTGCTTACATTCCCTGTGATTCAGAGATAATTTCTCCATAAACAACATACATTGAAGGCACTGAGGAACAGGTGACAGGGAAGGCAAATGGGCATTAGAAGTGTGCATAACTGTGGTGAAATGCACACAGCCAATAAGGAATTGTTGCACTGGGTCTAGCTCTCTTGAAAGAATGATTTGTATTGCAGTAGCTTGGAGAAAAACTGGGTATGATGAATTCAAATGCATAACTTAAACCTAGTTAATTTCTTAATTAATTGCATTACTTCTTTCCTATAAACAGCTTGGAAAATTATTGATTAAACAAACAAACAAAACCTAGGTTGATTTTTGGCTGGCAACTACTCCAACCTTAAATCAAATGTTGAATCTGAGACAGCAGTGTGTTTATCAGCTTCAGGTCATGTCCTTAATGTTCATTGAAAGGGAAACCTGTTTCTCATTCAGTGATTGCTCAGCTATAATAAACTGCTAACATTTTTTAATTTGATATTTTACATACTCATTAAACTCTGGTATCATATAATAGGGCAGAAGGTTTGACTTTTTCCCCAGGAGCAATTTTCTCCTGAAGTCTGAACATTTCATTGCTGTACTGTAATGCTGAGGTTTATGAAGATTTGGTGGAATAAATTTTACTGCTTATGAAAATAGTCAAACCCAAAGACAAACTTAAAAAGAAAAGCACCTAGCTTTAGCATATATACATATATACTTTTCAGTGACTTCAAATAACTTGCAGGGGGACAAGTTATGAGCAGAGAACTTAATAACTAAACTATCACAGTCTTTATTTCCACAGGAGGGGAAAGAGAGTTATAGTATATCTATCTTAAAGACTGATTTATTTGATACTTATTTTCCTATATATATATATAAAATTCCATGTACATGGCGTTGTTCAGTTTATTCATCCAGTTAGAGAATGCAGAGAAAATGCTGATCAAAGTGCCTAACCTACATGAACAACTTATCTGGTATCAGAAAATAAAGCAGACAGTTAGACATCAGGGCTCAAGATTTCAGCTTTCCTTCAGACTTGTATTTCCACATGAGTCAGAGGGTGTGGGATTAGGAATGAAAGCTGTGTTAAATCATGCATTAAAAAGGCAAAATAATAAAGAATTCAGGCTATTAATTACAAAGAACTTTAAAATTAATTAAACAGAGCCAGAGGATGCAAGAGGTTATACTTTATTGAACCAGGAATACATGTTGTGAAGCATAATGCTATAGGCCAAAACGTGTCCAGTCATCTGAGGTACCTATTAATAGGACAGTTAAACATGAACTGGTATATCTGCCTGCTCATATAAAATAGTCACTGCATTTAAAACAGCTTTTAGCCACAAAAGCCTTTAGGATTTGTTAATGACTTATACATACTCATGCATGGTGGCAAACAGTCTGTGGTGGGAATATAGCAGGAATATATCATGAAAAAATATTTTTGTTCCCCCACTGTCATCTCCTTACCTTAATCCATGTAGCAGTCCCTTAAGAGTTTCTACATAAGGTGATAGTATCAGTCTATTCTCCATTATTCTGAGGATAGTTTTTGCAAGCTGATGTTTCTTTTTTGAATATTCTTGACTGTGTCCATATTGTTATGATGTTCAAGACTTGAGTCTAAATCCATTGTCATCCACTTCACATATTTTTTGCCTATTTTTTAATCAGAAGTGTCCCAAATGATTCTCTGGGCAGGAAATCACAGGCAAGATTATGATTACTGTGATAGGAAGGAAAAAATTCAAATTTGTGATACACTCCAAGACAGTGCAGAGGTAACTACCACTAGCCATTTGCTGTTTCAAACCAGTAGCTGACCTTGAACACTGCTATTGCAGACAGTGTGCTTGTTGCTTTTTTAGATAGAGAGGCTGAGAGTTATTAAAAATTAGCAAAAAAGTTGTCCCTCTAAAAAGGCAAAACATTAAAACTACATAAAAGCCAATGCTGCCTTATAGCTTCAAAAATAAGCAAGCAGTCTATAGATGTGCCTCTCCTTCTTTACAAAATGTTATAGTGTAAACCCCAGAGGATTATGAAGACCATAAGAAAATAAAAGCCAGAGGGATGCTCAAAGACAAAACACCGGAGCAAACAGAGAAAAACACCAGGGAAAGAAGAAGATGTTTTTTTTTTCTGAAGGCAGATTTTGCGGCAGAGCCATGGTTGAGATTCAGGCTGGGAATGACCTTCTACTCATGAAGAGCGGAATAGAAGACGCATGCAGATTAGTATTTCACTATTAGATCAGATTTATGATTGCGCTAGTCTAGAACCAGCTCCAGTAGTAGGAATCTATTGTTGATACAGCAATGCAAGAATCCTGTAGTAGCCAAACTTTGTTTAAGCTGCCCCCATAAAAGTCCTATATATTTTCTAAAAGTTAAGGGTTTTTTCAGGACTGAAGCTCATCTTGCTTTATTCCACACATAAGCTTCATGTTGTTCTTATAAACCTCCAATCCTTCTTTGAATCTTTTAAAGTTCTTTACATCAAATATCAAGTTGTATCATATCTACTGGGCCCTCTGCTGATTTCTCCTCTGGAAAGCTCTATTTCCCTCAGCTGTGAAAAGAGAATGAATTCTGACAACTACACTCATAACCTTGATAATTCTGTTGTTGTCCAAAGTCAACTGTGGTGATTATGGTAATAAATGACCATTTTTTATATGTTTACATCTACATTAGTCTTTAACTATATTAGGACAACCTTTGTAGCAAATTTTCCAACTGTATCCACTTTGGTTTTATGTGGAGTGATTTGAGAGCACGTAAACTTAATTACGTTTGGATTAAATTAATCAAAATTGTTCCAACTGCTGTCTTCCAACTGGAATGACTTTCAGAATATGTCTTACTTGATAAGTTAGAAGGTACCCTCATCTTTCATTAAAAATGTATGGAGGTCTGCAAGGTGAGCTTACTATCTTTCTCTAGCAGCACCAGATTTCTTACACTTATGAGGGTGTAACTTAAGAGATGGTATCAGAAGTTTTTTAGTAAACATTGAAGTTGTTTCACCTTCTTGAAACTATGAAAGTTTAATACATACTCTGGTGGATTTGAGTACTTTTGAAATTAGCAAAAATAAGTTCCTATTGACCAAGAGTTTGATGGAAATACTCTGTTAAGAAATGAAACATTAGAACTCTTTTCCCCAGAGATATGTACTGATTTATGACAAGTTCTCTCTTTTCTACATACTTTGTAATTGCTTTTATTGTAAATACAATTTATATTTTCTCTTTAATGAAGGGATATCTTAATAACTACATTTACTCTTGTAAGTTTCTTTTGTTAGTAGGCAAATGCTTACTAGCTGTAATTGCATCTATTTTTATTAAAATTGACTAATTATTATGGCAAATTTATATGTAATCAAATTATATTTATTATGTCATGCATCTGTCATTAAATATATTGCATCTGTCATTAAATATATTGGTGAAGGGAAGGACACATTTCCCTCCTGACAGTCAGTAAAAGGTGCAAGTCTGGAGGTATTCTGAAGTAAACCTCCAGCAAAATGCATATGATATGGACACCAAGTTCTCAGTAGTAGCTATTTCAATTGATAGCTATACTCCTGTTGCCTAATAGAAACTATTAATGCAGACATAGCTATCTTTAATCAACTCTGTGGGAATAATGTTTTGCACTGTATGTCCTATTCTTAATATATTTTAAGAAGCAAATCAGTAAATACAATGAAACTAAGTTAGGCATAGGCATAAGTGGGTGCTCTTTCTGAATTTGTGGGGAGCTAGACTTTATGATGGAAGGGAGGTGATGAAATTCAATAAATGATTGAGATAGAGAGCATTGATAGGTAGAGATGTAGAAAAAATGAGTCTTCCTTGAGGAGATGAAAGGACAGTTCAGTAATTGGGAACAGCAAGGACCCATTTGAAGGGCAGAGAGGAAAAGAAGTGGTAGTTAAAATAGCATAGTTGTTCTCAGATCTTCAGTTCAGCTCCAGTGCACCGAAGTAGTGATCTGAAAATTAAAAGAGAACAGATTGGGAAAAAATTTTGTTTTGCTTTACTGAAACACACACATTTTCATCATAAGTGTGTGTGTTTGTGATTGCTACATGACTTTGTAAACAATGATATCTGTCCCTCTAGTTTAGCACTAAAAGTAACTAATGTTTTAACAAGGCATCTGTACTTTTCCTACTCATTTCAGGTATACCCAAACCATTGTGCATGCATGACATACTACTAGGATTATGCACTGTAATATTATTCAAATATGTAAAGTCCCATTGACATAATAGTCAGGGGAGAGTATGATTTAATGTATCTGTAATCCACATATTAAAGCCCTCTAAGTATGATTTGACATGACAGTCCATAATGCCTCTAAGCTTTAACTTTCTATTGTGTCTGTGACATATACTCCACAAATTACAGTATAGCACTCTCATGAAATTCCATTTATGATCCATATTTTTGTTACATTTATTATACATATATATGCATATCTATGTATATATATGTGTATATGTCTACAGCTTTTATGTATTATATTTATCACACAAAATGTGAATTCAGAGATAATTCCTTGTTCCAGTCTTCAGTTTCCACTGCTGTGCTTATGCATTGACGTTAAGTAACCTCGAAGGACTGTAGAATATGTCTGTGTCATCAGTGGGGGACGTGTATATGGGAGCACTAATACTTAAACTGCAAGCTGCCAACTCTACTGATATGTCACAAATGCCCAGTGATCCATTGCATGCCATAGTAATCCTCCTGTGTTTCCACCCAGCTCTCACTAAATCTGATAAGCTTATTCCTTAGCCTGCAGTTGTGGGGAGTATCCCAGAGCATGTGATAGCTGCTCTTCTGCCAAGCATTGTGGATAGCAGTGACACAAAGTTAATGGAGCTGGACCTGGTGGTTGTTGTGTTCTGCCTTGTAAAGACTCCTTGCCTTTGTGAAAAAGGGAGATGGCAGCTGCTGGGGAGTAACAGCTACTTGTTTCTTCTAAGAACCTAAGGGCAGCTGAAATTCGTGGTAGGGACTAAGACAGACCTGTTGCCAGTAACATCTATGGTGGACATAGGTGACTGCTGTCAATTAGCTCTAAGAGAAAAATGCATAATTCAGGCTATCTGGTGTCATCTGTGGGTGCTCGAACCTGTCTGCCTGCACAGTGGAGCAAGGCACTTAATGGTGTGTGCTTTGGATGTTTAACTAGGCATGTGAGGGTTTTCCAGCAGTGACAGTATTAGGAACAAAGCTGTGTTAACCATAGGTAGAAGGCAGGTCTAAAACCAGCTCCAGCTGGCTAATGCTTGTACCCCCAAGGAATTTTTCTTCTATCTAGACGTGACATTTCTTAATGGGGGAAAGGGCATGTCACAGGCACAGCATGTGGGGAGGAAGGAGAAAACAAGGCAACACATCCCCTTTTGAATTTTACTCAAAATAAACTGATAAATCAGAGTTTGTAAGATACAAATAGATACAGACTCATAAATACTTACATAGAGAGACTTTTTAGAATAGTTTAATTTCCTTCATGAGTTTAGAAATTCATAATTTGTAAGGATGCAGCCCTAGTCACTACTTCAGGGTAGGGAAAGAGAAGACACAGAAGAATGTAGTTTTAACGACCTTAGCAGATCATGCATTTGTGTCTCTGAGTCCTTCTTTGTTCACACCTCAATCCTATCATTAGATCAATCTAATACTCCTAATTTAATATGCTTTGTATTTTCCATAAAAAATAAAAGTGCCAGTCTCAATGATTAGATCACTATAAAGAAGAGGTCTTTCTATCCAGCATATCATGTGGAGAAATATGATAATCCTCATTATGCAGCATTCCTTTCCGTAGGCCTGATCGGATTCCATGAATAGGAAATGTTCAAATTGCCAATATTCATTTACATAGCTTGCTTTTTTTGCCTGCTGCTTTTCCACTGGGACCTGTTCCATGCTGCTTCAAAACCTTTCAATGACCACTTATATTAGTCTGTTTTTTCCACTGTTGTACTTGTGAACTGTCTGGTATTTTTTATAGTAGCTTTTAAACATTTATCTCCCTGTCTGTTTACTGCTGCCCAAGCAACGTTTTTCCTGAGTCTTGTCTATAGAAAAATGCACACCAGAGACTTTTCCTTTCAACAGCTTCTAATTAGGCTGCTGAGGTTGAGGTCTGAGCAAAGCAATTTTAAGGGTAACTTCCTTGAGCTGACTCCAGTGCTTCCTGCTTACCAGAGCTCACTGTTTAAGAAGCTTATCAGCTAACTTCCTGCTGGTGAGACACTTGCCAATCATCTGACATTACTCTTTCACTGTATCAGTAAGCTGGACTGCTGTTTTGAGAATAATAAGAACTAGAAAGAGGAACTGACCCTGTACAAAGGAGTACTGTGGCTTGCATGCAGAACACAGCCGCTGTTGTGAGTAACGGCTCCATTTCTAGGGCACGCACAGTATCACCAGATGTAAATACTCCTGCTTCTGCCTCAAATGCATGCAAAACTGGTTTTTGGATAGCCTGTCTTTTCTGGCTCTTGACATTGGTTGCCTTGAAATTTTTAAGAGATTTTTCATTTTAAATTTTTCTACTTTAATGAAGGAAAGGTTCCCTTGGGCTGTTTTCCCTCTCCTCATTTCCCTGCCAGACAAAGTTATTTTGAAGACAAACATTTTTTCAGGTATATTGTTCTTAATTCTGCTTTTTCAAAAATGACAACTCAGTCAATGCAAACAACTTTAAAATTGGATAGGTATGCAGCATGCAGCATTAAAGTTGTTTCTGAGAGTTTTGGTTTGCACACTGGCTTATTTGGCCCATTTGTGAAACAAAAAAGTCTCCTTTTTATTGCCGCTTGGATGACAACTGTATTTTTTTGTTTTCTGTTCTGTTTAAGAACACTCTCCCCCGCTCCACACACACATAGAAAGCATGCTTGTAATTTCTGCTATTCCCTCCCAACTCTTTTCCTTCTTGTTAAACGTTAAGATATAGCCACATCATTATTACTGCTGCATTTCATCCATTGATCAGTAATCAAATTGTGGGCAAAACTCCAGAAATGTAAATTTGAATCTATATTTGATATACATTAAAAATATTAATCTATGAGGACTAAAAATTTGTAATATAGATGTGAAAAAAAAGAATAAAACAGATGAGAAATTTTGGATTCATTGACTCTTTTTATGACAGAGTTGTTCCTGAATGAATTCCTGTATTTTTATAATTTCTGAAGAATTCTAGAAGTTTTCTATACGTTTAGCCATTTCTTTTTATAGTGTTCATTTTAAACTATACAATGTGTTGCAAAATTAACAAATATCAACTCTCTTGTAGTTCTACAGCAGTGAGACACCTCTCCTAAATTTAAACGGCTACTATAAGCAAATAGAGGATGTTTAATATTCTATCAGATTCTCCTTGCATTTTCTGTAAAGAGATATTTGAAACGGTTAAAGTCTTGCTACAAACATTGATTATATGGAGCTCTCTCTTCTCAGGATGACTTCAATCAAGAGATGACTAGTTTTCTGTGATAACCATATTACAAATCCTCAGGCACTTAGAGAAAGAGACAGATAGGACAAACCTTTATCATTTGTGCCAGACTTTGAGGCAGGGAAGGAGTTTCTTCTGATTTTTCTTCATCCCATATGTTAGGCCATGACACAACTCATTTCTGACTATGTTGCCTTATGCTTTCTTGGCTGCTTGCCCATTTCTTGGGGCAATTTCACAACATGTGTCTTGAGCTCTATTTGATTCTGTCCTCTGAGGTTGATTTTGTCTCTTGGTGCCAGTGCTTGTAATATAATTGCCTGTGTGCAGGCTGCTTGCAGACAGAATTCTTCTGCTGGATACATTTTGACACAGCCCGTGTGGCTCTCATGGTTTGCCAAAGCACTTGCTGCATTACAACCTGTTTTCTTGTCAGCAACAAGTGCATTCCATGATTTTTTTTTTTCCCTCTGCTGTCCAGGCATCATTTTTGTAAAGATATCTATCTTTTTTGGGGGGGGAGTTTGTCTGTAAAAAGGGGGTTAAGAGCTAAGGATAGTAAAAGTAGTCATAGAGTTTGTTGGACATTTATTGTTACTGAGTAAGAAATAAAAAATTAAAGAAGAGTATCTTAATAACATTAGTTAGATCTGTAAAAGTATTCAAGGCACAACAGCTCCCCATCTTTTATACAATCAAGTTATTAAGCCAGAGAGAATAGAACTGGCTTTATTTCCCATTTTGGTATGACTAGCTCCAAACTACCCTTTAAGTAAATCATCAAGTTACACTAGGCAATGACACTTTTTAACTTCTTCCATTGAAAGAGTGGCAATGTACAATACAAAGCTGAAGAGCAATGTGTCAAAAGTGAACACAAGAGTAGCATCGATGTAGCTTAGTGGTTCAGGCATTCACATGAATGAAAAACTCTTTTGTTCAAGACTCTATTCAAGCAGTTGTTTATGTATTTTACCTCCAGTGGTCTTTAGATAAATGCATTAACACTGTAGAATAACAGGGGAATAACTTCACAGTCAGTACCTCCAAATCACACAAGAGCAGAGTTTTTTTTAAGATTGTAGTTTTTGCATTTAGACATCTGAATTCCAAGTTCCACTGTATCACACAAGATTTTGTGATCAAGTATTATCATCTACTTAACAAGAAATACTTAACTCTTGCCTGTATGATGTGCTCAGCATTAGTAGACATTGCTGATCTAAGATGGGGTTTTACTCTGGGACTCTTAAAATTGGATTCTCATACTCAGAGGTGTAAGTCAGTTTGTTTCCCAACTGAAGGTATTAAAAGTACTCTACAAATATTCACAATGAATAAAATTGATTGTAATTAAATTTATTTTTTTTAATGCTCGACAACATATTTCTGGAAAGGTAGAATATTTGCACAGATATTACTGCTGTACATCTGCATTAGATGCCATCTTGACTCTACTCAGAAGTTTTGATTCTAGATGAACCCTCTGTGCCTAACACTGTTAGTGAAAACAAGCAACATAATGCAAGAATCCACTGCATCCAGCAGGCAGTGTATATAGACAAACCTTAAAATATTTCAATACGGATTTAAACATTGAATTCGTTGCTAGTAATTTTTTGTCTTTTTGAGAAATATGTGGGGAGGAAATCCAGTAAGATCATGATATTCTAGAAATAGAGAACAAAAAAAAAAAATGGCATAGAGTCACTCTGTATTTATTTATTACTGTTTCCTGTACTTGGACTGAAAGTATTAGGAGGTATAGGCGCAACAAACGTAAATGAAGAGTCAGGCAAACACACTTTTTATTTTTATTACAAAATAGCTTTGAAGTCCTTTGGTATTTGCTCAGGCATGTTGTTACTCTGTCTGTCTAGTTTTCTATCTTTCATCTGTAAATATATTTATATTTGGAGAATGTCTAACTACCTGTGAAACTGAATTGTACATTTATTTCTGGCTAAAGAGAAATGTTAAATGGAGTTAATCACATAATTAATTTACTCCCTTCTTCAGACATGGCTTTATATTTTTCTAACCCAGTTTGGCTCCTTGTGATTGGCAAAAGCCAAGGATGTCCTCCCTTCCACGCTCACCTCTGTACTTCAGACAAAATATGCCAAACTTACATGAAAGGAAAACAGTTCTGGTGTATTTTAAAAGAAAATTAAAAGGAGCCAAACCCTCATCACAATGTTAATATTTTGACAGAAATTCTGATTAATTGATTAGTGACTGGACTGATGCAGTGCAAAAGGGTCATTGTGTCTCTTGGACAGTACATCCACATCTCACCTGTGTGGTCAGCAATGTGTGAACCAGTTGCCAGGCCCAAGCTTGTGCTCCATGTACCTGAAGTTCTAAGTGCTGGAGGGTCTTGTGTTCATGCTCCAAACTGTACGTTTTACATGGTGCCCACATATGTAGCTTCAGCCTTGGTTCCATCAAATTTGCACCGAAAAGAACCCTTCCTGTGCATTAAACCATGAAAACTTTATGCACTCTTAAAGTACCCATTTTTATCCTGATTAAATGGCTGTACTACCTTGTGTGGATGAAGTTAAAAGTCATGATAGGTCCTCCTTTCTTCCTTCCTTTTTATCTTCTCTTGAAAGTTGCCCACAAGAATCACTTACTCAAGATGAGATTGCAGATATGAGTCTCCTCTTGGTACTGTGGACAGAGATCAGAGTAAAAGGAGCACTGATATATCTATCTTTAATGCTCGGTTCACATCAAGAAAACTGCTTTCTTTGATAATGACGTTATCAAATACAGTTATTTATTTCATGATATGGAGCACACTGCCTGGGGGACCATGAATTATTCATTGGCTGAGATTGAAAAGATATTTTTATGCATGGGCCTTTTACTGAGAAGATGAAAATAATATTCAATTCAATAAAGAATTTAAGAAGTTATGAATGATCAACAATTAAAGCAAGAGTATAGTTTGTTCCTAGATAAATGGGGTTGAGGGGAACTAAAGGGCCATAAAAAACTTAGGTTATATATGCTTTTGCATGAACATAAGTAATTGAAAGTTACTCTTTCTCTTTCTCTTTCCTTTTGCAATTGGATTAAGAGAATAAATGGACTGCATATATTGATGCTGCTCAACAATTTGACAGCCTGCAGAGTTCAGTCACAAAAAGATAGGAAGAGTCTTTGCTTGTAGTTGAAAGGCACAAGCTTATTTTCCCCAGAGACAAGAGGAACTGTCTTTCCTTTGACTATAACCAGAGATTATGTTTCTAGGACAAGATGTAAGGTCAAAAAGTTGTAAGATCCTTCTCTGTTTTATTAATCTGAAGTGTCTCATATATTTATAGCACTGTGTAAGTAATAGCGCAGAAGACATTAACATCTTAATAGAAGATTTTCATTAGCCCTTTCAAACCTGCAAACATACATTGAGATTACATTCCTTAAATAATCAGATTTCATGATTCAGAAATTTACTATAAAGTGGCAATTTCCAGTTGTGTAATACAGGTATGGTTCTTTAAAACTATAGGGAAGGTTGGAGTGGATCAGTAACATGTAGTTTCTGCTGTAACTAAATTATTGTAGACACAATCTATAGTTCTACCTTGGCAATGAACTTTTTTTCTCTTTTTCATTGTTGTATAAGTATTAAATTTGATACTACATCACACACTTGTATGAAAAGTATTCAGAGTATATGAAAAGTGTTAAGAATGTGGATATGACACAACAAAATCATAGTTTTAAATTTAAAGAGGTGAAATTATTATGAAGCTGCTAAACAGATGATCTGGTCATGAGCATTCATAGAAATAAAATAAACTCAGTGGTTTAGAACAAAGCAGTGGAGATTGCACTGGAGTGTCTCAAGTATAAGGCACAACATAGATTTTCTGCTTCAAAATTAACCAATAGTGTTATTCTATATAAAGTATTTTCTTTAACTAAAATACTAGGCTGTGATATTATAACTTCCCTTGCAGAAGAATATTTTTTTCCTTTTGGATTTTTTTCTTAATTCTAAACAGTAGAAAGATAGTGTGGAAAATAAAAAAAAAAATAAATAGCGGTTTAAGGTTTCCTAAACTCCTAGAAGCAAAACACTCACAAAAGGAAGAAATCCTGGCTGGAAGAGAATAAAGATATATGGGTAGAAAAATATGTTAATATGTACAAAATATGAAAATTTTTCTAAAATACTTTTTTATAACTGAGTTATTACATTTTTAATTGCAGATTTCTGTTATTGACGAAAATGAATTTCTTACTTTCTTATGGAAATTAACATGATATTTCCAAAGTGCACCACATCTTCTATCAGGAAGCCTGGTATGAAAGACATCAATCTTTTAACATAGGATGCGAAGGCCGCACATTTTAAGAACTTTATTATCCTGAAACTTTGCATTGTTCTCAATAGCTGCATCTTACCTGTCATGTACACGGCTGCTTTAGTGTCCTTCAGAGGTTGAATGTATCAGTTGTCCAAATCAACAACTGGGTTATAATTCCCAACAAGCCTGCACTACTTTTCTCTGTTTCAGATTTTTTTCCATCTTGGAGGTAGCTGCTTTCAACTTATCCTGGGAGCTTCAGAAGAACTCCTGCATCTTAGAGGCAGCCTTAGCTTCTGGGGAACTTTTGAAAATTGTTTTATTTAATCTTTGCAGAGAAGATATAACCGTCTAGTCAATCCACATTCCATCTGTTTCAAACTAGATTCTGTATGAAAAATCACTTCTTTATAGTTTACAGAAGAAAAATAATAGGATAGTGTTCTAGCCTAAATTCTGCCTAGAATTGAGCAACTGTTCAGATCTCCCTTAGAAAGTCATCTTTAGAGGCCCTCGAGGAGTTATAGGTGGAATCTTATGGTAGGTTCTTTCTCACATGTTATTCAACACATTTCTTTATCAGAAGGTGATGTCAAACAATCCTCAGGCCCATTTTCTGGGAGGACAATAATTGTCACTTTATATTGTAGAGACCCTATACTGGTACGTCTTTAAAGAATATTTCTCATAAGGTAAATTCTATCCTTCCACGATTTTGCCTTTGACCCATTTTCACCATCTTAGTATTCCTGTTACAGGGTTGGTTCTGTAACATCTTCACCATGATGAGATTCCCCTTCACCTTGCTACATGACACCCTCCCTAGAAGTTCACATATTGTGACATAATCTAGCTCCGTACCCTTCACTCCCACTTAATTTACACTTTCTTAGGTGTACTGAGAAGAACATTGTTTTTTAAAGAATTTCTTACAAGACAGGGAAAGAAAAGGCAAATAATATACTGTCATCAATAGCTATAACTGTAATGAGTATTTCGATACCACTTATTTGCCTTTCATTATTTGTTTGTACCTTTTCATTATCTGCTGCCACACATATATATAGAAAATGTTCATTTTCTATATATTTTTATTCCTGTATGCAAGCACCAGCTTGAAGGGGTGTATGCTTCTTTCTAAAGGTGACTTTCATGAAGAAAAATCTAGGTAACAGAAGGAACATCTCTATTTGTTTTCTTAGCACTTTTAAGCCTTACTTTTTTGTAACTTATCCTTGAGTGGATGTCCCATTCTGAGCTTAGGGTCTTCCATATGAAGCCTGTAAGGAGAAATGCTTCAGAAAGGTGGCTGAAAGTCTTTTAAATTTTCTGAAAGTCACCTGTAAGTGACTTGGTTCAGCCACAGGTTCAAGGGCTCCATCTTACATTCCATGCTTTTTCAGACTGTAGAAGCTTAATTGAGGAGGTCTAAAGAGGCATAATTTTTAAGAGATTTCAAGGCTCAAGCCCTCTCCTAAATAAGACCTGCTTGGAAGATAGAGATCTCACTTTTAAAAAATAGTGGTAGTGCCTCCTTTTTTTTTTTAATCAGATAATTAAGACATTTGGAAAAGTCCAGGTCTGAAGGAAGCCATCCTTCCTTCATTTGCACTCATGAATACCATTTTCCAAAGGGATGCTTTAATGACAGAAGTGATTAGTGAAGTTAAAGTATTAAAAACACCTCTTTGTAGCTTTCTAGAAAACCATCAAAGTGAAAACCGCAGCTCCCTGAAAAGGAGGTGAGTGAACATGCTGGGTTATTCTTCTAAGACTCTCTAGAAGTGTCAATAGAGGGAAAAGAGCAAAAGAAAAAAAAAAAAGAAAAAAAAAAAGCAAATGAGGGAAATCAACACTTTTTGGAAAAGAGATCAGCACTGAGCTCTGTGTTTTAGCCATTGAATGCTTTCAGAGTAAGGAAAGAAGTAAACACAGACCAACTTCCAGGAAAAGAACTACTAGGTGAAGAGAAAATGTAGAATTAGCATCTCCCTGCTTTTATTTTGGTGGCTTTTTCCCCCGGTGTTCTGATTGAAAATGGATGTATATTTGTGGCATTTTGTACAGATCGTGGCTGGTGTGGAATATATATGTTTTGTGTATGTCTACTAGTTTAAGCCTTCCTTAGGACTTAGACAAATTAATATCTAGTCTGAGGATCCATTCAGACTCAGTCAGGTCTGGAAGCCAGGTTGACAACAACACCTGAATGCATAGTAGTCAACTTGGAAGTGCCTAGGGTTTTGAGATGTTCTGAAAGATCATACATCTGGATTTGCAAGCCTAAATTTTACCTACTTGTGCATTTCTCAGAGTGTTATATGGACATTTTTTGTTTAGTCAGCTACTGAAGAGTTAGCTGTTAGGAAAGAGTCATTTTTTTAACATTATTATACTATCATTCTGCTGAATCTCTTATAGCCTTCACCCAATTGTTCTCTGTCTCTGTGTGCCTATATGTGGGTTCCTGCCCTCATCTCAAATCCAGTGCCTTGTACAAGAAGACGTTTTGAGACAATCCAGCACACTGTAGTACTTCTTTAAATGAAAGACAAAATTTGCTCAACTGAAAGTCTAAACTGTCCTTTATGTTTGTTATCATATAAATTATGTACGGCGTTCTTTTCTGAGGCATTTCGTGCTGATTATTGATGCCTCTTATTAAGTTCCTGATTCTACATCAATGGTACTTCACTCAGCAAATGACACATGAACAAGGTTTGCAGGATATTCCTGCACTATGACAGGAATTTCGTACAATTATAGGATTAGATTCATTCTCATAATTGCTGCTTCCTGACATTCTTGTCAGAGCTCAGATTTCCTGGATGTGTTGAATTTTGTATCGAATTCCAGTATGAAGTAAGGATAAAATTGATGATAAAGCTGGAAGCTTGAAAGGAAAGAGTCACTGAGCATAGACCAATGTACAGGATATGGAGGAACTAAGATAGTAAGAAATGTATTCTTTGATGTAAAGAACATTAAAAATCCTCTAATGCAAATTATGGTGGATTGACCTTGGCCGGCATCTAGGCACCACACAGCTGCTGACTCACTCCTTGTTCCCAGCAGGATGAGAAAGAGAATAGGCAGAATAAATGTGAGAAAACTTATGGGTTGAGATAGGCAGTTTAATAAGCAAAGGAAAGAGGAAGGAAGGTGAGGAGCAACAACAAAGAGTCATGCAAAGGTGGTCACCCAGATCACCCATTACTTCTTACAAGTAGATCAAAGCCCAGCCAGTCTCTAAGCAATAACTGGTCCCCCTTAAAAAACTTTTCCTCAGTTTTTATAGCTCAGTATGGTGCTATATGGCATGAAATCTTCATTTGGTCAGTTTGGGTCAGCTACCCAGGTTGTGTCCTGTCCCAAATTCATGCTCACCCTCAGCCTACCCACTGCAGGAGCAGACTGGGAAAGAGAGAAAGCCTTTGTGATGTGCAGCTACTGCTCAGCAATAGCCAAATCACTGCTGTGTTATCAACATTGTTTTAGTCACAAATGCAAAAAAACACCATCCAGGCTACTACGAAAATATTTCGTCCCAACTAGACCCTGTACACCATTCCTGGAAAATAAGATTAGAAATGAAGAGAGATTGAAGTCTGAAATCACCTTATTCAGTCAAATAAATTCAAAGTTAGGTGTTTGTTTTTTTGTTGTTTCTTTTTTTCTCTTGGTTGTTTTTCAGTATTTTTTGGTATAATTTTTTCAGTGTCAAATCAAGTATTATTGGTTTTTATATTGAAGATCATCACTGGGGAAAGAACAAAAGGAAGTTATACATATAGTCAAAGAATCGTTTTATTCAGATCTTATTATAATTTGACCTGTTATAGATAAATCTATTAAAACATTAACCTGTCCTTAAATTCTCTGGAAATGTGAAATATACAATGTATTGTAAGGGCTAGCAGAAATCTATAGAAAATGTCTGCACAATCAGAAAAGGCTCACATACACGTAAGTAAATTTTCTTATATCTGATGTAAAATCTTAAGAAATATTCTTAGTATTTTTTCTCGTTCTTTTTGTTATATTAATAGTTAAGACTGTGGAATATGTAAAATGTACAAAAATTTATGGGATTTAATATAGTTGCCCTCATATTTGCAAGGCAAAAATATTAGAAACTCTGTGAAGTTTTGAATTTAATTTAGAAAGAGAAGAGAAGAAAATTTAGCTCATAAATTCAGGGGACGTTTTCTTGAAGTAATCTACGTTACCTAAAGTTCTTTCCCATTCTTCATGAAATTCCAAAAAAGGCCTGTTGAGGTTTGGAAAAATGATGGAAAAAAAAGTAAACCTCCGACTGAACTAAACTGGGAATCAAAGAAAGCTATACTAACTTCTGCAACTCATTTTTCTTAATGATAGAGTGCTTTTTCTAGACCTCAATGTTTCAATAATGAAACTCTGTTGGTTTCAGTCATTATTTTCCTTGATCATGTATTATAAACCTTTCAATGCAGGATTCTTCCTGAAGACTTGGCAAAAGGGAACTTTTGCTTCAATATTAGCATCTGCTTCTGCAAATCTGGTGTCTTGGATCAAAATACCAACTGGAGTTCATAGAGACCTGATTGAGCTGGAAGCAAACTTTTCCTGTGTTAATTCTGCTGTGCCGGCTGCAACATCATGGGTCTGTAGATATAAAATATTGGCATCTTAAACTGCTATAGTTCTTTGAAAGTAAAGTATATTGGTTCCAAAATAAAGAGTGAAGTTCCAATGTAGAAGACAATGACAAAGTCTCTTCGATAGCTCTGGTTCAGAATGGTAATTTAAGACTTCAGCATAGCCATTCCACATCTACATGTATCACATAGTTAAAGATAACTTTTAATAGACATATATAGAAACCAGCATATGGAATCTGCCTGGAAGGCCATAAAAGAAGAGTTTATTGCATTCAGAATTTCCTTTCACTATCTGTTGCCCAAGAAGTATTTACAATATCCACAATATTTTAATTTTTAAAATTACTCATTTTAAAAATTTTCCTTTTTTAAAAAAAAAACCCAAATATTCAAATGGCTTTAAAAATTAATCTAAGGAAAAAAAATCTTTTCTGTTTATTTTTTTATTAAGTGGTCTGAAAATAGGATGTATCAGAAATCACGTAAGTACAAATGTTCCTTTAAGATTCTCTGATTGATTTCTTGACCAGACAGGCTTGACTAAACCCAGATAGACATCTGGATGTTTATCCAAAATGAAAACGACATAGTAAGATTGAACTCTGTTCTTTAGCCGTAGCATAACGTTTTTATGAATAGCATACAATACACGAGGACCTCAATTCTGCTCACTTCAAATAGGTCAGAGAAAAACTTGACTGTTTCTTGATACAAATTTAAAAGCAGTTATATGGCAAAATAATTGAAATTACAATGAATTATATACCCCATATATAACACCCTAAATCTATAAAAGTTCTCATAAACTTTGGAAATGATAATCCAAATCTTTTTATCTAGGTATAGTGATTATGTCCACTAGAGAAACATTGCCACATTCACAATGAATAAGGCTTTTCCTTGCTACACTAAATTAAATCAAAATATTCAAAGACAATATTTGAATTTTAACTTTTTTATGCAAAATCAATGCATCAAAATATCAGAAAGATGAATAAATTTGCTGGTGGTGGCCTTAGTCATATGCCCTCTCTTTTGAGTACTATGGTTCAACACTGTGTCACTTGTTGTACTGACTTGCTATGTTTGACTCACTGTTGGGACTAATTTTCTGGATAAAGTCCACCCATCTATATATAATGCTCATGTATAATTTATCTCTCTCTGTATGTAGTCATACTATGACTTTTTGGGAGTGTAATCTTAAAAGTAAACATGTATCCTGTGTCATTTTATCTTTAAACACAGGTTCAACTGACTGTTCAAATTAGCTCCAATTGTTTTCACTGTTTGTCCTTAGAAAAATTGCTACAGATATGTGGATTATTTGATAAAATGAGGTATTTGGTAATGCTGTCTGTTGAGCAGGAAACATTTCTGATAGCATGGTACTCTCAAAATCTAAGATATTTGTCCATAATGTTCTCTGTTTTTAGGGTAGAAACTAATGAGATTCCAGGGTCCAAGGACTGTGGAAGGAGGAGCTAGAACCATGTTGGAGCTACTTTTACAGCTGTTCTTCAAAATACATTCACAATCTGGAGAAATGAAATGGAGAGAGAGTATCCAAGGTCTTAGTATAGCTGGACACGTAGTCCTTAATTTTCTCCATACTTTCAAGTTCTTTTATTTTTCACAGTCTAATTTGTTGTAGCGGTTGACTTACAACTCTACTTCTACTACAGGATTACTGACGGTGTTTGTATATTTCTTCACTAAGACTTCCTCCTGATCTTCCTGTGATCTTTCTCTTCACTGTACAGGTACTGTTGTGAAGATAAGTCCTGGAAGAACAAATCTTTGTGCTCATCATCTGACTTCCTTCTGAAGAGACTGTAAATGTGTTTACCTTAATCTAAATACTATTAAACAAGAATGAAGGATTAAACGTTGCATGAACCAAACTTGACTCCTTTCAATGTTTCTCACTGGCCGCTAAAATAGGAAATGTGGAAACTGCGTTGTTCTAACTTTTCCTTTAGTAAAACAATCTTGAAATTTAGGATGCCCTGCTATAGTCAGTACTGTACCATAACTATACTGTAGTTAATATCTGCATCTCTGAGGGCATGAAACACAGCTACTGTTTTTATACTGCAAGGTTGTATTCCAAGTGGGAAATGGTCAAATATAGCACAAGAACAATCTTCTGCTCTCATGTAAGACAGCAATGGTTCAGGTGGGTTTCTGCATGGACAGTATTTGTTCATCTCACAGAATTCATATGGTGAAATTATGTTTTCCATAAGCAACTGTGTGATCTTGTGTAATTCTGTCTTTCTGCCTCAGATATCCTTGTATTGCCATCTATAAAAATAATATAAATTTGAGCTTTTGTATAAAGAGTTGTGATGTCTTAAGAATGAAAGATAACATGCAAATGCAAATACTGTTGTTTATCATCATGTATGAATATGAAGCTAAGTCTACTACCTATTTCTCCACTTCATAACAGAATTATAAATGTCAAGTATGGGGTTTTTTTGTCTGTCACAATGCAAGAATAATGTCATGTGCATACAGCTTTTCCAAATAAAAACATTATATGATTATTTTGGAAGGCAGGTACATCCTGAACAGAAAATATTTCATTAATGACTGTGATTTTAGAACACATCCTTTTGTCTATAGTGTTTGTTTTTCCCTGCGGAAGAGTTGAAGGTCACATTATTAAAAGTGCTAATAAATTACAATATTTGTGTTACTTAATTAAACCTGTCAGATACACTGGATTCTGTCTTTTTGTATTACCACTTAGGGAAAATTCACTCAGGGAAACAGATTTCAGAGTTAAGAAGGAAATAAATCCAGATTTGTGTTCAGATTGGAAGAAAATGAAGTAGGTTTTTTTCCAGTTGTGTGTAATACATCAAATGCATTTTTGCTCCCAAATTGCTGTAATTCTGAAGTCGTGTTAATTCTATATTTTTCTTTGAAAAAAAATAATGATGGCCTTATTTTTTTCTCTCTCTAAATTTGCAACAGACTACAGTGGCCCTGAGCGCTCTCACTTGGGACTCCAACAGACGCTCTTTGTTCATGTGTCCAGGAGCACAATTTTGGTTCAGGAGTGAGAATTCAATCACTGTATGAAGTAGGAGGTAGATCTATCAGTCCCTGCCTTCTGGGTGGTCCCTTTGGATATGCACAGCAGCCTTGTCCTCAGACCTGCCTTTGGCCCTGTTTCCTTTTGCTTCTTACGGACTCCCTGGCTCTGATACATCACTTATCTCTTCAAGGGCTGCCAATGATATCTGCCATTATCACGTTTGGTCTACCCACCATTCTCAGACCCAATGGGACCCAATACACCCCATTGGTGGCAGCACTGCCAGTGGTCACTCTGGTCTCATGGCTCATTCCGCTTCACGGAGCAGTTCTACTCTTTATACTCCGTGACACTGTAAATCACATTACTGTTTCCTTAGATAGACAATTATGCCAGAAGTAATGTCTAACAGGTAGTCCGAGGTCATTCACCTAGGAATTCATCTGAGGTAGTATTCACCCGGCCAAATGTAATGTCTGGCAATAAGTAGTACAAGATAATGCCTATACATGAAATTATATCACAAGTTCCCTTTATAGTTCCCTTAGTGTGAGTATGAATAGGCAACTTGGGGCTGTATTTCATCAGATCTGTTTTAGACACTGCTATGGAATAGATCCTCTACTTCAGTGGACAGAAAGATACCAATAGTTACAAAAGAAGATATCACCTTAGACATAATCCTACTCACCCTGGTGGTAGTAGTTTCTCTCCAATTCATGTAGAAGAAACCTTTGTTTCCATTACCGCTTGGTGAACAGTCATCGACTAATAGGTTCAGATTCACTTAATTCACATATTAACTAGGTTTAACAATCTACTTGTATTGATTGAAATGAAAATGTATATAGAAAAGAATGAAAATGTAGTACCGGTAATAGAAACAGATTTTTTTAAAGACTGAGCAGAAAACTGACAACCTGAGAGCTATTGAAGTTATTCCTCTCTCTGCAGGAGAAAGCTGTAAAGATTTCAGGGTGGAGTTTTAATCAAATTGAAATTTTAATCAAAAATATAGATACAAATGTGCTTTTAGATTACTTGCACTAACATAGTCCAATAAAACTGAATGTTATTCAAAGAAAGACACCTAGCTATAGCTGTTAAGTAGGTTCTGTCTCAGCTGCATACTACTCTGAATCTAGTCCTAGGTACAGACAATAAATAGTCTACAGACTTTTAAAATCATAGATCTCTGCAAGATATGCAATATTTAGCACTGCATATTATTTTTCCAATATCATGTTTTTTTGGCAGAAACTTTTCCTGGTCTAGGAACTAAGCATGCACTTAGTACAGCTGTTATAAAAATTACTCGCCGAGCCAATGTCCAGGTGATACAACACAGCAAATTAAGAGCTGGAATACCATATCTAACTCTGTCTCTGAAATGTCATGCTTTCAGATAAACAAAAATACTTCGAAGAATAGCTTGAAGTCTATGTCATATGTGGCAGTTAATCTTCTCAGTTACTGAAGGCTATGATGGGAAAAGATTTTGTACAGTATTCCAAGATTAGGGTACAAGTCATATTTCCTTCTTCCCAGCAGAGACAGTGGATAGACATGTCATCTATTCCTACAAAAATACTTTGTAGCTGAAGACAAAGGTCTTTCTTGCTTCATAGGCAAATGAAAGAAACCTCTATGTCTCTTGATTAAATAGAAACGTTTTTCTCAGGTATTCTAGAGAAGCACTACCTCTATCCTGAAAAGAAAAAGGAATATGTGTGTGGTGAGGGCATCTCATTGGAAAACTAGGAACATTGGTTAGTATGACAGACAGTTATGCTGCAATCCAGAAGGATCTTGACAGATTGGAGAAATGGGCAAACAAGAACATAAAGTTCAACAAAGACAAATGGCAAGACGTTCTGACACCAGGGAGGAATATTTTCATGTACCAAGGCTGGACACTGAATGTCTGGCAGCCAGTTTTTCCAAGAAAGACCTAGGGTTCCTGGTGGCCACCAAATTGTCCATGAACCGATAATGTGACCTTGCAGCAATGAATGCCAACAGCTTCCTGGGCTGTGTTGAGTGTTACAACATGTCAATTCTGGCAATATTTCCTCTCTGTGCAGTAAAGGTGAAACAAATCTAGAGTGCTGGGTCCAGTTCTGGGCTTCTCAGTACAAGAGAGACAGGGGCATTCTGTCCAAGAGCCAGAAAGACATTAAAGAGACTGGAACTTCTGAAATATGAGGAGAGGCTGAGAGAGCTAGGATTGTTCAGCCTGAAGAAGAGGAGGCTCAGCGGAATCTTATCAACATGCATAGAAACCTGACTGGGAGCAGAAATAAAGAATATCGAGCCAGTTACCGATTTTCTCTGAAGCACACTGTTGACAATGAAGCTTCAATGGAAGTAGTATCAGCATGTTGTCTCATGAACATGCATTTTTCCTAGAAGTTTCAGCAAGATGTGTAATGTTTTGGTCCATCTTGTCTTTATAGTCATCTACAAGGGCTTAAAATGTTCTCTGGTCCATGCTGACACATGATTACTTACGGCTCCATAGATTCTCTTGTCACTCCTGTTTGCCTGAGTTGTTGCTGGCCAGTTATCTTTATTGTGAGCTATACAGATACTCACTCGAAGACTTGAGAAAATATGTAAGTTTACATAAATGATCATGTTTGCAGTGCCCAGCATTATGGGATGTGATGTATAATTGTGATTTGAATGTAATTTATAGTCTGACGCATGAACATCATGAGTTTCAGGCCATGTACTTACATAGTCAATCAAGTACGCGGGAGGTACCAGATACAACTGTAATATGTAGTCTGCAGTGTCTGAAGACTCATTGATATTATAGTATCTGCAGCCATCTTTTCCATTTGATAAGAAAATTGACATTTACTCCAATCAAAACTACTTTTTTCAAAAATTTTGTTAACTTCTTTGTAGTTTGTTAGTCATATAAATCTTGTTTCTCCCTGACCTTGTCAAAAACAAATATTAGTCCATGGAGAAAGCAATACAAGCACTCAATTAGAATGGATTTTACAGTACCAACTGCTATAACCAATGGCTATGTGACATATTGTAAGACACTACCATGAACCATATTTCACGTATTACCTTAAGAATAACGCTAATGCTTTTAGAAGAGAAATTAATAAGTTGCTGTCCCATCTCTCTCACCTTTCTGCACTCTTAGTATAAAAAATAGAACTGTGCCTCCTCCAGATGTCATCTTACTTTTGAATCTGCAAGGAGCTATTATAATACAAAGACTCCTTTTTTTTTCTGTTGAACGTAATGCCACCAGTTAGTTGGCTTATATGTACTAGATACAGGAAAGCACTTAGCCTTATGTCTTGTTTTCTGGGCTGATCTATTTCTGTTTGTTGTGTTACAGATGAGTGTTCACTTTCATCTCTGTGGTAGAGTGACTTTGATACTTCTCTCAGTTTCAGGTGGCAGAGTGGATCAAAGCCTTTCCCAATACACATGTCCATATGAAGTAGCAGAGGGTGACTGATTGACTTAAGGCTTATATTGTTGAATTGTAGCGTTAACAAATCATAATACTTCCATTGGCTACATATTTTAATCATTTTCCTTTTTTCTTGATGTGAAGAAGCAAGCTCTCAGAATCTCAATCAGTGGGTGATTGGAGAAAAGTATTTCTCTTGCTGTGAACAATGGGCAAAACAACTGTTTATTTTCCCCCCCTTATGTTTTGACCTAAAGATGAGCATAGTGAGAGAAAGCTTCTTTGCAAAATACAGGTAAATCTCTACTTTTTATTTGAAGCAGTAATAAAGGGAAATGACATGATGAACTTGATCCATTTTCAACATGACAGTTCATAAAATTTCTCTACTTAGATTAGTGTGTTTTCTGGTCTCTTCAGTTTACTTAGAAGGAAGGATTAAAAACCCTGTAACATACCCATTTGCGCATGTACTGGAAGAGCGTTGTGGATGATTAAATGTTTTAAGTGGCAATCACTTTACATCTGCCACTCATAACTTTTTTTTTCTCCAAAGGACAATATTACGGTATTTTGTGACTGTATTTTGTGGTTTCTTTTAGAGGTTTTTTTTTGAGCATCTGTTTTTAATTTCTTTTTTTAATCACCCAGTTACATTTACTCTTATATAGTTCTGAAGCTCCTGTTTCCTTCGATTCCTCAAAAAGAAGAACAAGAAAGCTTTACCTACCATACCTCACCTTATCTCACGATTTTAAAACGTTGTTGTTTGTGTAGCGCTAGGATCAGATAGAAAATAAGGACCTATATTCTTCTGGAGTATATGGTAGTCTATCTATTAATTTCAGTGGGTTTTGGATAAAGGCCTAAGGGAACGCAATATAATAATGATTTTCTTTTTCTTTAGAATCCTCTGAAGGCACATTTTTGGTTTAGTTTTTAAAGTCCCTGATACTGGGAGTATAATATCTGGCTGAAAGTTATAGATATATGAGCAGTAAAGAGAATCAAAATGTAACTAGTCTTCCATCGCAACATCTATGATAGACAGTAATTGCTGCATGTGGTTTAAAAAGGAAATTACAGTAGTGTAAGACAAGACTTCAGCGAAGTGGAGACTTCTAATCTTTTTCCCTAAATTGGTGAAATCCAAATCCAATGCAAACCCATTACAGTTCTTGCACACAATAAAAATGAATGTAGACACAGCACAGACTCTCAGGCTGATAGAAGAAATGGATAATGTTTTTACTTGGACAAACATTGGGAAGGGGCCATAGGGAAAAAAAAAATAGATAAAACTTAGAATTCTTGTATACATCCAAAAGTGATTTCTGAGGTCAATGGAATTTCCCAAGTGAAGAGTATCTTTCAGTGGAATGGAGTAGTTTTAAAAGGAACAACTAATTTCATTAGTACCAATAACTTATGAAAGAGAAAAACAATACAGTATCATTCTTCAATACACAAAATAATGCCTCCTCCTCAATAACCAGCTAGCTATTGCATTTTTCACTCTTTCAGGAATATTGTATCTTTTGTGGGATATTAATTTATCAGTTCAGTGTGGAAAATTCTATTTTTTGACAACACATGAACAGATACATATTGAGTTTTTCAACTTCTAACACATTTTATATTTTTTTTTGCTAGTATATCTAAGCATTATTTATAAGTAGATGATTTACGAGATATATATGATGTTCTCAAAGTGTTTGCTTTGACTGTTTGCTATTCCAGGTGTAGAATTTATCACTTGAGTCACTGGTATGATTTCTAGTTTCTGCTGTTGTTATTTTTTTCTTCATTGTTTGAAGAAGACAGTACTATGCCCTTATTAATTCAGTGGAAGATTTCTGGATAGATTACATAATGAAAAGGATAATCACACTCTTTACAAGTCTATAACTCTTGCTTTTATTTCTTTTTTTAATTCGTACTGTCTCCTTTTCACATCTGTGTTTAAAAGTGTGTTGTATGTCATTCTGAACACTGTAGTGTATGATTAGTCTATATAATTTATAGTTAAGGTTTCATCAAAATGCTTGTCTGATCTAAACAACTATTTATCCTATTATTTTTATTTTTTTTTAATGGAGTTTAGTCTGACTTCTGCAGACATGGTTTAATTTTCTAGTTTATCAGATCAATTTGTCACAAAGAACAGAAAAAAGTGAAAGAGCAGATCATCAATTCCTATTGTGTATGGGGCTAGATAACACTGAAATTGTTTGAATTAGAACTGGTAGGAACGAGAGACCTATTATATACAGCAATTTTCAGCCACTGAACTATAGTTGGAACACATAGAAATACTAGCCTGACTATATTTAGTTATTGACAGACAGTAATGAGTAAAACTGGAAAAGACCAATGATAACCTTAGGCTTCCCTGTACCTTTGCCCTTTACTTTAGAGCACAAGCAACCATGAAGCAAGAATGCTTCCTTTTCTTCCCTAAAGCTCATTTTTTAAAGTCTAAACTTGAGTTTCTGTACTAGTAGATAGAGGGAGTTCTTGTCTACTGAGGGCAGCACTATGAGGAACTGATTTGTGTGGCGCAGATAGCTTGTGTAAACTAAGAAATCCTTATGGATTGTGCTGCTAGTAAACTGCTGGCCAAATGAGGAAGAGAGGTAAAGTCAGATGATTTCCATTGAAGTGATATCCAACTCATACAATTATGGACCAGGACAAAGAGATTTATGTTTTAAATATAAATCTGAGATATGGAGTTGGGTTTGTTGTAGTTGGACAGTACATTATTTTCCCTTCTTAACAAAATCCTAAAATGAATAAGTAATAAGAATTAATAACAATCACTGAGCATATACTTCAGCTTTTGGAGTGAATGGCTCTGAATGTTAAAATACTGTCTCCCCCTCAGCCGCTTTACAGAAGAGTACAGGAGATAAGTAGCTTTCTAAGTTCAGGTAGTTATGAATTACCTTGCTGGACATAAACAGATCTGGTGTAGATTTTTTTTTTTTTTTAATGGAATTCAGATAGAGAGGAAAAAACCCAAACATTTCTGTTATGGGTAAGTGTCTGGCGAATATGCAGGACTAGGGCTAGTTGTGACATGAAGTCACATCTGATAATGAAAGAAAAAATTTGTACTCAAAGTTCAATAAGCAATAGCTTGATGCTTCCTGACAATTCTTTCCTTTCTGATCACTAAAGGTGAAGACAGAAAAAGAGAAGGGACAATGTTATGTTTTCCTGTACAAGAACATAGGACTAGCAAAATCTCTATGAATTTTCTAGAATTACAGGCTATCTTGTAATAGACAAATAAGTGCATGCATCTTGTCTAAGTTTCTGTATATTTAAAAGTTTGGAACCTAACTTGAACTCAGAACCTAATGTGATATAGGCTGCTGGGAGAATAATACAGCAAGGAACAAGTAATCCAAGAGGTTTCTGCATTACATCAATGATAACCTGATACAGCTTTGGACAGTGGAGGGTCTCCTGAAGAACTGGTTGATATTTAGCATTCACATTCTCCAAGGTCAAAAATGATTAATCCTGTTGAGCAGAACTGGCAGCAGCAGACCTGAGTGGATGAGCAAGGAAATGCTGCCTAAATTCAGGCATAAAAAGGAGCGTACAAGACGTAAAAGCAGAGACAGGTGACCCGTGAAGAATAGACTCACACGGTCTTAACATGAGGGAATCAGGTTTGGAAAGCCAAGAAGACCTACTTGGAGCTGAATTTAGTAAGGAACACAAAGGCCAATATGAAAGTCTTCTACAGGTACATCATCAGCAAGAGGAGAACTAAGGGAAACATGGGCCCACTGCTGAATAGGGTAAGGTGTGTGATGAAAAAAAGACATGGAAAAGGTTGAGGTACTTAAAGCCTTTTTCATCTTAGTCTTTGCAAGTAACACTGATCTTGAGAAATCCCAAGTCCCTGAATCAAGTTTGAAAGTCCAGGTCAGATTAGGGAACATTTAAACAAGCTGTATGTATAATATATATAGAAGTTCATAGGACTTAATGGAGTGTACTTGAAAGTGCTGAGGAAGCTGGCTGATGTTAGTGCAAAACCACTCTTAATCATCTTTGTCAGGTGATGGAAACAGAGGGAGGTTCCTGAGGCCTATAAGAAAGCAATAATTACTCTTACTCCTAAGGACACAAAAAGAGTTGGAGGAGATGATCTTTCCTCTCTACTCAGTCCTGATGAGACACATCCTACAGTTTTGGGTCCTGTTCTGGGTTCCTCAGTTCAAGACAAGCATAGACTGAAGAAATCTCAGTGAAGAATTAGAAACACGATGAAGGGACTGAGTCTCTGATGTGCAAGGAGAGACTAATCAAACTTGAACTGCTCAGCCTTGAAAAGAGAAGACTCAGAGGAGATCTTATGATTTGTAGAAATTCATGATGGGTAGAAGTAAAGAAGATGTAACCAGACTCTTCTCAGTGTTGTACAGTGTTATTTTAATTTTCTTTGTTTCTTACTATCCAAATCTATTTCAAATTTATGTTATATAAAACTAATTTTTCCCAAGTTAGGTCTGATTTGGCAATGGTTTTGATTATGGTAATGGTAACAGGTAGGTATCTATCTGTCTTTATCTTGACACCTGATGAATTTTTCCTTATTTTCTGCCTCTGTCTTCTTGAGGAGAGTGGCTGTATAGATACCATGGAGCTGGTCAAGTTCCACCCAGCATAGGTACAACCTTCGAATCATTTTGAAAAGCCCTGTTTAGAAGGGACCTTGAAAGATTATCTGGTACAAAATTTCATGGCAAGGGGAGCCTAGATGAGATTGTCCAGTAACCTGTCAAATTGTGTCTTGAAAACCTCCAGAGATGGGGACTCTATCATATTCCTGGAGAAGTTCTTCCAGGGTGGTGTTGCTCTCAGTGTAAATTTCTATCAAGATGAAGATACAGTGGAGCATCTTAAACGGGATTGCTACCTATACTTAACCACATGACTCCTCCTTCACTGAGGTTTGAGGACAGTGGGTAATGCAAACTTCTGGATATTTCTCCAAAAAGACATTAAAAACTATTACTGTAACATATTCTTAAATTTACAATTTGTTTAATTGAGTGAATAATATTGCCCAGCCTTGAGGTTTTAAGGTTGAGCCCACAGGCATGTGACTTTCTGTATATTTTTTAGTAATTGGAAATGCTTGTATGCAATAAGTAGAAGCATGTTTGTTTCATTTTCGTTTTTTTTTTTTTGTTCAGGATGCTTCAGTATTCGTTGTTGTTAGAAGTAAGATACTGGAATAAGGAGAGTATTGTGCTGAAACATGAGTTCTTGCATTTTCATTGAAACCTTCCATCTCCCATGAAATAACGCAATGCACTCCGCTTTCATATGGTGCTTCTTCTAGTGTACTTATGAACTTCCAGATGTGAGAACAGAATCACTGAAAATCAGAAAAATCAGAACAGTATTACAAAAAAATAATAAAAATCAGAGCAATATAATTAGCTGCCTTTAAAGAATAAAAAGTGAGTTTAGTATCAACAGAAATCGTAACAAATAAAGCTGTTAATATCCATTTAATTGTAATGGCAATATATGTTAATACTATCTAGAATCTCACCAGGAATAACTGATAAGCAACTTTCCCTTGATATGAAGCAAATATTTCTTACAACAACATAAAGATGTTAACTTCATATAAGATTTATTACTTCCAATCCTTATAGGAAATGCCGAAAGAAATTAGTGCATTCTTTGACATTAATTCTTTGTTAACTAAGTAGCTATAAAAAATAAGAAAAATTTTAGTGAAACCTACTGGTAACTTCAGAAATTTACAGTCAGTGAACTAATCAGAAAATTTACATGAAAAACATTAAGAATATGGCCAAAAAATCCCAAGTTGAGGATGAAACTATTTCTTGGTTTTAGAACTGTTTTTGTGAATGCCGTTGAGGACAATGAGCATCACCTGTTCTCTTATTTTCTCCTCTTTTTTATTCCTTGCTGTTTACTTTTCACTGCTTTTCCTTCTTTGTGAAACTTCTTTGCTTTTAAGATCCAGGAAAAGTGCTGGTACTATCTCTTATTTTTCAATAATTTGTCTCTCCAGTGCTACGGAGTATCATCTTAGATTTTTTCTTTTTTCCCTCCCCTGCTGTCTGAAAAGATTCTACTTTAGTCTCGTCTTAAATATTTGATTGCAAACCTCGTGCAGGTCAAGTTTTTCTTCTTGTTCTGTGCTTTTATCATAGCTAGCACAATGTCTTCAAAGTACTATCATAACAAACTTACAATTAACACTTTCCTCTAATTTGCCTTTTGTGCTCCCGCATACCTTTACATCTTCTAAAATACTCTTCATTTCATTCAGTCTTTTATTGATTGTAACAATGTGGATAAATGACAGATTATCAGGGACCAGTCCTTGACTCTGAAACTAAGCAATTAAGACTGACTTGCATGCACCCTTTAGGATTAGCTCCCTCCTTAATACATTTGTCTTCTAGAAAGCCAGTTGGAGTAGTGTAAAACACAGCCAGGGAGCTAGATAATAATTAAGCAATACAGATGACCAGGGATCCAATGTTTAAGGCTACTCTACTCCTTAGCACCGTAGAGTGCTCCACTTCTCTCTTTAGGAGTCAGTTCCCTCATATAATGCTGGCGGTCTTGAGAGTGTAGAAGAAACAAATCTGACAGTTAATCCATTATGTTCTGTATGATCTCTTTGAAGAAATAACAATGAGATTGTGATCAATCTTTATTAAATTGTGTGGATAATGTAAACTTTCTAAAAGATTCCATCTGCAAAGTAGTGTAGCAATCTAATGGTCTGGAAATATCTCTCCAAAGAAAAGAAAGATCTTTTTTATTTGCAATTAGTGAGTCCTAAGAACCCACATTGAAGACTTTGTTTGTATTTAAATTGAAAAACTTTTAGCTATTTCAGCCATATTTATGAAAGAGGTTTCCATTACTCAAGCTATTTTTCCTAATTGCTTCTAAAATACCAAGAAAAGAGTAAAGAAACAGAATAAATGGGAAAAAAACCCTAAAAAGTGCAGTCTACATTGAGCAGAGATATGATTCAACCCTATTAAATTACAGAGAAGTCAGATGTTAAGTTAGGCAAGGTACTGGAAAAACTAAAATGACCCTTAGTGTTGAGATTTATCCAAAGGGGTTTTTTTTTTATTTGTTGGTTATTATTTATTATTTATTTGGGAACCTTATTTCTGACTTTGTCATCAAGACCTTAACCCTTTCATTTGCTAGAATAAAGCTTGTTTTCACTTGAATCATATGTAGTGCTTACACAAAATATGGGAAAATTCGCTAAGTACAAAGCAGACTGGGTTTCAATGGAAAATAGAGAAATAAAAATTCGTTGTGCATAAACCCAGCCAGAGAAAATTTCTGTGACCTTGCAAATTTAAATATGTTTCCTTACAAACCACAAGGATCAACAAGTGCCACATGTTAGGAAAATACACTTGGAAAATGTAAACCAGCAATTTTCTGGAAAGTAATAAGGGATGGTAGTATGTGATATCACTTCAACAAATATTCCTACACAACTTGTGTTTATTCTCCTCATTTTGATTCTTCAATGATGTTCTAGGCATAATCACTTTTGTCTCTTTCTCACTTCCTTTCTTGTATTTGCTACATATTCTACTACTTGGTTCTCGTGGCACTTCACTTGGAGTACCATGTCCTGCTCTGTGGCCCTCTGCACAATAAGTACATGGAGCTATTGGAGCAGGTTTAAGAGAAGAAAATGATCAGAGGGCTGGAGCACCTCATCTATGAGGACAACCTGAGAGAATTGGGATAGATCAGATCTCTTCAGGAGAAGAGAAGGCTAAGGGGAAATATTCTCGCAGCCTTCCAGTACTTAAGGGAGGCTTATAGGAAAGATAGGGAGGGGCTCTTTATAAGGGAATGTAATAATAAGACTAGGGGGAATGGTTCAAAACTAAGGAAGAGGAGATTTGGACTGCGTATGAGGAAGAAATTTTTTACAATGAGGATGGTGAAACACTGGAACCGGTTTCCCAGAGAGATAGTGGAGGCGTCATCCCTGGAAGCAGTCAAGGTCAGGATGGGGCTCTGAGCAACCTGATCTAGTTGAAAATGTCCCTGCTTCTGCAGAAGGGTTGGACCAGATGACTTGTAAAAGCACCTTCAAACCCAGAGCTTTCTATGATTCTAGTTCATACTAATCTTTTTACTTTCTGAATCTTTATGGTAGGCTTCATGTCTTCCTACCTGTTTTTGCTGAAAAGCCTTCTTTTAAGACTGTCTTCCTTATGTGCATCCTTCTCTTACTCTCCTTCCTTGTATCTTCAAGATCCCTAATATGCCCCTAGTCCTATAGCCTGAACTATATCATCCTATAAAATCACATCCAATCCAATTTTCATTTGTAGTCCTTGGAAAAAACTCTCACAAGTCTCCTTATTGGAATCTTTCTTGTAAACTGGCACTTGGAGGTGTAGGTATAAAAGCCTGAGGGGGCAAAAGAACTTCCTGAAATAGTGTCATATAGCCAGAAGCTTTTTGTTTAGGGCAGCAAATACAGGTAGAGAAACTATTGTCACTTCAGGGTGTCTATTTTTATTTCAATTACCTTGACTAGATATACAAGAATATTTGGTGTAGTACGTCTCTTTTTTATTTTATTATTTGCATAAAGTAGCCTGATATCTCCTCTTTCATTCTTGCAGAAATTATAGTTTCAGAAAAGGCAATAATTTGGGGTTTTTTTGTTGTCTTTTGTGTGTGTATATGTGTGTCTGCCTTTATCATCATTTATTTTCCCTTTCTATCAAAAGAGGATGAACAATAGTCTAAGGAGAATACAGGCTGCTGCAGGCCAACTTGTTTATTTTATTCTGTACACAAGACAGATAGCTTTCCTTGCATAAGAAACTGGTGCTTGGAGTAGAAAATTCCAAAATATTGTTGCTGAATATAGGCAGATGATTGCAAGTACTCTAGTATTTCAATCTATGACAATTAGGGAAAATTTGATTGTACAATACAGGAATTTGACATGTGTTCATCACACACTGTACATATTTTTTGCAAGCAGCCAACTCCGTTCTGGAATTTTTTCTCTCAATTTGTGTCTTTGATGTTAGACTATGAACCCAAAGTGATGGTAGCACAGACTAAATAATTTTAATAAAAGAGAGACATTCCAGTTTTCAAATGCAAACAATCCTCGCTGATTAGAAGCTTCAAGTGAGAAAAATACTGTCACGAAAAGAGATTGCCTTTGCAAAAAATGAGTTATGTGACAAATATCCATGGTCATCCACTAGAACTGATCACAGAGTTACTTGGAAAAGAAGCTCTATGATTACTAAAGAAGGGACTCTAATTCACCTACTTTTTCAACCATTTTGTGGTAGTTCAGGCTTGTTAAGTGCTTAGGTGTCTAATGGGACTATTTTGCCTCCCTTAATAGAGATACAACTTCATGGAAATCTTCCAAGGGAGAAAAGCAAGATAAAAGGTCACTGAACTTAAAAAACTCAGTTTCTTCTTCAAGTAGTGCACCATTTCTTCTGTCTTTTTTTTTCTTGTTGTTTAAATGAGACTACAATGTGTTTAGAAAGGTCTGAGGAAAAACCTTAGACCAGAAAGCTGAAACTATTAGAGACATTCTGAGAAAGGCATTCAGGTAAGCTATTTTGGAGCCTGCGGTTTATTTGTTTGTGGTAAAAAGCAGATGATTTTTAATCTTAAAATAGACTTATTCACTAAGTCTCTACGTTCCAAGAGAGTGCCTTGAAAATTCAAGGTCAGGTCAGCACTGGTCTTAGTACAAACACCAAAAAACTCAAATCTGAGAGGTACCCAAAAAGCTGAATATTCTAGAAACAGCCTAGAGGCAGAGTATTGAGATGCTTTTGTTTTTTTCCTCAGACAACCAAGAAGTAGAGAGCTTTGAAGATTGGATGAACTGGGCAAGAAAGAGGAGAACATTGCCTTATCCACCCAGAAGTTTTATGTGCTTGTATTTATCTTCCAGGTATGTAATATAGGCTAATTTGCTATAAAATGAGAATATGCGTTGTTTCTCTGAAAAAATAACTTATTTTTAATGAAATATATAGAGTATTTTTGGGCTTCTTTTGATTCTTTCCAAATATAATTTAAGTGCAAATCATTCATTTTAAATGTGAAACAAATTACAAATGCAGTTGTAAACTAGTTTGTAATACGTGTGAGTTGACATTTCTGACTATAAAAAATATGCTACACATTCATGAAATGCTGAGTTAGATTGATGGCCTAATATCTTCTCTAATTCCTATGCCATCGAACAGCAGAGACTGAATAATTTCTAACACTGTGTGTACTCATTAAGTAAGTTTGGAGATTGTGCAGTATATGCAATTTTTTTTAGATCTAATACAATTCAAAATGTAATTGTATAATTTACAAAGAAGGAATACAATTTCTCTAGAAGTTCATTTAGCTGTGCACAAGTTTACAATATACTTACATATTAGTTACACAGGCATCTTAAATGTAATTAGTATCATAAACTTTGAAGTGTTACAGAACATTTGTGACAGCTGTGGAGAGTACAGACATAGCATGAAAATACTGATAGCCTCCAAACACATAAACCTCATGCTCTGTAAATTAATGTCAGTATTTTCAAGACCTTTTCAAGAAAATAAAAACAACAAACATGGTATGAGTTTTCATTATTTATCTTTTACTAATTATCTGTGATATAACCTGTTCTTATTTACCTCCCTCTGAGAATTTACACATGTACTGTAAATTACAATTTGTCAACACAGCAAAATGATCCTAATCGTTTTCAATGGAAAACTATGGTATATTACAGCACTATCAATTTTATCTGTAGAATTGTAGGTCTGCTGGCATTTCAATTATAAAACATCTATTTTAAGTAATAATATGTTTCAGAAAAAAAAAATAATCAGACTGAGCTCAAATCTTATCTTAATTCTCAAATTAAAATCCACAGGTTTGGAAGGCATTTGTTGTTTGTTGTTTTGGTTTTTTTTAAAGTTTAAATAACTTCATCTTTCACCTAAATCTTCACTCCTAATAGGCAACCTACCCTTGTGAAAATCAGTCTTTGGTTTTTGGTCATATCTCATGGATTGGAACGGAGACCAAGTCACATAAATTCAATGTCTTCCCAGAAGGATGCAGAAGCGAAGAGAAAGTTCAGAATAGGAAGTGATAGACTGAAAACCTGCCTTTCAGTGAATTACTTTAAATAGGCTGACTGGAAATTATGTATTTTAGGTAGTGCTGGTGAAGTTTCCTTAGGCATTCAAAGAATCCATAAGGTAGAGGAATACAATGATTGAACTGTCAAGAATATCAGTCATCTAGTAACCTCCTGCTGGGGGTACTAGATGCCTGTGTGGGTGCAGACCCTCCGCCCAGAATGCCCCCCTTTAAACTTAGCATTTGGTCCCAATAGCCTCAGAAGTTCTATCCTGTCTCGTACTCTCTCTGTAGATCAAGCACAAAATTCCAGAATGCTGCTAATGATTTTGTTTTTTTCTGAGCCAGATATAGTATTATTAATTTTATATTTAGCAAACACTGATGGCTTCTCCTTCTATTTCTTTATCTCATTTTTATAGCCCATATGCAGCAGCCATAAAATCACATGGTAAAACTTTTCTGAATTTACGTGCTATGAGGAAAAAGATGATTCATTTGCCAGAAATATGATGATACCTATTTCACCTGATATCCTAGCTGTCAGGTTCTCAGAAATGATGCATGTTTGTTCTCCATTCACCATTAGTCACAGATTACACGCTAGGTGAAGAACTACTACTCTTGCCTTACTGTCTTTGTGAAGGTTCTACGCGCTACACTTGGTTACATACCTCACTACACACAGAAATGTGAAATAAATCTATATTAGTAGTTTATTACGGTATTGCATGTACAGTGATTACACTTGCATCTATTATTGTTCTAACTTTCACTCTTTGTCTTAATAAGTTTTCTACTAATATCCATTACTTGCAATTGTGCTTACAACACTGCATTTGATACTGTGAGATTATTTGATTATCCACCTTTTGTATCTATAATTGCTCCATTATAGGAATAGTTATTCCAAAATAAGCTGTACTCTGGCCTTTCAGGCTCATTTACACTAATATCGACATACGCTTAGGTGCGTGTTCCCTAGTACAGATTTTCAGACCTTTGGTTTATTGCTTGCATTACAGCAAATATCTATGCCTGTGGCAGACTGAGACACTTTCCCTGCCTTCATTTTGCTGTTTTCACAAAGCAAGATACTTCAGAGACATTCTCCGTGATACAATGGAGCATAAAAATACCTGAACAAGCATAACAAGGTCCAGAACAGGATTCAGAAAAGCAGTATCTTTTTGGGAAGGAAATTTTTGTGATCTGGAAATAATTTGATAAAAGATTCCCTGTCTCCTATATCATACTTTGTTTTCCAGGTCTAAACTTGTATTTCTGCTAAATGCAGCATGATTCTGTATTAGTGTAAGGTTTTCTGTGCTGTATTCCATTGCACCGGAAAGATTAGTCTTTACTCCTGTCATATAAATAGTTTTTATAATTCCTGGAATATTTTAATTACTTTTCTGTGCCATTTTGATTCTACTTTAATTCAGCATAAGGAATTCTGCACGGAGGTACCTTAAAAATGCTTTTGTAGACTTAGTCATGTCTAGTGGTCCTTTTCTGGTGTTACAGGGTTGTGCTTCCTATTTTTATGATTTTGGTTCTATTTAGGCCTCAGAACACCATTTTTAGTACTTTCTGGGAAAAATTCATATGGCCCATTTCATACGATACTTACCTTTTAAAATTTCTTGAACTTTGAAGAGATAAAGAGTAAAAGTGAAAAGTTAATCATGGAACTGGGACAAAAAATAGTGACGAAAAGACAAAAAAAAACACTAAAAAAAGGAATATTCCTTAAGTCAAGTTCCAAAGTACTCATAGGTTAATATTCCTCTTTTTATACATGGATATCCCTTGAAAACATGTATTACTCCGTCTGTCATTCATTTCAGATTCACAGCCAAGCCAGAATCAGGTTTAATTTGCGTTATATCTTCTCTCTGGAAAAACTGTAAAAAAAAAATAATAAAATATTCGAAATTGTCTTCTTTGGTACATGTAGCTAAAATGTGATATTTAACACTGCTAAAAGTCTTCATATCTTCAAAGTGTTTAGCTCTATGGCATATTAAAAAATAGTTAGTTCCATTTTACAGATAGGTTAGAAAAGTTGGCAAGCCCATGGAGCAAGAAAATCCCAGAGCTGGCAACAAATCCCAGCAGTCAGAACTGTCATTCTTAGGCTTAGATCACACTGCCTCTCTTTAGTGTTTAAATAACATGATAGGACTTTACCATTCCCAAATAATTCTGCTTGTCACTGGATAATTTGTCTCATGGGGCCAGGGTAAGAAGAGAAGGGAACAATAAAGAGGAAGAAAGCAAAGGTGATTTCACAGTCCTGTCACTCAATGATAAGCTGCTTTTACTGCCACTGCCAAAGGGAATACAGAGGCATGGGTTAGTCTTGCAGGGAATGACTACAGCTGTACACAATTATACGTATTTTTTTTTAATTAGTTATAGGTTCATAGCAACTGGAGATGAAAAATTCCTTCTGTATTAATGCCTTTTAAATGTTTTACCTAAACACTGAGTTGTATCTAGTGAAGATATATGTAGCTTTTAAAGAAATTTCAGATAAATTTGGTAAAGCTGTCGTTGTTAGCCCAACTGGGTTTTTTTAGCTAAATCAGTGGCAGCTGCATCACTGGCTGCAGAGGTAGAGCACGCTGATTGATTTTGAATAACTTGCCCTACAACTGGCTGGTACATTTTGATTGTTTACAGAAATACTGATAATACACCAATTAAAATTGTAGTGTGGTTTTGGGGTTTTGATATTTGTTAAGAATTCAATTTAGCTACTTATAAAACTTCTAATATTCATTGCAATAAATAAATAAGAAGCTATTTTTTTCATAATAGCATACAGTGTTACCTTAGAACTTACAATATGAGAATTTTAAGAAAAAAACCAAAACACAGGGTAATGAAGAATAAAATAAATTAAGAAATCAATAAATATATTATTTATTAGAGGAAGTGGAAGAAAGGAAAGCATGCAACATGGCAGCTTCATAAAATTTAAAATGCTGAATCAACAAAACCCAAATGATAATGCTGAATAAGACAGTAGCATTTATCCGATGATTTGAAAGAATCTTATAGGCATATACAGTATTCACTGAATGCAAAGGAACATACATTTCAGACACTTTTAGAGTAGATTGAAGAAATGTCTGCAAACTACCAAGAAACTCTACTGGCTTTTAATCGTTGCATTCTGAACAGTCTTCTAACAACAGCAACTTGGTGTTTATTTATTTATGCTATGGAGAAACTCAGAAAAAATCGCTTACACTACATTAAAACTTAGCATTTTTACTCAACATAACTGTCTTTCTCAATGTAGTTGCTTGATCTTATAAAATTTCTCCTTTCATTCTTCTGATAAAGTATTAAACCTGACTGCTTTCGAAGACCAGTTACTGCAGTATAGTAATTGAGGATGTTTATAAACATTTAGAGTTCTTAAGTGTAACATTATCCTCTATAATAATTTGTTGATTGAGCTGGCAGAAGACAATGGGTTTTGATTAGATAGTGTTGTCTCATTAATATGTATGGTTCTGTTCCCTCTTTTTCTTTCCAATTATGTCTGTACATTCAGAGTGGGGGGAAAATTCATTTTTCATTTTTATTGGTTCTGCAAGATTTTACATAATTGCAGTCATTCTTAGACTTCTTCCAATGTTCTGAGCCCCTGATTACCAATGACCTATTTACTCCTGTCAGTGTGATCAACAGTCACCTGAAATCAATCAGTCATAATTTAATTAAAAATATTTTAGATATGACACTGGAAAAAATCTAGGTTAGTTGTAAACAACAGAGAACACTAAACCCAATGCCAGCCCTTAACTTCTCAGCAGGGCAAGATTAAATTTATTTTTGGGCTTTGCTGCCACAAGCAGGTGGACAAATAACAGGATTCTCATGAGACAAGTAGGATCTGTAATAGTAAAGAAGGGAAGGGAAATATAGACTTGTTTTCCTACCCTGATGAATGGAGAATAGAAATGGAAAACTGACATTAGTGGGGGTAGCTGTTTTGAGTCCATCAGTGACAGTTTCTCCAGACACTCCAATATTGCCACCACCACCATCATCATCATCTCTGATTTTCCAGAGATTCAATGCAGGCAGAAAAACTGCCCTATGCAGCAGTGTTCTGTTCTGGGCCACTATCTAGTTTGGTAATACGTGAAGGCAGCCATGACTGAATCCCTGGTCTATCCTCTACTGAAGTACTAGCTGTAGTATTTGTATAATTCCTTTGCCAGGATCTTATACTACTGTTTTAGTAAGTTTGTCAGGTTTTATTTTTGTTTGTTTATTTGTTTGCTTGTTATTATTTGCTCAGTTGATTGTTTTTAAATCAACAAAAACTTGTTCTCTGAGCTTGATTTTTCAAAGAGCTTTCCCTTAGTCTGTCCTTGCTGGAATTCATTCTGGGAACCTCTTCCATGCCCTTTGCAATGTCAGGTGGAGACAAATCAACACACCTACCATTGGGTCTTGGCAATTCTTTTTAAGATACTCTGTAAACCTCGTGGTGGAATGACACTACAGAACTGTGTCTGTGTCTAATGTGCCAGAACCCATAAAGCAAATAAAGGATCTGCATGCAAGCAGTAATCTGAAAACCAATTTCTGAGAACTAGATCTTTAAATTTATTTCATTTCAGCTTTCAACTTAGACATGCAAATATTAATAATAATAAATCCAAAGCCTATTCTGCAGAAAGCAACAACAAGTACTTATTTATTTATTTGTTTGTTTGTTTATTTATTTTAGGAGAAGCATGACAGGAGCTCAGGGTTAAGAAAGTTTTCCTGCTATGTCTTACTGCTGTATTGGGGAAACCATTCCTGTTATAGCCAATGCAATTTGATTTTATAAGGAGCTTTGCTCTGTGGAGATTGATCTGATAGTCTGAAGAGAAATGTGGAGATGAAGACTGATTTGTATTTTGTTGCTTTTTTTCCACTTGCTGCCAGCCTTAACTGTATGTTATTAGTATTTGGGGTGACACTTGTTTCTTGCTTTTCAGTTCTGCAGGGCACAGGACAGATCGAATGGAGTAACTAAGTAAGAAAAGTTATTTGAAGGCAAGCATGTAAGTTTTATCAACATAAAGCAGACAAGGGCTGTGATTCTTATTACTTACTGAAAAAACAATAACACCCTGATTTTTACATTTCCTGTCTTTCCACAGGACTCTTCTGCAAAGCAAAGTCAACCTTGATTGAAATATCACAGTGACGAGGATGAAAAAGAAGGTCTTTTGGGCAGCACTGTCTTGTTTATTACAAAAAAAATTACTGTAGTCCACAGAGTATCAATGCCATTCTGTAAGTGCAGAGAAGATTTTTTTTTGTAGGGATCTGCAGTGCATGAGTCAGTTACTTTGACTTTACTTTGCAAAGGCCCTTAAAACAATTCCATAAGAATATTAGCTTCAGGAAAATAAATGCGCAAGACTCGAAATCACGTGGTGTTTACTGTATTGGGCAGTGCTGGGCTAGGCTGAAGGACTAGAAAAATGTCTTTATGTATCTTTTTTTATGTTTCACTGTTTATTTCTCTAACCCCATCTGGAAACAAAATAAACTAAACTTGGGAAATATCATCTGTTGCTCCTGCTGCTCTGAATTAAGCTAACTTAGTTTAATCATATCACAAACCCCAAACATTATTGCTCTGCATTTCCAGGTGTTATCCTTACTCATAGACTGACACTTCAGTGTGGTTCATGAATTCTTCTCGTAAGTTATTTGAATCCTGTGAATTACTGTGAACTGTAGGAAACTTCTAATTTCCCTTCTGGTAGAAAGAACTTTTTAACCTATTTTGAATGCACTATTATTTTTCTTAAAGACCTCTATGGACCCTTCCTATCTTACACTAGCTGCACCCACATGAGAAATAGTGCTCAGCATATGCCATATGTGGGAGGCGATTGTCCAGGGATTTTAAGAATTCCAAGGCTTTGGAGGATACTATTATACATTTCTTCTTGATAAGAAATGGGAAGAAAGGGAGAGATTTCAAAATTACTTTGATTTTGGGGAGTACTGTGGGCTGTGTTCTGTTTGCATTATGCCTGAGCATGTCACTCACCGATAAATCTGTCCAGACCTTACTGAAGTCTAGGGCAATGTATAGCCTCTTGCATTCTCAAACCAGTCAGCAGAAACTCACATGAGAAACACAGAAATCAGCAGAAAAATGCCAGAAAGTGAAATATCAAGTTTAACTTGTAAATAACTGCTTGTGGATCTGACTGAAAATAGTAGCATAAATGATAGAGTGGTAGAGAATTTGATTATTTGGACAGATTCACTGCACCACCTTTATAGTAAAAAAAAAAAAAAAAAGAAAAAAAACCTAAAACCAAAACTCTGTTTATACATGCTCATCAGGCACGGCTCTACTAGGAAAACGGTCAGAAGGAGCCATAGCAGCAACCCTTTTTGAACAGAGGTTGCTCCTCTGTTCATGTGCCTCCTCATGTACCACAGAGAAACAGGCCTCTCTCCACTGCAACACACCTTGTTGGGATACAGTTTTATATTCAGTTCTGCCATAGTAGGTTAAATCTGTGTTCTTTGATTACTTTGATATTGTTTGATAGTAAATTATATTTTTTCAGTCTTAAATTGGATAAAAGCACAGAGAATGAATGTCTAGCTAGAGAGCTGTAATATGCGTATACATATACTAGAAAAAAATATAAAAAATAAAGAATGTAATTACATTTATCACTCAGGTTCTGCAAGAAATGTACTAGATATAGTTTTTAATCCTTCAGTTGTTATATTCTTTATAATTTCATGGCTAGATACGTAAAGAGATTACAACTTTACCCCCATTTTCAAGAACATAACAGAATGTTTTGCTAGATGAGAGGAAAGTTTATAAAATTGAAGGCTGGAAATACAATGGCTGCATTTGCCCATTTTCAGAAGACAAGTAAATTCTATAAAGCTAAAATAACATTCTGTTTCTTGTTATATATATATGTAGTAACAAATTGTTTTTATTAAACAGTTGAAATTCTTCTTGTGCTGCTGTCTACACATTGTTTATTATTCTTTCAGCATTACATCCTTTTATCAATAAAAAATATATGCCTTTCTTAACACTTCCTGCTCAATCTGGTTTTGCTTAGCAATGCTTCCAGAAACTATAGGTAAAATGACCTTTCTCAACACACATTTCACTAGCAAAATACTTTCAAAGAGAAAGAAATCTAAAAAAAAATTTTGTAAAGGCACTAATTAATTCTTTTTAAAAAAGCTCAGAATTCTAATGATTAGAAAGTTCTTTTGTAAACGAGCATTTAAATAAAATTATCTCATTAAATACTGAAGTTTCTATTTAATTTGACTTAATCTTGTGTCTTCTTTGGGCTTTTCAGTGTGCCTTACTTAAAAAAAAAACAAACAAAAAGTACCCCACATAGTGTTTTATTTTTCAGTGGTTGTAATAGCTGACGTGAAGAACAACTACCAAGTTATCAGGACGTAAGAGTTAAAAGTCAAGAGAAAATTTGAGTAAAAGGCCTATGCAGAATCCTAATGAAACCAGTATAAGCTCTGTGGACTTCGTTGTGCTTTAAACCAGCTCAAAAGGTTGTTATTAGAAGAACACTTCCATACATCAGCAGTTACAAGTACATAAGTAATTTTACTGTATTCAATGGGATTATTCTCATTCTCAACTGATCTGAGTGGCTTGTATCAAAATGCCTTTCTCTCAATACAGTAATGTAAAGTATAGAAATTTTCTAGGTCCAATGAGATCCAACACTTTTCTGGGAGGAAAGAACACAACCTGTCTGTTTAGTTTACCTCACTTTGCTATTTCTTGTGATCTTATGTTGTAAATTCACTGAAGAGAGAGGTCATTTTCTTTCAATTCTCTCTACAGCAACCTTGAAGTTTTTATGATGTTAATTTCCATTTTAGTAGTTCCTATAATTTTCATCTATGTACTTCAAAACATTAGAAAACAGTAATAAACAGAAGGGTTGAAGCCACAAATATTTGCTATTTCCTTTCCATTTACATAGATTTATCTCCTTTTATCTTTTTTTTCCATCTCATCTGTTATCTGTTATGGAACTAATACTGCATCACAAAAGTGACTGGGAGTAGCACTGATTGCACTAAGTGAATCATTACTGTGCATTCATCCATTACTGTTACGTCCCTAGGGCACTGACCGTATCATTTTCCCTGCCCATTGTTTGCCATCCAGTTTAATGGTAATACATTAAAAGGCAATGGATGAATACAGTAATAACTCATGATAAAAGGTACAAAATGTATCTTAAGCTTTTCAGACTTGGTTTTAAGGACATTTGCAGCTTTCAGTTAACTACATCAGGAGCGCTGGTGCTTTTTTTAGGAAGGGTGTTTCGAATATAAATTAGATCACTGAGTTAGGGGCATTAGAATACACCCATTGATAATTGTACGGGCATTAATTTAAAAAGCATTGATTGTATATGCATATGGTGGCTTGTTTTACACAGAACATAAAGCTGTTCAGATCAGATCAGACAAAAGATTGCTTTGACTCAGGTAGTAATACTAGCTGGTAAAGGACAATGAAACTTCTGTGGTAATTCTGAAAATTTTCTGGCCACCAAACAAATTAATTCTTATGATCTAAAAACCTAAGAAAATTGTTTGTAACATAGAATAACTCATACCCAACTATCAATAGTCATTATTAAGCATAAATTATGTCATGATTTTATGTATATACACATTACTTTATGTCCATTTATGATGTCTATATTTGGGACCTCAAGTGTATGAGACTCGACCAAGACAAATGGTAAAATATTCCTACCTTCTGGGTTTTTTTGTTTTTATTTCAGTCAATTATATAACTATGTGAAGGTCTTCCATTTTGTTAGTCTTAGTTTCTTTACCTAGAACAATTTCGAATTATGACTTTTTGTAGCTCAAGGGCATGAAGTTACAATTTTACAAACTGGACTTTCCATGAAAATCTGTGCTGAATTTTTTTCCAACTGTTTGAATAGTTGTTGGGTACTCTGCAATTCTTCATTACTTTAGAATGGATGCTGCTGCTTCAGGATACTCCTGGTAAGCTGAAGCTCTCTTGTTGTTGCTTTATGCACAGAAGAATAAAACAACAGACTTGAAACTACAGCCATCACTGAATAATGAGTGCTAGGGAAGAAAACTGGCTTACAATATTGACAATCAACTGATAAAGAAATCCCTAGCAAGACTAGAGACATCTCATTTTGTTATCACTCTCTTGAGTGGTGTGAAAAGAAAGAATATTATTGTCACTGAACAAACCAACAAAGTAATGCAGGCTGCATTTGTCTGCATTTGTCAGTTACAACAGCATAAGTTTGTAGCTATCTTCACTTACAGTTTATCAGTCGACAGGTGTATCTGTAGCTTAGAGTTCCAATTCTTGATAACACTTGCAAGAAGGAGCTTTTTTTTAAAAAAAAAGCCGACCCAGTCTGCTCCCTGAAAAACAATAGGTATTTTTTCAGCTTATTCAAATCATTGGATTCACTTAGTTAGGAACATAGATTTTACTAGAGAAAAGTTTTTAGCTGTGCTCCTTCAAATGCAGATCAGTAAAGATCAGTAAATTATATCATACTGTATTCTTATTATCATATATTTTATAAAGACCAATCTATGTCATTTATTTAGGCAAATGATTGATAACAGTGTTTATTTCTTCATCTTGTCTTTAACAAAATTGAGGTTCAGGCAACCCTTTCTAACAGGGTCGTTGAATTATTTTTTCATTGAAATTAATTTTGATAACAATTAGATTCTCATCTAACCCTGAATCTATCTGCTTTTCTGCAAATTTCAGATATTTTCTCTCAGTATCTTAACCAGTTTGGCTTAAAATGATGATGGGTGCAGGTGGACTCGATGATCTCCAAGGTTTTTTCCAAACGGAAGATTCTATGATTCTATGAACAGCCAGAAAAATAGGTAATAAATAAAACACATTTTTTGTAATCATGTGACATAAAACACCATTACATGTCAACCAGCCTGACATCTACATAAGCTACCTTTGAAATTTATTCCAGTTGTTTTAGTTTTGTGACATTAAATACCCTGAGATAGCCAGAACAAGACTTTTTATTGGAACACAAATCTCATTTGCTGTGTAAGCAGATGTTACTCTGTAAAAGTCACCCAACCAAATCTTTGTTGTTAAATAGGGAGATTTATGGTTTGCATTTCACTGCGTAACCAGGTGATGCGCTCTGTCCAAAAATTAAATATGAGAACTTTTCACAGACATAGGCCAGATACTCCACAGAAGCTCATAAGCTGGAACAGAAAACAACTGACTGGAATATTATTGCTGCAGTAATTCACCACCCGCACTGTAATTGCTTGTGAGACTGTAACCCACATGCTCCATCCTGCAGTGGTTTAACTTCTTAACCTAAAGAAGGGATAGAATATGTCAAGAAAGGTAAGAATGGATTAGGCTGAAATTTACCGTGTCTCAGTGGAAATCAACTCTGTAACATTAGGAAAGTCATGCTTCCATATGAGAGCATGTGAGGCTACCTCATATCAGTAAATACTCTTGTCTGCATAGGTTGCTCTGGAAATTTTAATACCCATACAAAAGTTGTATTCTGGAAGTTAAAATGGCGTTTGTTTTGTAGCTGATTTCCAAAATCTTCTGACAAAAATTATGGACAAGAAAATATACTTTCTTAATTCTGCTAACGATAAAGCAGGACTAAATTGTGATTTTTCACTAAAGTGTCGCTCCGTGCACACCACTGTGAGGAATTCTGCACAGATCTGCTGAGTAGATGGTAATTTGCCCTTTAATGCTCATGGTACATTAGCTTCTACATAGTGTGTGCATTTCACTATCTTGTGACTACGGTGATATCAGGGCTGCCTATTCCTTTTCAAAGCAGCTTCTGTATGAGTCAGAAGACAACCTTACAAGAGGGATGTAAAATCTATTCAGAACTAGTGTCTTGGCGTAGCAGCTAATTTCTATCCAAATATATATGAAGGATCCACAAGTACTTTACACTACACTGTAGTTCTGTATATTTTGGCAATCATAGAAGGAAGACAGGAGCTAAGTTTTTATACTCTCACTTATATTTTCCTGCTACAACTTAATTCACATATTGGTCGTATAAACTGGAAAAAATTTAGAACAAACTATGTTTGAAAAGGATGTGTATAATATGGTCAGAAAAAATAAAATATTTACTCTCCACAGGACTTGTCTACAATAACAGGCAACAAGGTAAGAGCCTTTTTTCTTTCATGTTAAATCTGATACAACTTTGGCATCAGCCGGTATGTCTTTCTCTTGCTATCACTGAGCAGATGTTGATTTTCCAATTTACGGGTCTGTTAAGAATTCATGATAAATTTAAATTATATATGAGAATAAAATTTTTTCCTCCAGACTCTGTTTGTTGTGATATATTTTTGTATTTTTAACTCTTAATAATTTGTCAGAAAGAAACACCTTTGTTTCTCCTGCATATCTCTCTTTACCTTATTTTTTGATTTCTGTATACCAAATTGTTATTTCAATATGGAACAAAATGTGGTTTTAATATGGAGGGGAAAATGCTGATGTCCTTTTGGAGCTACTCATTATTTATAAAGGAAGGAAAGCTCTACAGATAAAAAAAGTGAGTTTTATCTGTGTTTAGGATCCTGGGTTAATTATGTATTTACATTAATATATTGTTCATTAAAAGTCTAAAGTCAAATTATTATCTTCCCTCCTGCCTCCATAGTTCGGATTGTTCTTACCCAAAATCCATAACACCTATTTTTCAGATAAAAATTCTTACTATCGTAAGAGTAGCTAAAATTTTCTTTATAAAATTGTTTTCACTTGAAGAAATATGTAGATCTCTGACTACAGAAAATATAACTAGAGTACAACTCTTTAAAGCAGACAGTGTTTTAAACTATCATTAATTTATTTAAACACAGTGCACAGACTGAAATTTTGGAGCATGAATGAACTGTGAGTAGGAAATGGGTTAATTTCAATCACGGTAGGTGAGGAAGTCAAAATATTTTCTCTTGCTGAAGAGGAAACATTGGCATCAGTAACCAGCAAGGTACTTTTTCATGGGAGAAATTCCTGGCAGATTGAATAATAGTTCTGGATTATTTTTTTCTTACTTGCTTGTGGTTTGTTAAGCCTTATGAGCAGCCTCAGATTCTCCAGAGTGGACAAATCCTCCAGTAAACTTTCCATGGCAGATTCCATAACGTAAGTTCTATGCTCAAGACGGAAGAAGTTATTACATATAAAATACTACTACTTTGGGAAGCAGTACTGTATCTGACATTTAAGTGTCAATTCTGGTTAATTTACTGTAATTCAGGAGTCCTCTGGGTACTCCATGTCCAGAACTGTGAGAGAACTGTGTTCCTTTTGGTATCCTATAAATATAACTTGTGAAAAAATGAAGTTATAGTGAAGCCTTGAGTGATAATATTCTTGAAAGGTCTATTACTATCAAGGGAATCTAGACAAATTTAGGAGCTCTAAATACGCTATTTTTAGAAAACTACTCACTCTAATACACATTGTCTTCCAATACCTAAGAAAACTGTATACGTATACAGCAGGTACATAAAGTATATTTGACATTTGATTGTGAATGAATGTCAAATTACTGTGTTGCAAAACAAAAATTGAGTGAGTTTCATCTGGAAAAGCTAAAAAAGACTGGAAAATAGAATTATGTAAAGACAATAAAAGGTGTTTAATTCCACCCTTCACATTGTCATTGTTTGAGTAGCAGTTACATGGCAGATAACATGTTATGTAGCAAGAACAATGAGGAAAGCAATTATTTGCTGTTTTACTGGTGTTCTCGCTGAAGTGCATGATTTCTGTTTGCTAGTATAAATACATATACTGAAATACATAGTACCATGCTACAAAGAATACCTTATGATGTGCAGTTTCTTTTTCTTCTTTTTTGAGCAAGAGAATGAGAGCTATACATAATCAAATTCTGTCAGCAAAGTAGTACCCTTCAGAGAGCCTTTATAAACTTTGACTAATGTTTTTCCCTTGACTAATGGAGCAAAATTCCACCAAACATGGCGAAAAATTCACATGGAATATCAGGGCAACATTTACACAATTCCATCAGAAACCATCAACAGTAACAAGTATAGGTAGAATGAAAGTCTATGGGGAAAACTAGTGTGAAATAAGAAAGTGTAGGAGTGATATGTTGAAGGAAGCACGTTTGTATGAAGTAGTGTTTAGCTGATGTTGAGTTTTGTGTGGCACCTACAGCTCCTGTTTGACACTGAATGCCACTTTTTAAATGCATATTGTGCCTCTGTAGTTAAAAAAAAATCAGCATCAGCAGGTGAGTTAATGACTGCAACGGACATAATTTCTATTGGTTGTCATTTTAAGTGCCTGGGTTCTTAAGATTATCTCTCTATATTTGTATTATTATGGTGCATTCTGAACATTTTTTTCAAACTACTGTAGAAAACGTACTGAGGACTCTGTAAACCTCTGTTTCTAGGTAAATTACTGTATGATAAGGGACAAGTTTGATAAACAGTATGCAACTTAATTTTTGTACTTGCTAAGAGTCAAAACTTTTGGCCTGTTTTTATGCTAAGAAGGTGGTCATGAGTGGTCAACAAATGCATGGATCAACTCTATCCTGGCTGAAAGAGATTCTACTGCACCCACATACATGTTTATGCAAAAACATTTATCTGATGTTTTCACATTTGAACAATATATTTTAAAACCACGAGGGACTGTACAAAGAGATTTTAAGAGAGTTAGCAATCCACATAACCCTTTTTTCTCTGAAAGCCTACTGTGGCAAAACATTGTGTTTCTTTGGCTTGAACCTCTTTTCTACCTGACAATTTTGCAAGGATGAAAAATAACTCACCCAACCCATCAGAATACAGTGAAATTAAACAATAACTCACGGATAATACAATTCAGTTTGCTCTAACCCATTTTATTTCTCAGATTATTATTGGAAGTCTTGTGAAGACAGTCAACAGCTTGCCAAGTTTGAATCAGAAACTCCCTTTATATCCCTCTTAATTAGTAAAATTCCCGCAACTTGCATATATATAAGCAGGTCAATTTTATTAAGAGTATTACAACTGATGATTACATAAGGGTTCATTGGTGGCTGGGAATAAGGTACTGTTTGCAAATACATTGAAAGTCAAGCACCCGAGGATAGAAGACAGAGATAGACAGGAAAAAAATATGTAGTTAAGCTCAAAGCACAGAGAGATATATACTCAGTGCGAATAACAGAAAGACCTTAACCCGACGATGTTCCAATATTCAGGGGAGAAGGGATTTTGAGTTCAGCCCCTCAGCTGACCCAAAAACTATTTGTGACGTTTTTCCCTCATCCACCATTTCTTTGTTTGCATTTTCTATAGTAAGTTGCACCTCGGGGTAGGAGGTTTAGGTGAAGCCTGAGTGGCTAAAATAATTGCGTCAAGCCCTGCTGATTCGTGGAAAAATAGTTCTCGCTTCACTTGCCAAAAGTTACCTGTGCAGGCCCAGAAGGAGTGGTTTTGGGAGGGCATTGCCTCACAGGCAGGGAGAAGGCAGGTAGCCTTACTTGTGGAGGTGTGTTTGTTTTATTATTATAATGATATTACAATTATATTTTAATGAGTGAAGATCAACTAGCACGCATAGGTTGTCAAAGCAACAGATGTAACTCATCGTCTTTGGAGCTAATCACGCTCTGTGCAAGGGAATCATGCTCCTTGGTGATCCTTGCTGATAGCGGTGGCTGGTTACATCTGGGTCTAGATGTCCTACCCTGTACTTCACAGGTCAGGGGTCATTGTTGTTTTCCTTTGAGATATGTACTGCCTCTGTGTACATTTTACACCTACACTGACTTTACTTTAAAAGAAAAACTGCCTTGGACTCAGAGAACTTTTACGGTTCCCATTTCTCTCCACATTTAGCCCCACTCCCAAATATAGTCTTATTCACACGTTTACCTTTATTCCCACAGAATTTAATCTGATGTTTATCTAATCTGGCATTCCTCAGAGGTTGGTATTGAGACTAATGTTGTTCAACATCTTTGTCATAGACATGGACAGTGGGATAGAGGATAGCCTTAGTAAGTTTACTAATGACGCCAGATTGTGAGGCTATGAGGTGCAGTCAACATATTCGAGGGAAACGATGCCATCCAGACAGGTCCAAATGGATTTGAGGGATGGGCCTGTGTGAACCTTATGAAGTTCAACAACGCCCAGTGCAAGATCCTGCACCTGGGTCAGGGCAATCTTAAGCGCAAATGCAGACTCAATTGAGAAGTGAAGTATGTGGGGTTGCTGGTGGATGAGAAGCTAAATATGAGCCAGGAATGTGCACTTACATCCCATATCCTTGCTTGAATCAAAAGAAGTGTGACCAGATCAAGGGAGGTGATTCTGCCCCTCTACTCACCTCTCGTGAGACCTCACCTGAAGTAATGCATTCAGTTCTGGAGTCCTCAACACAGGAAAGGCATGGATCTGTTGGAGTGAGTCCAGAGGAGGACTGTGAAGATTATGAGAGGCTTGGAGCACCGACTATACAAGGTCAGACTGAAAGAGTTAGACTTCTTCAGCCTAGAGAAGAGAAGGCTCTAGGGAGACCTTATAACACCTTCCAGTACTTAAAGGAAGCTTATAGGAAAGCTGGGGTGGGGCTTGTCATCAGGGAGTACAGTGATAGGATGAGTGGTAATGGTTTTAAGCTGAAAGAGGGGAGGTTTACATTAGGTATTAGGAAGAATTTTTTTCACTGTGGTGAAAACAGTGGTGAGACACTGGAGAAGGTTGCCCATAGAAGCCATGAATGCCTCATCCATGGAGGTGTTCAAGACCAGGTTGGATGCGGCTTTAAGCAACCTGCTGTAGTGGAAGGTGTCCCTGCCCATGTCAAGGGGGTTGGGACCAGATGATCTTTAACGACCCTTGCAACCCAAACCACTCTATGATTCTACGTAGCTTTTGTTGTTGCTGCTGGACTTTTTCAGTTTTATTTTTTGTTTCTCTTGATACTACGTGATTTTTTTGATCTGGAGCATAAGTTAGAGAAGTTTGACACACCAAGGGTTAAATTGTGAATGCTTTTTGAAGAAAATCAAAAAAGAAAAAAGGAAAGAAAGTCAGTGATTGTGAAGAGATCTTCTCTTTACATTTGCAAAATGTTTTCGTGCTTAAAAACTTGAATGAAAGCAGTGAAAATTTCTTAGCTTGAGCACACAGATGCTGTTTATGAACAATATTTTCTTTCTGTCCACACAAGTCATCAAATGCAAAAACAATTTGCATGCAGAATTTTTTGTATATGCCTATATAAAGTTGTGCATATACAAAAGGACTGATAATGAATAAACCTGTGGGTTGCTCTAGAACCCAGTTAGTGTAAGTTTTCCACTTATAAAAACTCTGATGGTTTTTATCTGGCAAAAAAATGCTTAAAGTCTTATAGTCCCTATCAAGGAAGAAATATTTAGCAGAAATATTATTTAATCTCCTAGAAAAGAAGCTATATAATTAATTCCAGTTTAAAAGCTAAGGGCCACATCTCAGCTTAACGTCAAGAAGAGATGGTGTTTAGTAAAAATTCACTGGTAGACATTATCAGTAATAAAGAACCCTAAATGTTCAGGACACAGTCCCCACACTCTGCATCATTTGAGAGTGGGACACACTTCAGCTGACTGTTGATTTACCATTGCATGGGGCTACCTCGGCATGAAGCTGCAGTAATGTGGTAGTGAATCAGGCTCAAAATGCTTAGCATTAATAAAGCTGTCATGTACTCTCTGCAGGTGACATAAAATCTTAGAAGACGCTTGACCAACCACAGGTTTCTTTTTCAAAATCTTGGTTTCCCAGACACGTCTTGCCTCATCAGCAGTCTGCGTGCATACTGGGGCAGGGTCTCCTGTCTGCCTGCCTGCCTGCACTGCAGACTCTTCTTCTTCTGCGCAGCTAAAGCCTGCTCAACTTTTCTCCCCCAACACACATTATTCAGCTTTATGATACAAGCAGGGTTTATTGCTAAATGAGGGAGGAATTTCAACTGGGTTTTATTAACTGGGAAAACCTGGAGGCAGTTCTTGGTTACATATTATTCCATAAGGTGATGCAGAGGTCTAATGCCTGTCACAATCAAAGGCTAATTCAAATTCAGTGTGCACTTTAATATTAGTACTAATAATCAATGTTAAATTAAGATGTATTATGTAGGTATCATCCATAAAGAGATGAGGAATCCTGAAATGTCACAGTATTTTTTATTAGAGCAATGTCAGAGCTGGGGAGGAAGGTTCGTCGTTATAAAGAAACTACGGTAAAATTTTGCTCAGATTTTCTGAAAAATGTATTGTTAATTACACTGACATATGTTGAAATGAGATTGTACAGTTGCTGTTCTTGATGAAATGAGCTTTGTGTTTCATATGAGACCAGATTTGAAATAAACTACATAAATAAAGTGGTAAAAATTCCTTTAGTGCTTCCCATCTACCATCCATCCTATATTTCACTTGTAGTTATTTTCAGTCTACAGATCAATTAAAAGTATACCAGGTACAGCATAATTTTGAAAGTTGTCTCTTTCCCACACCCTGCAGTTGTTTAAAATATAGAGGTTGTGGAAGTGAGTGAAAGTTTTTCATATAACATTGTTTGAACTTGTGTGTGGGGAGATTACTGCACACTAGAGAGGGCAAAGGTGCTCTGTGTGGTATTATGCAACAGCATAGTTAAAATGCAGGACTGTGGGCTGTGTTTTTTTTATATCATACGTTTTATATATTATGTAAGATATATTACATATATGTATATATACATACATATGAAAATATCTATTACTTCATTGCTTGGCCTACCACACACGTTGGCCCCATTTCTCTCATATTTTCAATATCAAAATATAGCACGTTACGTATTATGGACAATTGCTGATCATCTTTGTTATGCATCATATATTATCCATCCTAATTTAAAAAACAAGAGGCAACAAAGGGCAGCTACTGTTTGCCTTTTACTATATTCTACTAATAATCTGTTATATCTAGTCTGCTCTTGAATTCTAGTAATAAAGTTGATTCAACTATTTCTCTTCTGACAAATTATTCCATTGTCTAGCCTTTTGGATATTTCTGCCTAATGTGAAGTTTTAATATTAAAATTTCGAATTTCAAACCATTATTTCAACTATAATGGTAAATGTGAAAGCTATGTCCTATCAATTAACAACCATCTGGAAGAGATGAAATTCAGAAATGAAACAGAGAAGAGCTATACAATAGTGAATGATAAAGAAAAAATTGTAACAACCAAGTAAAATGTGCTTTTTGAAAGTATTTTCTGATATAAAAAGATGTTGACCTCTCAGCTTTTTAAAAACTGCTTCTTTTCTCTGTCAGTAACCTATGCAATTCATAATTGTTAGTCCTAATTTTATTGAAATCATTAGTCAGTTTCATGTCTTTTGGATTGTTCCAAAAATGTAACAAAAAAAACCCAGATAAATATTTGGAACTGTAAAGTAGCCTTCTGTTTGTTTAGGTTTTTTAGGGGGGGAGTTTGAGTTTCTCTGTGGTTATTTACTACATTTTCTCCAGAACAAAAAAAAATTTAAAGCATTACTGCTCAAAAAAAACCTGCACCCAAAATAATACATATTATTGTGGCATTGAAAAGTTCAAGGGACTCAAGTATTAGGAATTTATCATAACATTGTAAAAATGTTGGTAACTGATGTACAGTGCTGGCAGATCCTGAAAAGTACTTTAGGTCTAGCCAAGCTTCAGTGTAATATACCTGGACTTAGCAAAACTCTGTTACTCTCCTAATCAGCTGATATAGGGCACTTTGAATTTATCATAATCCTCAGAGAACCTAAATAATGATAAATAATGAACAATGGAAACCATTACAGCAGTAGTAAGCTACTCCATCCTTCATATGAGAAGAGGAAAGAATGCTGGCACACTGATATCACTGTCAAGTTCGTGGGTGAAATAGTCTGCTCCTTTCTGTAAGAACCCAGAAGAGTTTCAAATTTCACAGTCAGAGAACACTGTCGCAGGACTCACTCTGTGTTAAGTTTTCACAGAGCAGCTAGACAATCCTGTCCCCAGTAACTTTTGCTCCCTTGAGCAGTAATGAAATGCAAGAAATCTCATGCAACAGCATAACTGGTGTCTCGCATTTGGCTGTGTACAAAGCTGAGTGGTTTCCCGTGTTGCTGGGAGAAGTCTAGCCCTAAAATAACCTAAAAATGTAGCCCTCCACATATAAAGATGGAGTTCAATGATTGTATTTGTACCCTACGTTTAACCCCAAACCCAACAAAAGCGAACACCAAAAGTGCAGCTACATCAAAGCAATGCGGTGTTACTCTGTCCCTGAGCAGATGGAATAATAATAGAAAAGAAGAAATTTCTACCTAGAAGGAACTTAGTTTTTCATTACAAAAGTATGGTAATCCATTTCAGCTGTAAGGAAATCCTTCTCCAATTTCATGCTACAGTAGTGTCCATAACAAAAATAAATGTATGTTACCAACATAGATTAAATAGTTGCCGATCGAATATTACACTGAGGAGAAAGGTTAGTAGATAGTTCTGGTCTAAATTCTGACTTTTTTTGCCTGCAATAAATGTTGTATTTTTTCGATTTAGTATCCTCACAAAAAGAAAGTTACAGTAATCTTGAACAGACAAGATCACTACATCTTGATATGAGGATGTGACCCAGTACTTTAGAGAAGGATATTCTGGTATTTTTTTAAATGTAACTGTTATTTTATTTTTAATTAATCACATAAAAAGTCAAAGGAAATATATATTTTAAATAATATACACCTTTCAAAGATGTTAACTTCTTTCATGTCAGTGTATGCCAGTAATGTCTCTTAATCTGTGTATTGTTTACATAACAGGCAATAAAGGATTTTGGAGAGCAATCAGAAGAGTCACAAATTCAAATGCATTTGGAGTATTTACCAGCTCAGTGGACCATGCCATATGATTTTATGATTTCATTTGGTGAATATAGCCCACTTTGCATGACCCACTCCTGTAACTCTTTCTCATCTTGGGCAATGAATATTTCCTCATACAAATCTTGCTACTGCCTATTTGCATATATGATTTATAAATTAAATAGTGTACAACTATTTAAATTTATTATTAAAGTTGGTTCATATTCATCTCCACTTTCTTTTGAAAATATAATTTATTAGACATCAGTCACCATAAAATTACTGATAACACTGATTTGTTTATTTTTTTTTATAAACAAATGAGAGTTTCTATCTAAACTGAAGTTTTAAGATACCTCAGAAACGCTATACCTCTAAATAAGCATGTTTCTCATACTATTGAAAAAATCAAGATTTCTTTTTTTAGTGAAATGGATTAAAACCTTATCCTAGAAATCAGTAAGAACTCTTTATTTGAGGGCTGCTTCTTTTCTCAGATATTCATTTCCTCTGACTTCAGGGAATTCATGGGGAATTCACACTTACATGCTGTTAAAAGTAGAGTTTTACATGGATTTAAGGGTATTGTATAAAAACATTGAAAAAAAAAATATGTGAGAGAGCACTTTGGGAAGAGTATCCTTAATTGCCAGCCAGTATTATCAACTAGTTGTTACTTAGGACCACTGAAGGTAGCCTTTCCTTATAAATAACTCTTGCAAATAATTACTTCCTGCAGAGGTTCACAGCCTCAATACACTTGTTCCTTGAGGCATTGCTAGGAAAAGCTCTGTCCTACGGATACCTGCGGAGGTACACAGTTAAAGACTTTAAAAAAACCCCGAAAATGCATTAGCTAAATTGCATGGTGTTCCTAGAAGACAGTAAAGAAATAAACTCTATTCTGCCCAATTTAGAAGTGAGTAAAACCTTCTTGCCTGCACTTACCGTCTACTGCACTGCTGGGAGGAAAGGAAAGCATTCATCTCATGCTCAATCAATTTCATCTTGCTCTCATCACCTTACTTTTCGTCACTTGCTCTGACTCTATCATTCCACATGATAATAACATACTGTAAACTTAGCCATACATGTTGAAAAAACAGTTTCGGTAGTGTTAGTAATACTCCATTTTTCTTCCTGTTTGGAAAATTGCGGTTTACTCCTTAGAAAAGTAACCTATTTTGGTAAACAGATTTAAATCCAGTTGGAAGCCAGTCATGAGTGGTGTTCCCCAGGGGTCAGTGCTGGGCCCAGTCCTGTTCAATATCTTTATTAATGATCTAGACAAAGGGATTGAGTGCACCCTTAGCAAGTTTGCAGATGATACCAAGCTGGGTGGCAGTTTTGATCTGCTTGAAGGAAGGGAGGCTCTGCAGAGAGATCTGGACAGGCTGGATCGATGGGCTGAGACCAGCGGGATGAGGTTTAACAAGACCAAATGCCAAGTCCTGCACTTGGGACACAACAAAACCATGTAGCATTACAGGCTTGGGGAAGAATGGCTGGAAAGCTGCCTGGAAGAGAAGCATCTGGGGATACTGGTTGACAGCTGGCTGAGCATGAGCCAGCAGTGTGCCCAGGTGGCCAAGAAGGCTAATAGCATCTTGGCCTGTATCAGAAACAGCGCGGCCAGCAGGATAAGGGAGGTGATTGTACCCCTGTATTCAGCACTGGTGAGGTCCCTGTGTTCAGTTCTGGGCCCCTCACTACAAGAAAGAAGGACATTGAGGTGTTGGAGCACATCCAAAGAAGGATGACAAGGCTGCTGAAGGGGCTGGAGAAAAAGTACTACACGAAACGGCTGAGGGAATTGAGGCTGTTTAGCTTGGAGAAGAGGAGGCTGTGGGGAGACCTCATCACTGTCTACAGCTACCTGAAAGGAGGTTGTGGCGAGCTGGGAGCAGGTCTCTTCTCACAAGTGACAGGTGATAGGACGAGAGGAAATGGCCATAAGTTGCACCCAGGGAGGTTTAGACTAGACATCAGTAAAAATTTCTTCACTGAAAGGGTGGTCAGGCACTAGAAGAGCTGCCCAGGGAAGTGACTGAGTCGCCATCCCTGGAAGTGTTTAAAAGGTGGGCAGATGAGTCTCTCAGGGACATGGTTTAGTAAGGAGACAGGTATGGCTGGACTTGATGACCTCAGAGTTCTTTTCCAACCAGATAATTCTATGATTCTATTATTCATTTATATTTTCCTAGGCTAGTATTTGTCTTTGAACCTTGTTCAGCAAGCAGGATGGAATTCATTTTGTTTAATGAGTTTCTCTTTCAACAACTCGTCTTGTTGGATGTTATTTTATCGTCTAACACATACTCCCAATATCTCAGCTTCTGTCTAAATAGATGTAATGCACGCTGCCAGATGCAAAGATAACACCTACTGTTTTTAATTGAAGAATTGTCAACTTTTTGAGAGGTATCTGTCTACTGCTCCATACTACAGTCTTCTTTTATTTAAATGAGGATCTTTTCTTACATTGACACTTATTCTCTTTTCATCTTTTCCTGTATCATGTTGCTACTTCTACCTATACGTCTTCCTTTAGCCTTAGCCACTTTAGATTAAATTTAACAAATCTTGCCTTTGCAGTATTTTGGCTGAAGAATACTTTACTTAGGACAGCATTTGCCTTAGTTTATTTTAAAGCAAATCAATATACGCAGGCCCCTGCAGAGTAGATGTCAATATCTGAGACATCTAAGCCAGGTGAGGGGAACTATGTTCTTTGTCCCTGCAGCCTCCCTGCAAGACACTGTTGTCATGATAAAAAATGATGGCTCTCAAAACTGAGATACTGTAGCAATTATATATAGTGTTTTGGTAGTTCTTGTGATTATCATCTTGTGTTGCTATCTGTTGTTTCAGAAACTATTACTTTGTGCATATGCCTCTGTCTGCTACCTCTCTTCAGTTCTGCTAAATGCTGCTTACATATTCCAGCTGCAGTTCCGCCAGCTCCTATGCCAGTGCCCATCCTGTCCACTGTGCTTTGCAAAAGCACCTTACTTTCTTTTTGAATAAACCATTCAGATAGCAAGAAGACAAGAAGACCCTGCCTTAACTCTCATTCAGGTCTGAAATGTTCCTTAGCTTTTTCATTCTGTTTGCTTTACCCTTGTCAGAATAGTTTGCTATTCAGACAGACACAGTCACATTCGAAGTGACAGATTTAAGTCTGTAAATACCTAACAGAGAGCATCAGGAACTAACCTGGGCTTTGATTCCATGTGGCATATATAAATGACTTCCATCAACTCAGCATACAGCAAACCCCTCTTATGGAAGGTCTATCTTCAACAGAGCTGTTTGAAGTGTCCTAAGAAAGAGTCAGGGAAAGACCTGGCCCTTAAAGATGGGTTCACTAGCTGACTCTGTTTATTGACCCATACTCTGTCAGACTCTGGTCCCATGTTGTAAACTGCGTCTCCAGCAGACATCTAGCCAATTGCTCAGTCTGATTCCAATATTTTCAATGAATGCAGTATCACATGCCACACATAGATGTATGCAATAGTAAGCATACCATGGATTACTAAATTAGCATGGAAATAGCAAGGAGCTGATCTTACGTTTTAAGCAGCCTTGGTTGACTGCTAAAGATCTAGGCGACATGAGAGGTGACCTTCCTTTTGTCAGAGCTAAAATTCCCAAGAAAAAGGGTCCAACAGTATGAAAAAGGCAGTTGTAGGAAAACAACTAGTAAGGATCACCAGAGGACAAACAAAGATGGAAAAAAAATAGGAAAATTTATGTTCCAATGATTAAAAGAATGGAAGATTTTGAGAGAATGTGTTTTACATTTTTAAACCCCTGCCCAAAGAAGTTGTGGCTCAATTGAAAGTAATAGACAGGAAATGTGCCACTGACGGAAAGCACTTTGGGGCAACAAATTGGCTTGACAATATATTAATAACACGGTATGTCCTTTTTTGTTGGTTTTAGCTTTTTTTTTCGGCTACTACTTACGGAATGTGCATGTTTTCACTTGTTTTGATTTTTTTAAATGCTGTTCTTGAGCAGTGGGAAAAAATACTACTTGCTCTTGCTTGTCCTGTCTTGTTGCAGTTCATGGGAAGACCACAGAGGAGAGGGGGATTTACGTTCATATGGAATTTCAATTTAGTATTTCACAGCCATTTTGATATTTTTGGTATGCTTATGTTAAGAAAAGATACAGGTGGATTGAACTCAAAGTTCTAGCCAAAGTCCATCACAAACCATCTATACTGTTTCTAATCTGTCGGGGTTAAAAAAAGAAAAAACAAACAAACAAACAAACAAATAAACAAATATTTCAGTAGACTTGAGTATCATATTGGAAATAGACAACCCTGTAAACATTTTTTAAATACTCTCCACTATTGTGTGGAAACTAACACTAAAAACTATGCAGTCTTGTAATGTAGATAAATACATATAATAATTTTAAAGATTGACACTTATGAGTACAGCTAGTCCTTTGTGCATAAGTGCCTACAGGAGAACAGAAAAGGAGAACCTCAGGAAATAATTCTCTTGTTCTACATTAGTGTCATATACATATAAATTCCAGAGTGGAACTTTTCAGAATCCATTGTACTGGGAGTTCATTTGATTTATTTACAATTACCTTCTGCATGCTCTTAAATCTCTTCCTTTATGAGTTAGTAGCGAAGCTTTCTTGTTTATATCTGAACTGAGTATTATCTTGGTCTTCATTAAATCTCATCCCCCTAATTATTGCAGCCAAAATGCAAGATAATCTAGCCATGTCTTCATTTGTTTGTGCTTGAATACCCCACTTGCCAGAGAGCTGGGATTTGAATATTTTAGGATATAATCAATTCTGTATGCATTTATAAATTTAACACAGACCCTTGCTAGACCACACTTTTGCTTAGACCTCTTCAAATACATAAAATATTGAATTACTTTAAATAAAAAAATACTTTCAGAAGTTTTTATTAGTAGATCTCCTACAAAATCAGAAAGACTATAAAAAAGCCTCATGAAGTGTCGCTTGTTAGAAAAATCTTTCATATAATTTCACTATAATTTTAGGTAATATGCACACACACGGTGTTGAAATTATTAATATTTTGTGTAAAATGTTGCAACTTTAAATACCTGGAGATACTGGTTTTTTATATAAACCAATGTAATTTAACCAGAGGTAAACGTAAACACCCATTCACAGAATCATAGAATTATCTGGTTGGAATAGAATTCTGAGATCATCAAGTCCAGCCATACCTGTCTCCTTACTAAACCATGTCCCTGAGAGACTCATCTGCCCACCTTTTAAACACTTCCAGGGATGGCGACTCAGCCACTTCCCTGGGCAGCTCTTCTAGTGCCTGACCACCCTTTCAGTGAAGAAATTTTTACTGATGTCTAGTCTAAACCTCCCTGGGTGCAACTTACGGCCATTTCCTCTCGTCCTATCACCTGTCACTTGTGAGAAGAGACCTGCTCCCAGCTCGCCACAACCTCCTTTCAGGTAGCTGTAGACAGTGATGAGGTCTCCCCACAGCCTCCTCTTCTCTAGGCTAAACAGCCTCAATTCCCTCAGCTGCTCCGTGTAGTACTTTTTCTCCAGCCCCTTCAGCAGCCTTGTCATCCTTCTTTGGATGTGCTCCAACACCTCAATGTCCTTCTTTCTTGTAGTGAGGGGCCCAAAATTGAACACAGTACCTGAGGTGCAGTCTCAACCAGTGCTGAATACAGGGGCACAATCACCTCCCTTGCCCTGCTGGCCATGCTCCTTCTGATGCAAGTTAAGAGGCCATTTGCCTTGTTGGCCACCTGGGCACATTGCTGGCTCATGTTGAGCCAGTGGTCAACCAGCACCCCGGGTTCTTTCTCTTACAGCAACTTTCTTCCCCAAGCTTGTAACACTGCATGGTGTTGTTGTGTCCCAGGTGCAGGACCTGGCACTTGTCCTTGTTGAATCTCATACTGTTGTTCCCAGTTCATTGATCCAGCTTGTCCAGATCCCTCTGCAGAGCCTCCCTTCCTTCAAGTAGATCAATACTTCCATGCAGCTTAGTGTCATCCACAAACTTACTAAAGGTACACTCAATCCGTGCTTCATTTTAGGCATGTGGCATATATTACTTGAGTCTTAGACTTATTGTCAAAATATATGCTAGTTCTAAATTTTTGAGCCTAGTTCTTGTTTTTAATAGCACCTACTGCTGAACAACTATCTCTTCCTTCTGTGACTGATGCTTTTTTTTCCTTTTTTTATGACAGTGCTTATGCATCCACTGTGGGCCAAGAAAAGTATGGAAAAAGGTCAGTGAAATAATATAACAAATGTAATTGCAGCCTCCTGAATTAAATATTTTATTCACAATCTCTTCAGTGCTATAGAAACATGTTTTTTTTTCCCAGTACTTTAAATTTATACACATACACATGTACCTCCACACATGCTGAGTAACTACAGTGCATAAACATGAATTCAAGTAATATTTCATATAGATTTATGCTCTTTGAAAGTGTTTTTGATTTGGTGGGAGGTTTTTTTTCAGTTTTATCAAGTTTTTACTTCACTTTCTTCCTGTCTTTCAAACCTTTTTGTCTCTTTTGGAAGAACAAGATTAATTAGTTGATTCTCTTTTCTTCTTTTCCAATTCCATCTACAGTTCAGAGGCACGTAAAACCACAAAGCAAGATAATAACCAATAAATGGAATAATTAATTCAATGCACTGAAACTAATTTTAATTTGTATTTCTCAAAGATTCTCAGTAGGGAATGGAGAACCTGGAGTTCTAGGGACTGAAGTGCTCCAGTTCTGGTTGTTTTGAATATGCTATGGGTAAAAACTGTTCCTGTAAAATTGGAGCTTTAAACAGCTAAAATCAGAAGGGAAATTAATAACCCAAAACATTTAAAAATGAGCAAGAAGGAAAAAAGCTAAAACTTATCTCAATCACAGCCTATCTTTTTTTTAATCAAACCAGGTTTGTTTACCTTACCAGGCACATTCAACACAACTATATATCTCAATCTATTGAATAGGTGAAGTCAGAAGCTGGACTATTTTATGCATCAGTTCTTTTGAAGAGATCAAGCATTTTGGATGAGTAATAACAGGTATATTTACTTTTCAGCAAAGACAGCAAGGAAATATTTATGGACATGGATTCTTGGTTTGCTCTTTCTGCCAAACATCAGAGATATTTTAATTCTGTTGAATCTGATAGATTCACAGAATCACAGAATGATGGAGGTTGGAAGGCACCTCTGGAGAACGTTTAGTTCAATGATCTACTGAAACCAACACCAGCTAAAGTGAGTTGCCCAGAAACATAATCAGACAGGTTTGGAACGTGTCCAAGCATGGAAAGCCCACAATTTCCCTGCTCAACCTGTTCCGGTATTTAGTTGCCTTCACAGCAGAGTTTGTTTTTCTTACATTTAAATGGAATTTCCTGTATTTAATTTTTTTGCCCATTACCTCCCGTCTTCCATCTCCCCTACCACCTCAGTTATTTATAGACTTTGTTGCAGTCTGAATAATTCCAGGTTTTTCAACTTCTCTTCATATATAAATGTTTTCTCCCTTAATCATCTTCACGATCCTTTGCAGGACTCATTCCAATATGTCACAGTTTCTCTTGTACTAGGAAGCCTAGAACTGGACACAGCACTCCAAGTGTGGCCTCACCAATGCTAAGCGGAGGAACCACTTCCTTCAAGATGCTCACACAGTCCAGGGGACTGGCATCCTCTTTTATTGCAAGGGTACATTGCTGAAGTTGTCCACTGGGATCCTCAGGGCATTTTCTGCATAGATACTTTCCAGGCCCAGTCTGTACCGATACGTGGGATTATGCATTAATACTTGGCATTTCTCCTTGTTGAACCATTTATTCAACCTGCAAAGTTCCCTCTAAATGGCAGCACAACTGTCAAGAATATCAACCATTCCCACACAGTTTTCCATCAATCACCTGTGAAAATGCTGATGGGGCTATCTGTCCAAGAGTTCAAGTCATTAATCAAGACATTAAAGAGTATTGGACTTAGCATCCATCCCCAGAGTTTACCATAGGTGAATGGTCTTAATCCGTATTTGCAAATCTGCAAATGGAGCAAGAGTCTTCCTGGTGACAAAAGTCATAAGCTCCCAGTATTTGCCGTCCTGGAAGCTGCCATTTCCCAACTCAATAATAACAGGCTCTGCCTACCCCTCCTTCAGTGTAACTGGGGTTCATACTCTCATGTTCTGCAGTGTCTCAGAGAAGATCCATCTAGTCAACATTTTTCTCAGCATCCCTGATGCTTTATAGTCTGCTGACCTCCTCCCACAACTCCTTCATTTGGTGACATAGACCCACTATAGTGCTCATGCCCTGCATGAGAGGAACCTATCATCCCTGGCCCTGAGATCAGTGAGAAATACCAGGTATACCTGCTGCATGTGGCTTGCAGAGATGCTTCTGCTTTCAGGAGTCCCAGGTTGGTTAGATCTCTCATGCCATGGGGTTGTGGCTCCAGTGGGTTTGAGGACTGTGCCTGCAACATACCAACACAGTTGCTGGGCATGTGCATGCCATTCTCAGCAAAGTCTTTGGCCTGTTGTTATGTGTCTTTCTTCTGTTTGAGCTAGCTTGTAGTCCTGTGCTCCTCAATTAACCCTTCCCAGCAGCAGCAAACATGCTGAAGTTCCTTGAAGAGTTCCCTTGATCTCAGAAGATCTATATTTGTGTTTGGAACTTAACCAGATGGTAACCAAAACCCACTTCGCTGAGTCCAGAGCCACCTCATGAGCACTGTCATACTGTTCCTGCTTGTCCCACTTCTCCTACTCATGGCTAAATAGATACCTTTTTCTTGGAAAATCAATCAAGTCAGTAAGAAGACTGGTCTGTGAATGAACATATCTCAAATTAGGGTCAAAGAAATAAACATTTTATGACAAAAAAATATGTATCAGCTTTAGAGCAAACATGGGGAGTGTCTTTTCTGAAAAATTAATTCACTCCCTCCCATCTTTACTGTACGTTTACTTCATAGATCCCAAAAATCCAACAAACACTAAGCATAGACTTAATTTATAGACTGAGCTTTTATTGTCTAGTTTTCTGCCAGAAACTTGAGTTCGTATGTATTCCTTAGAATCAGCTTGAAAAAGGTATTTTAATACTTCATATTTTGTTAAATATTGGATAAATGCCGTCTTTTTTCACCCTTTCCTGTGACACCTCAGGAGGTTTAACAAGGCCAAGTGCAAAGTCCTACACCTGGTTTGAGGAAACCCACAGTATAGGTACAGGCTGAGGGATGAGTTTGGATGGAGTTCTGAGCAACTTGATTTAGCTGAAAATGTCCCTGCTCACTGAAGGGATTTGGACTAGATGACTTTTAGAGGTCCCTTCCAACCCAAACTATTCTGTGATTCTATGATACACAGTTTTATCTGTGTCATAATTTTAGTGCTTTGAAATGTTTGCAAAGAAAACCCACAATAAAATAGTTTTCGTCCAGTGCTTTATTTCATAAAATGAATTTAAATAATCATGTCCTTAAGCACAAACCAAACAAATAACTACCCTGTTAAGAACTCCACTTACATGCCAGCAAGGGAAAATATTTAATGACTGGAATCACCAAAATTTCCTTTAATGTGGTTTGGCCCAATTTCCAATTAAATTGCAGTACATTAAGAATGCCATAGAAGTGACAACATATAAAGCAAATAAAAAGTTGAAAATGAGGCTCCATATCTAATAAACAACTCTGACAAAAACACTACAATGCGAAGCTTCATAGTAATTATTTCATTGAACGGAACAAATTGACTTGTGGAGCATAAAACTAACAAATATTGTATTTTGATAGTTCAAGCACAGTATGCTTTTAAAGTGCTATCAAAAAGCGGAAAACTATGTCAGAAAGCACAGTCTCATCCAATATCTTTATGCAAAACACAGACACTCACCAAGTCTTAAATTCTACTACAAAGTATAATGTATTCCTGGGCTTCATATTTTTCTGTAAAATGTTACAAAAATGCTCTAACAAACAACCAAAAACATTTCCTCATTTGCCCACTGGGTACTTCTGAGGCATTTTTTAAAGCTTTTAAAATATGATCATCCCATGTGATTCCTTCTTTTCGTTAAGGTTCATGTGAGTACTTTATGTTTATTCTTCATTGACAAGAGCACCCTACAAAATCAAGGATTTTCCATTTGTCTCTTCAACAATACTAGCACATTTTTGCTGTCCCTTGACACAGAAACCTAGTTAGTAGACATAGAAGTTGCGTTTGTTTGAGTTAAAAAGAGAAATAAAACACGTTATTCTCTGGAAGAAAAACAACAATTTGAATCTGTGTCTAGGAAAAAATAAAGGTAGGTAAAGGGTGAGAGCTTCACCTCAAAATGAGTAATTGTCTTATGCTTTGCAGAATCCTGAAGGACTGACGATAGCTATTTACTGTTCCGTTCACTGCTGGGTTAACATGGAAGAGAGCTTTCTCTAGACACTGAATTTGGTTTTAAGTCTCTTATTCACACTTTTTAGAATAAAAAAAAGAAGAAAAAAGGTAAAGGTACTATAATGCAGATAGCTCTTTCCCTCACTGAATATATTCATTAACATAGGATATACATTGGTTGTGTAACATGCATAATTTTGTAGCTGCAATATATTCACATTTTAGTTGGGTCTTCTCCTTATGACTTACCGAAATGTTACTCTATGGCTTAGCAAGAGTGAACATGTTACTGGAGTCAGATTAAAGCCCTTTGATGTTTATGGAAACAGTGAGATTAATTATTGTTTAATTGTTCAGGAACTGTGGGAGATTCCACATAATGACTGACAAATAAATTTTAGAATTAGAAGGGCAGTAAGACATCAATTTTTTACATTAAATTTCACATTTCCAGCTTGTTTGACATTCCAATCTGAGATTTCTAGTCAAAAGTACCAAAATAGTTCCTGTTCATATCAGGTCTTGATGTTAAAACTACAAAAACTCAGGGCCTGGTGGTCAGCTTCTGATTTTATAATATCTTTTGATTCCTGTATGTCCAGTGTGTGTCTGAAAATCCTATTTGCCCACCAATATGTTCTGGTTTTGCTGAGAGATTATGGCTGCAAGCATAAACAGTGCATTTGTCTGTCCTGCTGTGTTGTCTCAAACGTCTACTAAAACTTACACGAGTGTTTATCTCTATCAAATTGCTGCCAGCACCACTATTAATAATTAGCAACCCTTAATAAAAATGCATTGTAATCGGAATGGAGTTTTTTTCCAGCATTGCTCTCTACCTATGAGAATGTTAGGAGTATAGCGATATTTTGTCAGAGGCAGAGTGGAGAAATGTGTTCTATAAGCGATTCATGCTGTAGCTGTCCTATGAATATATAGAGGTTGTCAACTACCAAGGTTGCTGTGTTTTTCAGCAGTCACTTGATGCCAAGCAACATGATAGAGGGTTGCTACATTCAGCATCTGAGTCCGAGGTGATCCATACTGTATAACAGAAGTCCCTGAATAATATAATGAGACAGCAGATGACAGTGACTGCTTTGGTTTGGCTTGCCTTAACCGTTTAAAGCTTCAGTTTCCCACATCCTTCTTTCCATGCCAAACGTAACTGTAACAACATAAACATAATGTAAACTTTTCGACTATTATAAGCAGACCAGTAATTAACCTACATAATCATATCCCTCTAGTTTTGGAGTTGCTAGGTGTTGTTGAGTAGCTTAGTGGTTCTCTCTGAGATATCAGCATCATTGTTACCAGATGGTAACAAATCTTTCCCTTCTGTCTGAGATTTTAAGCCCAGCCTCCAAGGGCTCAGCTGCTCAGCCTGCTGTGGCTTGTCTGAGAGTCTGGGGGAACACAGCCAACACAATGTCATTTATCTCCCTGCTTTCTGGGGTCTGGAGAAGGTGTTGCTTTTTACTTCACAACATAAGTCAGTTGAAGTGACAGTCTCAAAAGACCAGGAGTCTTATGAGGCCTCTTGTAGTAATGTCTCTGCTTGTGACAATTGTTTCTTGTTATGATGTCTACAGCTTCATTTCTGTGAAGATTCAGCAAATGCTGGAAGCCCAAATCATACTTAAGCTGTGTTTTTGGTCTTTTTCTTTTCCTTTTTTTTTTTCTCACTTTCCCTCTACATTTGCAAATTCCCAGTGACTCTAACATCAATGGTTTTATTTTTCTGTTGAGAAAATGTGAGTAGGTAACAGCCCATGCCTCATCGGTGCTATTCAGGAGGCCAAATCACTTTCTACAGCCATTTCTATGAGGTGCTTAATTACTTTGACACTGTCACTAAACCGTTTGACTGAGGATCACGTAAGAGTAGCAGCTAGATGTCTAGACCCATATTTCACTGCCTAATGCCTAGACTCAAGCCCACTGAAATGTGACCAAGTGTGAGATGTTGATATGCATAGTCACCTGTTCAACTGTAGTATCCTTACAGGATAATAATTGTTTAGGACAAGTAAATATTTTTTCCAACCACTATAAACAAATTTATGTGTACTTCATTTTGAGAGGAAAAATGGTGGAAGCAGAATTTTCCACACCAGTGGACTGGTGCCTTTCGACTGACTTGAAAATGCGACAATCTTCGATAATTTCTTCAGTGTCTCTGGTCCTTTTTGGCAGTTTTGAGTATTACTGACCTTTCCCTAACTGAGCAACACTTAAACCTCTTCTGTTTCTAAACAGTCTCCCAAATGTGTCAGAAGCACTTCTACTTGTTGAGAACTGCAAGCTGGCAACTTAAAAATCCTGTGGAGTTCTGAGTACCGTACGTTGACAAATATGTTAATGTGTCATCAAAAAGGAGTCAAAAAAAAAATCACCTTTTTTAACATGCAGATCCTAAGCAGTGAAGTGATGTTGTGTAAGACTGTTTCAAAATGTCTTCTTTGTGTTGAGAATAACTTTGAGTAGATAATTTGTATAAAGATATAAGCCTGTGAAAACATGGGATTCTAAAGAAGTGCATCCTTAAATACAATTTAACTTTTAATAGCTACAGTGGTGATGTTATAAATTCAAATGAAGAACAGCATTTAGCAGATTATCTCCTAAGTAACTATGATTCAGGATCCACCCTACAAAACATATTATGTCTCAGCAGTATAGTTTCTAAATACTGTTAATCATAGTCTCAGACAACACATCAACAGTAACTTTTGTTTGAGAATGAAGAAGCCATTTTTATTTTTAAGATAAATTATACACCATTTATGTTCTTTTAAGATACTTTGAATAATTTCTAAGCAACACAGAATATAGCAGTTGACGTATGAAACATGTTTGTTTTTTACTTTCTTGCAGTGGTTAGTTCTATTTCTCCTGTAACTGGTGTAAATTCATTAGTGTTGAGAAATGAGCAAACTTTGAAAATTGTTTGCTAACTTAACTGATGGTGATAGGTTGTTTCTTATAATTTGTGTTGTTTTGTTTTGTAACAGCCCATCTTTGTCACAGTGATGTGTACATACTTGGTAGCTGTATGGCAGTTCAGTTTTGTTCTCCAGCCTTTCACAATTTCTAGGTATAAAAAAGAGAAAAACTGTATAATTGATGGTAAGATCACAATATAGGCAAGACCAGAATTAGTTATCTTACCAGGTTACACTATTGTATATTTTCTGCTGAAGTTAGCTAAACTCAGTGGGGATTCTGAACTTAAAATCTATGAAGCCACAACTGGGTCTTCTTCTGCCCACAGGTCCCACTTACCATAGAGGAAAGAGCTCTGTGCCCTTAGAGCACCAGAAGTGCTGAAGTGAGTGGTGTTTCACCAACTCATGATTTGTTTTGTTGTTATGTTTTCACGGTAGGGGTCAAGTAGGAGAATGTGGTGTTTATATAGGCAATAAGCACTTTGAGACAGCACTACATATCTCTGTCTTCACAGCTCAAACATGCAAATGAATTCTTGCCAGAGACGAATTGCCATGTGTAAGCTGAGCTGTTGTAATAGTGGCTGAGTTTCTCATCCAAATTTGATTAGATCTGCATCTAAACTGGTAGAGTCCCTACTGAAAAGAAAAAGAAATAGGCACTTTTTAGACGTATTTCGTCTGTTGTATTTTAACTGTCTACTTTAGAATAAGATGAGTCACTTTACACATCTGCCATTTTTCCCTGTGCTTTATAAAAGGCATCTAGATGACTAAATCGGATGTAGGTAATTACTTTGTACTGTGACTTTGTAGCTGACATTAAATGTAATGTGAAATACATTTGTTTAAGTCAAAAAAAGAGAGGACATAAGCTAGAGCATTTTTCTTCTTATTTGCAGTGGACTAACGGCACCCATATTTTCCCTTATCAAAGTGCAACTGACACAAAATAGCTTGTGAAGCCATGATACAATTTTACCTACATTTTATGTGGTATTAGAATCATAGAATCATCTGGTAGGAAAATACTTCTGAGGTCGAGTCCGTACCTGTCCACTTACTAAACCATGCCCCTCAGAAATGCCTCTACCTGTCTTTTAAATAGCTCTAGCATAGTGACTCATCCACCTCCCCGGGCAGCCTGTTCCAGTGCCTGACCACCCTTTCAGGGAAGAAATTTTTCCTAATGTCTAGATAGAATCATCTTATTGAAAGTAGTTGAAACTATCCCAGGTTCGGTAAACCCCCTATTAAGTATGCTCAAATGTTTCAGATTTAATTCAGCTCCTCTGTTATTTTGAGTCAATTACGTGTATCATTTGGACATCAATCAATAATCGTAATAATAATAAAAAATGAAGTCTCTGCTACTGTGCTTCCTGGATCATTCCCTGAAGAAAAGCCTTCCTCCTTTGCTCCCCCTTTGTGTGTACTTAATCAGATTAGCTTGAAATAGAAAAAAAAGTGATACACAGATCAAAGGAAAATGTTTAACTATAAATTACCTGCTTGTCTCTTGGGCTTACTCAATTCCCTTCAAATAGGAAAGGAAGTAGTAGAGTGGTTTTTTTGCTTTATAGCTGTTTCCAGTCCATTAAGGACTTCTTACATAGCCCGAGACCAAGAGGATATAGGGCAGTCCGACTTCTAGTCTCCTGTGAACTAGTGTAATTTATGGCTAAGAGACTACTGGAAGTGAGATGTAAAGACTTAAATAGTTATTGTCACATAGTGTGTAAGCTAGGAGAGTTGAAAAAGCATTTCAATATAGCTGCTAGGTAGCATTATTTTGCATTTTATTGTATTAAAACCAGTATCTCTTCTTTTCCATTTGTGCTGGTGTAATTGGCTTTTTCCTTCAATTGGTGGAGAAGTTCTAAAAAAATTTCTGAAAGTCTGGTAATTCAGAGTTGAGAATTTCAAATTTTTCAAAGTGAAATCTTATTTTATGAAATAAATTAATTATATGACTATGTGGCCAATGAAGTAACAGTTTGAAATCCCTAATGCTTTCCTGAGCGTATTTCCTATGGAATAGAAGAAAAGTACAGGAGAATAAAGATGTTTATTCTATCTTAGCTCAGTATAGCTTCTTGCACAGATAAAAATATTTTTGTCTCAAGTAGTATTGGTCCTAGTTCTAATTTGAGTATGGAATTTACTACAAATTTCTATAAAAGAAGAAAGTATGTACCTTCCTGCTTCTGTTCAAAAATGAATTAATCTATGTAACTCATCTTTTCATATAAGTCTTTAAAAAAAGAATTTGGGAATTAAATTAGGTTGTATGTAATATAATAGCCATCAAAATAAATAATTTTGGATATTCAAGGGAGATTTAAAATCAAATGACTCTCAGACATAGACATCTCTAATGACAATATCATTGTCTGGTCCAATGAGTCTTCTCCTGTCACGAATAAACAGAATGGCCCCTGCTTTGAATTTCCTTAGGTCATTTCCAAGACAAACTTAATTAAGATAATTTAAATTTAAACTAATGTTCAATGCTTCATGTACTTTGAGGTCACCTCTCCTTCTACCTTATGGGATCCTCAGGCAGAACAAAGTATTTTTACCCAGTTAGAATCATAGAATCAGAGTAGTTTGAGCTGAAAGGGACTCTTAAACCTCATCTTGTCCAACCTCCAGTGCAGTGAGCAAAGATATCTTCAAGTAACTCAGGGTGATCCAAGGCTCTCCAACCTGACCTCGAATATTTCCAAGAATGGGGGATCTAAAACCTAACTGTTAAATATGTCCCTGTGTTCCACCACCCTCAATGTAAAAATTTTATTCGTTATATCTAGCCTAAATCTACCCTCTTTTAATTTAAAACCATTACTCCTTGTGTTATTGAAACTGGCCCTTCTCTTCTCTAGGCTGAACAATCACAAGTCTCTCAGATTTTTGTCATAGGAGAGGTGCTCCAGCCCTCTGATCAGTTTTGTGGCCCTCCTCTGGACCCACTCCAACAGGTCTATGTCTTTCCTGTGCTGAGGACTCCACAGCTGGGTGCAGCACTCCAGATGGAGTCTCGCTTAAGAGCAGTGGAGGGGCAGAATCGCCTCCTTTAACCTGCTGGCCATGCTTTTTTTTTTTTTTTTTTTTAATGCAACCCAGGATATTATTGGTTTTCTGGGCTGTGAGTACACATTGTTGTCTCATGTCCAGCTTTTCATTTACCATCACCCCCAAGTCCTTCTTGGTAGGGATGCTCTCAATACCTTAATCCCTGTATTAATATTGTGGGTTTCCCTGACCCAGGTGGAAGACTTCGCAGTTCACCTAGTTGTACCTCATAAGGTTTGCATAAGCCCACTTCTCAAGCTTGGCCTGGTCCCTCTGGATGGCACCTCATCCCTCAGGTGTGTCGACTGCACCACTCAGCTTGGTGTCATCTGCATACTTGCTGAGACTGGACCCAATTCATAGGTCTGCTGTCATAGATACTACATACAAATGGCCTTGTTGAAAGACGTAAGAGGACCTCAAAACTCCAAGGAGAGGAGAAAAACTTTGAATGAACTACTCAATAGAGAAATGCTAAAACCTATGTCTTTAGTCTTACCACTTGCAGGATTCAGGGACCTCCTTCCAGTAGGGAGGTATATGAATAGAAGTCTACTCCTTTTCCTTTCTGTAGTAAAGTTTAGCTTTTAAGCTACTTAAGATCTTTCAAAATGTACCAATTTGCTCTTCCTCTTTTTGTTCATTACGATTTATTTCAAGAAAGCAAATATTTTTCACTGTCATATCAGTGCAGTGATATGCATGAAAGACTAGACAAGCAGACTTGTTCTGTTGGTGTCATTGCATTGTTTGTGGAAATGAATAAAAGCATTTTCTTATAACATGCAGGTGCAGTTTGGTGCCTGGAATAATTTTTCCCAATATGTTAGCAAATGATATTCTGGCTCTTGATCCATATACCATTGAGCTGTCAACAACCAGCCAAATGATGAAGAGATGGCTAGCCAACTTGCAACAGTTCTTTTTGTATTTTGGCAAAGATCTGATCTTAAAGAGATGATATTGATTTAATTAAAGGTAATTGACGTACTGATATATCTTTATATATGTCTTTTAGGTAATTACACCAAACAACATAATGTTTTGTTACTATACCTGTTTTGGGTATAAAGAGTTTCATTATAAAACTAGCAAACACAGAATCCAGCTAGTTTGGTCTTTAAAAGAACCATAGAATTAATAGGAATGACCTTCAGAGTTGTGCTTAAGGACAGGATGTATTATGTAGATCAATCTTTGAATGTGGTGCCAGATTTTAAGAAAATATCTCTAAGAACAGTTATGTTTTATTTGTTCTGATAGCCACTGTACGGGATGCTGAAATCTCTGTTGCAATAAATTGGCTCTCTCGTGAGCATTACAGCAAAGTAAGCTCTTTAAAACACCTTTAGTTGCCTGGATGAAAGGGTCAACAGTCAAAAATTTACATGAGACTCATCAGAAAGGAGAAAGATGTGGCAAAATTAGAGATACGAACACAGATCCTTTAAAAGGTTTTTAGCATATTTTTCTTGTTCTTTAAATAAACCAAGCCTTAAAGGCAGTCATAGTAAAAATAATAATTATTTAACTAGTGAAGGAACTAATAATAGTGTAACTAATTACTTGTGCAAGGTCCCTTTGCCAGTTTTCATACACTAAATTCTTTTTTGCTGAGCACATGGAAACAATAGAGGAACATAAGTTATCCTTCAAACTGGGCATTGGAAGACAAAGCATTGCACTTGGCTCTTGCTCCAGATGATCTAGATTCAGCTCTTCTTAGTAAATATGTTCTATTTTTTTCAGTTCATTAAGTGAATCATAGAATCACTTGGTTGGAAAAGACCTTCAAGATCATCAAGTCCAATCCTACCTGTCCACTACTAAACCACATCCCTAAGCACTTCTTCTACCTGTCTTTTGGATATGTCCAGGGATAGTGAATAAAGAACCTTCCTGGGCAGCCTGTGCCAATGCTTGACCACCCTTTCAGTGAAGATATTTTCTCCTTGTGTCTAGTCTGAGCCTTCCCTGGTGCAACTTAAAGCCATTTCCTCTCGTCCTATCACCAGTCACTTGTGAGAAGAGACCAGCACCCACTTTGCCACTACCTCCTTTCAGGTAATTGTAGACAGTGATTATGTCTCCCCTCAGCCTCCTCTCCTCCAAGCTAAACAACTCCAGTTCCCTCAGCGACCTCTTGTAGGACTTGTTCTCCAGCCGCTTCACCAGCTTCCTTGCCCTTCTCTGGATGCGTTCCAACACCTCAATGTCCTTCTTGTAGTGAGGGGCCCAGAACTACACACAGTACTCGAGGTGCGGCCTCATAAATGCTGAGTACAGGGGCACAATCTCTTCCCTCGTCCTACTGACCACACTGTTTCTGATACAGACCAAGATACAACTGGCTTTCTTGGCCACCTGGGCACACTGCTGGCTCATGTTCAGCCGGCTGTCAACGAAGACCCTCAGGTACAGTCTCCGCCAGGCAATTCTCCAGCCACTCTTCCCCCAAACCTGTAACACTATATGGGGCTGTTGTGCCCCAAGTGCACAACCTGGCACTTAGCTTTATTGAATCTCAATTCTATTGGTCTCAGTCCACCAATCCAACCTGTCCAGATCTTTCTGCAAATCCTCCCTACCCTCAAACAGATAGACACTTCCACCCAGCTTAATGTCATCCGCAAACTTACTAAAGGTACACTCAATTCCTTCATGCATATAATTGAAAAAGTTACTGAACAGGAGTGGACCCTGAGGAACACCACTCATGACCGGCCTCCAACTGGATTTAACTCCATTAGACACCATTGTTTGGGCCCAGTCATCCAGCCATTTTTTTACCCAAGAGAGAGTGTGCCTGTCCAGGCCAATGGCAGCCAGTTTCTGAAGCAGAATACTTTGAGAAATGGTGTCAAAGGCTTTATCAAAGTCCAAGTGCATCACATCCACAGTCTTCCCCTCGTACATTAAATGGGTAACCTTGTCATAGAAGATCAGGTTAGTATGGCAGGACCTGCCTTTCATAAATCCATGTTGACTGGGCCTGATCCCCTGGCTGTCCTGCATGTGTTGTGTGATAACACTCAAGATGCTTTGCTCCATGAACTTCCCTTGTACTGAGGTCAGACTGACAGGCCTGTAGTTCCCTGGATCCTTCCTCTGACCCTTCTTGCAAATGAGTGTAACATTTGCCAGTTTCCAGTCAAGTGGCACTTACCCTGTCAGCCAAGAGTACTGGTAGATGATGGAAAGGGGTTCGGTGAGCACCTCTGCCAGCTTACATCCCTTACATCCCTTCACAGTATCACAGTATCACAGTATCACAAGGTTGGAAAGGACCTCTGAGATCATCAAGTCCAACCTATAACCTAACACTAACACCAACACTAACACCAACCCATCATCTAAACCATGGCACTCAGTGCCTCATCCAGTCTCCCCTTAAACACCTCCAGGGTCGGTGACTCCACCACCTCCCTGAGCAGCCCATTCCAATGGCCAATCACCCTTTCAGTGAAGAATTTTTTCCTCATATCAAGTCTAAACTTTCCCTGACGAAGCTTAAGTCCACGCCCTCTGGTTCTGCCACTGGTCACCTGAGAGAAGAGACCAATCCCTGCCCAACGACAACCTCCTTTTAGGTAGTTGTAGAGAGCAATGAGGTCTCCCCTGAGCCTCCTCTTCTCCAGACTAAACAGCCCCAACTCCCTCAGTCGCTCCTCATAGGGCTTGTGCTCCAGCCCCTTCACCATCTTCGTTGCCCTCCTCTGAACACATTCCAGTATCCTAACAACCTTCCCAAACTGGGGAGCCCAGAACTGGACACAGTATTTAAGGTGAGGCCTGACCAGTGCCGAGTACAGGGGGACGATAACTTCTCTGGTCCTGCTTACTACACTATTCCTGATGCAGGCCAGGATGCCATTGGCCTTCTTGGCCACCTGGGCACACTGCTGGCTCATGTTGAGCTTCCTGTCCACCAGCACTCCCAGGTCCTTTTCTGCCTGACTACTCTCTAGCTACTCTGTCCCCAGTCTGTAGCTCTGCATGGGATTGTTGTGTCCAAAATGAAGTACCCGACATTTGGACTTATTAAACATCATCCCATTAGAATCAGACCAGCTCTCCAATCTGTCCAGGTCCATCTGTAGGGCCATCCTACCCTCTAACATATCAACTCTTCCTCCCAGCTTGGTATCATCTGCAAATTTGCTGATGATGGACTCAATCTCCTCATCCAGATCATCAATAAAGATATTAAATAGGACTTCAGAGGATCCCATCTAACCCCATAGACCTGTGAATGTCTAATTGGCCGAGCAGGTCTCTAACCAATTCTGCTTGGAAAGTTGGGGCTGTATTCTGCCCTACCTTCCTGTCCACTCATTTAGAAGGCTGAGTACCCAGAGAAAAGCTGACCTTATTGTTAATGACTGAGACCAATAAGGTCTTTATCCTTATCCTTTGTCACTATTGTTCCTCCTGCATGCAGTAAAGGATGGAGATTCTTGTTGGCCCTCCTATTGCTGTTAATGTATTTGTAGAAACTTTTTTTAATGATCTTTCACAGAACTTGCCAATTTAAGCTCTAGTTAGGCTTTAGCTCTTCTGATCTTCTCTCTGCATAATCTCACATCATCTTTGTAGTCCTCCTGAGATGCCTGCCCCTTCTTCCAAACCTCATACTTTCCTCTGTTTTTTCTGAGATCCACCCAAGGCTCTCTGCTCAGCCAAGCCAGTTTTCTTCCCCGCTTGCTCATTTTATTGCACATAATGGCACCTTTCTATTCAGATGGAATACTGTAATTTTAAATTTTGTTTACTGTTGTCTTGCAAAAAATGCAGATAACTAGTGCTGAAAGGTGCAAGGCAGTGGAAAAAGGTATGTTAAACTTGTGCAGTAGCAAAATACAATGATTGATCACCCTGAAGCTTTTAGACTTCAAGGCATATTTTAGCAACAAATGCGCAATGTTTTGTAATAAAAACCTGTTTAAAAAATATGTGTGTGTATATATAGTCTTTCTGCATCTTTTTTTTTGTGGTATTTGTTTTACAGAAGTATAATTTACTAACATATAACTAGAATGTTATTACTTTTTATTTAATATTAATCTATCAATACTAGCATATATGCATTTTGTTTGTTTAAACTGCATTTTATAAACTATTATAATACTAGATACTAATCCATTGCTATAAATGCATGACTCTAAGTGCTACAGTTAATAAATGAAACAAGATTTTTCTTTTTTTTCTATAAGTAGTCTGTCTTAACACACCTGTTTTTCTGATATAGTTAGTCAATATTTATGTAATATTTCAGTTGGTTACACATCACTGTTTTCCTGAATGTATACATATTTTTACCCTTTATTTAGAAATTATGAGATAGTTAAGCAGGTATAGATAATTTATTATATATTCCTTTCTACATTTTGTATAGAATTACATCTTGCTTTTTATTTTCTTATGTTATTATCAAGCATTACTTACTGCATTTGTTTCAAACATACATGAGCATGATAAAAGCACTCTGTGTTGTTATTTTCCATTTTCTTCATGAATTGCTTTATACATGAATTGAAAAGTATTTAATATCAGTTACACTTTTGCAGGTTTATCATAATGTGTCTTTTATTGTTCCACCCACACTTTTTTTCTTAAAAATTTCTTGGACATATCTTAAAAATATCTTGGACATATAGACATTTTCTATATCTTAGTACCAAAACAGCTTTCAAGGATACTATTTCTAGTTAAATTCTGTAATGACTGTCGTTTTAATAAAGCTGAAACTTTTAGGTGATGGTAACTGTTTATTACAAGATGTCAGTATTTCAAGAATTCTCCTCATCTATTATTCTCTGGCAAAACTTTTGAAAATTCTTAGCCAAACCATGTGTTGATTTGGAAGTTATGGAGTAATCTTTAGTTGATTACTTTTTTTTTTTTTTAAATGCCACAGAACCTATTCTCTTATGATGACCTAACACTACAAGGATCAATGTTGCTTTCAGTATCAAACTCTTGCACCAGTTTGAAATAGTAAAGGTAATTTTTCTACTACCGGTATTCCTATTCTGCATAAACAGTACTTTTTCAGAATTTTGAATGAGTAATTTGTAAATTTTTCTTCTGTTTGTAAAATGTGGTCACCAATAATACTTGTTTATTCCACTTCAGAATGCAAAGCTTATGACAGAAGTTCTTCTGAAAAGGCTCGGTTTGTTGATGACTGGGAAGCTAGCAGCCTTGCAGGACGAGAGCTTCTAGCAAGCTCTTGAATGAATGTCATAAAAAGTATTTAAAACATTTGGTTATGAGTATGGATCGGATGACTGTTAAAACAAAGAACAAAAAAAGATTTGAGAGACTCTCCAGTGATGAAATAAAAATGTTTTTACCAGGTTATAACTGTTATGTCCTCAAGGAGCAGAAATAATAAACTGTTAAAAGCATGCAGATCAGCCCAGTCCTCCTTCTCCTTGCTTTCCTCATACTGAGAAACACTGAATAACAGCTCTCTTGGATTTTGACCTCTCCATGCTGTCTGAAGCAATTTTGGAAACACAATGACAGTATTTATTGTTACACAGTAGTAAATAATCTATAAACTTTTGACAAACTCACACCAATTTTATCCATATCTTCATTTTCAAAACTTAATCTATTTCAGTATGCTTCTCATAAAGTTCTCTACCCAATTCAGCTTCAAAGATTCTCTAATCCGTCTTCCTTCTGTGACATATAGTTCTATACACTGTGTATTTTTCCCCAAAACCTGTTGCTACTAACATGATACACTTTTATCTGATTACCACGAGACACTGAATAATTTGGATAATTAAAGTTGAACTGTGCAGTGAATCTCTTGCCATTGCATTCCTAAAATGAGAACAGCTTCAAATCATGGGTGGTTTCTATTAAATTTAATCACTCTCCCTGATGACTTAAATAGTATAGGTATGGGTTACTAAATGTGGACAGTTATTCTCTCTTCCCTTTGCTATGGTTCTTTTTATGGATATTCTAGCAATCCAACTTGAAATATAATTTTCATTACGTGATGAATATGGATGTAGGTTATAGTTCTTTAATTGAAGTGGTTAGTGTCATCTCCATCTGATCTGCACCTCACGTCATACACTAAAAATATTCAATAGGGAACAAAACATTCTTCATTAAAGAGCTAGTGATACTATTTCATCATGTAGTGTTTTATTATGACTTCTCACCCAAATTCAGCCTTCTAATATTTATATTTACTATGCAATAACATGGATTACTCTTGAAGGAAAGGCAGTTATACTTTTGAGAACTTGAGGTGAAAAAGTCATATTGGATCAGCCTACTAACCAGTAAGTCTCATGCCTTCTCTGAGTGTGATCAGATGATGGTGGGAACTTCTTAATCACTTGACTGTACCGGTATTAGATGCTGCTGCTAGCAAGAGAATAGTCAGTTTTAGGGAATGTGATAAACACTTCCCCAGCTAATAAGGTAAGGTTTTGCTGAGTATTTGCCAACTAAATGTATTTTTATATATATATATCTCATGTATTATTTGAATCATAGTGAGGGGTTGATTTACAGCAGTGGCTATAAAAATTATGTTTTTACAATGGTCAGTTATTGAACTCACAACATAGACAGACTGTTGTGGCTACATTTGGTTGAGTACTACTATGGGGAATCCTACCTGATTAGAAAGTGGCCCTGAATTTTAATTTTAAGAAGATGAGCATAATGGAAGTGAAAATGGCATTATTCTTCTTGATGTATGAAAGTGCTATTATACTCCTAAATTTCTCTCATGCTCTTATTATTGAAAGTCTAGTGGTAGAAGATGTCATTTCCACTAGCAATGTAGGTCATGATTTTCAAAACTTCCTAATTATTTAAGAACTGTCTATTCATGATCCACATGTAAACTAGAACCAAAAAGTATGTTTTGAATATACTCACACTCCTATATATATATATGTATATACCTAAAAACTACTCCAGGTTTTTGAGTCACTCAGGCTCATTTTAAAAGTATATTCATATGTCTTCATTGTTTTCGTTGATTTTAAGTACTTAATTTCTTGTGCCAGCATTCTCTTAAGCAATATCCATTGACACCAGTAAAGTCTCACAGTGATGTGAGACAAGTTTATGTTTAAACCTGTTCTAGTGACGTTAATCAAAATCTTTGATTTAAAATGTTTTTGGAGAATATATAGCTATGGTTATTTGGAAATCATACTTACCACTTCTGGGTCTGATGTCATTTGCAAGAAGTGGTCAATGCAGCACAAAACTCAGCGTACTTGAAATTTCTGTCTTCTGTCTAGGGTTGAAATTGTTTTGGACAGGACAATCTGTTGAAATAAAAAGTTGGTTTGGAGGCAGGAAATTATAATTCTATAATTCTGTAAGTTTTTATATGGTAAACATCATTCATTACTACCTTGTGAATAATTTATCTATTAATTTTGAATTGTTTTTTATGAATATATCATCCTCAGTTTGTGAAAAAATACTCTATGATTTTCTTCTATAATTATCCTCACTGGTTAATGATTCCAAACCATGCTTTTGTTTATTCTCAAGTGGAAAAATTGATATTATATATATAATTGATATAATGGTTCTCTTTGGTCATATAACTTGAGCTTGTTTTCATATGAACTTGCATTTAAAAGCAGCTGGATAGATTTCTGACCTACTGTTCATTGTTCAGTAGATAACTCTTCCAAAAGAATGTATGTTTATTCTAGAAAATGAACTAAAATCATGAAGATATATGAAGGCAGCACATTTTAAAAGTTGTTATTATTATTCATTCATCATTAATTCTTAGAATATCAATATATGTAAAATGTGGATAGATTATTTATTTATGATTATCCTTTAAGTTCACTTTCTATTGGAGATTTTTACATTTATTGATTTATGTCAGTGCAAGATATTTCATGTAAGAATTTCAAGGGTAAATTTCTTTGTAAAAAGTCCATTTTTAAAATTTTATGTAGTACTGCAATATACATGGAGTCCTCCAGACAGGTACATATAAAAAATTAACTGTCATTATTATTTGTATGACATGAAAAAAAATCTTAATGTAAGATCTTCATGTCAGGGACTATAGTACCTGTGATAGTGTAGACACATTATTCAGTGATAGAACTATGAGGTAGAGAAGATTTTTGATTTCAGTAGAGTTTTTTGAAAACACTGTTGTTTTTCTATGCAGTGTAAATACCAGTTTTCCAAAGTTTTGTCTTAAATTTCAGTCTTCTTTTACAGTATTATACTGTAATAACTGCAATTATTTTATTGTGCAAAAGCTTGATGTTATGCACATTAGAACTTTTAGGTGAGGTCACACATGAAAATTTTACAAAGAAAAAAGAAATGTGATCCTTATTTTTAAAAATTTATAAATTGAATAGACCAGAAGGGCAGCTCCAGACTTATTTCAAGACATTTCAAGATAAATAATTTCAAAACCACAGATGAGTTCTAGGATTATTTTCTTGGCTTCTTTCTTTCTTCTTTCATTTTTCTCACATAAATTTAAAATAATCCTTCTTCACGGTATTGTGTTTTTGCTGTCCATGCAAAACATAATTCAACAGATGGATATTCAAAACTCGACAGCCACAAGTCTTGATCCTCTTATGGTTTTGACAGATACTAAGGTGGAATGTTCTTTCAGGCAGATTTCCTTAACAGAGAAACTGAGACTCAGAATGGGTAACTGTTGAAGTACTGGTGAATGTTTGGGTGCCTCATCAAAATTACACTGAGATTCTGCTAAAGGTTCAGGGGATTTTGAACTGATGCTGTGATTTGCTAGTTTGGGTGTATTTTGTGATACCAATTTTAGTAGATTAAAAATGGCTGCCAAATTCTAGCTCTGCATATATGCTACCATGGCAATTGCCATATATGGGGAAAGATCACTGAAAAACCAAAATCTATATTTTGCTTTGAGACCTCCTGTCTTTTAAAGAGAAAATGGCAGACAAAAATCCCTCACCATTCCAGAAATCCTCAAGATTATTTTTGACAACTTGCACCTGAGGGAAGCAAGGAAAAATTCTGCTCTTGGTGTGTTGTAATCTCCTTGTACTAGTTTCTCTGTATATTGTTCCAGTACAATTTTCCTGTAATGAAATGCTTACTGGCAAGCATCTTGGAAAAGATTAACATAAAATGTCCTTTTCTGAGTACATAAGATGGTTTTGGTTTTTCATGGAGAGTGCTCCATGTAATTGCCTAGTTTCTTCAGATGGCATTCCAAAAAGAACAAACTCCTTTGGCCTTTTGTGTAAGCGGTACGTGCAGAGCACAGAAGTGGTTCAATAGTGGTGACAGAGTGATATGCCATCCATAAATGCTAATTAGAAGGTAGAAAAAAGGCCAGTACTTTATGAAGGCAAAGTACTTAGAGTGGCTGTTCAGAACAACTTTGTTAAATCTTGCTGGTGGCAAGCTGCTTATGCATATACTCTGTACCAATTACTGAAAGTATAAGGGATCTGCCATGCACTTAGAAGTTTCCTATTTGAATGCCTATTGAACATCAAAAAAGAAATTTGTTTAATACTGTAATTCTTTCATTGTATTTAAATATTTTTGAGGCAGTAAATCACCAGGAGAGCATGTAGGCTTGTATTTCATCTATCAAAATTGGATTACTGTAATGGGCTCTACATGGGGTGGCTTCTTGAAACCACTCAAACTTGATCTGGCGCTGTACACAGCTGCTCACTCAGTAAGTAGTGTTTCTTAAAAAAAAAATGGCTCTACTCTATTTTTAGATGTAAGTTTAAACCTATCCTCTACTTATAAAGCAGCATGGCCTTGTACATCCTTTGTAGATATCAAAGAAATTGTTTATGTAGCTTTCAGTGCTGCAGAATCAAAACTTAAATGCAACAAAACAGCATGTGTCCAAGGCACATTTTGATTTTGTGATAGTGTATGAACTCTAGATGACATGCTCAAGACAAGTTCCTGAATACTAAAAGAAAGGACCTAGAGGAAGGGTGTTTGGATACTTGGATCTGGAAGTAACTTCTTCTATAACTGATTCGTCAGACTTTTTTACTGAGAGAACTATGTGGATCACTGCAGGTGGTAGAGGTTTCCCAAAATTAAGTTCGGGAAAATCATAGAATCATGGAATCTTCTAGCTGGGAAAGACCTTTGAGATCATCGAGTCCAACCTAACCCATCATCCACTAAACCATGTCCTTCAAAAGATCATCTACCCATTTTTTAAACACCTCCAGGGCTGGTAACTCAACCACCTCCCTGGGCAGCTGTGCCAGTGCCTGACCACCCTTTCGGTAAAGAAATGTTTCCTAACATCCAGTCTAAACCTTCTCTGGTGCAACTTATGGTCATTTCCCCTTGTTGTATCGCCTGTCACTTGAGAGAAGAGATCAACATTCACTCTGCTACAGCCTCCTTTCAGGCAGCTGTAGACAGTGATTATATCTCCCCTCAGCCTCCTCTTCTCCAAGCAAAACAACCCCAGTTTCCTCAGCTGCTCTTCATAGGACTTGTCCTCCATCCCTTCACCAGCCTCGTCTCCCTCCTTTGGACATGCTCGAACACCTCAATGTCCTTGTTATAGTGAGGGCCCCAGAACCGAACACAGTATTCAAGGTGTGGCCTCACCAGTGCTGAGTACAGGGGCACAACCACCTCCCTTGTCCTGCTGGACAAGCTGTTTCTGAAACAGGCCAAGATGCCATTGGCCTTCTTGGCCACCTGGGCACACTGCTAGCTCATATTCAGCCAGTTGTCAATCAACACCCCCAGGTCCTTCTCTTCCAGGCAGCTCTCCAGCCAGTCTTCCCCAAGCCTGTAACGTTGCATTGGGTTGTGGTGTCCCAAGTGCAGGACTTGGCATTTGGTCTTGTTGGACCTCACCCGTTGGTCTCAGCCCATAGATCCAGCCTGTCCAGATCTCTCTGCAGAACCTCCCTTCCTTCAAACTGCCATCCAGCTTGGTGTCATCCGCAAACTTGCTAAGGGTGCACTCAATCCCTTTGTCCAGATCATTAACAAAGATATTGAACAGGACTGGACCCAGCACTGAACCCCGGGGAACACCACTCCTGACTGGCTTCCAACTGGATTTAACTCCATTTACCACCACCCTCTGGGTCCGGGCACCCAGCCAGTATTTACCCAGCAGAGGGTGTGCCTGTCCAGTTTCTCAAGCAGAATGCTGTGAGAAACAGTGTCAAAGGACAAATGAGGTGTGTTTTTAACACTGGGCACATTTTCAATAACACAGCTAAGGAGACACATGAAACTTCAAAATAAAAGGGTCTGAAATAAAAATGTCTGAAAGGGTAACCATAAAAGGAGGTTTAAAAATATTAGATTGTCATCTGTGGTGTTTATTAACAGAATGAATGACTTGTGCTGAGCACCCCACATATAATCAATCATTTATCAACAAATCATGACCTTTTCGTACTTGTAAATTACCCTCGAGTAGACTTTGATTTTTAGAAATCTGGTTGTCGAGAATTCTTTGATCAACTTTGTGTCAACAGGTTTCAGTGTGTTTGCCTTAAGATTTCACTACCAATTTTTTATGATTACGTAAATTGCATAGAGTTTTTTCTATTCCTTATTTGTATGCCTGAAAATCTTATAATGACTTTCAAATATAGAATAAACATTTGTGCAAGTATCATTCTGCAGAATTTATAAGAGTCTCAGAGCTCTGAATGACCAAGCTTACTGACAGCGTTCCTTTTATTTCCTAAACTCACAGTTTAAGAAAGACAAATTGAAAGAGTTGTGGTTGATGTAATTCACATCAAGTATCCTGTATTTATTTCAGTGATATTCCATCCAATTTCACTGCTAATTCAATAGGTTACTTAAGCAGAGTTTTCTCTGAGCTGCCATCAGGTCAATGCCCCAGTAGGACATGAGGGATCACTTACATGGTAGATCCAGGTAAAACTATTTTTTACCTCACTTTTGGTAACTAGAGATTTCACTGCTTTTTTCAGTAGAATAGTGATGCCAGCCATGGTGTCCTGATGAAAGTACAGGATGGATAATTACTTTCTACCTTTCTAAATTTCCCATCTGGACTCTTTTTCAGATTCTGCTCTAAAACTCTACTCTATTAATATTGTTCACTTAATTATATATTCCTTGTAATTTCCTTCAGAAGTGAAGAGGTGGTTTGTGGGCTTTTTTAGAGACTTCCTTATCTGTTCACACAAATTCATTTATATATCTTTGTAGATGAGCAGGCAATGTTTTACCAGGTGTCTCTGTGTCTGATTTTCACAAAAGAAACAGAGCTACCTGATCTACATATACAATATTGTGAACAGAACATCTTTTTAAGTCCTTAAAATGGAGTACTTTGACATCGCTTTAAATGGCATGTAGCAAATGATTGATAAAAAGCCATTTTGGTTAAAGTTTCAAAGAGTAATAACAATGCAGACCTGAAATACAACCTTTAGTCTCTGTTTACTCCCTCTAACATATAGAAGTATACTGTAATTGTCAGACCAGATTAGTATTAATAAAAGGAAGAATCTGTGTTTGTGAGAGGGTAAGTTGCAATTGTAATATAGGTTCATATGATAATTTAGGTTGGAAGGGAACTCAGGAGGCCACAAAGTCCAACCTTCTGCATGTTCAACAGAAGTGTTTGCCAGCACAGAACAGCTCCACAACCCCTGGTGACCCCCTCAGATCAGACCCTTCCCAGCAACACACTACATGAAGAGCTAAAATAATTTATATGTTTGTTGCAGTGAAGAATTTCTTCCTAGATCTGCTGCATGCAAGGTTTTTCCTCAATAGCTATCCTAATGCTCTGTGTAGTTCTGGCTTTACAAACTCTAGGAACAGAGCAACGACACACTATTGCTTTTATGCTATTTTGAAGGTTCTAAGGCAAGAAAACTAAGTGTCTTAAGAATGGATAATGGTATGGATAGTATGAAACAAACACAGTTCAGTCATTTACAGGTGTCCCTTTTCATCACCTTCTTGTTTGGAAAAAAGAAGGATTACACTGACAACTTAGATATCCTTTTCCTGTATTTAATAAGGAACTTTTTCTTGATTTCTGACTTTAAATCTTTTATGCTACAAATCAAGATAATTTTCTTGTCTTGTAAGGGTAAACATGAACAAGTATTAATCTTCCTCTTTTTCTGTAGCAATTTTTAATGTCATGAAGAAGGTTATTAAACATTTTATAGTAAAGTATATAGGCAGATTTCTGTTTGCTAGAGGAATCTACGTTGTTTCATCGAACCAGGTAGCATCTGGGTTTACATTTCTGGAGAGAAGATGAAGAGAAAGGGAGTGGATCTGAACTGGAGAGACCAAAGCGAAGCTGAATATAGACAGATTACATTGGTATCAGGAAAAAGAAAGGAATGAAGCTATTGATCAAAAGCTAGTTAAAGAGGTGGGAGGATTTGTCCTTTTCTTATGAGGTAAGACTATTAAACTCTGTAGAAATGTATCCACAGAGTTAGTTGTCTTGAAAAAAAAAAACAAATGCCATGTTTCAAAAAATCCCTGACATCCAAATTGGGTCTTTTGGGATACAAGACATTGTCTTAACTCTCTGGGAGTATATAAGATTTCATTTTTTCTCCATTTTTAAAGTTAAAAACATACTATTTCTTCTTCCCTGAAGATAATCTTGCCCACCTATATCTATTCAGTTAGTTTTTCCTAGTCCTTACTATGAACCTGCAGAGTCCCCACTCATCTAGTATAATTCTTTAATGAAAATCAGAAGCAGAGACTTACCTTTTTCAAATTTTAGAGACTTCATCTGAATCAAAGGGTGGTGAGTAAATGTTCAGAGTTCATAAATGACAAGTTATGAGTTGCATACTTAAGGAATCCCTACTGGGGCTGAAAATACATACCGCCTCTCTTAAGGAATAAGCAGCAGGACAAGGTGTATTCTCAGAAACTGTGATGAGAAATAGTTCATTAAATATTGGAAAGCATGGCTGAAATTCAGAGAGCTTTGGAGAAACTAGTGAAATAGATGGATAAAAGACTTATGAAGTTCATAAGGAGGAATGCAATGTCCTGTTCCTGGAATGCAATAGCTCCATACACCAGTACAGTCTGGAAGCCAACTCCAGCCTCCTGGAAATGATATAGATGGGGACTGGCAGCAAAGGACAAAGAATCCTGGAATACAGTAACATAAACATGAGTCAACAGTGTGCCCTGGGGCTGATCACTGGTTGGACTGTCTTAGCAAGAACATAGCCAATCGGCTGAGGGAAGGGGTCATTCCCCTCTGTCTGGCACTTGTGAGGCAACAACTGGGTTACTTCATCTAGTACTGGCCTATCCAGTACAAAATAGATGTTGGTAGAGTCCAAGGGAGAGCCACCATGCTGCTTGGGGCTGGATCATATGACAAAGGAGTCTGAGAGCACTGGATTTGTTCAGCCTTAGAAGGAAAGAGGTAAATGAGATCTTGTTTCCATGCTCAACTACCTATCGTGTGGTCACAGGGACTTTTGACAAATGCACATAACAAAAAACAAAAGGTGGCTGACCTAAGGTGCAGCAAGGCAAATTCCGCATGTATTTAAGCAAAAAAAGACATAAGTGTGGGTGGTTGATCACTTGAAGAGATTGCCCAGAGAGGTCGTGGAATCCTTTCTTAGGAGATATTTAAATTCATCTAGTCAGTGCGCAAGTAAACTGCTCTAATTGAATACAGACTAAATTATCCTACCTGTATATGAATGTCGATACTTGGAACAACATGTAATAACTTCTGTTCCTACGACTTTTTTTTGTATGATTTCCCTTGAAAGTTAGTTCCTGAAATTTCCATTATAGTCTCATTATGCACAATTTCAGTCTGTATATTGGAATGTACCACAATTTAAAAAGTCTTTTTAATATATTATGTGACTGCAAAATTTTTAACAGAAATAAATTTTCTCTTAGATTGTCTTCTACATGAGCAAAGTTCAAGGGCAAAAGGCAAGTGTATGGGCTGAAAGTAAGGTTTGTTATTAATAGAATTAAACTCCTAGACAACAGCAAGGACAATTAACACTGGAATCTGTTTTGCTGGATTCAGTTATTAATCTAAAGAAAGTTGCTAGAAAATAAAACATAATCTTCTGATTATTCCAGGGCATCTATGTGTCTTTTCAGTGAAAAGATTAGATTTCATTTAGTGATTACATAGGTGAAAATGTGATTTTCTTATAACTTTTGTATTTTCAGTGAACCATGTTTCAGACAAAACTAGTTTGGGGGAGTTCAGAGGAAAAGAACTCTCCCACAAAAAGACACAATGTACCAGCACACTAAGATTTTTTTGTTCATGTACTAGACATCCTCATTTTGGCACACATCATTCAGCAGCATTGAATCAGTCAGAATTGCTGGCAGAAACAGTAAGTTCTGCAGCTGAATGCTAGATCCAGGCAGGTAGGCAATCCCCTGAGAGAGAGAAAGCCCAGGAGGGAGCCATAGAAGGGTGAATCCTGAATCCCAAAAGCAGTAACTCACACATGGGTGGCTGATGACTAGGGAGCATTCCTGGTAGCATTGGCGTGGGATTTAAATGGCCCCTAAGGAGCACCAGTGAGAGGAGCGCTGTGAACAGGAGCAGGAAAGTAGGTGCGTGACTTGTCAGAAAGTCATGGCCAGGCAAGGCAGTTTGCTAAGGTAGTTCACAGAGGCAGGGTGAGCAGGGAGGGCACAGGGAGGGCACTGACCTCTTCCAGAAGTACCAGAGAGCCACTGCTGGCCACTCGCCAGAAAATTAAGGCATCTCCTAGATTTGCTGCAGCCATGGATGATGCAGTATCCCAGACTGAGACCTAGTGGGCTCATGCTGCCACCCGGATGCTAAGCTGCAGGATGTGCCCTCCTCCTGCATTGGTATCAGACACAAGCGGTGAATTCACCTGTGTGGGGTGTGTTTGGGTGAAGGAACTCCTCCACTCAGGAAGGAGGTGAGTAGGCTGACAGCAATCAGAGAATGTCAGAAGGAGATTGACTTATGGAACAACGCTGTGTTCCCTGTCTCACACACAACAGGCAGGCATGCCTTGTGCGACCCTTTATCTGCTCAGCTGAAGAGAGTAAATTAGGAGGTGGAGGGGAATGGCAACAGGCTCCTGTCCAGTGATGCAGCTGAGTCTCCCCTGTTTCAACCTTGGCCTCCCATGTTCACTTACATAATAGATATGAAGGCCTGCAAGTGGAACTAAACCCTAACATCAACAAGGACTCACACAACCTAGAAACGTTCCCAAGGTTAAGACACTTGAAACCATCAATCAAAATAACTTCAGTAAAGAAGAAGAGGAGGGTCATTATCATTGGGAACTGAAGGTCCGCTGTGCAGACCAGACCCATTACACAGGGACGTCTGATGCTTACCTGAGACCTTAGTCCGAGATGTGGAGAGGAAACTTACAATTCTGGTCAAGCACAGAGATTATTATCCATTACTAATTTGTCAAGTAAGCAATAATGAAAAAACAAGAAGAATGCTTAGGACAATTAAAAGGGACTTTAGGGCTTTGGGAAAGGTTCAGGTGTACAAGTAGTGTTCTCTTCTGTAAGTCCTCCAGGGAATGAAGAGGGAAGGAGTAGGAAGAGCTAGAAAATAAATACTTGGCTCTGTACCTTGTCTGAAAAACAAAACTTTAGGGTTTTTGACCATAGGATGGTCTATACACCCGGCTGCTGGCAATGATGGGGTACACTTGTCCCCGAGGGGCAAAAGAACACTTACCAGGAAATTGATGGGGCTAATCATCAGGGTTTTAAACTAGATTGGAAGGGGAAGGGGAACAATATCAAGCTTAATGGAATAAAACTTGGGAATGGCACTCCACTGTCAGAGGGATGGTGTAGGAGTGAGACCGCCTTGGTGGAATTAGAGGATAGCACTTCAAGTGACAGCCAAAATGCAAAGGTCATTGGTGAATTAGAAACTACAGCTAGAAGTAGGGGCTTTAAACTAGATTTGAAGGGGCAGTAACAGGCTAGTCTGGGATGAGCAATGGGAAGGTACACCAAAATCTTGAGGAGCTGCGTTCTTATAACATTTATACTTCTGCACAATGAACAACACACGAACTGTTTTTATACAAATGCATGCAGCATGAGGAATAAGCGGGAGGATCTGGAAGCCATGACCCGTTCCCAAAGATATGACATTATTAGTATTAGAGAAACCTGGTGGGACAAGTCCTGTGACTGATGTGCCATGATGGATGGTTATAGGCTATTCAGGAGGACAAGACACACAAGGGAGATGGGTAGCACTGTATATAGCAGTATGGAATGCATGGATCTTGCCATTGGCAAAGGCATAATTGAGAACCTTTAATTCTGGGTAAGGATTAAAGGACCGACAATTAAAACGGATGTCATTGTGGCAGTCTGCTATAGGTCACCCAGGATGACATCACTGATGAATTATTCTTTAAGAAATTAAGGGATGCCTCTAAGTCACCTGCCTTTGTCCTTGTGGGAGATTCAATTTGCCAGATATCAACTGGGAGCACCATACAGCTGAGACAAACAGGTCCATACAATTCTTAAACTCTCTGGACAATAACTTCAAGGCACAGGAGCTGAGGGAAGCAATCAAGAAAGGTGCCCTCCTTGACTTGTTGCTAGTTAATAGGGAAGATCTCGTGGATGAAGTGGTAACTAGAGGCTGCCTTTGTTGCAGCAACCACAAAACAGTCAAGTTTAATATCTATGATAACAGGAGGAAAACTGTCAGCAAGACTTCAGTTCTGGGTATGAGGAAAACAGACTTCAGGTTGCTCAAGAACTGCTTAGTAAGTTCTCCTGGGAAAAAAGCTTTAAAGATGCTGGGGTCAGTCAGTGCTGGTTGCTCTTTCAGTAATACCTCCTAAGAACACAGGACCAGGCAGCTCCCAAATGCTAGATTCAAGCAGGCAAGGCAAAAAGCCAACCTGGCTGAGTAGGGATCTTCTATTCAAACTGAAAAATGGTTGGTGTACGACTAGTGGAAACAGGGACAGGTGACATGGGAGGACTACAGTGATGCTGTTCACCACTGCGGAGTGGAAATTTGTGCGGGCAAGGTTCAGTTAGAGTTGAAGCTGGTCGGTACTGTGAAGGATAATAAAAAGGGCTTTTTCAAATATGTTAGTAACAATAGGCAGGCCAGAAATAACATTGTCCCATTACTTGATAAGCATGGACGCCTCATAAACAGGGATACAGACAAAACATTTAATCCTTTTTTTCACCTCTGCCTTCAATACTGAAGATGGGATCGGCTTCCCCCAGAGCACATGGCCAGAGGACCAAGAACGCACAAATGATAAATTCCTAATCAACCCCAAAATTGTGCGGGATCTGCTGTTCCAGCTGGACCCCTGCAAGTCAGTGAGGCCTGATGGGATTCATTTAAGGGTACTTAAAAATATCTGACTGATATCATAACAAGACCTGTGTCAATGATTTTTCAACACTCTTAGGAATCTGGAGATGTACCAGTTGGCTGGAAGCTGATCAATATTGTTCCAATCTTCAAGAAGGATAGGAGGGAAGATTCCAGTAAGTACTGGCCTGTCAGTCTCACTTCTGTACCGGGTAATATTATGGCGAAGATTTTTCTGGGAGTTACTGAAAATCACCTGAAGGACAGCACAGTCATTCGTAATTTTTATGGACTTCAGCAAGGCCTTTGATGCTGTCTTCATAGCATACAAGATAAACATATAATGCAGTGGGTGAACAATTGGCTGATGGGTCAGGGTCAGAGGGTCATAGTGAAAGGGGTTACATCAGGCTGGCAACCAGTCACTAGCGGGGTTCCACAGAGAAACATCTTGGGGCCAGTACTCTTTAATATCTTCATAAGTGCTGTGGATGCAGGATTCAAGGGTTTAGTAACCAAGTTTGCTGTTAACAAGAAACTGGAAGGAGATGTTGACACTTTTGAGGGCAAATCTAAACAAATTGGAGACCTGGACAATTGCTAACCACAGGAAGTTTAACACAGGCAAGTGCTGGGTTTGGCACCTGGGAAATGGCAACCCCAGATATGCATTCAGACTCAGGAGTGAGAGGCTAGATAGCAACCCTACAGAAAGGAATCTCAGCATTCTGGTCAACAGCGAGTTGAATGTGAGCCAATGGTGTGCCTTGGGCAGCCAAGAGGACCAACTATGTCCTGGGATGCACTGAGCACGGCATTGTCAGTTGGTTGAGGGAGGTGATTGTCCCACTCCACTCTGCACTGCTGAGGCCCCACCTCGAGTATCTTGTTCAGTTTTGGGCACCACAGTATATAAAGGACATCAAACTACTGGAGAGTGTCCAGAGGAGACCACAAAGCTGGTGAAGGCTCTACACGAGAAATCGAATGAGGAGAGGCTGAAGTCACTTTGTCTGTTCAACCTGGAGAAGAGGAGACTTAGGGGAAACCTCATAGCTGTCCACCATTTCCTCACAAGGGAAGGAGGAGAAGCAGGCACTAATTTCTTCTCTCTGGTGATCAACAATAGGACTTGAGAGAATGGCAGGAAGATGTGCCAGGGGAGGTTTTGGTCAGATGTTAGGAAAAGGTTCTTCACCCAGAGGGTGGTGGAGCACTGGAACAGGCTATTAAGATGCTTCATAGACCAATGAAGCATAAGGAATGTATAGGCAGTTCTTATTTTGCAGATGTTACAAAGAGCATTAAATGTAACTCATGTATCAGGTGTCATGTTTGGCTCCTCAACATGTGAGAATTTATTTCTGTGAGTGCCAAATGGCTGTCAAAGTCCCTCTAAAGCCAAATGATAACATTTCTATTTTTATGATTCTCTTGCTTACTTTTCTTGTTTTTTTCTTTTTTTTTTTCCTTTCATTTGTCTTTCTGTTAACTAACTTTTTCTATAGCCAGGAATGATCCCACAGTCAGGAGCAGTAGCAACAGGATTACATAGTGGCAAGCTAAGAAATCCCAACTTTTTATGTGCTTGAAATACAAACCAAATAGACAGGAATCAGCAAGGAAGGCCTTCGTAGTGCCTCCATAGCCGTATTTCCTTTAACGGTAGCAGTGCTCCTTCATTTTTCTTCTTACACTCTGCCTCTCTGACTCCAATACCTCTGTTGCAATCAGCCTTCGGCACCCTAACTGAAAATCATTTATGACCCAAGAGCATTTTCTATTTCTTCTTCTTTCACTCATCCTGATCTGCCATATTTATCACTGATAACATACACTACATAACATAGAGTTTTTTCCACATTTCTGGACTGAAGACTGACATTCTCGTGCACCTGAAAAGATAGTTGCTTTGGCAGTTCATTTATCTAAAATAAACAGTTTGCATAAGCAGTGTACTACTTCTGAATTTTAGTAGTCAACCTAAGTGAAGCTCTTAGCTTTTCTGAATTTGTCAATTACATTTATTACACCTCACAAGCTCCTAATATTTACAGTCTTCTTTTTTTTTCTTCTATGCCAGCTATTTTAATATATATGCTCTCAGTCCAATAGTAGACTGTAATACTTTACTCCAGCTCTCATTTAAGGCACTGTTTCCGTGTTGTATTCTCTCATTCTTCTGTGAAATTGCTTATAAATGTATCACATAGAGCCAATGTATTATGGAATTTAGGCAGGGTAATTATTTAGAAGGCAGGGTTTGCAGTGCAAAGTTTTTTTCTTGCAGTAATTATACAGACCAATATTCAAGCTTCCTAACCACAGAATGTAATTTTGCCATTTGGAAAATCCCATCCTGCTTGTGAAGTCTTATCAGTGTGACTCTTTCTCCACAAGAGGGATCCCAAATCTACTTGCTTGACCCTAAGTACCATTTCAGTAACTTAGTTCAGGGTGGGTAAGCGTCTGTATGCAGCTGGAAGTATCAAGAGGCAGATAAGAAGAGGAGGCTCAGTATAGACTAAGTGGAAGAGATGGGAGAATTTAATGGAAAGGACTCAAGCTGGAGTTTATGGGTATAAGCACGTATTTCTGGGAAAGGTAACAGAGGACATTTTCCATTTTGAAATGTAGATTTGGATCTCTAGTCATTGTGGAGATACTGCAAGGTCTTCTGAATGTGTCAGCTCTTCTCAGTCTGATTTCTGAAAATGTTAGATTCATTCAATACCTTTGTACTTGGATTTGTTATAAAAACTGCTAGACTGTTTCATTACTGCTGTTTGAAGTATTAAAGCTATAGGAGTACCTCTAATTTTGTTCTGGTTCTGTGCAAAATACTTTGAGAAAAATCATTCTTCCTTGCAACAGTAAATGTACTTTCAGTGCTTCCATGAGGTTGTTTTCTTTCTACAGCAGAATTAGTCTAATCTTCTCAAACCTATGCAGAAAGGCAGAACTTTAATATATCTAGACCATTTGATTGGTTACTTACTATTTACAATGGCATAAAAAATTAATACTCTCACTGGAGCATGAATATTCCAAATTAACAGAAACTAATGCTGTCACTGAGCCAGCTTTAGCACTATTGAGAGAAACTGAGGCAATTCCATAAAGCACAGTATAACATCCTGTAACTACTTCTGATTTAAACCGGATTTTTTATACACAGAAACCCAGTGCATTAATCCGTTTGTCTTTTCTGCTTCCTGCCACAGTGCATATGATTGTAGCACTATTTTTTTGCGTTAAAGGAGCTTTAGAACAGTATTGCTAGAAAAGTGGTGTGTTATAACTAAACTGTATTAATGTCACCATCCTACAAAATATACAGGCAGTACCTAGAGAAATGCTACCATTGTGAAACTTGCTTTTCTTGTGCCAGCTCAGCAGATGATAATACCAAAAAAAGGAAGAAAAGGTAAAATACTTGTGTCTTGATTTGTAGGTGTTCTTTTTTAAATCCCAGACCTGGGGTTTTTTTGCTGCTCTTTCTTCCTCACTTCAGGCTACCCTACCGGAAAAAAAAAAAAAATACCCCACACCCCAAAGTCCCCAAACAACTGAATTGCAAGTGAACGGAATTTCCCTAAGCCCAGTTTACAGTGATGAGGTTATCTGTGAGAAAGGCCCTAGTTCTTGGTGAGCAAAGACACTAATTAAAATTAGCATTCTAAAAGGATCTTCTGCAGCTGTCTTCATAAAAAGAAACTGATTAGTGGTTTGAACGGTGCTAACTCTGTAAATTATCAAACAAAATACGGCAGAAGCATCCATTTACATATAAGAAAATTACAATTTCAACATCACACTTAGAGCACATTAATCAACTTCATTCTTTGTTTTTATGCCTAATGAGGCTTTTCAGAAAGGTAAACAGCTTTCTAAATAAAGTTGCCTTGGCAAAAAAATGGATTAAACACATTCCTATTTGGTATGTATGTATGTATTTATTTATTTAATAGATTTTCAAACTATTTATTTTTTAGATGTAACTTGGTTAGATGTGGCTGAATATTTGAAATGACCAAACTTCTGCATTGTATACACCAGCACAAACAGAGGCAGAAACATACATGGTCTATCCTTGTTCTCTCCATTTTCTCTTTATTGATTTTATCTTTCACAACAATGCTACCTTGTAACTGTGTGTGAGATTTTTGCAAGCTTTCTAATATCTCACCAGCTTTTTTCCACGCATTCTTCTTGTTAAAACTTCAGTTGTCAAAAAACATCCTGTCTGCTTTCCTCTGTGGGTTTGTGAGAGGGAACTCCTGTTTTTCCCCAAAATATCTACATTTAAATATTGCTAATGCTCTGTATTCAGACCCCAAAACGCAGTTGATTTAGCTGTTAGGGAAAAAAAACCCCACCAAACCAAAACCAAACAGCACAGAATTTTGAACTGTGTCTATTTTTCTAGATGTCTTTGCTGATTGTTCTGATTGGTAGACTTTTAAATAACAACTTTTTGCACTCTGTGCAAATTGTTGGCTGCATAGGGATTCTGCATCAAGTTACATATACATAAACTGTTTTTATTTGTCATCAAATGACAGATCACAGTCTGCTGTGTCCCTGTGTTTTGCACCAGATGAGGGACAGCTCAGTTCTGTGTCCTTCAGTGAGCAGTGTGAGGATGGCACCACTCCCTCTCTACTATCATCTGGATAGGGCAGGAATGATGACTTACTATGTTAATGAAAATACTGGCAAATAAGCTCTCTGAGACTCGTTTTGGAGTTTTAGAAAGCAAGTATCCTTTATTTCAGTGCTGGGCACATGAGGGAATGATCTTCCTCAATAATGTGCAATGAGATAAGAGCTGTTTGCAGAATATGTATCCAACTTACACACATATGTATAAGTTCTCCCAAAAATCTCATGCATATTCTACTACTTTCCAAGAACTAAACTTCATTTTGTTATGAACTTCACAACAGCCAAGTGTCTGCTTATTAGAGCTTTGAAGCTAGATCTCTTCCTGGCTTTGCATTCTTTAGATAAGTGAAGAAATATTGTCCGGGTACAGCACTATTTATAAAACATGCTATCAGAAGAACAGTCTGTGTCTGTCTAACTTCCAAAAATACTGCCGCTTAGATATTGCTTAACTGAAGCTTGTTAGAAAACCAATTCTACAGAAAACCAACTCTACTAAGTCAAAATGTTCCACTCTGCAATAACAACCCCTTCTTGTATTAACTATACTACCAGTGTCACAAACCATTACCTCTATCTCTTCTGCCTTATGGCTGTTTGGTGATCCTGTTTGATGCTTTTGGGGATAACACCAGGTCTCTGACTGCTTTACGTGACTCCTGGAACAAGTAAAGCAGAAGTGAAGTCGACAGGTACTCCTGCGGGCTGCTAAGTGCTTATGAAGGATACTTCACTTTATATTCTGATACTGATCATCTGTGCATATCACAGAACCCTGTTTGAAGGGCTTACAGAACAAAAATTAGTCTATGTTTACTCTAGAAGAAACTTTGCCATTTCAAGCCAAGGTTCATTTTCTCCTCAGTAAACAGCATTATGTGAAAATGTGTAAATTACAGACCTCACAGAGGGATGGAAATTGCATGTTGCCAGGAGAGGACAGAATCTCAGGATCATGTTACTTTTTTCACCAGTGCCTTTGCAGCTGCAGTATTTTGTATGAAAGTCATGTTAGAGCTTGAGATAGTCAAAATACTTGGGAAACAGGACTCTTTCCAATATCACCTTCGTGTTTTTCTTGCCAGTGAGCAGTTTACATGGGAAGAGAAAAGATAGATTTCAGGAGTGGAATGTAAAGAAACAACAAATGAGAAAGCGAAGAAAACCAGAGGTGTAGAATGTTCATATCCCAAAGTCTTACACACCCAAAACTTCCATGTTTTTGACTTTCAGATAATCCTATTTGAAGAAAATATTTCTATCAACTTGCAGAGCAACTCTTTTGTTCAGTCTTTCCTTAGTAATTGTAAAACTTCTTTTTCTTACCAAGAAAGGTTGGGAAGCAGATATCCTGACTGAGCTCTGGCCAAAAGCATGTGCAGGGTTCCCTTTTTGACAATGTAGTATGCCAGTTTATATCACCTTTGTTTTTGCTGATAATGGGTAGGACATGGAATAGATAATATTATATTACTGAGAGATACAGCAAAGGTCTGGGAATTGGTCTGTTGATCACTGGACTAACATATGGAAGCTATTTAATTCGCTTTTTAGCAAGCAAGTGCCCTAAGCTATATCATCTCTGCTACAGAATATGCTGATCTGATACCATCCACTTAATCTTCCTCCATTTGATTTATTATACTATATTAGCAAAGTTTTACAACATAATAAAGTACATCTTTCCAAATGGTGATCAATATATTTGCAAAAAATGGAGTTACCATTGCAATGAATTTTATTATGCTTGTTTGGTTTCAATGTTTAAATTAAACTAAACTGTTGCTTTAAATAATATGAGTGCCTTCCAAACTTCTGACCTCAAGATGGCAGGTGAACCCATGGATCCAGGATTACAACAAGTTCAGGGGTAGACCCGTGGCACTGGGCCTTGTAATGGAGATCTGCCAAGAAACTATTTACAGCTTACAGCCCCATTTACAAAACAGCACAACAGGAGGCAGTACTCAATGGTAGAAAGCATGCCAGGGTGCTCTGATTTGATAGCAACTTGTTTCATTGGTATCTGGAATATCATTTGGTTATCTCCTATGTTAAATAAAGGGTGCCTTCTACTGCCAGAACATCTAGAGGGGGCTGCAGAAATGTGCTGATGTGAAGATTTAGACAGCTTCTGACTGAAGCACAATAAGAAATGCATATGAAAGGAAAGGTTGAAACTTAATTCCCTATCGTCAATGATAATAGCAACTAAAACCCTCTGCACATCTGTACTACACCTTCTTTGAGAAAGAGTGTTACAAAATATTTATATAGGAGATCTATTAGTGAAGATTCCTCACAAACGTATCTGCTAGTTTCTTTTTTTTTTTCTTTAATCACTTGACATTTTCTCAAGGATATTTCTGCTCAGTACTGGGTACCTTAAGCAATCCACTTCACAAGGATCTACTAGTAGTGAATGTTTCTTCTCCTTTTTAAGAAGTTCTGAGTTTAGCACTGTGTTTCAGCTATCATCATTTAAGAAATAGGTCCTAGAGATATGAGTAGTCACACCCTTCCTGTTTGTCTTGTTTTGGATGTCTGGTCACATCGTGAGTAGACTCAGAAATGTAAAATGCATTTAAGAGAAGTTTCCTCTTCCCACACCACTCAAAATCAAAGAAGGAAAAAAACCCCTCAAATAGATTTCTGCTTTTTTAGGTCTTTGGTCTGGATCATGTGAAGACCTGAAGAGCAACCATAAGGATGTAAAAGAGGAGACAGAGCTATATGATCAGGAAAAAGACTGGTCTGGGAGACGGAGCTGTTCTTTCATTGCCAGGGAGCTATCATATTAGCATAACTGCAATGTCAAGCCTTGGATATTTATTGCGGGGTAACTGCTTGTCTTTCAAGAATATTCCCCATGTAGATTTGCATTTTGTGCCCAGATTTTGTTCATACTGAGCACAGAACCTCTGATAAAATTTGATAGGCACCCCAGACTTCAATGGCATCAAAAAATTCATCCTTCATATCTTGGGGTTTATACACTTGCATGTGTGCGTGCACTATAACGACAGTGTATAGAGTGATGTGATGGGCTGCTTTCCATCTGCTGTTGAAAGGTTTTTAGCATTTTCAAACTTATATGAAAACAATACAAAGGCTTTTCTTTCTTCACTGTTGCCCAGTGACAGGTCAAGAGGCAATAGGCACAAACTAGAAATTCCATCTGACAATGAGGAAAATTTTTACTTTGAGAGTGACAAAATGCTGGAACAGGCTTCCAGGGGAACTTGAGGAATCTCTTTCTCTGGAGATATTCAAAACATGTTCCTGTACAACCTGGTAAGTGAACGTGCTTTAGCAGGAGGGCTGGACTAGATGATCTCCAGAGATCCTTTCCAGCCCCTAAAATTCTGTGATTCTGTGATTTATTGGCATGCTAACTCACTTGATAAAATGCAATGTCTACAGTTTGTTTGGTAACACAAAGATCTAATCACTCCATCTGTGATCCTCACATATTGTTACCAATCCTCTTAGGCACAGAAGACATTAAAGCAGGCTTACTGAAAGCATTTTTAACAGATATAGTGTTTCACACAAAATTCTGCACAGATAGTTCTGAGTTAGAAGTCTTAGTCTGCAGTGAAGGATTTATACCAAGCATTCTGTGTTAGATGCTTATTGTTTAGAGCACATACTCTATGCTCATATTTGAATAAATATAAACCAATAATGTTTCAAGAGCTTTTCGTAGCAAAACTTCATATCTTGTGAATGCTCAGCAGTATTCCTTTAACTCTGTTTTATGTTGATTCCCTCTGAGGATATCATTTCCCAGAATACAAGTAGATATCATGTTCTGTGTCCACATTCTTAGTTAAGAGCAAGAGACTTGGTACTACCGGAAAAATCATTCCAAAGTAGGTATCAACGTTGCTTTACCAGCTAGTTGAATTCTTTTAATTGCTGTCTTATACTCATAGAACAAGATATCACTGTTAGAAATTATTAAAACACATGTCCCAATATATGCACATGTATGATGAAACATTAACTTGATTTAGAACTTTCATAAGCATTTATGGATTTTTTTTTCTCCCAGTTCTTGTTACTCAATTGTTAAGATCTGATCTTTGTAAATATAACACATATAATTCTCTTTCCTGAAAGTGGTTTTGAAAGTTTCATTTGCAAGTTAAAGTCAATAGATTTGCATTTCTGAACACCTTTTTTTATAAAACTGTATTCCCTTTAACTGGTATGTCTTTGCTAACAAATACTGTCAGTTTCAGTATTTCATATTTTAGCTGCAGAGCTTGGAACACAAAGAAAACCAGCACTTTTTAGTGACTAATATGAATTTATTTTTGTCAGTTCCTCTGAAGGAACTTGTTATAGCCCTGTTTCTAGTAATCACTGTGGATGACTGCATGTATACTCAAGGCTTGATGGGCATGGGCCTCATGGCAAGGATATGGAGTGAAATGTAAAAACAGCTTTCTAAAGAGCTCAATGCATGTGTTTGGCATTACGATGACTTCTTTCCGTATATTAAGACTGGTGTGAACAGCTGTCTTGGCAGAGATAAAATTCTTAATGCAAACTTGTTGCCTGGAAATTAATAAGCAAAAGTAATGTTCGGAAGTGGCCAGTACCTGAAAGGGATAATGATGGGATGAAATCTCTACATTGATTTCATGACCCTTGTAACACTCAGAGCAAGTGACTAGTGATGTGAGCCCTGCATGGTAAAGAAAATTTTTGAGAAGACATTCCAAAGACTCTCAAGAATCCATAACAGATAGACCTGTTTGTAGTGTGGAAGACTCTACCATGGTTGGCATGACTCATCCTTGTCTATGTCTGAGCCAATGTTCATGACCTCTTCTAGCTTCTGTTGGGGTAAGTTAGGAGCATGACTTCCCCAGGGAAGCTATGAGCTGTGCTGTAGATAACTGTAAAGGGTCATGTGTGAGACATATGGATGTGTTGTGTTTTATTGCTAGTTTAACCCTTTATTAATGTTAATAATTTTAAAAGTTAATTTTAATTAATAAGTATTTGAATGCCTTGGTAAAGCCATATCCACATAAATCATTCAGTTGTCAGAGCACATGAAACTTTGTGTTATTATGTATGGTGTATAGACAGAAGGCATTGAGTACCATGAATCCATCCTTGTGTTCCGGCACCATGGTTGCATGCTGACAAATTGATGGAGGATGTAGGCAGCATGGAGATGTGACAAATGAATTTTGGATAGCAGCAAATATTGTCTATTACAGTATTGTCTATTATGGCATCCAAACCAGCAAATGGTGCATTAAACGTTTTCAGTCTTTTTTTTCATCTAAAAAATACTAAATGATCACTATTTGAAGCATTCATTCATGATGATATCTAGTTAATATATTTAATAGATGTTTGGAATAAAAAGAACTTCCTTTTGTCTTTTTAAAGTTATGAGATTATGTGACTATGCTAAAAGCAAAGGGCCATTCTGGCTTTGATTTTTTTATTTTTTTTTAACATAAAGAGACTACAAATGACAGCAGTTCGGAGACATCACTCACAAACAAAATATTCTCATTCCTACTTTTTGTTTACTTCCTTTATGTGGGAAGGCTACAGAAAATCAGGCAAGTGATTGTCTTAAAATTAGCAACAAACAGACCAGTTTATTAGCTAACAGGGGTGGAAAACTTCCTATTTTTATATAAACTAGATTTTGATTGTAACATATCTCTATGTAGCCTGTGACATATTGTTGATTTAAAGAATTGTTGTCTCGGAAGAGGGAATTTTTGAATAACTAGTTCGTGGCATTCATGTTCTTTGTTTCTACCCCTTTCAAAAGTCTTTTATACAAAATAGAACAAACTTGAGAGATATGAAGATAATGATACTTTCTCCAAATAAGATATGCTTTCCATTGCACCTGTTTAGAAGAGCAAATAACATATCGGTGTGAAGAGTGAACGTTTTATCTGAGAAAAAAGAATATTTACAAAAAACTAACATTTAGAGAGGTAATTGCACTTTTAGAAGGGTTTTTTTTTCCAATCTTGCAAAAATTCTGGGAGTGGCTAAAATTATTAAGCATCACCATGAGGTGATTTTATGTTTCCTCTGACAAAGGATGCTACATTTAAACCTGCCTATGGGGAGGCTGGGAAGCAGGTCGCCTTCTGATTTGTCAACCTAGGAAGCGTATTTTAAATTGAAAAGGAATGTGTCATCTTACTAAAAGAGATTAACATTAAGCCCACAGCGTAAACAGCTTGGATGGAAAAAGGAAAACTGATTAGCAATTCGAGCTTTATCTTTACTGAAAAGGGACTGATGCCCACAGAGTTCTGGCATTCTTCACTTTTTGTTGACCATCTGTATCTATGAGCTCCCCAACAGAGATGCAGCTCACTTGGGGACAGAAGAGCAGAAGGGCATAGCCTCCTCTACAAGAGACAGAAACCAAAAGCCACGCTAAACACCATCAATTAAAATTCATTAGTCCTGTAGGAGCTGCCCATTAGAGTGTTGAGTAGGCACAGATGCCGCTATTACAAGCATGACACCAGTAATTAGGCACCAAAAGTAGGAGGACTTCACAGCCTATTTAACAAAGATATGATCTCTCTGTTCTTGTATAAACTTTGCCATAACTTTAATTGCAGTAGATTTCACCTACATTGGTCAAAAGAAATATTGCCTTTCTTCTTATAACTGCCAAGACTGTTGCTTTCTAATTAGGTTTAAGACACAACAAAATAGATGAGATTACTTCACGGAAAAAAATGCTGTGCTATTAGAAGTGCATTAGTTATGATAGATGTCTATACTTAGTCAAGAAAAATTAAAGCCCAATTTATTCTTATACATTTTCATGTTGGCTGTCACTGCTGACTGATGACTTGTCTTCTGAATGCATCTGTAATGCCTTAACATAAATAAAAAAGACACAGCTATCTGTATGCAACTTGGTGGCACATACTTTTCAGTTCTATTCAAAGCTTAGTTTTCCAGGATCCTCGCAAGTAGAGAAAATGGTTGTTTTTCTTTCAGTTTTTCTCATTTAATTCTCACAAAGAATGGTGTTAGCACAGAGTTTGTCTGACAAAGAATGAATGACTATCTTTTTCTAGCATCTGCTTACAAATGAATATCTGTTCTTCAGTTGTTCTTTTTACTTCTTACTTAAATTGTATCTATGCTGCAAGTCCAGTTCAGAGTTGGTACAGGATAAATGTATCAGAAAAAATTGGAGAAATTCACAGCTTGATTTGTCCTCTCTTCTCCTTACCCCTCATCCCTGGTTTGAAAGCAATCCACAGTATTTTGTTCCTTAGAATTCAGTTTCAGTGTCTTATTTCATTTATTGAAGCTTTATGAACTCATCTCTGGAAACAAACAAACAAACAAATAAACAAAAAACATCTTAATTCCAGAGAATATGAAAAATGCTGAACAATGGGGTGGATGCAGATCCCAGCTGCACATACTCTTTCGTTGTTCCACAGAAGACAAGGTGGAAAAAGTCCACAAGCTAGACATGCAAGTTCCACTCTCTGTCTACAATTTCTATTTCACAGGAACTGGACAATAAAAGATAAATAGGTCATTTTTCAACATTGTTACTGTGGTACAGAGAAGGGAAAATAATCTCTCTTAAATCAGGAAACATGACAATAGCCAGCTCTTCTCCATTAAACTCCCTAATACTACAAGATCAGCTTTGAAGGTTTGTACTGTGGATTTATGGAAAAAAAGAATTAATGTGCCATTCATAAAATTTCTAATGTATAGTTACTAGAAAAACTATCTCAATGCCAAATGTTGTTCTATTCAACATGGCAAATGTGATCACAATAAGATTAATAAAAACCGCACAAACAATGGGAAAGACAGAAGACCGTCCCAGGTGTAAAAACAACATGGCAAACAGTAGCTGCATGTAGAACAGAAATAAACCACAAAACACAGTTGCAGTCAAATAATGCTTCAGGATTATTTAAATAAATTAGCTTCACAGAACCAAGAAATAGCTGTCTGAATATGAGTGTTTCATTATTTCTTATTTTTTAAATGTTTATATTTAGAAAAGTAACTGACATTTTTGTTGTGATGGATAGATACCCTCACTTGAGCAGAGCAACGACAACAAGAACCAGTCCCTGTTTTTTCTCTGCTAGTGTTCCTGCTGTTCTCTCAATGGTGAGGAAAAGCAAAAGTTTAAGGGGAAGGAATACCATACAAAGACAGAAAGTATTACTCGCAGCCACTGTAAACCCTTCCTTTTAACGTATATGCATATGTGCTTACCAAAGGTTACTTTTGATGGATATTTTGATCTATGCCTGGCAGTGAGGTCTTCTCTGCTATTATCTTTTCTCTTGCAGGTCTGTTGTAATGAAAAATGAAATCTAATTGAGCCTCCCATAGAAGTTAAGACAATGTTGTTCAAAATCACACTTTGATTGAAGTGCAAATGTTCACAGCCAAGTCCAGCTAAATATATAGTCAACAAAATAGTTTAAATTCCATAGTAATGAAAGATGTAAATTTATCACAGTTTATATTCTTTCAGTTTGTCTTCCATGTTTTATAAAAGTGAAAGGAAATTTATAGTTATATTTCCCAGAGACATAAAAAATTACTGGAATGCATTGCAAACTGTAACCATGCATGAAAGATGAAAAGAAGATGATGTACTGGTTTAAATAATCTGAGTCAAATAAAATTCAATAACCTGAAAAGATAAAGTAATTACTTAAATTAGCAGTGAATGACCACAGATACTTGGTGGTCAACAAAAATATTTTCAATACAAGGCAAATAAAAACTTACAGTAATTAGAAGTGCATACAATAAAAATCGCTGATACATTTATAAGTCTAATAATTTAACTTATCTAATCTATAATAAAATAGTTGCTTGTATAGAAAACAAAATACATTTTTCCCATTGCTCATATAATTAATAAATTTCAAATTATATCTAAATAACAGTATTATGGTCTTTTCTGGTGCTGAAAATACACCAAAACAGTCTAACTCTATTAGCATAAATATAAATTAAAAAGCAAATTTTAAAAAAGTAATCTTAAACCAATTGTACAGTTGTAAATCCTGTTTAGATCCAAGTAACTCATGTTGCCTTCAGGGTAGATATGACTCTGTGTTTTGCATTTAATTAACTAGTTTTAACAATAAATATAGTGATATATCTTTGAAGCTTGCATGTACAACCTGTATATAGCCTGTAAAGAACCGTTTAGCTCTGCAGTCCTGGCTTCTCAGTTGACCATGTGAAGGAACTAATGTGGGTGTAACACAACTTCCTTCAAGTGTGTCCAGACACATTCCCTCCTCACCAAAACTTGGCTGTAAGGGGACCTGGGGTGCACCTTAGCCCTGTCACATTCAGCTGTACAGGGAGGGACACATTCAAATGCTTAAGGCAGAGACTAGAGCTTGAAAGGGCTTTCTAAATGACAATCTCCCCATTTTATTTCCTTTTTATTATCACACGGGAGTCTGAAATGTCATGGTACTGATTTTTTGTTTTGTTTTTACATGGATAACACTATGGTGTCTGTATTCACTAGTACAGCAATATACAATAAATGTCAGCTTGTTAATGATGGACATGGTACCATGCGAAAAGTAATACTACATAGGAAAAACAGGAAATACAGGAAAAATTGAAAATAATTAACATTGTAATGCTTAAGTCAGCTCCCAACAGAATAATTAAGATTCCCATTAATTTCAGGGTTTTGTGCTGAATTTCATTTAGGTGGAATTTTAAACAGTATTTGCATGCATATGGACATTATGCAGAAGAGCCTTATTAGGGTTTCTAGAGGAACTCATCAGCTAACTGACTACTAATAGCTATGACTCCCCCAGACTCATTATCAGAGACTGCAGTCTGCCTACAGATAACACATCCTCCAAATGCCATCTCTATGGAAAATGATTCATTTCCGGTATCATGCATGTAGGAATGGTCTTGACTTACAGCACAGAACACTAGAGATAACACTTAATCAGATTATCACTTCATCAAGCCAAAGATCTTTATTTACCTTCTATCTGTGCAAAAGTAAAAAATAAAGGTTTCAAAACTTAATGATTTCTTTGTTTCTTACAGAAATTGTGATATTGCTCTTCTTGTGGTGGTGCATTACTACCCTAGACTCCTGCTTCCTATCTTAAACCAGTAGGTCAGCAATGGTTTTAGTTTTATTAGGCATCTGTGTACTGAAATCTGTGTACAGCATTTTGAGTTCTTGCATCATTGCCATAGCAAAAATAAATAATCTTTTCTGCTACCATCACAGATGAAAAACCATCACTAGGTAAAACTGTTATTATACATGGTTAACAAGCTAAGAAGTCTCTGGACAATGCAGCAACTATCAAGGGTTCTCATCTTTCTTTACCTGAAGATATGACTTAAATGAATAATTAACTAGAAAACCACAAAGTCATAAACTAATCTAGCCTATACAAACCGCTTTTTTATCTTAACCAGTGTTTGGACACCTTGTACATACTGAAGATTAAGAAACTCTGAAAAATATTAATGCTAGAACAAATTGTGTGTTTTTATCCATCCTTGTCTGGACAGAGCAACAATTAATAAAAATGAATAATGTTAATGGAGAAAAAATAATCAATATGTGTTTTAAAAGTCTACCTACTTGTGTTCCCATAGAGAGGCCCAAACCTCAGAAAGTCAGCATTCAGGAGACATGACTTGTATGCAGTTTTTCATTTGCAGGCAAAATCAAAGTTTAAGTAGAGTTTACCTAGCAACAGCATACCATCACCTTTGCCAATATCTTGAATTCTGAACAATGGTACTCTGGACAGGTACCCAGCAGCATCATTCCTAACAATAAAATCCAAGTATTTCTTCAAACAGAGGAAAGTGTTTCAGATTTTAGCATTGGTTTTTCTTCTTTTTTTTTTGCTGTTTTGACCCCCATCAACCTGGCATGTCGTTGTCAAGATTTTATAATACCATGAGAGTAGTTTGTATAATGCTGCCATGATTCTAACTACTTTTTTTCTCCACATCGATATGAACCATGGACTGCCCATGTACTCTTCTGGGGTTTCGTTGCATTCAGGGATCGAGTATGTCTTTTAACCTTAAAAAATATTCTACTATTGTGGCAGAATGACACATCTCGTTGTCAGAAATGTCTACTGCTGTATATTCAGCCTCTCTAGATGAAACCAGAACTATTACAAGTATGCATGTCTTCACAAAAATGGTATTTTAACATTAAAAAATGTAACATGCAGAAGGTTCAAGTACTTCTATACAAAATCCCTTTTCAAGAATATTTATGTACAGAGATAGTTTCAGATGTAGCAAAAAGTGCAGTCTTTTGGCAACTGGCTTATATGTTAGCAAGATGTTTAGGAAAATGTTATTATTTCTTTCCTTTTTGCCTAATAAACATAACTATCTCTGCAGTATGATTTCAAAAGAGGGAAGATTAAAAAAAATTTCTTCTTTTTCTACCTTATCCAAACACTTAAGTAGAAAAATAAAAGTGCAGCTGTATGAATGGCCAAAAGTAATACGCCCACCCCAACCCAAGTTAAAGAACTGTCTTTAATATACTATGTATGCGATATACTGCATGTATAGATACTTGAGATGACAGAGAAAAATGATAGTAACAAGGAAGAGGAAGAGGTTTACTTTTACTTTTTTTTATATCATAGAATCATAGAATCGTAAGGTTGGAAGAAACCTCTGAGATCATCGAGTCCAACCATGTCTGTCTCCCTACTAAACCATATCCCTAAGAAAGTCATCTATACATCTTTTAAACACCTCCGGGGATGGAGACTCCACCATGTCCCTGGGCAATCTGATCCAATCCTTGACCACTTTCTCAGTGAAGAAATTCTTCCTAATGTCCTGTCTAAACCTGCCCTGGCACAACTTGAGGCTGTTCCCTCTCGTCCTGTCACTCGTCGCTTGTGAGAAGAAAGCAGAACCCACCCCATCACCTCCTTTCAGGTAGTTGTAAACAGTGATGAGGTCTCCCCTCAGCCTCCTCTCCTCCAAGCTAAACAACCCCAATTCCCTCAGTCTCTCCTCGCAGGACTTACTCTCCAGCCCCCTCACCAGCCTCGTTGCCCTTCTTTGCACACACTCCAGCACCTCAATATCTTTCTTGTAGTGAGGGGCCCAAAAGTGAACACAGTATTTGAGGTGTGGCCTTACCAGTGCCGAGTACAGGGGCACAATCACCTCCCTTGTCCTGCTGGCCATGCTGTTTTTAATACAGGCCAAGATGCCATTGGCCTTCTTGGCCACCTGGGCACACTGCTGGCTCATATTCAGCTGGCTGTCAACCAGTATTCCCAGGTCCTTCTCTGCCAGGCAGTTCTCCAGCCATTCTTCTCCAAACCTGTAACGCTGCATGGGGTTGTTGTGACCTAAATGGAGGACTCTGCCCTTGGCCTTTTCGAACCTCATTCCGTTGGTCTCAGCCCATCAATCCAGATCTCTTTGCAGCACCTCCCTTCCTTCAAGCAGATAACACTGCCACCCAGCTTGGTGTCATCTGCAAACTTGCTAAGGGTACACTCAATGCCTTCATCGAGATCATTGATAAAGATGTTAAACAAGACTGGATGCAGCACTGAACCCTGGGGAACACCACTCGTGATCGGTTTCCAGCTGTATTTAATTCCATTTACCACCACCCACTGGGCCTGGCCATCCAGCCAGTTTTTTACCGAGCAGAGGGTGTGCCTGTCCAGGCCAATGGCAGCCAGTTTCTCAAGCAGAATCCTGTGAGAAACAGTATCAAAGGCTTTACAAAAGTCCAGGTACACCACATCCACAGCCTTTCCCTCGTCCATTAACTGGGTAACCTTGTCATAGAAGATCAGATTGGTCTGGCAGGACCTGCCTTTCATAAACCCATGTTGACTGGGCCTGATCACCCGGTTGTCCCATACGTGCTGTGTGATAGCACTCAAGACAATCTGCTCCATGACCTTCCCTGGTACCGAGCTCAAACTGACAGGCCTGTAGTTCCCTGGATCCTCCCTCCGACCCTTCTTTTAAATGGGAGTTACACTTGCCAGCTTCCAGTCAAGCGGCACCTCCCCAATCAGCCAGGACTGCTGGTAGATGAGAGAAAGGGCTTTGGCAAGGACCTCTGCCAGTTCCCTTAACACCCTCGGATGGATCCCATCTGGCCCCATGGATTTGTGTATGTCTAATTTGCCAAGCAGGTCTCTAACCAAGTCCTCCCAAACAGCTGGAGCTTCATTCCCATTATCTTCTGACTGTGGCCATTATCTTCTGGTACTACAACAAACACCAGTAATCTTCTCAACCTTCATAAAAATGAGCACATACTCTTAAAGGAGTGTATATTTGCCAAGTCAATTCTTTTTAGCATTTGAAATCACATTTATTGAAACAATCTTTTTATAAATTGTTTCTTGCTTTGCTGTAAAAGGGAGGAAGTATGAACTCAACTGAACCTATTCTCCTCCTTACTCTATCCAACAAGTACACTGAATGCTTTTTGTTATCTAAATAAAGTATCTCCTCTTACAGACAAGTGTTTTATTTATTATGCATTTCAATACTTCAAAAATCCTAGCTTTATCCTTACCTTGTTGTCCTTTAAAAATGACATCCCATACATGGATAGAAGATTTCCGTAGACTTTAGTGAGCCTTTTAAGAACCCCATACACAAAGGCTCAATACCTAAACTTCAGAGCAAGGATACACTGGAAGAAAGCATGGGTCTCAAGTGCAGAAATTCCTCTTAAAGGCCTGGGTTTTTTAATGCATTTTTTAAAATCTATGTGATATGAATTTTCTATGGACCTTTAAATCCTAACTTACATTAATGTTTTTTCTTGTCTGTTTGTTTCAAATACTTCATTCTTGTAGTTGTCTGTCCTACAATAAAAAGCTGGTTTTGTTAATCGGTGACATGGGAGTATAGATGCTTTATGATTGTATTTTATAGATGTTCTATACTTGAATCTCAGACCTGCAGCTTTTTGCTAAACATAGATTTATCGTGAACGGCTAAACAACAAGGAGAGAAGCACATGAAGAATACCAACGAATCATAAAACAATCCAAAAACATTTAAAGGACTACTTTTCAAAAAAGAGAGACTTTTTAAGTTACTCTGAATTTCTGCATAATCATCATCTTTAGAGTGAGGGGTTTTTTTTACTGTGTTGTCATTGTTAAAAGAATTTTGTTTACTGTGTTCTTTAACACATTCAAGTGTCCTTGCCTAATGAAAAGTATTACGTCCTTTAATAGGGTTTTTTTGTGGTTGCTATTAGGGAAAAAAGACTCTTGGTAGAATTAGACAACAAACTGGGTAGATAATGCACCATGTAGGTGACTTAACACAACATGTGATTTAATTTTGAACTTACAGTCTGCTACAAAAAAGAAAAAAATGTACAAAAATAATTTCTTTCTCTAATCATTTATTTGTCCATTGCTCAGTCAAATGGAAGAAAATTCAGTGTTATACTATTCCTTTCCTGGAATTGAGAGTCACTTTGATAATTGGTTAGATCTATTCTAAGGGATGCTGCAGCAGATTTTCTGTTTGTTTTCTTTTTTTCCCCCCTTGTATTATTGGTTCAGCAATTCCTTGCAAAGTTCAATGAGGTTCATTAGCTTATCTGAAGAAAATGGATTTGGTACTTTCAAGGCATCTTCTTTCTGTGACTTTTCTAATTAAATCTCTTCCACCAGACAAAAGCCTGCCCTTTTTACTTGACAAACATTTGTTCTAATTTGGCCTTTGCTGGTTTTTTGGAACTTGTACTTCTCTCTTGCTCTCTCTCTCGCTCTCTCCTGCCCCAACAGCAGCAGCAGCTGTTAGTCACACGATCACACTGTCTGACATTTACTCTGAATGTACTCGCTTATTAAAATATTTCATTTTTAGACAAGCTTATCAGCTGAAAAACACAATAAAGAAGTTCCAGTTTATTGGATGAATACCTTTCTAATGAAATGCATTTCTAGTATTTCAGTGCACAACTATTAATATATGTATTTGTAGATATAAAATTAAGTTAACCTCCCCTGAAAGGTTGTTTTGAAAGTTAAGTCATTAAGCGTTAGTCAGGTGAGAAGTCCCAATCCACAATAAAGTAGTACATTGTATATATAAAAGGCTAAAGTTTTATAGGGACAACATATTTATCTACTCTTTTATCAGCATCCTCCAGAAAATTGTCAGTTTCAAGAGCTCTGCCTCAGACTGTATTATCCTATGGGGAGGGGAAAGAAGGTTCAAGAAAAGTTTAATCAAAACACTTTTTCACAATGTTCAGAAAACCTTGGTAAAAGCTTTCTGTGGACAGGCAGATTGCTGATTAATTCTTCTATTGGTATGTACTTTTCTCCAATATGAAATAATGTGATATGAGGTTAAGTGCTCACTGAGGAACAAAGAGTCTGGGCTTTCAGTTTTCACATTGGACTGTGAGAAGATATGCTCAGACTGCGACAAGCATCGCTGTATACAGTTTATGCTGCTATTCTGTAACATTCTCCTGTGTCATTAGCTTGCCAGCCATGTAGTCGGTAAGTAATAGGTTGCAATAGCAGCTAAAATTGACAAGTGCTTAGCCCAGAGCATGGATTGAATGTAATTCATAGGGTTCCTGAGTTAATTTCCAATACCTGTTTCATCAAGACAGACTGATAGATGGCTGCCAGCATCTTCTGGCTTTATCTGTAAATCCCTATGTCTTTTACTGCCATCATTCTGGAGTTGCTGTTATTTTTTTCCCCTTCTCCGATTCTTCCCCTTTTCCAACCCCCCTTTTCTTACCAGTCTTTTTTCTCCTTCTTTTCCCTTCTCTCTATTTTTTTTTTATTTTTTTAAGCATTCTTTCCCTCATATTTGCTCCTCCCTATTTCCATAACTCTAAACAGAGCTTACTGTACAGGAAATATCATTCATTTAGATTAGAGGCTCTTGCAGCTAAATGCAAGACCTTCAGATGTTATTGAAGTGCATTTTTCCATGTGGTCTTGTTTAAAGTGATGTTTCTTTAGGGACTGCTGGGTGAAATACGAAGTTATCTGGGAGAGTAAATTTGAGATGTTGGACAGATGGTGAAGCGTCACTGCATCCACAGAAATGCGTTTCATTTTTGTATAGGGGATGCTTTTACTCAGTTTCAGCCTGAGAAAACAGTTGCTGTTATAGAATCACTGGCATTTCATGTAGGCTTCTGTTGTTATTTTTGTTTGTTTATTTTCATTTTTACATCAATAATTAAGTCCATAAAACCATAATACATTTTAAATATATTTATGAATTATTTGGATGTTCAGGAGAACAGAAGGACAGTTCAAGATTTAAAATTTACCAGGAGAAAATAAAAAAAAATAGGGAACAAAAAGAAATATTGCCAAATGAGGTCACAAGAAACTACATGTGGTAAAAATATGCCTATTTACAGTGGATTACGCAAATTAATTTCTCACATCAGCTGTATTTCAGAAATTTGAACTAGTACAAATGTATTATTTACACTGTGAAGAATAACATTCATCCCACAGATCTCAGAGTTGTGCTGTCAATTTTAAAAGCGCTTTTGGAGTATGTTCTCCTCTAATGGATGAAATTTTTTTTGAACATTTGAGAATCTTTCTGACCAATGGCTACAAATAGTATGAAAGAACACCATGTGAAGTTTCATTCTATTTAGCCACAGTCATTTCTGCTGTTTGGCTAGCTAAGGTTTTGTGCTGTTTAGTAAACAAAATCTCTAATTTGCACAGCTAAATGTTTCTTCAATTTAATATCAGTTTTATTAGCGTTTAATCAAACTCCAGACAATTCTCTCTGCTGTTTAGTTTGTGCAGTTATAAAATTGCACAGAAGAATCTTCTATACCATTTTTGAAAAAAACCTGACAGTCAAGAGTATACAGTCTCTGTTTAACATTATTAAATGACGAGTATGTGTTAGTGTTGGGTCATAGGTTGGGCTAGATGGTCTCAGAGGTATTTTCCAAACTTATGATACTGTGACTATGTTTTAGGCTAGATAGTATAAATCTTTGTTTAAAATAGAGTATAGTCATTTTTGAGTTTTTGTTTGACTGTCATTTTTTTGTTTGTTTGGTGGTTTTGTAGTCCTTGGTTGTTGCAGTATTGGGTTTTTTTTTTAAATGAAAAGGATGGATGGATGACATCAAGTTTCCCTGCTGTGTTTCCCCAACTACAGCATATAATAACGTTGGTGTATGTTATTTCAAGTCTGAGTAATCTACCAGATTTCTCTGCTCTCCTGGCGAAATCGATATTTACAGAACTCTTTTGATAGTCATGTCAATAAAGAAAGAATTTTAAGAGGGATTAAAAAAAGTCAATGGAAATAGTAATGTGAAGGGCAGAAACAGCCAGACTGCCAGCTTCTAGGGGTGGCTACAATTACTGGACTAGTAGCTGCTAGGAGTAGTGGAGTAATATAATATTAGTAATATATTTGCCAACAAAATAAGCCATATCAACAGTGGGAATTTCTTAAAATAGTAATGTATTTTAGGGTTTTTTCTTTTTGCATTTTCTATAAGTCTGCCTGATTTCTAGCTACATCATTCATCATGGAATTATTAAGTTCTGTTCAGTGTTTTTAAGAAAGAGTAGCATGTCTTATGATCAGTTTGTCAGTAGCTCTTAATTTTTATTTTTTCTACAGGAAAATTTTTATTTTTTTTTTGAGGGGGGCAATACAACCTCTTTCAGGACATGATACGTCATAGAAATGGAGTAAATTTAGCTTGCTACCCTATTTGAAGCATTTTATTCTGAGCTTAAAGAATTTTGATTACATTTTATGATAACTAAAACAATGTCAAGGGATTTAAGTTCTTTCCATCAACTGAACAGTGATGAGAAAAATACAGACTGAAAGCCTTCCCATTTCTTATCTGTGTTGAATCTTTTCATTAATTTTGTACTTATTTCCAGCTCATGTGTTCAAAATAATTAAATAAACAAAAACTATTGTTATTTCAATTGTTTATAAATAATTTGAAGAGGGAAACACATCTGAATAAGTGAATATACCAAGCACACCTGGAGGATGTTGGCTAAGAGAAAGCTTAGAAGTGTTTGTAGCTGAAACAACCATATACAATTATTCCATGAAAAACATTGAATCAATGAACCCAAAATAATTTCGGCTGCAGATGCTTAATGAATTTGCCCTTGGCTGTTCTGTAGCTTGCCCCAAATATACAATTTTCATTCAAAGTCCTTGTATGACATATGGTATAATTCAAACACAGACAGTCTAGTACAGATTTTTTTATTTTTTTTTTTGTTTAGTTCTAGGGTTGCTTGCAGAGCAGCACAGGGGTGCAGTGGCTATCCTAAGTGCTACGTTTATAATATGGTTTGGGGCGCTATAAAAGTCGGTGCATATCAATTCCAACTTGCAACCTGACAAATCAACCTGTGAACAACAGGTGATGGCTAGCTATTTCATGCCCTGGGAGGCAGGAAAAATGATGGAACTTAATATTTGAAGGATGGTTGTTCATGTAGTTTCATTTCACTGGTTGTAACTTGACATCAAATAGTGGAAAAATCTCAGGAAACAACAGTTTTATAAAATATTTTATGTAAGCTATTTACAGGGTCACCTTAATTTCACTACATATCTACTGAGATATCCTGCTTTGTCAAGATATCATTAAAATTTCCCATAGTTTCTAAAATATTTCAGCAATGTAATTCTTCCAAGAAATGTTTATGTCAAAGATTATGGGTTTTAGTAAAGCCATCGGGATAAACTTAAAGTTATCATTTCATTAGCTTATGCAATATTTACTTGGTAACTAATCTTTGTCACGATAAGCAGTTTTGTCTAACTTAGCAAGGTAAACAAAACCAGTCGGGAAGAGCTCAAACATATTTTATTGTAAATTAAGGTGTAGATATTATTTCTTTTACCATCAGTTCTGCCTTTGTTATGTAGTTTACCACGTTTCCTGGTAAGATCTGGAAAGATCACTTCACTTCAAGGCCTTCACAGTGTTATTATACCAATCAAATTACTGCACTCTGTACACTGCCCATTATATTGTATTTCAATATTAAGCAGTACTTGGGTGAAGATATAGACGTGATCTGAAAAAAAATGGACACCTTATAAAATAAACCAATTGCATTTTTATTAAAGTTTTGTTATGATTTGTCACTGTCATCCTTCATTTTCTGAAAAACATGGGGATAAAATCTCAAATTTCTTTGAAACCTTATGTTGCATGAATGTTTCAGGATCAACACTAGAATATGTTTAAGACTGATGTAAGTTTAGGACAGCATGACCAGTTTACAACTGGGGTTAATAGAGGTCACAGTGTTATGGCTCTGGCTGCTGTGTTAGGAAAGTAAAGGCAAAACCTGCACTAAAAGTTAAATTTTAGTAAGCAAGTTCTGATAACTGGGATATGTGGCTGTGTTTGCAGTTGATTAGGACTGGAGACTTGTTTTTTAAGAGGATCTGACAAGTTGTAGCTGGAAATGAGTCCACAGTGAACAATCAGAGAATGGCAAGGGATAGTAGAAGCAGCTGGATGGAAATAGATCTAAATCTGACAAAAGACTTAAGAGATTGTAATTAAAGTTTGGATTCCACCCTCTAGGGATCAATGAGTGAGGGTTAATTTTAAGTAGGGGAGGTATATAGGAGTTTGGCTTTCTCCCTATTATCCATGTATTAGGTGACAGAAATCACATGTCAGGGATTAGTGCTTGGTATAGACTTGGGGCAGTTGTCAATTTGAATTTACTGTTCAGTGAATAAGAAGTAGCAGAACTTCATTTACAGATTTGTTTAGAGGGTCTATTCATCAGCATTAATTTTAAGTACTGTTAGAGTCTGTCTGGCAAGGGGTTGATGAGTTAGGGATACTTTATGTGGCTAAGAAGAAAACAACCAAGCTTGTGAACCAGTTTATGAATCAGACTGTTTATTGTTCCCACTAATTATGGTTCTCATGCTCTTTCACTGTTGGAGAACTCAAAGGGAAATTTTGTGGTTTCATGTGTGTATGAATCTGTATGTTTGTACAAGCGAGCATGTAAAGTGAAGGAGGTTTAAGAAAAAGCTGTCAAAGCAAGAACAGCACATATCATTGATTTTCAAGAAAACACTAACAAGACGAGAATATTGAGTTGTCATACAGAATTATAAAACAAGTCAGAAGAGTCATTTAATGGACATTTAGTCCAAGCCACATTGACATCTTCAATCAGATCAGGTTGCTCAGAACCACACCCAACCTTACCTTGAATGTTTCCAGGTATTGGGCATCTACCACCTCTCTGGGAAAATATGTTCCAGTGTTTCACCACCCTCAATGTAAAAAATTTTTTCCATATATCTAGTCTAAATCTACTCTCTTTTAGTTTAAAACCATTACCTCTTATACTATCATAACAGGCCCTGCTAAAAAGATTGTCTCCATCTTTCTTATAAGACCCCATTTAAGTACTGAAAGGCAAAATAACTCTTCTCCAGGCTGAATAACACCTCCTCTATCAGCCTTTCTTCACAGGATAGGTGTTCCATCCCTTTGATAATTTTTATGGCCCTCCTCTGGACCCACTCCAACACACCAGTACCTTTCCTGTGCCAAGGATTTCAGAGCAGTACTCCAGGTGATGTTCTGCTAGAGGTGCAGAATCACCTCCTTTGACCTGCTGACCGTGGTTTTTTTTTTTGATGCAGCTCAGGATATGGTTAATGTTCTGGGCTGTAAGCACACATTGTTGCCTCATGTCCAGCTTTTCATTCACCAGCACTTCTAAGCCCTTCTCAGCAGGGCTGCTTTCAATCCCTTCCTCCCCCAGCCTGGATTGATACTGTGGGTTTCCCTGACCCAGGTGGAGGATCTTGCACTTCATCTTGTTGCATCCCATGAAGTTCATATAGGTCCACTTCTAAAGTCTGGCCAGGAACCTCTGGATGGCATCTCTCTCCTCAGGTGTGTCAACCACACCACTCAGTTTAGTGTAAACTGCAAGCTTCCTGAGGGTGCACTTGATCCCACCATCTATGTAATTTACCAAGACATTAAAGAGTACTGGTCCCAACACAGACCCCTGAGGAACACCAGTTGTCATTGATCTCCATTTGGACATGGAGCTGTTGATCACTACCCTCTCCATGTGGCCAACTAACCAACTTTTCATCCACCAAACAGTCCACCTATTAAATCCATATCTTTCTAACTTAGACAGAGGGATGCTGTGGAGGACTGTGTTAAAGGCCTTATAGAAGTCCAGATAGACAACAGTGCTAGCTCTTCCCTTGTCCACTGATGTAGTCACACCATCACGGAAGGTCACTAGGCTGCTCAGACAGAATTTTCCCTTGATGAAGATACGGTGGTTGTCTTGAATCACTTTCCTGTCCTTTATGTCTTCAGCATAGCTTATAGGAGGATCTACTTCATGATCTTCCCAGGTACAGGGGTAAGGCTGAAAGGTCTGTAGTTCCCAGGGTTCTCCTTTCTACCCTTTTTAAAAATGGGTGAAATGTTTCCCTCTCTCTGGTCACCATGGACTTCTCGTGTCTGCCATGACTCTTCAAATATCCTGGAGAGTGCCTTGGCAACTACATTACTCAACTTCCTCAGGACTCTGGGATGCACCTTATCAGGTCCCACAGACTTATGTGTATTCAGATTCCTCAGGTGGTCACCATCTTGTGTGGTCCATCTACTCGAGAGGTGTGGGAAGAAAGATAGTCAGAGAAGACTAAGGCAAAAATATTGCTGAGATCAGCCTTCTCCTGATCTGTTGGTACCGGCTTGCCAGTCTTGTTCATCAGTGGGGGTGCGCTTTCTTTGACCTCCCTATTCTGACTGGCATACTTAGAATCACAGAAACATTGAATGGTTTTGGTTAGAAGGAACTTAAAGGTCATCTAGTTCCAACACCTCCTCTATGGGCAGGGACACTTTCCACTACACCAGGTTGTTCATAGTCTCATCCAACCTGGTCTTGAACAATGTAGAACTCCTAGAAGCCCTTCTTGGTATTCTTTATATCCCTTGCCAAGTTCAACTCCAGCCATGCCTTGGCCTTCCTGACAGCCAGGCAATATCCTTATATACTTACCAGGATACCTGTCCCTTCTTCCAGTATCTGTGCATTTTACAGAATTGTAGAATGACAGAATACGACGAAAGAACTTTAAGATCATCAAGTCTAAACATAAACCTAACATTGCCAAGTCTACCACTAAACTACATCCCTAACCTATATGTCTCTTAAACACCTCCAGGGATGGTGACTCAACCACTTCCCTGGGCAGCCTACTCCAATGCTTGACAGCCCTTTCCATGAAGTAATATTTCTTAACATCTAGTTTAAACCTCCCCTGGTGCAACTTGAAGCCATTTTCTCTTGCCTATCATGTATTACTTGTGAGAAGATATCAACACGTGCCTCATTACAACCTCCTTTTAGGTAGCCGTACAGGGCAATAAGGTCTCCACTCAGTCTCCTTTTGTCCCAGCTACCTCAGCCACTCCTCATAAGGCTTATGCTCCAGACCCTTCACCAGCTTTGATGCACTTTGCACATGCTCCAGTAGCTCTGTCTTTCTTGTAAAGAGCGGCCCAAAACTGAACACAATACTCAAGGCAAGGACCAGTGCCAAGTACAGGAGGATAATCACTTACCTGCTCCTGCTGGCCACACCATTTCTGAGATAAGCCACAATGTTATTGGCCACCTGAGTACACTGCTGGCTCATATTCAGCAGGATATTGACAACCACCTGTAAAGTTCCTTTTCCATTGGGAAGCTTCCCAGTCACTCTCCCACAAGCCTGCAGAATTGCGTGGGAGTGTTGTGGCCCATGTGAAAGAACTGACAATTCTCCTTGTAAAGCCCCACGCAGCTGGCCTCGACCCATTGGTCCAACCTGTCCAGACCCTTCTGCAGAACCTTCCTTCCCTGAAGCACATTGGCATTCCCACCCAGTTTGGTGTTAGCTGAAAAGTTACTGAGGATGCACTAGGTTCGCTCATCCAGATCATTGCTAAAGAAATTAAACAGGCCTGGTCCCAACACTGAGTCCTGTTGAACATCACATGTGACTGGCCACCAACTGGATTTATTTCCATTCACTGCAACTCTTTAGGCCTGGAGCACACTCCTCCAATCTATGAGTAGACAGTTTTTCCAGCAGAATACTGTGGGAAACGATGTCAAAGATTTTACTAAAGTCTAGGTAGATAACATCCCCAGGCTTTCCTTCATCTATGTGGGCCACCTTGTCATAGAAAGAGGTCAGGTTAGTCAAGCAGGACCTGCCTTTCCTAAACGCATGCTAAGTGGGCCTGATAATCTTGTTATCCTGTGCATGCTGCATGATGGCAATCAAGATGACTTGCTACATAGCCTTTCCCAGCACCTTCTTGCCCTTTAGTTTCACCAGCACATCTCAACATATCTATTCTGGCCTCTTGCCTTCTTTTCCTGATTTCTTACACCTGGGAACTAAGCATTATTGCGCTCTATGGAAAGCATCCTTAAAGATCTTCCAGCTCTGTTCTGCTCCCTTGTCCCTGAGGGCAATTTCCTATTGACTAACTCTTGAAGAGCTGGAATTTTGTTTTCCTGAAATTCAGGGTCCTGGCTTTACTCCTTGCCTGACCCATATCCACCAGGTCTGTGAACTCTACCAGTGCATGACCACTGCAGCCCAGACTGCCTCCAATCTTGACATCACTGATGAGATCACTTGTCTTGTGACCATCAGGTCCATTATTGCATCCCTCTGGTAGGGGTCTTAATTACCTGGCTTAAGGAGTTTTCTCCAGTGCATTTCAGGAATCTCCTAAATGCCTACAGTTCACCACTCTACTTTTCCAGCAGATGTCAGAGTGGTTGAAGTCCCTTAGCAGAAGACCTTAAAAACACGATACCTCCTGTACCTGGAGTATGAATGTTTTATTAATTAGCTCTCCTTGATCTGGCAGTCTGCAGTAGACACCAACCACAAGGTTCCCTTTGTTGCATTAGTCTCTGATTCTTACCCACAAACTTTCAGCTTGCTTCAGAGACACATCTTCACACTATTCACTTCCAAGGTCTTGGTAATAACCAGAAATATCCTCACTCAGGGTTTCTGCAAGGATGCATTTCCAAACCAAATTATGAAATTCACTAGCACAGAAGTATGGTTTTAAGCTAGTAAATGTCATTTGTTCTTGGGGCCAAATAACAATACTTTCCCTTCTTTGATTTAGTACAAGTACCTAAGGTTCTTCTTGGGAAAGGTCAGGTTGGTACCTGGGAGCACCTCTTCCTCCACTCCACCTCCTTTCTGTGAGAAAAGAAAATTTGTGAAAACATTTGTGAGAAGATCTGTAAGATCTGAAGTGTCCAGGGTCTGAGTGGGTTAGAGTAAGGACTGTGGTCAGATTTTGAAAAGTTCAAGAATGCACAAATCCAGAACTGGGACAAAAGGACAGACAAGGTCTGTATTAGACACTGTTAAAGAAAGAAAAGGTCTTGATCCTCATGATCCCTCTACTTCGTACTGAGAATGACATATATGTAATGGAATACTTTGTTGGTCAGTTCTGGATCACCCATCTTGTCTGTTTCTTCCTGTACATGCAACCATTTTTCACCCCTTTAACTTAAAGCATTTCATCAGCTAGAGAACATTCTTTGCTTCCACAGAAGTAAATATAAACAATATCTTTTCTGCAAACCACTGCCCTGATACTTCTCTGATAATCGTAAACTTTAAGTATTAACGCTTCTAGAGACACACAGTGTGAAAAAGCATTTAGTTAACTTTCACTTAGATGTGGCTTAGCTTAAAAGTTTGAAAATTAATTCAGCTTTAGGTCAAACTGAAACAAATACAAAAGAAAGGAATTTGGTTTAAAATCTGCAAAAGCTGTAATTTTCTTACTTAAAGAGTCATTGTAGGAAGTACAGTAATACCTCCCATTTTTAATTTTTGACTGGCATCTGTACACTTGTATCTAGAGTGTGCTTACATATATACAGTACAGAGTATCAAACCCATGTTCTGGAAGTATATCACAAGCTGATATTAGATTCCACAGATTAAAGTCATTGCTCAAAACCCTCTCTATTTTTATACTCCTCCCTCCACCTCTTTCAGCAAGCTGAGGAGTCACATGCATCTGTTCTATCATCCACTCAAGTGGACTGCTCCTTTGTGTTGTTACTGTGGAGAGAGGCCCAAGAGGACAAAAAATCTGGTATATATGTGATTCTACTTGAAATGCCTATCTTGGGCACTATAAGGACCATGAGTGTATGTCAGAGAGTTGAACTAGATGCAGTCCTTTGAATGGGGGTGACTCAAACATGAATAGCTAGAATAAATGGTAAGAAAATGATTTGGATGTTAAGCAGTGTTTTCAAAAGTAGGTCCCATGCTCATGTCTGTTCTTTCATTGTAAACGAACACTTTGTGTTGCCTTCTTTCAATGTTAAAATTACAGGTTTCATAACTCACTGATTATTTTTTTCCTATATCGTATCAAGTTGTGATAATATTAATAGGAAGTATAAGAGCCTACTAATATTCTGTCCCATCTTGGTGAAAGGAGGAGCCATGGTCTAAAGAGGAGCCATGGCCTAAGGATGATAAAGCCCAAGCTTGAGCTAATGCATGAGGTTCATTAAGTGGTGTTTGTGGACATGCTGGTTTGTAATATAGCAACTTGAGAAGTGATAGAGTTTTTGTGGGTTTTGTTTTGTTTTGTTTTGGGTTGTTTTGGGTTTTTTTGTTTGTTTTGCTTTTTTTGTGCTTTTTTTTTTTTCAAAAAGAGAGAGGGCACTCTTAAAAAGGATTTATGTACTGAAAGCAATGACTTTTAAGCCAATCTCCTTACACTGTGTGGTGAACATTTAACATTTTTTTTTTAAATATGAGTTTTTCCATGCTCTTTCTTGCAGCTCAGAATTTTTAATTTATAGAAAACACAAGGGCAGCAGAATCACCTATGTCTGAGAAACTTGGTGTAAAGAATCACGTCCATCAATGATGGAAGTAATCTGACTGATTTAAGCAGTTATCACATTGGTTGTATTGCGTCTGCTAAGACGTAGTAACTGTCCATGTGGACACCCCTAATCTACAAGTGAAGCAAAACAGAATGGAGGTGGCTGGATCAAGTATTTTTAATTCTTTTATGTTCTGTTCTCGTCATTCAAGGACTCATTATTTTGAGAATCCACACTAATTCTGTTGGTCTTTTCCCTGTTTTTTAGTATGTCCTGTTCTGAAATCTAGCTTAATTAGTGATTGTTTCTATAACGTACACCCATGTTGTAAAAATAAAAAATGTAAGAAGTGCAAGTATCTGAAGTAAAAAACTAATAAAATCAAACAATAAAAGGAACACAGTATGTTGCTTTTCTGTGTATCTCTGGCTTTGACAGTCAATATAGCTACAAAGACGATGTTTTATTAATCCATTATAGCTGTGTGTTGAAAAAAGTTGTCTGTAAATTCTTTATGTTTCTATAAAAGAATATACTATCCTATGGTGTCCATAATATCTTTTTCTAACCATGCTTTAAAATATTTTCATGAATCCAAAATAATCAGACTCTGTCTATTCACTTTGGTTTTGTTGCTGGTTTTTTTATATTCTATTTATTACTCAGTATATTGGAAATGTGAACATAAAATAGTGAATAGATGTTTTAGCTCTCTCGCTAAATTTTCCCTCCTCCGTTTTCATTTGGTAGAAACAGAGGTTATCAAATCTGTATAGGTTGTGCAGTACTGAAAAACTATAATTCTCGGTGTAAATTTTAAAGTGTGTATTAACTGCCTTCTCTCCAACCCTCATTTATGGCAGGCACATGAAAAATATTTAAAAGGTTAGGACCACATGTTTCATTTAATTAAGAAATACAGAATTCATGTGATGTTGTCTATTATTTTCTAATATGTGTGAAATTAATTCAGTAGGGTTTTGAATGGTTCCAAATTCTAATATTTGACATACAGGTTTCTGTCTTCTTGAAATTTATACAAATTTTCTAATACACTACTATTTTGAGTTACTGAAATATCAAGAAATTCCAACTGTGATCAGAGTTCTACTCATAAAGCTGCTAAATAGATTTCAGAATTTACATTTTGCTCCAATGTTTACTGTTATACATTACCTAGCCAGTGTCATTCCTCTGAATGTAAATGTACTGCTACAGTGTATTGCAAGAGATCCTATTATACATCTGAATGAGTTCTGTAGTTGCACATACCTGATCATGTTATGAAGCAGGGTATGTGTTAGTTTTGCCTGATGTGATGTGGATCAGAATCAAATGTTTCTGTCTGTTATGGTTGTGTGGTTCTAGGAAAAGTTTTAATTTTTTCAAGTGAAAATAGGATTTTTTGTCATCAATTTGACGGAGCATGAGTAGTCCACTAAACTTGAATAAGATTTGCTTTGCTTTACCTCACATACTTGAAACCATTCTGAATTAATTCATTCAGTATCTGTTTAATATAATACATAAATGCTCCTGAAAGACAGAATTAGATTGTGAGTTTTCCATCACCCAGCTGAGTGACCAAACTCTTGGGCTAGAGGGTCATGTTCGTTCTAAAAATCTCTCATTTGGTTATGAAAGTAAAAGGTTATAAGATGTTTGGTTGAGTTTGAAGTTACATATTTTATTTCATTTCAACATTGTCTCCCATTAATATCTCATAGGAAAGTGATTGAAGTATGGCCTGGATGCACAGACAGGGGTATCAATTGAAAAGTGGCCAAATGGTTGGGCCCAAAGAGTAATGATCAGTGCAACAAAGTCTTGCTGGAGACCAGTAACTAGTAGTGTAGCCCAGGGACCAATACTGTGTCTGATACTGTTCAATAACAACATTAATGATCTGTGTAATGGGGCAGTTGATGACACAAAACTGAAAGAGATGGTTGATACACTAGAAGGTGTTGCTGCCATCCAGAGGGATGTTGATAGGCTGGAGAAATGGGCTGACAGAAACCTCATGAATTTCAGCAAGGGAAAGTGCTAAAAGTCCTGCGTCTGGGAAAGAACAACCCCATGCACAAATATATGGTGGGATCTCTGTATTATAAGGTTAATACCATACAAGATATTTTGAAATGTCTCCACCCTCCCCACACCTGACTGTGCCTTCGGACCCAAAGGGTTCAGGCAGAGGTTATTCTGGCAAGGGTCTGTTGAAATGTCAGAGACCTTGGAGACACCAGCCCTATTTCCACAACCTTCCCAAAGGGGCAGCTGCGCATGCCTGGATTTGAGGACTTTCACAGCAAGACCAATTCTCATATGCTAATGGGGCATGAACTTGTCCTATAAATAGAAGCCTGTCAAGAAGGCAGTTGCCTACTCCCGCCACCCCCATGGAATCCACCTGAAGATGTGCTTCAGAAGAACATCAGGACAATGTGCTCCTGAAGACCAGCTTTTCCAGAGGCCCATGGAGTGGTGACTATTTCTCTCTCCCTCCTGCTACTCTTTCATTTTCTCTCACTTCTTACTATATCTCTTTTCCGTGGTGCTGCAGTGTACCAGATAAAATCTGAGTTCTGTTGTTGTTTTGTCTAGCTGTCCTGAGGTTATCAGATTGTAATCTGAACAGATTGAGATCTATTTTTGCAACTTTGGAAAGCTGCAACTCGGTGTGCATCCGAGTATCTGATTTGTTATATTGGCTGAGACCAGAATAAACAGTGTTTTGAATTTACCCTGGAAGAGTTGTCGGTCTCCAATTTGCCATGCGAACACCAAAAGATCCTCCATCTCTGACTGCGCAGATTGAGGGGTCCAAGCAGTGCTCCTGTCGGAAGAGGGACCTAACAAAATCTATGTAATATTTTGAACTATGCTACAGAAATTGTCATCCTCAGATGTTGTTCCCTAATTAATTTAGTCTGGGATAGGTACAAATAGCCTGCATCTTACTGTCTTCTTTCATTAAAATAAGCAGTTCTGATACATAGCTTGGTAATTTCCAATGTATATATTTTAACACATCTTTATTTACCAGCGTTGTCTTTTAATTTTTCCTTTTAAAATGAATCTAAATTATTTTTATGATTATATGTTTAAGTACAGAACACATTGACTGCATTTTTTTTTATATTGCACGTCTCTTGGTTACTTGAGTTTTACTGTTCTACAGGATCAGGCAAATTAGGGGTTTGTCTTCATTTGTCACCCAAACAGCCATTTTTAACAGGATCTATCAGTGTCTCTATTTCTTGGGATGTCCGTTATAATTTCTTAATACCTCATTGTACCCCTATCAAGGAACTGAAAATACTCTTTACCTTTGAAACACAAGGAAGTTATTTAGTGACTTTTCTTCTGAAAAGGCTTTTTTTTTCAATATGTTAATTTGCAGAAATGGTTACTGGTTTCACTGCTAATGATGAGGCCAGAATAAACTACTGTTGCTCTCACTGCATTGAGTGCCAGATAACCCCCAACAAAAAGCAAGTTTGCCTGAATTTTTTTTCTAAGGAATCAAGCTGTTAGCTCTGATGCTAAATGCCTATATCAGCAAAGAACTTTTTAAAACCAGAGAGTGTATTCTGTCTTTAATCCACAGAATAGAGTACTTCTGTCTATCAACAAGAAAAATATACTCTGTAAAACCTACAGGTATCCTTGAAAGAACAAAAGATGTACTATGGCTATTACTTTTGAATGAGTTTCAAATGTTTCTGTATTAAAAAAAGCTGAAGGTATCAAAGAATTCTAGAGAACTTAAAATGTTGCCTTAGTAAAGTATTTGTGAGAGGCAATGTCCTCTTACAGGTTATCTGAAATGACAAGAGAAGTCATTTGCCTTGAACTGACATATATCTGCACAGGTACTAAAATTTATCAGCTGAGATATGAAATAAAATTAGTAAATTCTTTTCTGAGGATCTCAGCTTCTTAGAACATTGTTTACTTTATTTCAGAACAGAAGAAATATCTACAATAATAATGTGAGGTTGTTGCCTTTCACTCTTAGGTCACTTCTCTTAAGAAACCTAGAAATGTAAAGATGGCTGTTTATATTTAACATACTATATAAGGAAAATGCTTCACCAATCATACAGAAATTAGCAGAGAGAGAAGACAATACACAGGAGGACAATAGAATAGGAGATAATAGAAGGAGGACAGCAGAAAAAAGAATAGGGGCATATAACATAGAAGAAAACTACTTCAGAGCAATAACCATGACATCTCTCATGGGCTGCAGTCCCAAAAGCTGTCAGAGAATAAGCAGCATTAATCATGGTCATTTACTGGTTGTTGAGCTCTGAATTTTTGTGTGATTCTATAGAAAAGACAGTTCTTAATCACTCAGAAGAACATAGGGAACAATCTGTAAAACCAGCTATTCTGAAAGAACAATGTTTTAGGACACAGAGAGATAATCTTATAAAAAGAACCCAGTGACACTAGAGAGATGATTTTTCATTCTCATATACTATAAAATAAATTCACTACCTCATTATAAAAAAAAAAGAAGAAAAAATCCCAGCAAAACAAAACAAAACAAAAAAAACAACCAGCAACAACAAAAGCAAAACAACAGAAAGAAAAGAAACTCTTTCAAGTGTTGCAACTTTAATAGTACTGGAGGGCTTTTTTACAGACGGATATTTCCTGGTAAATCTATAATCTATGCTGGTATAGTCATATAGGTTTAAGATCAGTATGGACATTTTGTTTCAAAATAATAGTAATTTTATTTGGAATAATTACTCTAGAGTAATTATTCTGGAACAATATGAGGGTTCTGGCATACAGGAAGTCCACATGGGAGCTCAGACTGATAGAATCAAGGCAGAATAATTAGTTCAGTATATCTATATGAGGGAATATATTTGTGTATACAAGAATTTTCAATAACTGTATTCCTTTGACTTAAATTCTCCAGATATTTTCTACCAGCTGTTTATCTTTCACATAGTCTATGTATTTCTTCTTGTTTAGAGGTCTGTTATAAAAATGACCACCTGAAGATCTGCAGCTTGGAATACAGTTTAGTGTCCTGGTAGCAGGTGAGGGGCTGGGAGCTGTGTCCATCAAAGCACTCAAGCAGGTTGAGTCTGAGCCTGAGCCCCACAGCCGCACCAGTATGAAGAGGTGAGAGACAGCAGTGAGAGGCTGTTGCTACAGGGACAGAGGACACCATCTGCCCACCTGGCTTGCTGCCCTGGAGGACTTCTTGTTTGCCAGGTGCTTGGATCTGGGCTGGACTACCGGGGCTTGTCCAGCCTTTTCACTGTCACTTTTTTCTGCTTTTACCTTATAGGCACCAATGGCACTATCTGGGAGATGTGGACTATATATCAAGTGCGAGTGTATGACTCTGAGGGTGAGGGTGGAGGAAAAGGAGGCTGGAGTCCCAGATGGTTTTCTTCTCAGTCTTGCTAGTGAGGGCTCAAGGAGTGGAGGGATCCTGTGTTTTAGCCACTGTTTATGCTGCTGGTGTCAAGAACAGGAATTTGTCTTTTATGAACATTAGACTCTTTCTCAGGATCAAAGACAGCTAGGAAGAGATGTGACACAATTGACAAAGTATGGCAAAATCATCTTCACCAACAGACCAGTTAATGTGCTGAGGAGAGTTTTAAACTAAAAATGACGGGGAAAGGAGATGACCTCAAATCAAGAAAGAAAGTGGTGGATGACGATGAGAAGCAAACAGTGCAGGATTATGTCAGCACAGAAATGTGGTCAGATTGCTGATACAACTGGAGTTCTGCAATGGACAGATACAGGCTTTTTAGAAAGGACACTTCTTGATGGTGAAGAGGGGAAAGCTTCCCTTTATGTGGTAGAGCAGTGGGAATTCATAAAGCTCTGTCTAGGGATGGGTGGTGAGTCAACTGAGAGCTGAGGATAGGGATTAGAGGGCAGACCAACATCATCGATGTTGTTGTGGGTGTCTGCTACAGATCACAGGTCAGAAAGAAGATGAGATCTTCCTCCAACAACTAGAAGAAATTTCACATTTGCTTGTCATAGTCTTAATGGGTCATTTTAATTCCCCAATATCTTTTAGAGGGAAAATACCACAGGGAAAAGGCAATCCAGGACAATTTCCTGACACAGGTGATCAAGGAGCTGACTAGAGGAGACGCTCTGTTAAACATGATCCATATGAACAAGAAAGAACTGGTAGGGGATGTGAAGGCTGGAAGCAGATCCACATGGATGAGCAAGGAGCTCCTGGCTAAATTTAGGCATAAAACCAAAATGTACAAGAGGTGGAAGTAGCTACCCAACTAAAGAGAAGTATAGAGGCACTGTATGAGCATGATGGGTTCAGGTTAGGAAAGTGAAATCCACCTTGATTTGAATCTTGAGAATAATGTAGAAGGGTAGCAAAAATAGACGGTTGCTGAATGTGAGAGGGGTCTGGTAACAAAGGACACAGAAAAGTTTAGTGTACTCAATGTTTTCTTCATCTCAGTCCTTACTGGTAAGACTGTTCTGCAGGAATCGCAAGCCCTAATGACCAAGGAAAAACTCCAGAAGAAAGAAGAAATATTTTTGGTGGGGGAGGATGAAGTCAGGGAATATTTAAACAAACTGGACTTACAGAAGTGCATATGGCCTTATGGGATATGCCCCTAAGTACTGAGAGAGATAGCTGATGTCATTGTAAGACTACTCTTGATAAATTTTGGAATTCTCTTTTGAAAATTACTTGATTATCTTGATTATCACTGTAACGAAGAGCAGTTACTACTGCGTCTCTAGCCTTAAGACTTGCTGCAATGTCTCTCATAACATTGACATAAAGAAGCTGATGTTACAGACCAGATAATCGGATACTGAGGCAGATTAAAAATTGGCTAGACCAATGGTCTTAGATGGATAACCAGGTATTTGTATTGCCATTCAGGGTGACTTCAAAAGACTGGAGAAATAGGAAGACAAGAGCCTTGTGAAGTTCAGCAGAAGTGAATGCCAAGTCCTGAATCTAGAGAAAAACAACACCGCCTAGCAGCCCATGATGGGGGCCAACAATTTGGAAGGCCAACTATTTGCAAAGAAGGGTTTAAGATGCCAGTGGGCAATAATTTGATTATATGCTAGCAATGCACCTTTGTGGCAAAGAAAGCAAACATCGTCCTGGGCTGCATCAGGCAGACCACTGTGAGATTGAGTGAGGTGATTCTTCCCCTCTACTCACCACTAGTGAAATACATGTGGAGTGCTGGGTCCAGTTCTGCACTCTCCACTGCTAGACATATTGTGAAGTAAAGGGCCACAAAGATGATTAAGGGACTGGAGACTCTGACATATGATGAGAGACTAAGAGAGATGGGACAGTTCCACCTGGTAAAGTATCAAGATGATCTTGTCCCTGTGCATAAATACCTGATGGAGGTTGTAAAGAAGACAGAGCCAAAAATTTCTCAGTAGTGCCAATTGAAAAGATAAGAGGCAACAAACATAAACTGGAAAACAGAAAATTGTATTTAAACAAAGCAAAAATGTTTTTATTATGGCAATACAGTTGTTTTGGGTAACAGAAATTTCTATACAGTTAAACACTCAGCATCACTCAGTGATTTAAATTTTGTATTATCGTTGTTACAACTATTTTTCATATTTATTTTAAAGATTATAGAAATAAAATACAATGTAACATCACACATTTGATAGTCTAACACCTGCTAATGCAGAGAAGAATCCACACATCATATTGGGATCATGAATAGATGATTTTAATTGAATCTGGGTATTTGTATTGATGAAGGCCTGAAATTTGATGATCGCAACTCTAAAATACTTCCATTTCTATAAACGAGAGATATAGCAAACTGTAGTTTCAGAAAATGAATAAAATCTTTAAACTTAATGATGGTGTGGCTCCTTACTCCCTATAGGTCTCGTAAAACCTCCCTCTTGTTAACTGTTATCCTCTAGTACAAAGATTTGACAATGGCTGCAGATAATAAAAAGGTCCAGTGACCTTTAAGGAACCTGCAATGGAAAAGTCAAAATTCAATTGGGAGATTTTTTCTTCAGCATCTCCTAAAGAATAAATGTACTAAATGTCAAGATTTTAGCTCAATAGGAATTTAAAATTCATTATCAGTCATTCAAAGAATGACCTGTGAATAGCATCAGACTAGACTATAGTGTAGGAAAAGAAACTGCAGGTGCCCCTTGTCCTCACCTTGTCTCTGGCAAATACCACTGAACAATTTAGTGAAATATTTTAGATTTATATTTGCAGACTTCAGTGGGTGGGCTTCCTTCTCTGCCTTTATTGTCAAGGATTTTTTTTGTTAGGAAGGGAAGTAAAATAGTTCCTATAGCTTGCTGAAAGATAAAACCTACGCTGTTCTAAAATAAGTCCCAGTGACTGCATCACTCTGAAAAGCAAGAAGAAAACAGTTGCCAAGGAAAGTCCCTATCACATATGCTGATCACGTAGGAGAGCTTGATGTTGTCTGGAAAGTCTTCATCTTGTAGGTATTGCAATTTTATGTGCTTTTATAGCTTCCAGTTCTGACATTCATCTTTCCAAATATCATGAGGCAATTTTATGGCATTAATTAATATAGCATTAATACCATACTCTTTTTGTTTGTTGCGAACATGCAAACCTATGAAAGGATGGAATCTACCACAGTGGAGAAATGTTTGTAGGTGAGAGACTTTCATCTTCAGTTCTTACTGGTAAAACATGAATACATGAGATCCTCACAGATTTATGTTGAGATTCTAACTTAATATCTATTAGTATTCAGAAACACAGGCTGTAAGACCTATTGAATTTAGGTTTTGGACCTGCATCCAGGAACCACTTGTTTTTGGAGGGGTTTTTGTTTTTTTCTTTTTTTTTTTCTAGTTCTGCTACTGATCCACTTTTTCTTAACTTTGGCAAGTTACCTTAACTCTTAATACTTAAAACACTGAGTGACCAGGATGATTAATTAGTTAATGGGCTACATAATTAATAGCATAGTTCAATTTACTCCAAGGAATTATATCAGGGATTAATTTGGTCTAGTGTTTCTACAATACATTGAAAATATTCTAAGTGCTAAGTATTTAGTGTGAAGAGAATACTAATATCTACGATTTGATATTCAGTCAAACGATAAAGGAAATCATCCTCTGTATATTTTCCCTTTTTTTTTTATTTTTACTGTGAAAAATAAGTTTAGGAATGAGGCTGAATTGTTAAAGGAAATTGGCAACCATAAAGGAAAAATGACAACTGGTAGAAAATTGGAGATCTGGTACTATGGTAAAGGAAGGATGGTGCTGAAAAGGGGTTATTTTTCATACCAAACAGAGACAAAAAGTCATATAAAATAGACTTATAAAATCAATTAAGGGATTAAAGTTTAAGCAGCCAAGTACAAAAATGAAATGGTGATGACAATGCAAGTGACATTGATGAAAACAGATAACTAGAAAAAGCAGTATGAGAATTAAGACTATTCCTGTAGTTGATAACAAGAATCTGTAAGGAAAGAAGTTGTAAAGTACACTTAACTGGAAAGAAAGGGGATGTTGAGTGCATGGGAAGGGGTGTGTGTGTATGTGTGTAAGTATCACAGCAAGAGAGATTTAATACTACCCGAAAAAAGTGTTAGATGATGTTTAGCCTCTACAAAGATTAACAGCAGTTTTTCTCTCTTCTCTCAAACTTTTTGAAGTTACCAAAGCAAGACACTTTCTAAAGAAACATGGACAATATAAACCACTTACTGTTAAAAATCAATTTACTAAAGGGGACACTGGAACAAATCCAAAGCTGATTTGAAAATTAAAGGGATATGATTGTGGTAACTGTGGCACCCTACAAAACTGAAGTGTTTGAAGAGGAACAGTATTGCCGCATTGATTGTTTGACCTGTATTGAAAGGGAAACATGAAAGTCAAAGCTCTGCTAGGTACAAACATTGATAACTGGAGAGAAGTCCTTGTAGTTGAAGTAAAAGCATGCCAGGGAACACTGTGTGCAACTCCATCTCGAGTTGCTTCTTCTCCTTGAATAGGTCAATAATGATAATACCTATCCCTTAGGCAACAGGGCCTAAAGTTTTATGTTTTTAACTGTGCTGCTTGGCCTTTTCAAAGACAGAGCTTAAATCAGTGAAACAAGTGATTTAAAAGAACTCCAGCACTGAAGACAGATCACAATTACTCTCCTTAAAATCTTTTCTTCACAGAGGAAATCACTTGAGAACAAATTATCTAACCTGTCATCAGTCCAGGGCAGGTTATGACCAGTGTAAGCATTGAATCAAGCTATCGACAGAATTTTTGGCTGGCAACATTCCAAAGCAGGATCTGGATATATGTATGCGTATTATCAAAAAATTAAAATTACTCATACAGATGCACAAACCGACACATGGACAAGATCGAGTTAATCATTCTGTCTTTAATACTGCACTTGCTTTCAAGCAGAGCATGACACAGTAAACTCTTGGAGACTCTTTGTATCACATGCCTTAAATAGTGGGCAATAAATCATTACGTATATATTGTGTTGTATATCTTTCAACTGCCAGGAAAAGAAAAATCCCTTTTATACAGCTTTAACAGCATTATGGCAGCAAAAACTGTTACAGACCACTACAAATTCCATTCTTGATGGTAAGTGTCTGGTGGTAGTGTTAATAAGTAATTTCTTAGATAATACCTGGCTACTTTGTTGTGGTTTATACTTATTTCCAAAATTGCATAAGACAAGGTGCATGGACTATAGATCTATTTCATTGCTATGCAATAGACTGTGTGCAAGATTGTGTGGAATTCTTTGGTTATATAAAAAGTCTCTTAGTAGATTTCCTAATGAGGCTTCATTGTGCTAAGAAAGCAATGTCAGCCTCCATCTGAGTAATTATTGCAAGATTTCTCTAACACCTTCTTTCAGCACCATGCCTCTTACTCTGTTGATTTTACGAAATAATTTCAAGCAAGCAAAGGCTTAAGATTTGCAGTACGGCCTTTCTTGAGGACCTGCATAATCATACAGTCCAGGGAGCTTGTCTCCATGATGAAAAACACCAAAGCCTATCCTTAGGTGTTATAGAGACTCACTGAGCTGGGAATCGAATTCATTGCAAAGCAGATAAAACAGTGGTGCTTGAGGCAGGGTGAAACAAGATCTAAGAAAATAATCAGACCCCTAGAGCAAACAGACTTAGATGACATTTCCTGAACTGAACAAGGATCTCCATTAAGTGATCATTCACAGTCATATTTATTGACAGGATAAAAGTAAGAGGAAGTAGTTTTGAAGGCACAGATTGTTCTGAACCATGGAGTCCTGCTAACAAAGAGCCAGAAGGAATGGAGACAGAACTAAGATGATAAGGAGCACAGGACACAATTATATTCCTTTCTGCTGTGATTATGCCTTGCCCCTTCACATATGACTGAAAGATGGTTGATTGCACTAGACCCCTAGCCCTGGCATTAAAAGTCACGCTCACATTTATCTCTTTAAGACATAGCTACCATTGAGGACAAAATCATCTTAACTTCTAATGGTAACAAAAATATTTTATCCATTCATGAGGGAAAATCTATTTTGTAGTCCCAATCTGGCTGTCTCTGCAGCTACTTTTGGACATTTTCTACATGTCAGGATTCCAGGTGCCAATGTAGTTGCTGTCCTGGTTTAGCCTCAGCTGGCAACTAAGTAAAAGACAGTCGCTCATTCACTTCCTGTCTGGCCCCAGTGTGATGTGGGACTGGTATCTGAAAGTAAAGTCAAGCTCATGAGTTGATATAAAGTCAGTTTAATAAGAGGATAAAGGAAGAAATTATGATGATGATAATAATATTAACAACAAGAAAAGGAATAAAGAATATACAAAACAAGTGATGCACAATTCGATGCAATTTCTTACTACCTGATGGCTTGAAAACTGATTGCCCACCTTTTCCTGAGCAGCTATAGTAGATTAGCAAGCTCTGGCCCCTAGTCAACTTCCGTTTTATATACTGAGCATGATGTTATATAGTATCAAATATCTCTTTGGCCAGCTTGAGTCAGCTGCCTGACTATACTCCTCTCAGCTTCTTGTGCACCTGTACACTTACGAAACAGGGGAAACTGAACAAGTCTGTATTTCTCAGCAAAACCAGAAAACATAAGTGTGTTATCAACATTCTTCTCATACTAACTCTAAAATCCAGCAATTACTGGGAAGGAAATCACATCTATCTCAGACAAGTGTAAACATTACCTGGCAACAACTAAAATAATTTGTGTTTCCAAAATTATTGTCATAATAAATCCAAAATACAATAGCTATGGAGAAGAAAATTAACTCTGTCTCAGCCAATACCAGGAAAGTTGTCTACGTAAAAAATGCTAGACTGTCAAGCGTGACATCTGAAAATGTCCGTGACAATGAGAGTGTATTTGGAACCATAAGTTCTCCCTCCATTGGTAGTTCCCTCCCGCATGGAGATGGACTGTTTTCTGCCAGGACAAATTTCTCCTTCTGACCTGGAATATGATTGCATCAGCCAATATATTTTGTTAGCTTTTAATGTTCTTAACATTGTGCCTTTCCTGGTGTGTCTTCCCGTTTGTATTAAGGCTGTGTACAGTCTAGGTTTCTTAGAATCTAAGTTGTCCAGAAGGGCTTCCCTGTCTCATCCTGTTAGAGATTACTTGGTATGGGCGTTCCCTTGGTATTACGATCTTAGTTTATCCAATAAAAATATCCTTAAATAGGCTAACAGTTTCCCCAGTTTCTTCTCTCTTTGGTGAATAACAAAAGTGTCAATAGCTTTGATATAGTCATTGGTAAGCAATAAAGTTATTTGAAGTCTTTTGATACTTTGATGATATGCATACCTGTCTCTACAGAACTTCAGTTATGTGTTGCCAAAGTTGAGCAATACAATAGTAAAACAATTTTAATGTTTATTTAATATATACAGAAGAGCAAGTTCTTCCTAGGCATTTTTGATCATGAGAAACAGCCTCTGTGGGTAAAGCAGCAAGAATTGCGACAGCAGTTAGTGTTCTATCTTTCATTATTTTCTCTTCTTTTTGAGGAGACCTACTTCTTAATATTAGAAGAAACTTCCTAAATAAAAGTGTAAAAAATAGCTTGCCTTAAAACCCCAAGGTCCTCTAACACTTCATTGAGCTGAGTGGAAGAAAAATAGTCTAAAATCACATTGTCTTCCACAACTAATATCGGGCATTGGAACAGGGTTCGTGCATCACCCTTGAACAGCCGTAGGGGAGAACATTAAAAACCATAAAGCATTAAAACAGTCAGCAAACTGACTAGCAGAAATGTGGCCTCCCTCTGTTACTGTGGAAAATACTACTTAGGACTGCAGAGATGAAAGACCTTTTAATCTATTGAGGGAAGAATAAGATTCAAGTGAAATGTTATAGAGAAACTTGCTATAATTCTGCAGATACTTAGTTCTGCTTATGGCATTAATACCATCAAAAGAACCCTTGGAAACTAAAGTAGAAATGGTAAGAAACTGGAAAATAAATACTTAAGTTATAGTGGTCAAATTATTACTTGTAGGTAAAAAGTGACCCACATTCAGCAGCTCTGCAGTGCAGCCTGCAGCAGTTTTATTACTTATTGGAAACATACAGATAATGGACAACCACAAATCCTAGCACATGCCACTCCTAAGAAAACAGTTACTCTTATCTCTCTCTTGGCACAGAACTAGATTGATCAAGCTTGAGTCACTGCATGTTCATAGTCATATGCACTCCAAGTTATCACTCGTCTCCTCTTTTTAAACCAGCTAGTAATTGCTCTGAATAAGTTGTAACTTTCTCGTAGATTTGCAGTGCAAGGCCTTACTGGGTTGATGTTTCTTCAGTGATAATGTAGCAGACTCTTTTCTACAAGATTTTGCATAAGTGACTCTCTGGTTATGTTTTAAGAGGGGAAAAATAAACCAAACCAAAAAAAAAGCAACCTCCAACTTAATTTAACCTTGCATATCAACGTTTCCATACAATACCAGGAAAACACAATGGTTGCTCACTGTTGGTGACTAGGAATCGTTTCTATGGTAAAAGTGACCACTAACTTGGATACAGGTAATGGCAGGACAGTGGAAAACTAATCAATGACAATAGACATAATTTAGTTTTGTCTGATTCATTTCTCTTAGGAAAAATGCAAAGAAAAGCAAAACCAGGGGTTCCTTAGCCTTTGCTTTGGTTACCTGAGGGTTCACTTCAGCTGAGCAAGTGGAACATCAGGTCTAGACATATAAATGAAGGTGATCCATAATTCAAACTCCTATTTTTTTTTTAATTCCCAGTTAATAATTCAGGGATTTTCTAAACTGAAGATTACTTTCCATGACAGAAATAGTCCTTTGGTACTAAAATACTGTCAACTTATATTTTAAGATATAAGTCAACCTTTAACTACAGAAAGGTATTATAAATTTTAACCTGGAGACAAGCTACCTCAGAACTTTCTGGTGTACATGGCACCAGCCTCTATCAGAGAAGGGACTCCAGGACTACTTATCTGAGGTGGACTGGGAGACTGAGATAATTAAACCAGTCATTAGAATACACTCTACTCAGTCTGAGCAGCTGTAAAATTTCTAGGTATTTGAATCCAAGTACTTTACTCCAAAAGCTATATAATCTGCTAAATCTCTTTTTAAGGAGATTTCATGTACTGCAGTGGACTCAGGTGGAAAGTGGTCAGTAGAGAAATTCATAGCTCTGGGCTTCTTATGTATTTTAATATTACGTATATAGTCTCCTTCTGGTAAAAGAAAATTATGTTTCTAAAATTCACCTAGATAGTGAAGGAGCATGCAAAGAAGATGCAAAGAAACCCCCAGAATATCCTGTTATTTTACCAGTTTTATCTCCTCCATTCTTACTCTCTTCAGTTTTCCGATGCTTACTTCTATTTGCTACATTTTGTTTATCTTTATATTACTTCTCTATGTTTTCACAGTGAGCGAATATTTGAAATGCCCTCAAGGTACATATCCAGTCTTGTATATTCAATTTGATTTCATTATGTTTGTAGATTTCACTCCTGAAATAATAAACTCTACGGCATGTGGTGAAACAATAAACTTTGCAGGCCTGTGGTGCATTCTGAAAATTCTAATGGTAATGTTAGCGATGTACCTGTCTCAAACAGCATAGGATTTTAAAACCACTCTAGTTTTTTTTGTCCATTTTTTAAAATTTTTGTGTGTGTGATATTTATTTGTCTGATATATGTATCAAAAACCCATGTTTGGCATTTGTTTTTTGTGATGCTATAACTAATTTTTGATAGCATTAGCCATTCCATATTTATACTATAGAAACAATTTTTAAGAAAGGAGTTATGGCAACTGTTGTCATTTCTAATCTTCAGAAGATCCCACTGTGCATGGCGTAGTTTTCAAACACAAAATAAGAAGTCTTTGTATTAATGTGGTCCCCGTTATCATGGAGTTTGATCACCTTACAAGCAAGGTATTTATCTTCACAATAGAGATCCCTTTGAGGGAAGCAAGTGCTATTATTTCCATTCTATTTTTCAGGAATAATGATGGCAATGTGAAGATCAAGACAAGAAGTCAAAGTAATTAGGCACCTAACAATTGAAATGAGAATTTCTGCGGAATTTAGATGTCTACAGCTCAAAGAGAGCTAGAGGTCTTATCTTTAACTACCTTTAACACCTTCCTATATGGGTGAGGTTTGTCTCACATATGAACTACTTGTATAGATTAAATTAGTCATGTAGGTACTTTATATCACCAATGAGAGAGTGTTTTTACATTAATTTGGAGGACAGTTACATCTCTTTATGCAAATATCTGTTTTACCACAGGATCAATTAGTCCCTCAAGGTGCCTGGTTTTCTCTCTTGCAGAGGGAGGTTGGCTGACTAACTTGAAATTAGGTGAAGGAATTTAAATGAGAGGAATTCAATTCTAGGTGATTTATTTGAGATTATGTGAACTGAGCATGGCAGAAGAGGAAGGCTCATGAGGATCTTTTCCAAAGCCTCCAATCTTTCAATTGTGTGCTTGCATGATTATCCACTATCTTCAAAACTAGTAACATGCAGATATACAGTCTCTTTAAGTGGGTGTATCTGAAGATTTGAGGACTGAAATAAAACATAAATGAACAAGTATGATGACTTTGGAGGAATTTACTGATTATTTTATATAGCAGGTATAACTCAGGTAGCCGTTGTAGTGCATTTAACTTGAAGTATAACTCGTTGGTCGTCTGTTTCTCTCTAACATTGTTTTACACAACTAGACTTTGTCTTTTATAAGCTCATATTATTTTCTTCTTTAAAAAGTCTTTATACACTGCAGGACAGCATAGATAGAATGATTTCTGTAGTAATGGCACACTGAAATACCACTAAAAATATATAAAATATTCTTGTGACAAACTACTGTACCAAACAGAAAACTACCAAATAAACTAGGTAAAATTTTGTTTATTGTTTTAGTCTTTAAAGTTCATTATATTTTTTTTTATTGCTCTTGGTTTTATGCAGACAGAAATCAGACACTATGGTGAAAGGCAGCACAAAAACAAACAGAAGATATACAAGCAGTTGAATTCCTTGTAGGACTTCTAAGATCAAAACCTGAAAATTCTTCCCGATACTCAAACACTAGGGTTTTATTATTTGTTTTCTCTTCTGATATTTATTAGAGGCTTATTTTTTTGGAATTAATAGTCTAATTCAGAATCTTCAAAATACATCCAAAGCACCTGATGACTGCAATTCATTTTCTTATGTTTTCTTTCTAAAATTACTCATATTTTCAATGTAATGCTGTGTACTGTAATACTATGTGCACGCTCACTGTTTTTTCTCAATGCCTACTTAATTAATTTTAAACCTCCACTGCTTCATCACCTTTCCTTACTTTCACTACTATGTGAATTCAGTTTATAATATAGGATGGTGCTATCATATGGCAAATGGTGTCTAGATTACAGTCCAAGTTCATTAATCCTGCAATACTTTCTTAAGAACTTTAGTATATATTGTTATTGAACTGGCTCAGAATGTTGGCCAAGTTAGTATTTATTCTCTGGCAATAATGTACTGAAGCAGGCATGGTTTGTATTACATAAATATTGGTTAAGCCTAAATTCTATCAGTGTAAAGAGCTGCAATATTGTAATCTGTATGACCATAAGAAAGCAAATGAGTGAACATATGATCAGAACTTCTATTTTCTTCAAGTAAGTAAATAGCAAAGTAAAATTACATAGCTATTTAAGGAAAAACAACAGGAGAAAGAAACTTTGGGAACTTAGGTCTGAAAAGATCCAACAGAGCTTGAAGCTCTTACATAAAGTGTTTAAATAAGATTGTAGCTGATTCTGGTTTCCTGCATAGGAGACAGGGAGGAACCTCCAAGTGGTGATGTAGACCAAACCCATTTAGAGAATTTTATCTCTCAACATTGATTATAAAGAAAGTTTAAACCAACAGTTTCCTAAATGGCATCTCAGCAAAGCTCCCAAGTTTAGGCATGAGGAACTGAGACCCTAGGGGTTGCTTCATAAACATTTACAATGAATAACTGAAGAAGAACCAAATGAGGGAAGGTATTCATCAAAATGGGGAAAAAAAAAAACCCTCAACCTTCTATCAATGTGTTGATAACACATTGTTGATAACTGGATAATTAATCCAAAAAAAACAATAAAAAAAATTAAATTCATTCACTCTAGATATTTCCTAATGAAAGCTTTTATCCTGTCCTGACTAAATTGTTTTAGGTTTGTGCTGGAGTTTGGAAAGTGGCTGCATTAGACAAATCTAAAGGTTCTTAAGGAACATTTAGTCCTTATTGAGTTAATCTTGGTTCAATTCTTCTGGGTTAGGGATTTTAAAAAGAAAAAGAAAGAAATTTATCTTTACACTTGTAAAATGGCTATAACTTTCTATAATGTTTTTCTTCTGTTTTGCTGACAGAAATATTTTTACACGTTTTTATTTCTAGAAGTAGCATTTTCTTTGATGAATATCTTGCTTTTATTAAATGAAATACCTGTTCTTGGACTGAAATATTTGATAAAGTCACATCAAAGATTACTATTTATTTTTTAATGGCTGCTTTCATTTTTTATCTGTCTGTCTATAAAATAGCAGTTTGACTATAAACAGTTATTGTTGGGCTGTAGGATAGTATGGTGTAGCTAAGACCGGAAACTCTCATTCATGGGCTCCCACTCCTATCGAATCCTCACAATTTAGAAATTGTAACTTTTAAATGATAAGGCACGTTGTCCTTACTTAAAGAAAAAAATATGATTTTAGTTATTCACTGTTGCTATTGCAGTTCCTCATCAGGGCTATCATTTTATTGTGGTATACATGTTGAGTATTCATATATACATACATAGAATGAAGGTACAGTTCCTTCACAATATAAATGCAATATATAATCATTTTGATCTATAAATATTTCTGTACCTTTAAACAAATTATAAAATGTATCATCATCTCTTATTTTTACATAAACATACTTAGGGAAAAAACTATGATTATTTAATCAGATATTACTCTTTCTTACCATTCGTGGTTTTCTCACTTATGTGCTGTTTTCTATTTCAACTGTGTAAGTTTAGCTGAAGTCAGAAATTGCTTAAGAAGTATGTTCAAATTATGGCTAGCAAAGTGAAATCACATTTTCCTAAGTGATGATTTTTCTATTTTAATATGTTATTGGTTTTTTGGTTTTTTTTGTTTGTCACACAGTGGATAATTGGAGATTTTTATGCTTTGCACAATATGTATCATTTTAACATAACTTTTAAATAATTGTTGGGTTTCTATTATTTCTATGGATATAGATAAATGTGTAGATAGATCCAGAGAGATATAATGCACACACACGTGTATATGTAATACTTCGAGTATATATTGTAATTTGCAAGCCAAAGAGTCAAATTTATAAAGGTCTTCTTGTTTCCAAATCAGAGCTCATATTCCTCATTATTAACTGAAGTGTGCAACCTTTAGGAACAGAATCATGGAATTAGAGAATGTTTAGGATTGGAAGGGATCTCTGGAGGTCATTTGGTACAAGTCTCCCCCTCAAGTAGGGCCACCTAGAACCAGTTGCCCAGGACAACATCCAGGAAGATTTGCAGTATCTTAAAGGAAGGAGAAAGAAATATGTTTTCCTGATGTTCAGATGGCTTCTCCCGTGTTTCAGTCTGTGCCCATTGCCTCTGATCCTGTCACTGGACACCACTGAAAAGAGTCTGACCCTGTCTTCTTTGCATCCTTCAAGTATTTACATATATTAAAAGTATTCCCCCCGAGCCTTCTCTTCTCTAGGCTAAACAGTTCCTATTCTCTCAGCCTTTCCCCATAGGACAGGTGTTCCAGACTTTTAATCAAATTTGTGGGCCTTTTCTGAACTCTCTCTAGTATGTCCACGTATCTCTTTTACTAGGGAGTCCAGAACTGGAAGCAGCACTCCAGCTGCGGCCTCACAAGTGCTAAGTAGAGAGAATTACCTCCTTTGGGCTGCTGGCAACACTCCTCTCAATCCAGCCCAGGTGCTATCAGTCTTTTTTACTGCAAGAGCAATGTTTTTGGCTCATGTTCAAGTTGGTGTCCAGGAAGACATCCAGGTCCTTTTCTGAAAATCTGAAATGAACCTTGTTCTCTGAAATGTGGATAATTTCTTGAAAATATATGCTTTCTTGAAGATATATGCCTTGCTCCAATACTTACATTACTTACATTACATTACTTACTCAGGACATTCTATGATTCTATGAAAAAGATCAGAAGGTTTAGCAGCTTAAGCTTCACCAGTGATAAAGGTCTCTTCTGCATCTGTGTTAGCTTGACTGAAGACTTCTGATACCTCCAGCCAAGAACACACAAACTTACTGGCTCCTGGCACATAGGTTTTATTGAACCTATTGTCAAGACTGAATACCAGTCTTATGTCTGACTTAGTGGATCTGCTGTATAAATCCACTTTAGTGGATCTTTCAGGAGATCACCTGCGGGCTCATTTCACTTCTGGACAGCGTATAAGAAACCTTGGAGATGAAAAAGTATTTAACCGAAGGGTCAGAAATATAATACAATATCTGCCATTTTTGCCTCTGAAAGTTTTATTTGTATAGCTGAACACAAGTTTCATTCTCATTTAGGGATTGTAATTAGCACTTAATTTTATCAAGATGCAGTGATGATAGCATGGACTGTTACATCTTCCGGTATGCAAACACATTGTACAGTATTCTAGCATGCTAGAATTCACTACAGTATAAAGACAAACAACTTCCAAAGTAAATTACAGCTACTGACACATGTTTCTGTTTAATTTTTATTAACTATTGCTTACTACCTGAGTCAAGAAATATTTGTGCAGTATTCTATCAAAACGTAGAGAGGTATTTTTTTAAACTACTGCTCAAAGACTCTTAAACCAACCTCTTCAATTGGTAAAGTGCTCAAGGAAGTTATTAATGAGTACTGCAATATTGCACAGATGCCATGGTAAAAAGTGACCAGAGTAAAAGAGACGAGTTTAAAGGGAATTCATTGGAGTAGATGGGGTTTGAGGAAAGAGAAGCAGTCAAGGACAGTTTTAATTAGATGAATGAATAGGATAAGATCTACAGCCAGGAAAACAAATGAGTATTCTGAGAAAGAAACAAATGAGGAATCAGTGTTATATTTTAAAAGCAAAACAAAAGAAGAATTTTGTGTACATTTTTCACCTATAGAGTGGCATGAGGAAGTCCAGAAGTTTGTCTGCTGTTGTACAAGCATGGTACCCATCCTTTAAAACATACTTCATTATAAAATCAATACTGAGCTTCTCATAAATTAACGAGTTTGAACCGTGAAAACTAGATTTCCAGTGATGAATCTCCTAAATAACTCAGGAATAGCCTGATATCTATATTTAAGCCAACAGCAGTTGTACAAGTGTTAGGGTTACTGAGTGTTTGTGCAGAGAGAAATCGAAAAGATTACATGAAGCCCTTGTAAAAGAATGGAAGGAACAATAAGGTGTGAGGTGGATTATGAGTGTAGTAAAACAAGGACAACAGACACAAATTGTGGCGAGGGAGGTTCAGGCTCTTTGGAAAAGTGTCATCCTAGGAAAGCTGGAGAGCTTGGGGAAAGATTACCAAGTGAAGCTGTGCTATCTCCACCATTAGGGTTATGCAGGACAAGCACAGAGAGGCTCTTTTACAGCCACACTCCCGCTGCAACTCATGGACAACATGACCTCCAGAGGTCTGTGCCAACCCCTATTTCTCATTTTTTGTGGTTGAGTGGCTGTACAAAACCTTTTCTTTGTCATAACTATTCCTACAATCGGGATCTCCAGGGAAAATATCACAGCAAATCAAAGAACCAGTGGTATGCACAGAATATTTAAAGTAGAATTTGGGCTAGTTGGGGCCCCCAAATAGTGCCCCAATCCATGATATTTCTTCTTTAAATAGACCAAACCACTAGCAGAGAGTATACCTGTTGTGTGTCTCATTTTCTGAGGCAAAAGTGAAGGATTCAACACTTGTATCCTATTCGTCTCTCCTGTCTTCTCTCTATGGTGAGACTATAATTCTCTGATTTCTTGCTTTGTGCAGAGGATCCTGATTTTTTATGCTTAACATGCTGTCCTCCAAATACACCACAGTAGCAGTATTAGTCATTTCAGGACAAAGTGCTCTCGGATACAACACATTGTTTTCTTGAACAAACAAATAAAATAGATGGTGTGCCCGAGACTGCTTCTACTGTGGCTTTTAATGTCTCTGACATACTCCAGTATAACTGAAAACCAGCACATAGGTGGCACCTGATTTACCCCTTACATTGACATTTAAAAACATGCATTGCAAGTGCAGACCAATACTGGTCTGATTTTAAAGGGTGAGGGATTGTGGAGTGGGTTTTTTTTGCATATACTTTCTAAATATATAATCTAAGACATTATTCACCCCAAAAATTCATATCAGAAAGAATATTTTTCATATATTATTTTGCAGTGTTTCAGAAGCAGCTTGAGCTGCTGCTACCCAAAACCTGTGTCAGATTTTGGCAAATACTTTTCATACTGGATTCTGGTGCAGATTATACAACATATGAAAAATTTATTCAGGCAGTTTCAGTAACTCTTACAAAACCTATCAAATGCCACAAAACTTTCCTGTCTTCAGTGGGATGCTCTATATAATTCTGGGTTTTTACTTTTGATCAGTCTTGACATTTAAAAAAAGTGGCTTTTCTAAAATATTTTTCATTTCCAAACTGCTTTCTCTTTTTCCCTCATTTTCTTTATGAAAACCCCAGAAAAATACTCTTTCTTTTCACAGTGAGGGCAGGATTCATCTCACTTTACTCTGGCTGCCTAAAAGGTAGGCATCGAGTCTAACTAGTCATTAAGGCTGTAGTCTACAGTTGAGAAAAAGTGAGCAAGAGAGAGAGAGTGATTCATCCTACAAGTCTTGGACAGCTATTTCAGGATGGCCTGAAATTTCCTCTGGGAGTGCCTACTTATTTCCTCCACTGACTAGATACGGTGCTGTTCACTCAGCTTCAGAGAAGGTAGTGTTAGGTGCAACGGATCCTTTCCTTTCTTTTTCTAGGTTGATTAAGATCACTTTACATCACCATTTCTGTGGAATGAATTCTGATTCACATGTGACAGACAGTATTCAAACGAAGGAGGTTGAGTGTCTGGTGATGTATAGATGTTTAATTTTTCATTATTCCTGTTACAGCAGTACTTGGAGAACTTCTTGTGTTTGCCGTGAAAAATCAGGGTAGCTGTGGTTAGTGCCTCATTCACTTTAAAAAACTTAGATACAAATTTGGAAAAAAAGAAGTTGTTTGCATTTTGGAAACTCTTATGTAAATTCTTCCTCTCAGGTGAATGCTGTAAAGAATATTCAGAATATATTCAGAATATTTGGAGCTAGATACTTGCATGAAAACAATAGACAGTGGAACAGCACAAAATTTGTATTTTATAGAGATATTCTTCCAAATTATGTGAATACGGCAGGGACCATTTTTTGTTTTGTGTTTGAATTGTATCTTATGTAGCTCTGTTTGACCTTTGCCTGGGACTCATGGGTGCTGCCTCAGTGCAAATCTCCTTAAGACTTACTGTTGTCAGCTCTTCCGGTCGGTGACTCATAAAATCAACATTGCATAAATGTATATTTGGAAAGACATTCTCTTAACAAAAAAAGCCACAGCCTCTTGTATCCCATTATTAAACAAACACGTCAGCTCTGAAGAAGCCCTGTAACATAAAGATACTCTAAATCATGGCGAGAATGTGGAATTTATGCCTTGTATAAAACAGTTTTGTTTTCAGTTTTATAGTTTTGGGGGGTTTTAAAGTTAATTTTAAAGCCTATGTGAAAGATTAGCAACTGTTAAAGAAGCTCCACACAAAAATTTAATAGTAGTAAAAGAAATTCAGAAACACGGTTGTGTTTATGTTATGAATAATCATATTTAGGAGAGCCTAAGCTAACATAGCCAGTGACAGCATCTTGTGTTTGTCTGATAGTCCATGGTTCTAAGTCAGAACATGAAAGATTTTTTTTTGGACATGTTGTTTTTCTCTGAAAAAAATACAGAACAGTAATTTTCAAAACAGCATCTGTTTAATTTCTTTTGCTTCGGCTGTTTATTTCCAAAACATGTTTAAAAATATGAAAATGTAAAACATTAATTGATTATTTCTAAATATTTTTCTCTCTTGGATTCCATTCAGTTACTAACATAACTATCTACAAAGTTATGAAGGGGATAAAAGGTGGATCATATGGCAATAAAATACTTACTCCAGCCTGAAAGACTTCTTTTCTTTACAATCTGCTTTTAAATTGTCTGAGTTTGGCCTAATTAAATTACATGGATTCTTTTTATATATGATACGGCCTAATTTTTAAAAAAAATATTTAAGGTCAAAGTATGGCTATTATTCTCTTAGAAGCACGTGTTACAATACTTGAAGGGGATGGATATCAGGGATTGTATCCTTGTTATGAAATGTGGCTCATAGAGTGCTTGCAAAGAGAAATAAATTAAATGTTTATCCTGCCCTTACCAATTCCTGGAAAAAAATAACTTTGTCTAACAAATCTTTCTGCAAGATTCATTAGTATATCCTGAATGCGCAGTTCTGTGGTAAGCTATACCAAATGATACACTGCGTACTGACTCATATGTGTAAACATTTATTTCCTTATGAAGTCCATTTTTCTCCCTAGACACAAGATAAATCTTTTCATGGACTGGTTATCCTTCCTTCTAAACTCCGTGTATGGATTAATAGATCCAGTTCTGTCATACAAGGTGCATCATGTACCGTGCTATTAAATATTGAGTAAGATCTCCTAGTTAAATATGAAAAAGAATATTTCTTGTTTGGTTTTTTTTTTTGTCACACTAGCAAGGAAATAATTTAGTTAAATGAAAAGCTAAATCAAAAAGTTGCCACAGTTCCTCCTCTCTCCTCTCTATGACGATTCTGATGATGACAGTGACCATTGGTTTTCTCATTATTATTATTTGTATCATAGTGATATTCAGAGAGGATAGAAACACACTAACTGGTAGTCTTCAAAAACTGTAGTTGAGGGCTAGACACATCATCATCCTTGATATTATTTTTCTATGGGCCTAAATAATGCAGGCGGACAGGTGGTTTTGCCCATCAGGGAAGAAAAATAAATGTCTTTTTCTCTGTACTTATTACCATTGTCTTATACTATTTACAAATTCCCCCAGGTTGGGTAACATTGAAACTAGAAACTAGAGATGAAAAAGACTTAGTCCCATCTGAAAAATGCTCTTTGTGATGGGCAAAAAATACATACAGGTGTAAAAATTAGAAGCCATTTTTGATGTCTTTGGTAGAGGAAGAAACAAACTGTATATTGACTGAGCTGTAGTAAGAGCCAAGTCACAGATGATGAAAAATTGTTTCTTCTAATAGTTTCCTTATAGCTGTAAGAAACTATTTTCTTCCATGCTGTAGCACACAACAAGGGCATCAGATATTTTATATTTATCCTAGAATGTCTGTTGAAGGCAAAATATCTTGTTTAATTTATTTTTTCATCTGGGAAAAAAAAGGAGGAAAATGTATATTGTTACTGGTGTTACAAAATGTAACTAAATTCATCAGTGTGACTACCTAGGAGAGATGCTATTTGAGATCCCCTTGACCAAAAATTACTGCAGAAACATTGGTACTTTGGTGGCAGTATAATCTATACATAGTTAGAACTAGTTTATACCTATCTAACCGTTCTCCTGAAAAATTCTTGAAGATTGCCACCAGGACAGTTTCTCCACTGCTGGGATACTATCTGAGGAAACATTGTTGGGTTTCAAAATCGATTATAACATTCTGTGAGTTCCCAAGAATTCCTGAAAGTTGCAAGCAAAAATGGTTGTAAAGTTCAGAGTACACTTTTCAGATAATTATGTTCTTAGCACGCAGTATGTATTATGTTTTCTGTAATATTTTGGGCCTTTTGAAATGTTCCCTCAGTAGCAGATTATATTGTCTGATGGGCAATTTACTTACAAGTCTTGCCTGTCAAATCCCTTCCCTTAACTATAGACTTGGATGTGAGTAAGTAATGAATAATAGATGTAGTGCCATTCAAAATCTGTCATGACATACTGATGCTCTTAAATCCTACTGATCCTGGTGTCACTCCATGACTCACAGCTTCTGTTTTGCTGCAAAATATTCATCATTTAAATAAAGGGAAGGAGGGAATAGGAAGTGTCTTGCATAATTCCTTGCTTCATCCCTTTCAATTGCTTGCTAGGTCTAAGTTCTGCTGTGAAAGTTACCGTTTTGTTAGTTACTAAAATATTGTGTTATCTTTCCAGCGGCACAGTTTTCCCTATCATGTTTCTGCAAATTTTTGTGTTAGACATGTCCACATTATGGAAGCACTTATGGCTTCTACTAAGGCCTTCAGGTTATAAAAGATGTATTGTGTGACCTCTGGTGTGTGTACGCAAAGATGCATGAACTTTAGCGTAAATGAGTATTGCATGAGAGAGAAGTCAGTTACTGTTACAGGGTATGCTCAGTGCAGCAGACTCTCATAACAGAGCCTCTGTGGTGGCGAGCACAACATGAGAAGACAGGGACACAGTCTTCTTATACCCTCATTCCACTCACCTTGGCCAGCTAGACCTAAGGACCAAGAATGGATTATGACTATTTAATAGGAAGAAATAAAACCAAACAAGACAAAAACACACCTTTCTGTATATTCACCTCCTTTCTGCGTACACCAAGCTAGCAACCAAGCTTGCCTTTTTTGGCTATTTTTTTTTGGCTCTTCCCTCTTCTCTGCCCCTGCTCCCTGCTTCACAGAAACAGTCTATAATAAGCTTACTGTTCTTGCCCTACAGCATTAACGTTTCACTAAGTGTCAAAAAAAATTTTTGCATATGTCAGTAAAAACTCAAAATGTGTCTTCATTGACTTTGATACATGAGGAAGATAATCGGGCCAGGCTGCACACTTTCTCTTTATCTCCTGTGGTTCATGGTGAAAAGGATTCTCTTCCCTTATTTAACATTATAGATGTAATTCTGCTGCATCACTAAGTTGTTACTGAATTTGAGTTTTTTGGGCATAAACTGAAGTAAGTAAGGGAATCAGGTGCTTTTCTTCCTTTCCTTTTCTTGTGGCAGCTCCATTGGCTTTTAATGTACATGTGATCTCCCTCTCTTCATGTTCTTTTTATTTCAGTCTTTCCTCACTGCCCCACCACCTGCCATCCTGATGCATCCCTTTATCACCTACAGTCTATCACCAAAAGTGTAACAGCTTCTTGCCACTCTTCTCAAAGAATGAAAAATTAACTAGATGTTAACATCTCCTTGTTCTTACGTTATAAATCCAGCATCACTCAAAATATCATTCATAATTATTTATCCTCTGATATTTATCTCTTGATTCTTTTACTCCTGCTTTAATCTCTCCTTGAAACAGTATATTCTTTGATCCCAGGGAAAATTTTGGTTGAAGCTATGCGCTTCAGCAAGCTTAACTAAAGTTCATTTAAAACCAAAGATGTTCAAGGTCTCCCCTGGGAAGCCCAAGACCTCACCAGATTCTGGCAACCTTGATTCCTGGTCCCACTCTCTGTACTGTGACACACAGATTTGCACACAAAAGCTAACTGCAGAAGTCATGCTGGCAGAGAAATAAACGTCTCAGTTTCCTCTTCCCTGTTCTAAATGAAAGCTCTATTTTTCTTAGCCTGAAGTGTCTTTGGTTCTTCATTCAAGCTAGGAGACTCAAAACTATGCTTGAATAGCAGCACCTTTAGCACAGGCTGCTTTGGGAACCAATAAACCAATTTCCCCTGCCCTTGATTGGTCTCTTGAGGAGCACAGCATGTTCCCAGCAATTTTCAGATGCCAAAACTGTCATGACAAAGGCAATTAATATGGTAACAAGAGAGTTCGGATCCAAAACACTGTTTCCTGAGGGGTTTGTCACATAAGCTGCAGAAAACATTAGAAACAGTAACAATCTGTATTTCTTTCCTCAAATGCAAATTTTTACGAACTCTTGTAATGGCACACATCTTGTATACTTGCAGTCAGGCAAAGATCAAAAGCCTGATTGAGTCATATCCAGAATATATTTGTCTTCATGGTAACTTAGACCAGCAAAAGGCTGTGTTGGTAAAGGAATAAAGGCAAGGAGCAAATCAATCAAGAAAGTGAAAAAACATGTATCTCCCTAATGAGCATCTTATCTGTATGTTACTGGGAGATGTGTTGCCAAAATAGGTGCCGCACACAGTTCAGACATAATTAAGGAGTGCCTGATTATTGTATCATGGTAACTGTTGGCTTTTTTACTAGACTGAGGTGTAAATATGTTGTTAAATAAAATGGTTCAGCTTCTCAGCTGCACCCATATACATTGGACACAGGTGGTAAGACATAAAGAACCTATAATTGTATCAGTCCTGGGGCTTATTTCAGACCTAATTTTGTGAGTCTAATTCCAAAAGACCATTATGTTCAAAGGGCTCAGTGTAACACAGCAGCATTGTGAAGCATGCTGCTATAATCCAATCAGTACTGCTAAAGAAATGGCATTTTTCCATTTCATATTCTCTCCCCTCAAAAGAATCTTCATCTACTTTATTTAATTGTCTTTACAGCCCATTTCGGCTACTAAAGCAGCACAAAGACTGAGATCAAGAATCTGACCCATTTCAGTGTCTAGCTTAATTGTGTGTCATTATGAAAATTCAAGTAATATTTGTTTTCATGGTGTGGGATAAAGTAGATTGACCTATGAATCCACATAAGTGTCTGAGGTTTTAACAATTTTTAAAATATATGCATGCTTATTTATTACTCCTTTTTTGGGCTAAACCACAGCTATTCTGGCCCCTTGGGAATATCTGCAGTTAGGCAGCCTTAGAACAATGGTGTGAGGAAGCTCTTCCAGCCTAGCATCAAATCCCTCTATGAAAAAAGTGAGTCGTGTATACTTTAGACTCTGACATTTCTTGACTCTGCTCCAAAAAAAAAAAATTGAAACCGGATATTAATTCAAATTATCTAACTTAATTTTAATTCCTTGTGATTCTCCCATTCTGAACACTATGGAAAACTCCATGCTCTCCCTCAAAAACCTCTAAACTCCTGTGTAGGCTATAGCCAGGTTTTACAATTTTGTGGTCAATAAGAATATGCACATATTTTTCCAAAGGCATATGCAAACAGAGGGATGCCAAATACAAAAATATATTCAAAATAAAATGATGCTACTCAAAAACTGGCCTTTTCAATATCAGTAGCTGCAGTGAAAGACCAAAAATATGACAGTAAATTTTTGAAGCAAATCTTTGTGCCAGTGGAATATGGAGACTACCATTCTCAATCTGTACTTCCTGATCAAAACACACTGATGTCTTAGAGGCTATGAGATATAGAATTTTTTTCTATGATCTGATCATTGACACTTGCTTCACTCTGAACAGTGCAACGACCTCGTGAATCTTTTCTGACTTGTGTCGTTTAAAACGTAATGCTCCTTTCTTACAAACAAAAAAGACGTGTCTCTGGCCTCCATCAGAATTATTTGAAACCGAAGGCAGCTCCAGTACACCTCAGTTGCAACCTACAAACTTTGGGTTCATCTCACTTAATTGAGGTGTTTATTTCATGAAACTGGAAGCTGCAGATTCTGTAAAGGATGAGTAGGAAAAGTGTTACAAAACTTGTGTGTGAGAACTTCTCGTGCTACAGGAATATGCTGGTTTTTTCTTTTGTAAAAACTGTACGTGCAGAAAGGTACAGGTTTCATGGAGAGAAAGCACAAGATTATACCAGAAATAGGAACCATGTTGTACTTCATGAGTGCCTGATCTGGACAAACAATAGAGCAGGATGGTAAAGGGTACAATGGTCCGTTTTGACAGACATAGCTGCATTCATGGATACCTCCAGAACATAGTCATTCAGTCCATCTAGGATCTGAGCTGCCTTCTGGATTTTCCTGTTGCTCAAGCATTGTACTGGCTCAATGGCATATGGGGTGTTTGAGCAGAACCTTTGCTAAAAAGTGTATGTGTCTTGCAATTTAGAAGTCCCTTTCTACCTTTACTTCTTTGATCTAAATCCCAATGCTGTATGGAATAAGACGAGTTTTTGAATGAGAAACATTAAATTCTTAGTCTGTGTAAGAAGAATGACATCAAGCTATAACTCTCTGAACCAAGAATTAAGGGATTTTTAACTGAAATTGTTATGTAGAGAATGTTATTCATGCAAATGATATTGGCTATTTTTTTTCTTCAGTTAATTAAGAAACACAGCTCTTTCATCTTTTTGTCAGTGCCATGAATGCATCTGATAGTAAAACAAGAGGAGCAATCTATAAGTTTTGATCTGCTCTCATAGCCTTATCAACACACTATTGTCTTTAAATTCTAGCAGCTTCGTGCCCGGTCAGAAGAGAACTGACAAGACAGGGGATACATAGCAATGCTCAGGTTCCTATTGCACCAAATGCTTTCCATTTCTGTTTCTTTACTAGAATGACTAGGAACAGCATCCCAGCAGCTGAAACACTTGCTGTGATGTGCCAATAATGACCAGGTGATTTCAGATGAGGAGGGGCATTGTTATCAAAACCCCTCCTGGTTATCATCTGTGGCTCCTGCCTGAAAAGTTGCACGTACCTATGTGCAACAGAAATAAAATGTGTATATGGCATTTCCTGATGTGTAGTCAGCATGATAACTTACTATAGACACATTAAATCAGAATTTCACCTTCCATTTCCAGAAGGGCAGACTTGAGAAAGCTAGAATGAAAATAGAAGAAAGTGTACTATTGCCAGAGATGTACAGGGCTATTTTACCTCAGGTTGTGGGCCACAGGAGTGTAAGTAGTTCTCCCATTCTATCTCAAGGCAAGATTTGCATGATCAAATATAGATGTGTACAAGGAATTTACATCTGACCTAGGCATTGTGGACTAACTTTATAGTCAATGGTGGAAAGAAGATTGTCTGAAAGGATGATTGATTCTGTTCTAAAGAAACTAACTTGAACAGCACAGATGAATTGCATCCTAAAACTGTTTATTTGTTTCCACTGACTATAAAGTAGAGGTGTCAAACTCATTTTCACCAAGGGCCACATCAGCCTGCTCCTGCAGCGCAACGCGTATCACACGCTGCACATGTGACTGGCAGTGGCAGGAGAGTAGCGGCAAGGAGCTCAGCGCTGTCAATGGGTAGAAACAAGGTGCTGGGCCAGATAAAACAAGGTGGAGGGCTGGATTCAGCCCATGGGGTTTGTATTTGCCACCCATGCTATAAAGGGAATATGCAGTGATTAGCTCAAATGTATATGTCTGAAGTTAAGTGGGATGAAAACCATCCTAAGTGACTTGTAGAGTTTTCCTCACCAATCTTTCTCTTTTGAAAAGTTCTGTTCTTGGTTTACATCACAATTCCAGAGAATAATCAAAATTAGACACATCCAAAATACATGAAAAGCAGGATCCAAGTCTCAAAACAAAAAGCCAAAACAAGTACTCCTTGAATCTCTTAGTGGATGGTCATATCTTGGTATGTTTTCTAGTAGGACAGATATTAAATTTCTGTTAATATTGAATACAAAATAATAAAATAACTGCTTCTAGAATAATATCATTCCAATAAAAGATTCTGTTGAGTAACTGGTACTTCAATTACAATTTGTGCTAGGAAGAAAACTTTGAATTGCACAATTATATTAACTAGTTTAGAAACTGTTATTTTCATTCCATCACTTGTCAGGTATGAAATTCAGGCAGAGTCAAGAGAAAACAGAGGAAGAACAATAGTTCTAAAACATCACGCATTTTCATCATGATACGATTAGGACTGAAATGCAGAAGCCCATGTATATGTGTTCAACTTCTGAAACTCAGGTCTTAAAAAATATTTAAAAAATGGTATCAGAATATTAACACATACTCCCCAGGTGTGTTCATTGTTGCTTGTTGGCAGCCAGAAAATAAAACATACTTCTGAATTTAGTAGTGAATTGGTGTTTTGGTAATTACAGGTAATATATTTACTTTGTGAAGGGCTGCTGAGTAAAGAAATTTCCTAAGTCAACATGAGTTGGCTTACATACTAGGGTGTTATCAAGGTATTCTTGGTTTATGGTAGCAAGTGAAGCCCTGAATAAAAAATAAAGAAACCATTATAAAGAAACCACTACTTAAGAACTATTTTTTTTTTAAGTTGTGACTGCTTAACATTAACAGACTGGAGGGTCTGGGGTTTGCATACTTTAAGAAGTTGCAGCGGCTGGTGGTAGGGAACACAGGTTAAGACTGTGATAAAATGTGGATTTATCATAGAGTACTGAACCTTACATTCTTGCCCTAAATACTGAACTTCTCCTATCAACCTTTAGAATGAAGCATGACTATTAGAAATTTAGAATTAAAAGGCTAGACATGCAGAGTCAGGCATAATGTCTCAGAAGTGAAGGAGAAAGAATTGGGAATCAGACATAATAAATCATGCACTATATTTACTTTGTAGAATGAAGGTACAGAATTGATGGTTCCCCAATGCTGCTTCATATGCTGCTGACACATTAACTGATGCTATGGCTTTGCACACTTATATTCAGAAGGAATGACTTGCTGCCAGCGGCTAAGAAAAAAAATGTAAAAAATACTTGTGCATATTAGATTGCTGCAACTTTATGCACAATGCAAAGGATTCTTATCCTTGACAAATAGCAAAGACATAGATAGTGCGCTGGTGAGATGTCAAGGACCACTTCTGTGCATGATGAAGTACAATCTGCAGGCAGAACATGTGCACAACAAGCTGCTGGGATTGCTGATACTTTGTCTAGACACCCTTACAGTGTAACTAAAGCAGGAACATTGCTGTTTGAAGAAGCCGGAACTTAGGAAAGGCTCTACAAAACTTAAACCAATGTCCAATTCATCACTACATCTCAGACAAACAGGTACTGAAAATCTCAAGGATCACTCCCTTTTACAGCGTCACAAACCGATCAAACTGCTCTAGAAGCATATACAATAGTCACAAGACTATCCTTTTTTTTTAAGGAGAAGAATAATTATATTTTAAAATGAAATTTTATTTCATGGAGAAAACATCATTCTACTAGGAAAAGTGCAGGAAACTATACTTCGGAGACTTCCCTATGTTTATTTGGTAAGTAATGCATATCATATGAATGTTTGTCCAGTCACAAAGAAAAAACATGACTATTACTATGGGTAGTATGTATTTTGTCAAGAAATTGACTTAAAAAAAGATGAATCATTACTTATATACCAGACCAACTCGAATATTGAGCAGATGTGGACAAATAAGTGATAAAGGCAGAATTACTGAGATAAAGCTAACTAGTTTTCAGATACATAGTTTTCTGACTTTTCTAGTTTGCGCTATTTAAATCACACGTGGAATGCATATTCACAGTTAAAAAAATCAGATGAACTTGTCATAGCCAGTAGCCTAAAATTTGTAATTTCATGGCTGTTAGGACAATTACACCTTCCAAATTACTAACTGCCAAAACTGTCCTTAAGATGATGGTGAAGGGTAGCGAGCTATGCGTACAGCACATCTTTGAGTAAGAGGGTAGATTTTTAACTTTGCTCCATAATACATATATGGATCAATGCTGTTAAGCGTAGTCCAGCACAGCTGATTTTGGTGAAAGAGAAGTCCTAAACTCGATGACAAAGAATAAACTCTAGATTAGTGATCTGAAATCAATCTTTCTGAAAATTAAATAACCTCAATGAATAATGGTAGGAAAACTATAAGGTGTAAATCATGGATAACATCCTAATAAGGACAAAATACGCAAATATTTTGGTTTTCCCTGTTAAATGAAAGATGCTCTAAACAGTTTTAACTCAAATTAAAAAGCAGGGAATGGTACTCAACAACTCATCCTTTCTGATTTTGTTTCTTACAGGAGCAATCAATTCAAGAAAGCATTGTTTTCAAATTGTCAAGATCCACAGTGTTTACAATAGCTTATTCTTAACCAAGTCTTCTGATGAAAATCTTAGGAAGACATCATTGCAAGTTTCGGAGTACACTTGCGAAATGAAATTATTGTAGAGACTGATAGTTGCATTATACATACCCAACATAAATGATGCTGCATAACCTCCAGTTTGCCCCTGAGATAACGCATGACATACTGTAACAAGCTCTGCTGCAAGGGGTCACTGCAAGTGTGTGGCTTACGTGTCACTTCAGTTACTTAATAGCTTGCTCTGTGAACACAGAGGCAAAAATACACGCCCTCTTGATTTTTAGTCTCTATCTCTTCTCATTACTTGTCATATTTTCAGAAAGAAACAAAAGTGATTTATTACCACATGTTTGTATTTGGTTGGGGGTATAACTGTAGTAGTTAAGATGTAGTAATTCTTAAGTATTTTTAAGAATTACTTCATTAATTCCATCTAATAGGATGTACATAATTTCATTATCACAAATTGGTTGATTTCCAGATTCATTGGTTCATTCTGCCTCTGATGTTTATTCTTTTCTTGGAGAGTGGACAAGCATTATTTTCTTGGACAACAAAGTCCAAGATTTATGTCTGTTGTTGCTTTTAGTCGTTTGTGCATTATTTTTATATGATGGTGTTCCTTGCAGTTGGGTTATCTCAGCATCACAGGACAGATGAAAGCAGAAATGTGAAAAGTGCCTAATGACGTAAAGATGACATAGTTACACATATAAACAAATAATTCAATTTTTCTTTTAAATTCATCCATATGGTTAAACAAGGGACAAGTATATTTTTTGCTACACATTCTTCTTTCAGAATAGTTAAACTAATATCAAAATTAGTATCTTGTAAGCACTCAGCTGAATTAGACAGAGAAAACAAAGTTTGGAAATCACTCCTGAAGGTTTTAATCCATGTAAGGAATAAAATATTATTTTCCAAATGGAATAAATTATCCTTGGCTTCAGGAAGACCTTAACAGATTAAGAATTAAAAAAAAAAAAGATATACCATGAATTTACCAGTGTTCCTCATAAGGAATGTGTAGCTCAAGTTATTTTTAACTCTTTATATGTAACTGTAACCCAGGGCTTGCTGTCTCTTGTAATATTCTCACAGGCAATGTAAGGAACAGTCTGAATGAAACTTCTGTAATGTGACTGTAAAATGGCTAGAAAACCTCACTGAAAGAGAAATCATTGCTGTTCAATGTTCAGTAGTGAAGCAAAGCATCTCTGCTAGGCTCTGCAGGGCTTTATGCCAGGTCCATTAGTAGCTTAGTTCCAGAGAGATAAGACCCGCAAGGTCCGTGATGATAATGTCCAATTCCGTAAAAGGCTTCTGCAGAACAGGAAGACATAAAGCAACAGTTTTGGTTGTTCAAAGAAGCAATACAAGCCTGGAAGCAACACCATGAGAAAACATCTTACATGTCTAGGGGATTTAGGATAAGCATGTTATGTATTAGGAAGAGCATGCAAATGATGATGGTAGAGGTCTAGTAGCACACATTACCCAGGACGATATTTCTCAGAAGCGTTAAGATCAGATTACAAATCTGACAAGAATGATACGGATATAATGGATCCTACATTGGAACAGATGGATAGATGAGGTGATTCTTCAGGACCTGTTATAGCCAGATTTTCTGGGGTTCCGTAGTACCCTTAAATTTTGTAACAGCTTCTCCATCCTAAAATAAGTATACAGACTTTAGGGTAACAAAGGTGATTCAGGAAAACAGGTGGGAATCCAAATTTCTCAACTTATGGAAATCATCCCATCCATAAGTGGAAGGCAAGAACAGAAACTCTTTGCTTGGCCTAGTTTAGCCCTTAGCTGGCAGCTAAATAGGCAGCCTTTCTCACCTTACCCCATCCAGGGAGGAAGAATTGGAAAAGCAAAGGAAGGCCTGTGGGTTAAAATAAAAAAAAAAAGTTTTAATAAATCAACAATAAAATAAAAAAAAATGATAATGCTAATACTAATACTACAACTACATCATCATCATCATAACAAAACTACTACAACTACTAATCCAAACATTTAGCCATCCCAGATAGTGGTCACAAAAGGCATGGTCCAATCAGTGCCTTGCCAGATACACTGAGAACAGCAGTTCAAGTAGGCATGAAGGTTACAATCAGTGCAGCGATTGCCAGACACTGGGCGCAGGAGCTCGCAGAGTAAGGGACCACCGACAGCAAAGGGTCACCAAAAACAGAGAGGTCAAGGGACATATAGTGGAAAAGTAAGGAAAAGTTTGCTTTTTACGAAACAATCATAAGTGAGAGATATGCACAGTATTAGAGTATGAATTATACTTTATACAAGTTATTTGCTTTGACTGAAAGAGGTCATAATTTGAAAGATGTGTAAACATAGTTTATGTTGCTGTAGTCTTTGAAGAACACAGTAGTGTAAAGTAAATTCCCAGTTCTTGAGGCTTTGGATTTTGGGTTTGGTCATGCACTGCCTTCCATGATTTTACAAGCAGTTCTTCCAAAGCCCCAGTGTCACAAAGAGATGGGGTTTGTAAGGGATTATACTTTTTGCCCCAAACAGAACCATAGAATCAGAGAATGGTCTGAGTTGGAAGGGACCTTAAGGACCATATAGTTTCAGTCCCACTGCCATGCGAAGGGACATCTTCCTCTAGGTTAGGTTGCTATATGACAGAGTATTCTGTACAGCTGAAACACAGAAGATACATCAGAGAAATACAGTGTCATTGTAAATTTTAAATACATCTATATTTAATTAATACAGCTCTGCCATTCCACATTTTCAAAAGTTTTGTTTATATTTACTCTGAATTATTCTTTGAACCTGTTAAGTACAAATATATTAGGGAAGGAGGATATAGAAGATATGATAGTACAGAGAGGCAATGCATGGTTCTCAGCATGTATAGGAGACCGAAATAAATAGGACCTGAGGTCAAGTTTGTGGTAGATCCTCTGAAGGAAGGAGGCAGACTGAGCACAAGTGGTTCCTAGTGGAGGAAGTCTCACCTATTCCTGTTGTCTCACATTGTTACACTATCAAGACCTGCATTTCACTGTATCCTTACTTCTTGTGGAATCTGCTGTCATTCACAATGGAGGTGCTGCTTGACTGTACAGAGACACAGCTGCTGGTTCATGCACCATAAAAGGAATAGAAAATTCGAATGTGCCCCTTGTTACTTTCTTCTCCACATTTGAATGTAAGATTATTAGATGATACAATCCTTATTATTTTTTCTCATTTTCATATTTTTTTATCTTGAATGTGAACTGTATAAAATGCAACCTTTTGATGTCAATCAGTTCTCTTTTTTTATCACCAAAAATAACGTCCCACCAAGAGTCAAAATACATCAATGTAATATTGTTAAGTAAAGAGTTTTTTAAACTGTATTTTGTTTCCAGCTGATTTTTCTGTGTCATTTTAAGACCTAAAAAACATCCCAGTCTTCTATGCATTTTTTTCACAACAAGAGCTTTGCTATATGTCCTTAGAAATGAAGATTGCAGTAGCAGGCTGTCATTCAGATCAGTTCTCCTTTGACCATTCTTGCATCTGTCTAGTACTTCAGGATTTCTTGTTTTTTATTTCTTTACATCCTGACCATATTGAATGACTGACTTCAGACCATGACCTCTAGCTTTACTGATTGTTAAAAGTCTGCAGTCAAGTGAAAGAAACGTCATTTTTCTGACAATGTTTTACGAGCACCTGGTACAAGAGAAAATAGACCAAAAATAATTTAGAGATTGTGTCTGTGTCTGGGTTTGAAATTGGTTACTGCATATAACTGTAAACCACAAATATTAGTATCAGCCTCTATATTTTTTTAAAAAAAATTGTATTATAGTAACATAGTAAAAAAGGAAAAAGTAAAAAGGGAAAAGGGACTATGTGAAAGAAAAAGTGAAAATGAGGGTGAATGTGAGGGAGAAATTAAAAATGAAATGGGAAATGGAAAGGACAAAAGGAAAAACGTTCATAAATAAAAGAAAAAAGAAAGGGAAGAGGGAAAGGAAAAGGAAAACGCATTAGGATATGAAATAGACTAGATTGTATTTTTATTGTTTCCCCCCCTCCTTTTTTGAACAACTTGTATGCCTGAAACATTCTTAGGAAGTTGTGCAATACATGGGAATTTTCATTGCAGAGCAGGGGAGAGCAGACAGTCAGTACATACAGGTACATGTCTTCATGCAGTCTGTCAGGTGCACCATCATAGTATGCTCCACTGTGACACAGAAAAACTTAGTTGAAACTTCAGTTAAATTGATTATCTTTCTATTGTATCTTCATCTATGTGTTTCTTGCTCTCTGGTTTTCTAAGGATGTACGTACTTTACACTCCTAGTTGCACTCTTTACACCCCATCAGTAGGTAGATATTGTTTCTAAATTGCCTCTAAATTCTTCTGTCTGGAAAAACCACAACAACAAAACAATGAGCTGGCAGATGAGTAACAGGTCCAGAGAGTCTGAAAGGACTTCTCAAAAACTAGCAGGTTGAACAGAACTGAAAAAGGGGTCAGATGTACTTAATTTTCCAAGCAGAATCCAGTGAATCCCTACTTTTTGCTCTCCCCTTTGCATTAACAGATGACTTCAAAGGTACAGATGTATTCAGTCTGAGGTGCTGATACAATCTCTGATCCCTATATAACAATAAGGTACTCTTACTGCCTTTGGGCTTTGCAATAAATGTAAAGTTCCAGTTTAACCCTGGTGGAAGCTATTTTGGATATTGCATGTTAATACTAATAAAATAGCAGCAATAAAGAAAATTTGGTCTTTACTAAGGAACAGCGGACCTCCAGAATCCTCTGCCTCAGGCTATCATGGTAGTTACAGAGGCTGAACTTTAAAAGCCCTGTATAGTTTTATGTCATCTGAAACCTTTATAGTTATGCAAGTTAATATACAAAAGCAACCCCACTTCCTGTCATGGGACTTCAACAGGTCACCTTATGTGTAAGGAAGGATTTTCTATTTGCCTGTCCCACTTTACTTAGTTGAGTAGATATATCACAGGACATTTTCGCCATTTTTCAGCATATGCTGGTCCTCTTCATAGGCGGAGGCTGCCTTTTCCCCAATTTACGGTTCTGTTTGAAATCAAGTTGTTCTATGTTCCAGTCATCAACATAAAAATTTACAAGCGGTTTCATTCACAAGGAGCCATCATTTAGCCACTTTTAGTCTCTTACTTTCTCTTTTTCTTTTTTCTTTTTTCTTTTTCTTTTTCTTTTTGTTTTTCTTTTTCTTTTTGTTTTTCTTTTTGTTTTTCTTTTTCTTTTTCTTTTTCTTTTTCTTTTTCTTTTTCTTTTTCTTTTTCTTTTTCTTTTTCTTTTTCTTTTTCTTTTTCTTTTTCTTTTTCTTTTTCTTTTTCTTTTTCTTTTTCTTTTTCTTTTTCTTTTTCTTTTTCTTTTTCTTTTTCTTTTTCTTTTTCTTTTTCTTTTTCTTTTTCTTTTTCTTTTTCTTTTTCTTTTTCTTTTTTTCTTTCTTTTCCTTTTTCTTTTTTCTTTTTCTTTTTCAACTGCTTATTCCATAAATTCTTTATTAAGTATTGCAGGAGCATGGTACCAGAAATGTAATAGGTGTTATGCACAGAACGTCTGCCCTTGTGGAGGAAATCATTGAACATGCATACATCAGATGCAGAGAACACATTACTGAAGTAGCTCTTAGATGATATATATCTGAAAAGCTGCCAAGCATAATAGTTTACCTTTATATAATTGTTTTCTTATGAACCAGGGAGCTCAGCATTTCTTCCTGTCAACATACTTCTTTTGGCACTAAATTGAATGATGGTTAAAGAGAGAGTTAGAAAATCCTCGAGATCTTTGGTTATGAAAATGGAAGCTGAAAAATATTTTTAAAAGGTTTCATGATTTATATCTTAAAGAGAAAAAAATTTGAATGCTGGACAATTTCCCAGTGGTGCCTGATTTTTTTTTTAATTCAACTTATTAATTGCCTGCTTGAGATAATTAGGGCATTTGTTCTCAAAATAATTGAAAATAAAGGGTTTAACCTTGGTAGTAGGTTCAATCTATCTGCTGCAATTCCTGAAAAAAACAAGAGAATTTGTGGGTTTTTTTTTCTCTCTCTTAAGATTGTTAATAATTAGTTTAAACATTCAACAGATCAGCTGAATAGTGGATGTGTACAGACACTCATTGTTCTGCTTTGTATGGCAGGGTTAGAAATGATGATTTGTTTGAGGCTGGGTATAGTTGCAGTACTGCATAGGAAGCAAATGGGAATAAGATGTAAATTATATTACCTGATCACATTTTACCTAAACTTAGATATTACAGATTTGAAAATTCCACTAAGTTGCGTATTTTTAGATTCTGACTCCACAGAACATGGGATGGAAAGAGAATAAAGAAAGATTGACCAGTGATCTGAACTTGAACCTGGTTGTTGGGGGGAAGAATCAGGTGTAGGTTCTTGCATGTCACGGAATGACTGAGGTTGGAAAGGAGTTCCAAAGGTCATCAAGTCCAATTGGTCAGAAGTATCAATTGTGATACAGAGCAGCTGATACACAATTAGAAGTCATACAAGAGATTCTACTCATAGCAGTACAAACACTGTAAAATTTAAATATTAATTTTGCCTAGCATTAACCAATGGAAACATTGAAGGGAAGGAAAAGTTTTAGATCTCACTGCTATCTTGTTTTAAGATGCCAACTGCATGACCATCTGGTTTTCCTTGTTTTTGTTTTCTGGAGGAACATTGAAGTCTTTTCTTTCCAAAATGTAGGCAATATCTAATTTTTTCCAATACAGAAAGATGTCCAGTAAATGAAAAAAAAATATCTTCCTTTATATAAGGAAGGAATTAGAAAAATTTATATAAGGTTTTATGATTTGAATGTTTGTCCAAGAGAAGGAAGACTCAGCTTCAGCTCCTTTTAATGCCAGAATTGGATTCAAATATCTCTAAATTTGCTTTTGGAGAAGACTTTGTCCAAAATCTAGAAGTAGAAGGATAGAATTTTTGCCTGTGAATATCTGTCACTGAAAAAAAAAAAAAAATTAAAAATTCATTAGGCATTCATTAGAAGAATATTTAGCAGGACTAATGCCTCTGAAATCCTTGATTTCTCATTTTGGGGTTGTGTTATCCATACATTGTCCTACAGTTGGGATATGCTATTTGTATGGAAAGAAATTCAAGCTGATGATCTGACCTTAGTTTTGCTCTTTTGCTGTAACTATGCGCTCGCACTTTGCTTTTGCATAAATCACATTACTTGGAAGCAGGAAATATGATAACCGTACTCAATAGTCCAGATAATTTTTCTTTCATAAAAAAAAATAAAAACTTATGTTTAATTAGTCTGTACAGAAGAAAACCCATATTCAATGCAATGCAGAGCATATCCCCATCTTTTCACAGAGAAGTACATCTCCTGTACTCTTTTATTCTATGACAAACAATCATGCAGTAGCATCAGCAACCTTTAGGGAATATTGTATTTTCATGGCTCTTTAAAAGTACTGATTGCCCTTGCACTAAAACTACAACACGCCATAATTAACCTAACCTGTGGAGCTCATCTCTGCAAAGAGACCTACTAGGTCCCTGATGGACATATAAACTTCCTTTTCTTACTGACAAATAGGAAGGGCTTTTATCTCATTAGGTGTCACAGCCTCTTTCTAATCCCTCAAGGTTCCTGGCAGCTTAACAGCAACTCAGCTGAGATGATCCAGCTATTCCCTCAGTCAGATTCCAACACTGTTCTTAACAGTGACTGCAGCTGATTGATTGCAGGTAATTTCCAGTGCTTATTTCCCAATGTTAAAGAGTCATAATAAAAGTTTCACTGGAACATATAAAGAAAGAATTGTAAGAGTAGACAAATGGGAGTGGGGAGGAAGAGAAGAGAAAGAAAGGGAGGGGAAAGGGAAAGAGAAGAGAGAGAAAGGGAGGAAAAGACATTTTTCAGAGTAAAATATTTCATCTTAAGATAAATCTTTGTATGATTTCACACACAAAATCTCAGCCATAAGAATTCATTAAATTCATTTACACCGTATATCTCCACATAAAGGCACATGCGTGTTGTTTCTTTAGAACCCAGGAAAACAACTTGTTTTCCAGAAAAACTTTGTATGTGGAAAATAAATGGGTTTAAATTACATTGGGGTTTGGAAGGGGAAAGGTCATGAACTCAATCTAGTCTTGCAAATGCAAAAAAAAAATACTTCTTAGAGCTTCATTTATCCCCAGAATTCATGAGATCTACCCAGCCTCATTAGAGTGAAGCAGTAGAACAGGAGTAAGGTGATATGCCACTATTCCTTCAAAAAGAAGATTGCATAAGGCAAGTAAAGCAGGTAGAAATACATTATTTAAAGTAAAGGAATTATCTCTTTTGCTTATTGCTTGGCATAATACAATTGAAAAAAAATCTTTTAAAGCTTATATGTCTGTAAAGTCAGTTCTCACTAATCTCCATCTGTGTCAGCCCCCACTCAAAAAATTTAAAGAGTTCCTATTCAAATTCACATGCATAAATTTATGTATATTCATATACTTATATTTGTGCATATAAATATATAAAATTAAACAGTGACCCACCCCACCCACCTGCATTATTCTTTGAGAAGTAGTCTTATTGTTATTCAGGATTTTTTAATGATGGTTTATAAAATATAGTATATAAAAATAAATTACTTCATCTTTGCTAAAGGCTTTCAATTATCCTTCTCAGTAGCATATTTAAGTGCCTAAGATGATAAAATAATGAGAAAAGAAAATGTTTTTATCCTTTTCCAGAAGTGAGTTTGTGCCCACAGCATGTGCCCAATTTTAACGCTAGAAAACAAAGTTCTATTACACACTACACATTCACTACAGATGCAATCTTAGCAATAAGAGTACAAAGTGCTCTGCCTGAGAAGCTTAACTGTGCAAAAGAATGGTCAGAGTTAGGAATAAAAGTGTTTGACCCTCAATGAAGTTAATGGAAACTAGGTTTTTGCCATCATCAAAAATTTTATCGCTTTATGAAAAAGAGTTTTTATTTTCAAATTAGAGGAAATGGCTGGATTTCCCAACAAAATTGAAATTTTTCAGCATTCCTTGCCACTCAATCTCATTTGAGCATTTGAGAGCCTCTAATAATTGTTTTATCTCTTTGGTATTATGGTGTATACAACCCGATTTTCTGAATTGTTTATCAAGTCAGTTTCATACACTACTACTATTTTATATTGTATTCTCAAATTAAAATAAAATAAATTTATTCTTTTTGCAGTTATGATTTTTTCATTGTTTTTCTTGCTGAAATTATACTCAAGATTAAATTGTCCTTTACCATAATAAACTAGTACTATATAAAAGTGAAAATTATTTTTTTGTGAAAACATCTTCCTTACCGCATAGCAGCAGTGGTATTCTGATGATGTTAAGTCTCTCAATGAAATACTATGTCACATCAGCCACTTAACAGTTGCTAAGTATTGACTAGAAGCAATAAATACCAACAACAGTTACAAACCAAGTAGTCAATTGGACCTTTATGCTCAGTTTTGTGTAAGTGTTGGTCTGTCTTAGGACATGGCGGCTGATACCTGTGGCATCCCTATGGCATTTCTAAAAAGAACATCCTGCACAGAGGTTTCTGCTGACATCTCAAGAGCAAGCACCCTGTAACCATGTATTGTGTTGTATTAAGCCCCAGCTGAACATATAGAACTGAACTCTTCACACCGTACTCTTGGTTACCCTGAAGTGTACACAGACCTTATGCAAGGAAATCTTTTATTGGACCAAGCCTGAATTCTAATTGGAAAGCAGTGGCAGTCAGAGAAATTGAAATAAAAACAAGATTTCTTTACCTTTTCACTTTTGCTGTCTGGATTGAATTAAGGGCACCATTTACAATAAAAGTGCATTACAAATTCATGGTGTTGTCTCAAATTGTCATGAAATTCTGCTTTCAATCTGTAAAGGTTAGTCCAGTTTACTTTTAGTTGCTAGAGGGAAAATTAACGATAGTTCCTCAGTCTACGATGTGTTTTCATCATGGAACATGTTTAATTTAAAAATTGAGCATTATAACATGCTAGTTATGAACACTATGCTACTTTCGATCATGTCTACAGAAAATCATGATACTTGGAATGAAAGAATAAAGCAAACACACTGAGAAAAAAGTATGGAGGTACATATGTTCCTGTACATTAGTTTGCACCGCCCAGAGTATATACAGCACAAATTCTGAGCAGACTAAATAGATACATGTCAGAACAACAAATGAAAATTCAATAGTATAGAAAAGACCATTGCTGTCTGGTGCATTAAAACTTCTGTCTCCGTCTTGATACCTTCATGTTCCAGCACGATCAGTATTAGAAAAGCTTTATTTAAAAAAGAATTTTCAGGTAAAATATAAATACAACTTTTTCTAAAACTGCCAACATGTTTCTAGACGCTGTATACAGGATATGTTAATAACCTACATCCAGTTGATTCAGGTAGTTAGTGTTCAGAAGTTTTCATACTATGAATGTAGATTTCTTGCATTTTTTTGTCTTCACACATCAATATGTTTGGCTTGTTTGTTTGTTTTTTAATTCAAGCATAAGGTATTGTAAATGTAGAAACAGAAAACAAGATTATAAAGGCAGACAGAAAAATCCCTAAGTAAAACAGTGCCTATAGGAGCTCAGCAACTTTCAGGGTTCACTTTAACAAGTAGATGGAATGTTGTTCCTAAATAAAAGGAGACATAACTCAGTCTTTAAGTCCAGAAAGGAAGCAACCACTGCCATCCTCCTTTCTCACTCTAATTCAGACCTTCTGCCTATTCTCAGCACAGAATGGCATTCTGTTCCTTCCTTCCTTCCCCTGCCTGTCACTGGGAATTATGTGTGATTTTAGTCTCCAAAATGCCCTGTCTCCAGTAAGAGAAGACTGGCAATTAATCCATATTAGAAACCAGTAAAAAAACTATGGATCAAGATGGGTACAAGGGACTCTAAAATTTACTGAGACTCATATCATTGCCCAAAGCCTAGGGAAGACAAGGTATTGTTCTCTGAATTTTTAGACATTAGCAGCTTTCTCCAGAGACAGGGGCAAAACACACAGACATGATTTTAAGCTTTAGAACTTTAACTCTACCAGTTGCATGAGTATATTACTGATATGCAAATTACTTGTATGGAGAAACTCCCCTCACAGTTTCTATATTTTTTTTTTTTTTCAGATGGCATCATGCACTGCTCCGAACACTGGCACCTCCACAATTCCTGGTCTAACCATGTGTCTGGAAATCAGTTTACTTAGTAAGACTGCTATATCTGCAAAAGTACTGATCTTATGACCCTACTCTGATATTTTTCATGCGTACCTACAAAATGACATCTAGGAATCCTTGCAGGGCTGCACAGACACGTGACAAATCCTAAATAGATACACCATTAGTGTCTTCGGTCACTGGTCTAACATGAGGATTAACTGGTGCAGAAGGGGTTCTGCCAGCTTACGACCTCAGGCTGAACTTCATCCACTAAACTTAATTACAGTATTTATGTCTTTCTACAATCAAGTAGTTTCATGTGAATAGTCTACAGCAAACCAAACCAAACAAAATCGAGGGATACCTAACCAAGATCCAAAAACCCCTCATTTGGCAGAAGTGTTAATTACACACTTAAGTAGATAACAATAAGAGGAGATTAATTCAGGAACCTCCTTCTCCATCTCTGGCTCTGCTTCTGCACAGTTTATTTCCATTGTAGGTTATCGGAAGATGCATTTCAAAGAATAACATTTTAAAACGTTGCAGGAGTGTGTATTATTATGTGTCATAAAAAAGGAATTATACAATTATTTTCTCTGGCACATCTTCGAAAAAGCTGAGACCTGTCTTTTCACTACTCTAAATCTGTACTTGTAATTTTGTGCTTCCAAATATGTTGGTGGTGCAAGTCAGGGAATTTCCAACTCAAATGACCTGTTTTATAGTTGGTATCAAGCATCTTGAAGTGCAGATTTTCTTGTGACCCCTGAAATGGAGGTACAAAGGAAGATCAGTCTTTCAGAAATTCATTCCTCATATACACTGTCAAGAAATAACAGGTATAGGGGAAAAAAATGAGTACTATAAAATAATACATAATGAAAGGTGCAGCACAGATCTGTAAAACTACATAAACATATCATCAACGTTTTGGTGAGGTGCCTTTTATCTTACTCCTTTGCATTCCTGCTTTACCTTTTTATGAAAAGAAATCTAGAGGCCCTGGGGCTAAAATCTGAAAGGTAGTCCTTTATCAGGGTCTCCAGTTTGGTTCTGTACAAGATTTTAAGGAGTCCTGGCATCAAAATGCTGTGGCAAATGACAACATTCAATTAAAATACAGCTTGAAATAAGATCTTGTAGCCTTGCTGTAACCTATTGCTTAATAATCAGTTACAGGATTATGGTGCCAACAACTGTAAGTTTGAGAAGATTTTAAACTGATTATATTTTTTTTAGAAATAAAAACGATACAATGATTTATATAAACAGACAAAAAATGTAGCTCAGAATATATATAAATTTCTGTATTACAGATCTTGCTGAAAGCTCTGGAAATTCCTCTCAGTGCATAGTACTTGCATGAATGATGGGATATTTTGTCCTCTGTGCTGCTTATTTTTTCTACTTTTTCCTTAGCTTTGATTCTGAGGACAGTACACTCTTTTCATCTTGCTAGAGATATGGCTGTGCATAAATCTCTCAGGAGATCTCACACTACCCAATAAATTTTTCTGGTAAAAAAAGAATGCTTCCTTATGTCTATATAATTTCAGTTGTGTAAATCAGTTCATTGACCTCAGAGCCAACCTGATTTTATTTGGATTCCCATTGTTCACAAAGTTTGGCTTATGAATTATAAAATCTATAGTATCTTTTGCCTCTACATTATGCAGCAGTAGATTGCATTTTTTTCAATGTGTTGCACATAACCTTTTATTTTCCTTGTACAGAAACATTTCAGAGAGAAAAAAGGAAAACAAAGAAGTAAGGCACATTTTTACCTTGCACAGAAATATTTTTAGACAGAAAAAAAAAGAAAATCAAAGAATGAAAAAAATAAGAAAAAGTAAAAAGGACAAAAGAGAAAAGAAAAGAAAGAAATAAAAAATGTTTAAAAAAGAAGAGAAAAGAAAAATGAAAAAATAAGTTGTAAGGAAGAATGAAGACAGATCTGTTGATAAATATTTTCTTGACGACTGAAGAAATGTCTGGTTTGGGAGTATCGAGCAGCTTTGCTGTTAAGCTGCGGAGAAGCCCTCTTAGGAACAAAAATATGGCTATAAAGAGTCTTGTGACAAATTATTTGATTTATATTTTCAGCCAGGTCTGAAGCAACTAAGTACTGGTTTCAGTGAAGTTTTCAGATGTCCACAGACACATGGTATACTTGCTTAATGAACCTGCAATGTTTTTTGTGTTACCAAATATTTCTGGAGCGTCTATGGAATTCATGGGAAGCTTTCAGTTGTTGGAGAATCCCAGCAAGAGACAAGATTGTTGCATCAGATACCTAGATATAGGAAGAATACACTAAGGGTATTACTTTTTTTTTAGCAGAACAAAATCTCAAAATAAATCATATTGAGTGGATATGAAGCTCAAATTTTATTAGATCTCCAAGAAGAAATAACTTCCTATGAATTTATTGCTTGAATCTAATTTCTTTTTAGCGAATTATACACTATCAAAGAAATGTATGGAATTTTCTGTAGACAGTCTGCCTTACATAAACTGTATTTGATAATGGCAGAGAAGTCTGGGATCACCATCCTTAACATGATACAAATGGTTGAAAATTTTGTTAACAAACAAAGAGAGGAAGTATGTATCTTACCCATCCACTATTTGTTTGGTTTGGTTTGGTTTTGGTTTTTTTGTGTTTACTTTTTTCTTGTGCGTTTTGACTTCTTGGTAGTTGTGGGGTTTGGTTGTTTGGTTTTTTTTGTTTTGTTTTATTTTAAAGTGAGCTGATTCATTTTGGCTACATTCAATGCATGTTTTCTAATCTTTGCATATATAGAGCATCCAAAGTCTTATTGGGCCAGCAGCACAGGTCAAAAATACTTATCTTTTACCTTGTGTGTGGCAATTTAATTATAAAGAAAGGAAACCCTTATACAATTGATAATTTACTTCATGACTTTACATCATGGGATCTTTCCCTTTAAAAGCAAATACTGTATTGTTCACTCTGAGGAAACCACAGTTTAGATGTCATTAATTACTGGAGGACTTGCAGGACATTTAAGTATGATATGCAGCAGTACCTGCTACAAAGAGTTGAATGTTATCCAGCCAGTATGAAAATATGTGCTGTATTCACAGATAAGTACAGTAGTTTTAATTTCACTTGAAAAGTCATACAAATATGTGTCAGCCATTATAATTATTGTCACAGGTTGGAAGTTTGCAAGAGACCAAAAACATATTTATGTATTAATAATCTCTTATGGCTACAGGTGTGCAAAAATGTTTCTTCTCTTTGGAAAAAAAAAATAAATAAAAAAGGTGAGGCAGGGGGAGAGGCGCGACAGGTTAAATCTAAGCAATTCACAATTCAGTGTGAAGCTTCTAGCAAGGAACTGAGGGTCAACCCCTGAAAAACTGCCACTCGGCTGCAGTGAAGACTGCTTTGCAGTAGCAAAATCTTAATTAGTGTTCTTGTTTTATTTAAATATTCCATTGGGTAATAGATGCCTTGTATCAATTATTATCTTTTCACTCCCCATCTCCCTTCTTTTTTTTTTGTTGTTGTTTTTTAAATATTATCTTTGTACCTAAGATTTCCCAGGGGAATGGTGTCTAAAAATTAAACTAAATGGCCACAGTGTTACATGATTATTGTCTAAGTGAAACAGATTTATCATCTTCACTTTTTCATTTCCTATTCTAAGATTTCTGTTAAATACATATTACTCATGAATCACAAAAGGACTAAAGGTTTGAGAGGCTGTTTCCAGGCGAGAGCAGGTAGCTTTGAACTGTGTTTATTACTAAGTGCAAATAACTGATTTGAATGTGGACTAACTGATGTACATTCTATTAGATTTTGTGCTTTGCTTTCTAAAAAATGTATATATTATCAGGTGGAGTTTCATGTGTTAATCTTCTAAGATCAATGACAGTTCGATCCTCTCTTAGCATCTCAGGACATTGTTGGCTTTCACCCTAATATCTCATCAGCTCTCCCATCCTGACCCCATGCTTGTTTGTTGGCTTGGATGAGAATGCCAAATAGAAACATCCAGAAATACAGTTCCCAGTGCTGTGAATATTAATTAGCGATCCATTGAGAATTTCACCTCTCATAAAATCTCACTTCAAGGTAACTTATTGTTATTAGTGCATTTCAGTCTGCTTTAATTAATACAGTGCATTAATATATAATAAAAAGCTCAAAAATATTATCAAAAATTGTCAAAAGAATCTAACTAATAATAAAAGATCTATACCCAAGTGGTATTTTCTGTTTTAAACACATAGGAACAATATTAAATACCATCTGCATTAGTTACACATGCCTTCATCTGGAAGAGACCCTGGTGAGCACTGGGGATAGTTACTATTAAGGTTTCCTCTCTTCCCAGCCCATTCCTCTGGAGTGTAGAAGCTGCAGTGTGATTTTAGAATGGAGCATGAGAAGCCATTTGTCCTTGGGTATCTGGTTGTTTTTTTCTCCTTTCAGAGTTCCTCTTTATGAAACACAAATAACACAGTCTAAGAGTGACTGCGGTGACTTGAGAGCATTCAGTGTGTAAATACCATCTTTGGCTATTTATAGTGTCTTCTGATTGCAGTCTCTCATAAATTAAAGTGATGTGCCTCTTTTTCATATGTCATGAAGTCATATCTCAGGAAATATGTAGCATGAACTAAGAGGCAGATTGGAGGTTTCTGCATTCTCTTGTTATCTCTTTACATGAATTGTGCCTCTTTCAGTTTCCACGTGGATAAAATGGGGTACTATAATTTAAGGAATGTCGTTGCTGCTGCTGCAGTTGCAGGGACATCCCTCCCGTAAATTTAGACTGACTTCAATAAAACAGACCTGACTGTGCTCAAGCACTTTCCTTGCTTCCAATCTGAAGTCTGCTTCTGCGTTGTACTCCTACAGCAGTTACAGTGTATGCAACCTCTCAGTTAAAGACTAATATTCAGATGCTTTTGGAGTTGCAGTCATGTCAGCGCTGGGTGTTACAAGTATCACCAACTTCAGATGCTGAACTAAGATGGTAAGTCAGAAACTCATCTCCCAGCTTCCCTGAACTCTCAAGAATGACAGACAGCCAAGTATAAAAGTGATTTAAAAAAAGTTACTCCCAAATCTGATAGTAGTTAAACTCTTGAATACTTGAGTTTTAGTCCTTGTGCTGAATAAAATAAAGCTAGGGACTGACCATTGGCTGTGAGACCACTTGGCATCATCTAACTCACAATCCCTGCTCTTATTGCCCAACCCACCCAGTTGGAGCAGTCCAAAATGCAGTAAATGGTGTTAGCTCAGTAACAGTGAAGTAGTGTGGGTCCAGCTCTCAGTTTTAGTTTAACAGCACTTTCTTAATCAATTTATGAGTGCATCCAGGTCTACTCCCTCATCTGTCTGAGACGTTGACTGAAGGACCAAAGCTGCTTTGTTCAACTAGACTCCCTTCATAATCAATGAGAAATGCACATGTCCAAAAGGCAATTCATTCCATGTAAGAACTTAATGAAGTCAGTGTCCTGAGTCTAAAGGTAGATAAAATGAATTCATTTCCTATTGCTCTCCATTATCTCTGGAGGAGTCAAAAAAGCCTCTGTCTTTCACTAACTTGGCAGGATTTAGGCACCTTATATTCTTTCACATTGATCTAAACTTTATACAGTGTGACCACCTGTCTTCCTTTCCCTTAAAGGGGTTTTATAACCAAGATTAAAAAAAATAGTATCAAGTAGTCATTCACTATTTTTATTGAAATTTGATTTTTCAAAAACTTTTTGTCAAATACTCTGTCACAATTGATCACTTATATTTAATCACTACTTTGAACACCAGGATTAAAAAAGGTCCGTCTGAACATCCCCCAGTATCTGATCATAACACTTTTTGCAAGATTGAATCAAAGTTTGTGAACAGATATTATGAAAATGCAGAGAATAATGTGAGATTGTGAAGGAACCGACAGGTGTAACACTAATGAAGCTTCCTACGAACTCAGTGGATGGGGGAGGTTTGCTGGCCGGTTTATCGGTCTTTTTTTTAAACGTACAGGAAAAAGCAAGCTACTTTTTTTTTTTTTTTTTTTTTTTTTTTTTATTTTGCTATGGAATCAAGATCTCAGAAAACAAGGACCAAATTACTCTTATAAGTAATGGATTAAAACGTCCCCGCTTACTATAATCTTATCTCTTTAACCACTTACACAGTAATTGTTCGACAAAAGACTGACATTCTTCTCCATTTCCTGGTTGTGATCCTGTACGATTGTAGCCTTTAAAGAACCATCAAGCAGAAGTGCAAAGTCTTTGTTGCCCATTTGTCAAGCACCTTTACTGAGGTTTCAGCTTTTTTCATTTACTTGTAACACAGGATTTCTTCAGTAACAACGTGATGGTACTTGGTTTCTTTCTGCTCAATAACAAGCGTAAATAATTTCTTAAATGCTTTTTGGATTTAATTTCCTTCTCTTTGATTAGTAAATCAGACTGAGCAGTGCTGGAAAACAGTTGGCTATTCTTTTCCCACAATATTCACATATTTACATTTTTAATTATAAAGGTTGGACATTCATAGCATGCTAAGCTATTTGGCAAGAAAGTATAGTATTTGGACTTAAGTTAATCAAGGTAATCTTGGATACTTTAAAAATGAAGAAGCTTCAAGTAAAATTTTTGATATACTGAAAAATTCTCTTAGTGCGTTGGTTTCCAGATTCTCTGAGGTTTTATCAGATGTTTACATCAACAAGAATATATTGCTATTCATGTTTCATGAAACACATTCTTAGCTGAATGTTTTTAACCTGTTAATTTTCTCAAGAAGAACATTCTTAACTGCACCTAACTAAAACTGACTTTATCTACTTGTGTATATTTGATATATGTTTTTAAATGGCTCTCTAAGCAACAACAAATAAACTAAACCCCATTATTGTTTCAGTTTACCTCACTTGTTTTTAACCACAGAGAGAGACTTGCATTTAAAAAAAAAACAACAAGGCTTTAATATCTGGAGTTCTAGAGCTTTCCTCTTCCTGCTTACTCTAACTTCCAAGAGAGTATTAAGTTCCTTCTTGACTGCTTACAGTCATGTACTGTGAGGGTTGCTTTACTGGTACTCATTCCTGTTTCTGGTTGAAGAAATGGCACATGCAGTTCTACAGCATGCCCAGTGACTGAATCAACCTCAGCCCTGGGGGACCTAGGAGCCAAAGCTCTTCCTAATGGCAAGCTGCCTCTAAGCATGAGCTTCAGCTAAGATTACAACAGCAGCAGGCTAGAAGCCATGTTGTTCTCAGTTGGGACAATCATAGAGATGAAATCTTGCACTCCATTAATCACCACTCTCTCAACACTGTAAGAGCTGACAACTCAAGATGGAGTCTGTTTAAGAGTTCTCATGGAAACAGTATGAATATATACAGACTTCCCTCAAAAAAAAAAGGTGATTTTCATAATTCTCAGCGTGATCTAAAGGACTGATCATAGCCCACAGCTGAAGGGAAGAAGGAACTGTTTGATTTCAGGAAGGATTAGCATAACTACCATACAGAAGCTACCTGCTAATATATGCCTTTTCATGTGAAATGTGGGTGGCTAACTTTGTACACTGCTGTCAGGCAGTACAGGGTTGTTCTACCCCAGGTGCAGGACTCTTTGTTTCCCTTTGTTGAACTTCATGAAGTTCCTGTTTGCTTCTTTCTTCAGCCGGACAAATTCTTGTTGAAAGACCACTCTGTAAGACAGCAAAACTGTCTGTTTTATCAACCACTGCTCCCAAACTTCTGCTGCCTATAAACTTGCTGAAGTTGCACTTGTTACCACCATTCAGTATAACACATACTCTGCAAGGCATCTGTGTTTTCCTAAGAGCTGGACAAAAAGAACTTTTATTATGTGGAAATAAATCACTGTTTGAATGACCTGTTATGGAAGTGAGCTGTAAACAGTACTCACAAACCAAGTTGGTAACATCAAAAATCTCCTTGGTTTTGATAAAACTTAGTAAAGCTTGGGATGTGCAAACTGAACTGCAGTACTTCCACAGACTTACTTAAAAACCTTCATGGAGTGAATTTTCATGATTTAGACTCTAATACTACAATTAGACTTGTCTGCACAGACAGGAGAGACTTTCACCTTCATTTTACTTGAGGGCACAATGGAAGATTGCACAGTTCATTGTCCTTTTTATATTAAAACTGATAAAAAATGGACTCTAGGTTTTGACCCTTGTATTCAGTGAGACTGCTAAAAATCACTCAGCTGCAGAGATAGCATTCAAGAACACCCTCATGGCTGTTTATGCTCTATAGCAAGAGAATGAAAGAGCCCAGTAAAAATGCTGAATAAATATTTTTCCTGGCTTCATCCAAATATTATTGCTCTAAGTACCTGTCTTATAAGATCAACTCTGAAAGTTTTGCAAGTAAAGTTGAATCTGGACATCTTTTTTTTTACTGCTGGTAGCAACAGTAATATAGTAGGACTAGGCTGTAAACTTTCCTTTAGTTATGCTCTGTACAGACATATAAAAGAACAAGAGTTGAGAAATACTGAAAATAATAATGATTAAGTTGCAGTAAACAAATTGTCATCTTCTTTCCATAGTAATACAAGAAAAATTGTTCCATTTACTTATTGCTAGGTAAAAGTCTACTTCTTCTGCTTTAAGATATTAACTACATTTTAATCTTAGCAGTGCATTCCAGGCAGAGTCAAAATTTGAATGTCCATGAGGTCAAGCAATATTACATGGCCTTTGTGGATGCAGCTGTCATACAATGAAAAACCAAAGTACACGTATGGCTTAGGGTCTCCATTGGCTGCCAGGCAAAAATCTTACATTCTAGGAACAAGTATGAGACAGTGAATAGTAAATGATGGTGAAATACTTTTCTCGTTCCTTCAATGACCGACAAAATTGAGAATTCCTCATTCCACTGAGGAATGGCTCTTTTCTGTTTTAAAACAAACATAAATCTGTGGTTTCTGCCAGTAACAAAACACTGAACTTTTGTTTTGTGGGTTGTTCCCCCCTCCCCCTTTTGCTTTTTATTTTGATAGTCCCTTCTCAATTTTCTTTTGGATCACCTTCTCAAATATAGACTTTGATCATTCTTCCTTATATTGTCTGTACTTTGGCTTGCACCTGGGAAATGCATACTCCTTGAAGGGCTTAGCTTTTCTGCAGTGAAGGGAATTTGAAGTTGACCAGCTGCATCAGAGATTCCCTTTCTCTCTCTTGCCTCTCTCTGTCACACAGCTTTCCTCTCCCCTCAAACTCCTACATCCACTCCAGCCTTCTACTCTCTGCATTTAGCACTTCAGCATCTCTGGATTTGGATTTCTCCCTTTACCCTTCACTTGTTCTTCATCCAGATGCAACTCACAGCCTCACAGGATTTCAGTGAAGTAGTGAGATTCTTCAGTCCATTTGGGTTAGCAGTGAGATGGAACGCCCTGGAGTGCTGACTCAGCACAGTGGAGCAGGGGCTCCTTTGCACAGGCATTTGAACAATAGTGCTGATGGTGGTTGAAAACAAAATCTTCATGAAAATAACACAATGTGCTTTGCCAGCTGATTTCCTAATTTGCATATGCTATTTTGGCTTCATATGACACAATATTTTAACATATATACTTCTGCATATAAAAATACATTCTGATCTAATTGAGATAATGTCCTATTATGTATATTAAGTGCCGATATGTGAAACATTTGTATTTCTGAACTGCCTTTTGGTTTTGGAAAGATTTTGCAGTATCTCCAATCTGTTGTTGTTAAGAAAATTTGCATAAACAAATTCTTCGGAACCCTGACTCCCTAAATCATTCTTCTTTGTTGCTTTGATTTACAGCTTCTAAATAATTTGTAGAATGTAATTTGTAATTAAGTGCATTCTTACTCATATATGCAGATTCTAATGAAGACTTCATGATTTTTCTATTTTTCAAAATATTACTACTGCTATGTTAAAAATTTTTAATAGGTCAATGTTCTTTTTATAATTACCTAACTCATTTATTTTGTTTGCTTTTGCATGAATATTACTTGTTTGCTTTATTTTATGGTGTTAGCAACACAGGAGGCAAACATCTCTGTAGGTCTGGTGCAAAAAAGTAATTCTAAATTTTAACCTTTAACACACACTGTGAGTATTCTATGAAAAGTATGAATGTTTCTTGGTTTTCAGTGGGTAGGCAAATTTTATAGAAGAGCAAAAAAAAAATATGCTTTTTGCTTTTCTATGTCAAGAAATGCAAGTAACAAAAAAACTAGGTTAGAAACAGCATAATCTTTCAAATATGGTTTAGATACAGTCATCTTCATAATTGGGCCTTAATCCAAGGACTCAGCTTGTTAATGAAAAAAGTATATCCTAGTAATTTTTAATTCAGTCCCAAACCAAAACTGAATCATATCTAATCAAAACCATATAAAGTCATCCGGAATGAACATCACTAAGTCATGTAACCCATTTTCCTTTCTCACAGGTGGGCTCAACTGACCTAAACCATTTATCTAACCTGGTCTTGAAAAATCTTACTTGGTGGAGATCGTTCAGTTTCCTAGGCAATGTATTGCAAGTGCTTAGCTATTTTGGCATACAGAAAACTTCTTCTGAAGTCTAGCCAATGCCTCCCTAGCTGCAATAAACCCATTGTTTTTCGGCCTATTCTCATATTTGAAGACTGTTATCAAGTTTCCCATCATATTCTCTTTGCAGAAACAAAATTTTCAAACTTTTATTACAGGTTATGATTTTGCTGTCTGTTCACTCCTGTTGCACATCACACCTTCCTTCCCAGTTGCTTTTTAACTCTTTCATACCTTTCCTGACTTTCAGGGTGCCCCAGTAAAAATAAATTCTCTATTTGGAGCCTTGTAGCCTTGTAAAAATAAAGGATATTTCACATACCTTTCATGCTGCACTCCATACATCCTAGAATGCTGTCTGGGTTTCTCTATAGGAGTGTGATTGTCTTCCAAAATATTGGGGTAACATATTTCTCTTTGCCTTGAAACTGTGGCATCACGTGGGAGAAAAGATTAATTGACTGGAAAGTGCTAATCAGAAGACACTTTGTCTTTGATGTCAGAACTGAGTGAGACTGAGATACTGTTGACTGCACTAATATCATTTTCAGTAAGTTTTACCAAATTACCCTATAGCGCAGTCATAAGAAGTCCTTGGAGTGGAACCCAGGTGGATTTTTTTCCAAACCTGTTGATCACCCATTTTAATAGGCTAAAGAACAATATTTCCTTCTCTATCTCATGTCCTGTAACTTATGAGTTTCTCTGGCTACATGAAATTCACATTCCTCACATGAAGTATATAGGTTCTTAAGGCAGCAGAAGCAGAGAAGACTTCCACTTCAATCTAGCCTCTTCAAATGCCTAAGTCCTTTATTCTGTCATAAGTTTAAATTATTTCTGTCAAAAAAAAAATCTGAAATACCTGTCTTTCACTCCTTGATAAAGTAGTACAATCTCTAAGCATTTACCTGAAAGGGTGCTTAGTCCCTGGCTGTATAAAAGTGCCTGAATGAAGCTGATCAATGCTGTTGTTATGTTAGGCAAGTTCTGAGTGTATCTAACAAATCAAGTGATGCTCAAAGTGCTTAGGTACAAAAATGAACAACTGGCACTGGGATAGAAAAATTATCTTTGAAGAGGGGGGAATAAGTTAGATACGGTGGTAAGAGAACACTGGACACTCAAACAACCAAAATATAGGTATCTATAATGGGATTAGCTGGCTGCTTATTACATTGTAGGTATCTTCATTATGCTTCAGTTTTACATAAAGTACCCAACTCCGTATTTGCATCTGGACCTATATTAAAAATGCTGTGTGACTGTTTCAAGGAAACATATCTAATCCTAAGAGGAGTAGACCAACTGTGGAAGCTTCTTTACAGGGAAAGAAACTTTGTATTTAAATTGCACAGACAAGTATTTTTCCTTAAGAGTTTTTTTTTGAACTCTAAATAAATATAGAATTTCGTAGAAGTGTCACAGGCATCTTGCCTTGGCATGGTGGACTTAATTTTCTTCTATGAGAAAAAGCCTTACCAAATTTTTAAGCTGAATATAAGAATGAAGTGTTTTACCTGGAAATTTCAACTCCATAAAGATTCCTATCATAACCATAGTTCAAAATATATAGTAAAATGTACAGATATTAATACTATCCTTGGTGGGTCTTAATCAGTTTTAGTAAAAAGAGCTTTGCTATTCACAGCTGCATGAGTCATCATCAAACAACTAGAACAACTGCACTGGTCTGCAATTATGCTGCATTAGTAATCTATAGGACTCAAAACGGTTTACTCAAGTAATAAGGGCCACTTTATTCCATCTTCAATTTAGACAACTAACTTTATCCTATTGAGTATGATTGGATTACTCAATGAAGAAGATATTATTCGATAGAAAAAGAAGCAACAGTATAAAGTCTTTGAATATTAATTGGTAAATACTTTGGACATAGAGGTACTACAATAAATAATATCTTCCGGTCCGTAGATGTAGACTGAAACAGCAGAATCAGAAATCAACCGAAATTAATCAACATTCCAAAATAGCCTGCATGATTGTATCTACAATACTATGTGAATGTATTCTAAGTTGTATTTGACCTTGATTTTAATTTAACGTAAAAGAAATTGTTAGAATATGTGACAGAATGTCTCTTTCTTTTTTAAGAATAGGAAATTATATCTTCACTGCAGTGAATACAGAGGGTCAAAGCCTTAGCTGATGAGAATTAGATGCAATCAATGAACTTTTATCCATATTCATCAGCTGAAGATTTAGACTAGAAATTTAAATTCTTGTTTCTCAGAATGTATTCATGCAAGTCAATTTATTTTGGCAGCGTAATCAATACCTCTCCAAACAAAAGATATTTACCATAGCACAACCAACATACTCTGGAGGCTGTTACAGTGCTTTCACATCTGTGTTCATCCATTATTATGGGGTAATATTACAAGATTCACAACAATTCCATTCAGTCATTTTTGGCAAATTACATTGTTGCAGTGCGCTATAGTCAGTATGATTGTGGGAGTCTAGACCCATAAGATCTGCTACTGACTTGAAACCTGGTGAGCTATTTATCTACAGTGTACTGAAACATTTTCTTCTTCATTTTTCACGAATTACTTAACAATTTTTGAAGTAACCCAAAATCTGGATGAAGTGATCTTGTATTTTTTCATTCTTGACCCTATCATGCTTAACCTTTCTGGAACACATAATACCAATGTTTTATTTGAGATTGGAAACTTAAGAACTATTCTCACGGTTGTAAAAGTCCAATGCCTGAATCTGAAGGTTTTAGAATAAAACCGGATAATTTTCAGGTAAAGATGATCTGCCATGTAACAATGCTGAGCATTTCATTGGAAGTATCAGGTATGTAATTTTACTTATTTTGGTCCTACATTCTGAAAAAAGATAATGATCACTGAGATACAGGGACAGTCTACAATAGGAAAAGGATAGTAAGATTTCACATGACTAGCTTGAACTTTCAAGTAAGTAAGTTCTGAAGTTCACTGAGCTAGTTATAGTATAGTACAGTCTATAAGACGGCTGTGAATTCTATCTACCAGTTTCAGGTGTTACACAAGTCAGCGGTTCACCACCTAAGCGAGATAAACTTCTGGAAAAAAAGATCAGTCAAGCTGTTTCTATTCCATCCATGTAGTTCCAGAAATTACTCTGTAAACACACTCAGCTCTATTAACTCCATTACTGCATCTGTGCATTCATGTGGCACCTCTGGTCAGTCAGGACCTATGGCTGAGAGATCCTTGTGTATACTTCTTAGGAAATGAAACAGCATATCATCAAGGCATCAGCTAGCGATAGCAAAACTTTCGGTCATCCATTTAATAGCATGAAAGTCTCTCACCATAACTAGCAAATTTTAACATGGGGAACTAAGCCTAAGTTTTCTCTGCAAACAGCTGTGACTCCTTTTTTTAGAACTTTTCCAAACACTCGATAAAAAGGTAGTTTTATAAGTGTATTTTTTAATTCTGTAAATTTGCAGCAGAATATTGTATGCAGGGGAGAGAAACTGAGTAAATTATGTTTGTTGACATTTACTGTAAGCTGAACGAAACTCAATATTTTTCTCCTGATTTTCACCAGTACTATACCACTGTGTATACCTTTGAGAGCACTATCGGTACTCTCAGATAACATGTCATCTGACATTTGGCCTCAAAATGTTTCCCATAGAGTTCAGCAGCAGCTATCTTTAATTTTTTGACAATGTGACACTCTCCTCTTCTGTTCATTGTTTAAGGCAGTAGTTACTAATTGTAGATTGAAGCATGGTTTGCATTACAGGCTGTGAGGCAAACAATTCAAGTAAAATAGCTCTTCTGGTCCAGGGCCAGTGCCTTCTGGTAGCCCCGGTGCCTCTGCACTGTACTTCTAGAATCAGAGCCAGGATATCAAAGACACCGAAGTGCTCTGTACAAAGAAGTACTTGAAAAATACTATTTTCAGTAAAATGAAGAAATTAACAAGCTGGTGAAATTCCAACAGAGACTAAAACATAGGGCTAGTTAAGGGGCTGAAGTATATGATACAGTAGATGAAACTGATGGAACTATGTTTGTCTAAGAATAATTCCACTGTGGGGATCTAATTGCTGTCTTCAAAGATCTCTGATGGTAGATTATAACAAGGATGTAGTGTTATCTGTCATCTCAGTAGCTACATTCTCCAGCTCCTAACAAAAGGATGAGGCAACAGTCAGAAGTTGCTAGAACTCCCTGAATGTAAAGAAAAAGCTTTTCATAATGAGGGCAGTCAGAGACTGGGAGAGGAGGCCCAGAGGGTCTAATGCGAATCACTAGCAAAACCAGAGGCATGATCCCTATAGATCCTCGGAGTGAACTCTGAGAGCAGGTTTTTTAAAAGGAAATGTTTCCACCCAGATCTGCCCTTGCTATGGGAGGGTGCTTAGACATACAGATTTGTAATTTCTTTCAAGGTGGGTGGCTCTTTTCGGTAGAGAAGCTACATTCACAATTATTTCCTTTTAAAGTGTTCTAGTATTTCTTACTAATATGTTACTTATTTGTCACTTGAGGCATTTAGCACCTGTTGAACCTCTTTACTTTTATTGTAAAAGTGTGGCTATTACTGTCTCAGTCTTTCCTAAACAGTCCCTATTACTGGAAATATTATCAGCAATAAGTCTTTTGAAACAGATGCTGAGTTTATAACACCTAGGATATACTGGCTGAAGATGATACTCGTGCTGTTTCACAGAATATATTTTAAGATCCTGTTAGGCTGAAGACAATGGCAAGGAAATCTTGGTCATGGAATTACAAGCATTCAAAATAGTAGCAACAAGTGAGAGGGTCATGTTTCGCCAATAGCAGTGAGAAGCTAGTGAGAGATTGAACAGTGGCAGGAAGATTCTGATGTATTTTACAAGAGCTAAGGAACATTTTAGCAGGTGGAAATATGTTAAAATATTTTTCAGAGGACAGCAAGAGAAGACATTGAGGGGGGGAAAAAAAGAGAAGAAAGGTAGAAAAGTTCAGGTGTAAGAGACTGGCTTGTCCACCTGCAATATTTTGGTGTTCTCAGGTTAGATGCTCTCTTTGTCAGAAGCATAATTGTTTAATATTAATATTTAATGTGTTGCGTTTCTTCCATGTTGTCATTATTATAAAGATGTCATTTTGCAGTAAGAAGATCCCTTCCAGCAGCGTGGCTCTGAAAGCATAATTTTCAAATGCTTTTCGGAGTTTATGTCTGCTGAGCAAAGCTATTTTTACCTTGTGAACTTTCACATTATTGTGCCAAATGAAATGGATGCTCTTGTCCTTTCAGGACAAAGTTTCAGCCATAACACTTAATTTCTGACCTTTGTGGGTTTAACTTATACTCTGTTCTGACCTTCACAATACTGGCATTAATATATTCATTTGCATATTGTAGATCCACAGCCTGAAACATCTGCTCAAAATTAGAGTAAGTAGCTTCTAGGCATGCATAATGCTTTTGCTTCTTCTTTTTTTTTTTTCCCCCCGTCAGTCAGATTTTTATTCAGGAATATATCTATATATTGGTAGATATATATGTCTTGTGGAACACTGGAACTCATAATGTGGCATTGAAGGGAATACAACGTGCAACACAGAAGCTAAGTAAGAAGACAGTAAACATAAGAATTTTCATTTTTCTATTAGTTTAAAATTGGACTAATGAGTTTATATTTTTTTAGAATGCATTAAAAAAATCACTTTCAGACTAAATTCTTATTTCAAGTTTTAGCATGCTGTGAATTTTTATGGCCAAATTACAAGCCCCTGAATAGAGGGGTTTATATAATGAAAATGCTGACATCCTCTTAACTATAATAGCAAGAACAGACACTGCTACGACATAAAAGGAAGGGTGAATCTATAAATCATTGTTAGGAGAAATACTTTTCTCCTTAGTTATATTCAATCTGCAAATCATAAACTCTTTTTTTTTTGCTAACAAAAAATAGACTGGATTGTATTTTAATGTTACTTTCCTTGCTTCTCATCACTCCAAATCTGTACTGACTTCCTTTCAATCATTTCTTTTGTGATTGCTCAGCTTCATGTTGCCTATATTCTGTTAGGCTAAAAAGTAATATGCCTGAAGTTTATATTGAGAGTTCCATGCAGCAAGTCAGCTCAGAAGCAGGCTTTCATCTTAAATGGGCAAAGCAAAAGCCAGCAGAAAATGGAGACAAAGGAGAAGAGAAAAAGTAATTTGTATTTCTGAAGTGGCTAATGCTGTAAGAGTTATTCTGGAAGAGAACAGCTCTCTTCAGTACTCGTAGCTGTGCCACTTGCAGTATAGAATACCTGCTTCTGAAACATACGGTGATTCTCTGATCTCTGTCTTATATTTACTTACATAAGGTAAAGTACAATTCCTTCTGCTGGATTCATTCTGCTTTCATTTACTCTGCTTGGCAGCTTACCTTGTGTACAAGCTGTCAAAATTTGACTAATGGGCCTCTTGGAGTCAGCTGGTCAGTAAATCTTTCTTTTCTCAAGCTCTTTGGCTTTGTTGAACTGCTGTCATTACAGTAAACAATTGAATTACAATTGGTTTTTTATTTGATGGATCATTCTCTATAACATAGACAAAAATTACAATGTGGGGGGAAGCTTAATTTATTTTTTATTCCTCCCATGAATAACAGTCTTGTATTTCCCAGTATTACCTGGGAAATGCAGAAAAAATCTACTTGTTTATGTGAGCAATAATTATATATTCCGTGTATGGAGAAAACATTCTTCTGTGCAGTGATGAAGACTGTTAGTCATTTCATCATGTTCTGCAGCATCACTCCTCCTGACTGCACACAGTATTAATAAACAAGTTAATGGAGTTTATTCTGTCACAAACACTACAATTTCAAAGAGCTGATTACTGTGTATGGGAAATCGGTTTCTAACAGCCTCTTAAAGATGTACAGTAGCTTTAACATATAATCCTACAGAAGATATACATTAAAGCACTCGTTATACTTGTAGGAAGATATGGGTGAAAAGAAGAAGAACCTTCCACACTTTTGCTAATTTTCAGACTATTATATAATAGCAGAATCAGTACACAATGAGAGTTCTTCTATGTTTCCAGTATTTACAAATTCTCCAAATGACAGTTTGTCTGAAAGTCAAATTAGCTAGAATACAGAAATGAGAAATTCACATTTTATAAGATGCATTTAAACCAAATTGTACTGTTTAATAAGTAACTTGAAGCTTGGATTGATGTTGATAAAGATGCACAAACCAAATGCTTTTTCACAGGCTCTGAAATTGCATGTTATTCATACTAAAATATGAGGCTGATTAACAGATTCTATGGTAACCAGACTGAATTAATAGGAGCCCTTTAACAAAACTTCATTTCCTCAAGACTCATGACATTCCCTGAGAGGAGATATTAAGAGATACTATTTCAGAAAACATTTCAATTTTTAGATGAAGATTGAGGTATATCGGTTTGTTTAATCAATAAAACTTCCTAATTTTAACTATTAAGACATGTGAAGGCTTAGTACAGGACACTATGTTCTTACACCCCTTTGGTTTAATTCCCATTAAAGTCTACAAAAAGGGAAAAGTAAAAAGAGGATATTTTGTTTTTCACTAGGCTTTAGGTTCAAAGAAATGCATTTCCATTTTGGAACACTACTATTTTACTTCGGTCTCTCCTTGTAAGAAACTCATTTATTTGGCTCGTGGAATACTAGTAAAATCTAGGAGATCTTAAGAAAGCTGAGGTTTACTCAAATTTATAAATTTGAAATTTCCTGACAAAGGCAGACCTTAGTGGGTTTTCCTTTGTACAAAATTTAAGTGCACGGAAACTAGCAGGAGGCAAAGTTAATAATTTGAAGAAACAAACCTGGACTCACCATTAAGAGAATGTCCTTTGTTCTTGTTTGAAATGCTTTTTGTGGCTTGGTGGGAAGTAGGAACAAAAGGGAAATGGCACAGCAGATGTGCATATAAAATGTGTACACTGTTAAACATATGGCCTTAGATTAGTATAAACAGAACAGAGATTGTGGGATTGCATTTTCTGCAACAAAATTTCTCTCACATACACGATGTCTAGCCTAGAAACCTCATTTGTAGCCAATACACTAAGAATGCCTAGAATAGAGTAGATGTTGCCTGTATTTTAAATGTCTTTAGTGCAGGATGTATCTTCCTAATGTTTCCTTTCTTTTCCCTTTCTTGTATTATTTTCAAGGTTAAGGACATATTATAAAGATATTTAATCCCATGTAGTCGAAGATATTGATCTCATTTCCATTTTTTCATTTTACACAGTGTAAAGTCTGTCTTTGGATAAAATATATGTATGTTCAGAGCCTCCTGTTAATGTTGTATTAAACACTGTATTTTTTCAAAAGTTTTTAAAGGTCATAATATTCTTTAAGCCATTAATTTTCCAAAGAACTTCAGTGCTTAAAGCCTACTACGTTTCCCTTGCATGCAATATTAATTACTAATATTTTCTGCTAGTATATTGTGTATAAGTTAATCTGCTTTTGTTACATTTAAACTGCAAATTATATAAATACTTTTCAGTATCTCCTATTCCTGATTAAGAGACTGGTACTACCACTGGTAGGTCAGTGGGGTATTAATGATGGGGTTTATTCTCCTCTCAGATGTATCGGTAAATCCTGAAAAGGTCTACTGAAGTGCAGATTTTACAGCTTCATTCTGCAATCTAAATGTGCAGTGTTGTAGGTGTGAATGTAAAAGCAAGATCAAAAAAGTGTATAGAGAGACACTTAGTAGCTCACTAACTGAAAGCTGCTATAAAATCATAGAATCTTCCAGTTGGAAAAGATCTTGGAGATTGAGTCCACATCTTCTGCTAAACCATGTCCCTCAAAAACTCATCTACTTGTTTTTTAAACACCTCCAGGGATGGTGACTCAACTACCTCCCTGGGCAGCTGTTCCAGTGCCTGACCACTCTTTCGGTAAAGAAATTCTTCCCAATATCCAGTCTGAACTTCCCCCGGCGCAATTTATGGCCATTTCCCCTTGTCTTATCACCTGTCACTTGAGAGAAGAGATCAACACTTGCTCTGCTACAGCCCCCTTTCAGGCAGCCATAGACAGCGATGAGGTCTCCCCTCAGTCTACTCTTCTCCAAGCTAAACAACCTCAGTTCCCTCAGCCATTCCTCATAGGACTTGTTCTCCAGCCCCTTCACGAGCCTTGTCGCCCTTCTCTGGACACACTCTAACACCTCAATGTCCCGATGTAGTGAGAGGCCCAAGACTGAACACAGTTCTCGAGGTGTGGCCTCACCAATGCCGAGTACAGGGGTACAATTACCTCCCTGGTCCTGCTGGCCACACTGGTTTTGATATCGGCTAAGATGCCCTTTCTGCTGTGTTATACTTCCAGAAGACATCTGGAAGGAAGGTTGAAGTCTCCCACAAGAACAAGGGCCAGCGATCGCAAAACTTCTCCCAGTTGCTCCTAGAAGAGATCATCGGTTTCCTCGTCCTGGTTGGGTGACCGATAATGAGTATTGGGTAATAATCTCCGGACTTCACAAGTTTTGGAAGTTGTCTTGCCACTTCACCAACTGAGGCCCCAGGTAAGCAACACACTTTCCTATGCAATGAATCTGGTCTGCATATTGGACCCTCTGTACCTTTCAGGAGGTAGTCCCCATTGACAACAACCCTCCTCTCCTTCTTTACAGATCAGTGGATTTGGGTTACTTAACCTGGGGGATGTTTCAAGGCTATGAGAGTTGTCGGCCCTTGGAGTCGGTTCCACTTGCAGGCCTATATATTTATTCTGCAGTGGAACCTCCAGGGCCTTGTTAGTAACAGGGGATATGTGCCAATTGTGACGCCGCTTGAGACGAGCAGAAACCTGCTGCCATTCTGCTCAATCTCCTAAATTACTTACCTTAGTTGAGTGGATATGGGATGGGGGGGTCCTCTTTCATAAAAGGCTCGTCTGCCTGTTGAGGCTGTGACGGGGAGCACAGTAAATTATTCCAATAGTCAATCTCCCTCTCACATTCCCTGATGGTCCGCAGCCTTGTTACCTCCTCCCTGAGTTCAGTGACCAAGCAGAGGAGTTCCTCTACCCGAGCACAACCCCGACACATGACTTTGCCACTGGCATCCGATACCAGTGCAGGAGGGGGGCACGTCCTGCAATTTGGTGCCTGGGTGGCAGCGTGTGCCCACTGGGGTTCAGTCTGGAGGGCTGCCCCAGGCATGGCTGGAGCAGAGCTGGGACGTCTCTTATTCTTCTGGCGGGTGGTCACCACCGTGTTCTGGTTTTTCTGTTCGAGGTCCAAGTGCCCTCTCCTTGCTCTCCCAGCCTGCACATCTGCCCTTAGCAAACTGCCGAGCCCCGCCCCCGTTCGCCGCTCCCTATGGGGCCGTTTACATCTCCCGCGGTTCCTTCCGGGAATGCTCCCTCCCCGTCAGTAGCAGGGGCTGCCTGATCCCAGCTGATCTCTCAGCGGTGCCACGCTTTTACCTGGCTGGGAAAGCCCTTTTTTACCCCTCGCCACATGCGCAATTGACTTACTGGTGTGCAGCCGTGCTCCTCGCCGAGTGAGTAAAAGGACTGAAAAGAGGATTACTCAAACCTTCTGTCAGAAGATGGCACAAGATGTTAATGCCCAGTTCGGATAGCAAAAACTATGATCAAAACCATTGTCATTCTAGTATGCCTATTGTCCATCGTTTTACCCTTGCTTCAGCTTTTGTTATAATGAGTCATGAAGCCAGGGAGCAAAAACTTCTGTCTAATACTCTTGAACAATATTTAGGAAAGCTGTTGAGCATGAGTACACCATTAATCTCTAGTCTGAGTTCCACTGACTTCATTGGGGTCTAAGTGTACGGTTATGAGGACAGTGTCTCTGGTGCTGTCCTGTAAAGAAACATGGTCATGAGCTGAAGTCTTAGTGCTTTCCCTTTGTTCTGATAGATTTGCTTTGCTTTAAGCTTATGCTCACATAAATATCCTATACTATGTAACCTGAAAGGACTTTCAAGTTCTTTGTTAAGATACTTAAATTTAACAGAATAAAACTCTTAAGATACTATTTTGCAAACGCTGCTGTATCTCTGTTTTCTGATAGGGCTTGTAGTTATTGTGTCCACCTAAAAAGGTAGATGGTGGTATGCTCTATTCTCTCTCAAACTGTAAGGAAGTAAAAGAAGCATATCATAAAATGAGGATGTTCCATTAGTTTTACCTTCGCTACAATTTCAATCACATTTACATTATCTACTGTTTTTTGAGTTGTACAAATTCTATTAAGCATTGAGAGCAGTGAAGCTAAGAATAAGTAACTAAAATGTGAAGACAATAAAGTTATTAACTAATAACAGTTATTTGTAGTCACATTGTTATTAAAATGCAATAACAAAATACATGAAGATAAGGCATTATTTTATACCTTTGGATAATGCTGTGGTTAATTTTCAGTTTCCACGCACACATCATAAACCTTCAGAAACCATATTATCTAAAGGAAATGGGAAAGTAATCAACCTACCAAATGTCTTTATGGAAGTGTAAAGGAAGAAGACCCTACAGGTCTTTATCTGTTAATGGTTCTCCAACTCATTGTTTTATAGCAGGCAAGATTTTAATATTTTTATACTTTATTGTGTTATGCAAGGATTTCCCTTGATACCCAAGTCCCTCAAATCCATCCTATCTCAATATGTAGATATTTCCTTCTTTCCTTCCTCAGAAAGCTGTGAAAATGAGGCACTAGGGAGATGAAAGTCCCATTTGAGTCCTAAGACACTCTATACAACATACTGCAGCATCTTTTATTTCGATATATCTGTAGGAATTTGTCACACATTACTGAAAACCTCTCAGGGGAAGTACAGCAGCTGTTTAACAATACTTGGCATAGGGCTACAACAAATTAAGGCAGGAAGTGATGAGGCAAAACATGTCAAATTGAACTGCAGGGGCAAAGTAGGTATGCGGAGCGCAAATCCTCAAACGGAATTTGGCCAATCCACCAGGACTAAAAGTGCTACTCTTGCAAATAGTGCTGTGGAATTAAAACACGATTGTGGATATACTGGATAGAAGTCTTACTAATCCCGTTGTTCAGGTACTTTCTAAGAAATCTTGATTGTGTAGATACCAGCCAATTTATTTTTCTAGTGCAATAATTCATACTCTATGTAAAATTTAGGTTTTACTTCACATTTTTCTTTTTTTTCTTGAAAATAAGAGCTATTTATTCATCCAATGCTTTAAAAAGTTACAGACTGTTCAGATGCCTTATGAAGTTTTATCAGTTTTTAAATTAAAAGCATTAAAATGTTAAGATAACTGAGACACTGAGGCTTTCTGCACCAATATCAGCTTAGGATTTGAACCATGGCTTAAAAAGAGTTGGAGAACCAATAGTACTGAGAGATAATGGGAGATGTTTCAAATGGGTAGATCTGCGGGAAGGCAGACTAACCCTTGCTGTGTGTGGCTGTAGTAAGAAGTAGAAAGACTGGTAGCAAATGATCTGTAAGGAAGCAGATCTGTTTGAGAAAATACTGAAAATTATGGTTTAAAATAAAATATAGAAAGGAATACTAAACCAGGAGATATAATATATATATATATTATATATAATTATATTATATATATATATTATATATATTATATAATTATACATATAATATATATTATAATATATATATATTTTATATATATATTATATTATATATATATTATATATATATATATATTATATATATATAATATATATATAACCAGGAAGTGTTTCTTCAAAACAGGAAAGTAAAAAAATACTGCAAGTGCCGGAACGTGGGTGTTGCTGGAACCTGCATTTGCAGTAGTCATTACAAGAAGAAGATGCTGACAAGTAAAGGCCAGACTGATCCATGGAATTAAGTAAAGAGAAAAATGCAAAGTTTAAAGTCAAAGATTGAAGATGGCATTAGTTACAAAGTAGTTCTCTCTGAATTACTTTTGTTTGCCAGAATGTCACAGTAGAAAATGAATTATATGACAAAAAAATGTGATGAAAATAAATGGAAGTCATATTTGGCTTTCAATAGAAAATGCTCTAGATTCACGTAGGATTCAGACAAGTAAATGTTTGTATGATAATAAGATATAAGAAGCATATTATGTAAAACCTAGTTTTTGCAGAGGATGTGCGTTCTGCTGTTAAGAAAGAACTTCTTAGGAATATGGGTCAATTAATTGCAATTGGATGAAAACACATCTGAGGCGAGGTGTTCCCTAAGGCTCACCAAACTGTCATTTGTAGGCAGAATTCATTAAGGACTTTGTCATTCTTTATTAAAATATAAAGGAAAAGTAAATATCAGACCTTGCTAGCAAAAGTAGCCAGCTGATAGCTTGCTTTTCCTTCTTCAAGGCTGTAGAAGAGTATGGAGTTCCGTGTGTCGTTCTTGTAAGTATAGGCGTGATTCTTAATTTCAGAGTCTACTTTGTTCAAATGCTCTAGAATGCTTTCAAATACCATAACTTCATGAAAAGAAAGTAAAAATATTTCAATTTTTTTTGAAACGTACAACAGTAATTACTGTTGTGTAAAGAACCCATAAGAGTCATTGGATGTTGGTGACTGGGTTAGAAATTTGTGCATGTTATAACCAAACATTAAAATCAAAACAAGAATTAAAAAAAAAGAAAGAAAACTTCAGTTTGGACTGTGAAAGCACATGTTCAATTCTACCATCAAGGGGAATGATTTGACTATATTTAAAGCTCTTACGGAATGTCTATCAATTCCTTTAAAAAAACTAGTATTTTTGCTTAGTGCTTCTTCAGGCCATCTGAAACTGATAATTTTTTGACCCTCAGAGGTAAGAAAGTACTTCACAGGCAAGTGCAGAAAATATCTGCTAATGGCAGTCTCTTTAGTCAGCCAGCAGAAAATATGGTAAGTATTCATGCTCCTCAGTAGGGATTTGGAGATGTAGGGAAGCAGAAAAACTGAGGTTGTTGGACATCCTAAGCACAACCACCTAGAAGCACAAGGTGTAAGGGAGAGTAGAGAGGAAAGAGCCACTGAGACTGTGAGGAACTTTGTGATAGTCTAAGTACTTTTGAGCTGCAAAGGACAGAGCGCATGAGCTCTGATAATACGGGAGTGTACGCACCTATTTGTAGGTGAAAGAAGAGATATGGAGTTGGAGAAATGCAGACAACTCTGTGGCAATACTTGGAATTTATATTTGGGAGCTTACTGGAGTATGCAGTGTCCTCAACAGCAGCTGCTGGTAAGTGTTGATTCTTAATGGGAATTACTGAAACAAGATCTTCCCAATTGTTATCAGACATAATTCACCTTACAGACAAAGAATATTGGCTAAAGTACCCATTAAGTATTTGAGCTTTGCAGTTCATTTGAGCTGTACAGACAAAAAAACCCCACACCGATAAAAACACTTGAAAATGATCTTATGCTCCTTTCTTTACAAAAGAAAAAATATGTGCTGTGTAGATGAATTAGATGACGGGACACCATGGGCTGGAGTTTAACTAAAACCATTGATTTTTACAAATTACAGTCATTTGACAATAGGGATCCATCAAAGTCCAATAGCACAATGCCAAAAAAATCATTTTTTCTTTTTATACTTTGTTCCTTTTATCTTTCCTCCTCCTGTTTCTGATTGTCTCCTCCATTTTATCGTGATGGTGTTAAATGCTAATGAGGTCATTCCTGATCCTATCCCAGCCAGCCTTTTTGGCACGATTATCTCTGGAGCTGAACAAACATGTAGAAGAAATGAGATTAACACAGCAGGGGACATAGTCAGAGGTTCATATAAGAGCTTCCACTGATAGTTCACCTTGATGGCATAGGTTTATCTGTTTGGCATAACTATGAGAAGGATCTGTCTTTTTCCAGCTTTCTTAGAGGTTATTTTTATTGTTGCAGTGTAGAAATACAAGGAAAGCTGAAGAATGATAGCCTCAAGAGAGCTGCAAAATGAAGAGTCTCTGTTAACATAGATATAGGTTCTGTGAAGCTGAATGAAAGAATCGCCAGTGATAAAATAAAAATAGCTAAAAGGAACCTCCAGTGATTAAGCCAAAGTGAATTTAGACTAGGTATTTTTGATTGGTTTTGAGGGTTTTTTGTTTTTGTTTTTGTTTTTTTTTTATTATTTTGGTAGCAGTATGCATTGTGTTATACTATTTTAAGTGAAAGTATGCTAACTGATCAGAGAGGTTTAGTTAGTGTTTAAACAAATTGTGATTTTTTTCTTCGATCATGTTTTTTCTTTAAATTTTCATATCAGCTTAACTAATTCTTGCCTGGGGGTAGGGTTTGGGGTTTTTTCTTCCTTTATTTTTTTTCTTTTCCTCAGGATATCACTGAAATAAGCTAGGAAGTTACTCATTAGAATCCTTAACTGGGCTATAGTAACTTTGATGACCTAAAAGTTTCTTACCCTGTAACTGAAGTCTATCTGCCAGTTTAATGTCTGAAAGGAGAATATCTGTGGCTATATTATCTCACATCTGTGCCTTGCTGACCTCCTTTTGGTTCTGACTACTGAACTAGATAGAACTTGACTCTAATCCAGTGTGACCGTTGTACTGCCCCTCTCTTGAAGTTTTTTGGTTAGTGCAGTGATTCTGTCTAAGGTCTTAGCCATTCTCGTGTCCAACTCCAGAGCAGGAGACAAGGGCAGAGAACAGTTTAAACACAGTAATACTTAATAGTAAAGTTTGTTGCTAGGTGCCATCCGTTCAGTGTAACAGAGGCTTTTGATAGGCACATTTGCTTCCCCTCCGGGAATTGTGAAGTAGTTAAGACCAATATGCATATGTGCACCTTTTTCATTACAGCTAAATGCAAAATAAAACAAGACAAACAAACAAATAAACAAAACCTCCAACCATACAAAGCTAACACCAGCTGTGTAAATGTACTGATTAGCTCTCTAAATGGTAAAGAATAGAGATTTATGGTTGTGCTTTTAACCATTAAACTAGGAAGTAGCTGCCTCATATTCCCTAATTTGCAGCCAATTCCTGACTCAGGTTTTCCTCCCTTGATCAGTTCAGAGTCAGCAGAAGCATTGTATGAATAAAGACAAAGTATAAACTGAGTAAGGACTCCATTCTTGATTTACAGAGAGAGACAAAGAATGATTGTGGGTTGAACAGTCTGCTATTCTTAATGGAAACAATTTGTGATAGAAAATATTTTTGCAAGCTGAGGGTCTTTTCTATTAAGATATGTCTACTGGATAGAATATTTAGCAATTTATCTACCCATTTATCTAGCTGATTAGCTAATAAAAAGAAAATAAACCAGAGTCTGGTATTGATGCCAGAGATCTGACTTCTGGTTCCATATACAACTGCTGCAGAGCATGTTGTACACCACTGGCTATGGAAAGACAGCATCACAGTATCACAGTATCACAAGGTTGGAAAGGACCTCTGAGATCATCAAGTCCAACCTATAACCTAACACTAACACCAACACTAACACCAACCATCATCTAAACCATGGCACTCAGTGCCTCATCCAGTCTCCCTTTAACCACCTCCAGGGTCGGTGACTCCACCACCTCCCTGGGCAGCCCATTCCAATGGCCAATCACCCTTTCAGTGAAGAATTTTTTCCTCATATCAAATCTAAACTTTCCCTGACGAAGCTTAAGTCCACGCCCTCTGGTTCTGCCACTGGTCACCTGAGAGAAGAAGCATGCATCAGTGCAACTGCATGGCTAGTCTTAGCGACAAAGGGCCCTTATCTTCTTTCTTCCCTCAGTCAGAAAAGAAAAGAGCATGAACTTAGGCCCACTTTCTTTCCCACAGATGTCAACATCAAATTCTCACCAAACCTAAAAGAAAGCAGAGCCAAGCTCTGCTTGAGCTCCTTTTACTTCTGTTTCCACACATACCCTCCCCCTTCTGAAGGCTCAGGTTTTTTTCATGGTTTTCTTACATGTCATGATTTCCATTCCAGAATGTAGTCCTCACAACACAGACTGAAGGAGGGTGAGAAGAGGGGAAGGCTGTCTTTTATTTCTGGAAATAGATAACACTTTCCTTCAAGGTAATGGTACACCATGAGGTGTGCTCTTGCATATTACTTCCTTTCCTAATTAAATTGAATATGATAGAGCAGGTTGACATTGTTAAAATAAATGATCCAGGGCTTTGGTAATGAAGACATATCCAGAGTGAAGTTTATTGTTTTAAATTTAATCTTGAACAACCTGAACACTATTGAGTAGGTTGTTCCAAAATATCCTGTGGTGCATTTTCCTTGTGAACTATATTTCAGCATGCTACATACAAAATAATTTATAATAAGTTGATTTTTGGTTTGAAATGGCTTATTTACATGCAGTGTGAACTGATATAGAGTGTTTACTGAATTTTCTTCATTATAACCTGTCATTAGCAAGAATACCCAGAGTGGGAGAAAAAAGGTTAAACACTGGAGACTCAAAACCCCACTACTTTATGTCCCATCTGCTTGGATAAGATTTGTGCTAATTAAATACACATTTAATATTAATAATTTAACATGATTAATTTGATTTTTCGTGTCTCCTAGCCAGAAACTCTATTTGAAGGGAGGCACCAGATATATTAAAAATTGGGAGTTTTAGCAAATTTGAGTAATATGACATATTAATTTATGTTAGGAAAGGACTAAAAAAAAGACCCCAAACCAAAAAAACCTATACAACAGAGTCATTGTTACCCTATTTACTACGTAGTGTATTTTACCTTTCTATAAATTTGGGACTTGAATCTGCTATTTGCGCAGTTCACTGTTGTAATGTGATTGTACTGATTCAGAATAATTATGCCAGTCCAGCAAGAACAGAGAATCAAGCCTGATGCTCCTTCCAGTATTAAGAAACCATTTAATAACAGACAGTATGTCTGGTTTACTATCTTTCTGCAGCAGAGCAGCTTTATTAGGTACTGTTGCTTAACAACTGTTGCTTGACAACGGCTGAGGGTAATCCTGACTCTTCCATCACACAGCCCTCTAAACTGGCATCAGTACTAACATCTATCTATCTGTATGGATAGGTTGGAAAGGAGGAAATTAAAATATGTGAGAAATGCATTGCAAATATTCCTGCTTTCTGCTACTGTATTTTCATCTTACATACCTTGAGCATTCTCACCTTTAAGTGCCTAATACGTGGGAGGGCTTCATGAAAGATAATAAATACAAATAACAGCCTGTAGCACTCCCACCCTCATGGCTCACATTTCTAGATGCCTCTGTTCCTCCTGGTTTTCATTTCTTACTCACAGGATATCTGTCTTTATTTTTATTTATTGTGCTCAGGAGAGTTTATCAGGTTAGTTACAGATTACTGAGGTTCTGATACTCAGTAATGACATCAATAATGAGAATGATGTTATAATTGAGTCAAAAAATTAAATGTGACAGCGTAGCATCAGATTTTATTATGTACATGTGTTGCAATAGGAGGTTGTTTTCAAAATGACAAAGTACTCAGGGTTTCAATAATACTTCCTGCAGCTGTGCTCTCCTTGAAGCTTTACTCTCCAATTAAGAGAGAAAAAAATCTAAATCTAAACCTAAATCATGCATTATAAACTCACAGTTTAGCCATTTCAATATCAAGGCAAAACTGAAAGTCAGTACAATCATGAATAAGCAGTATGGAAATCTTCAGACAACAGCTACAATTTTAAAGTAATAGAAGGAAGAGAAGAATGTTCTGAGGAAACAAAATAATTTCAGAAATCTGGAAAACAACTTTAAATGGAGATCTACACATATAAAAATATTAGCTAAATTCTTGCCAGTTCCTCTTTCACAAAGGTGTTCTAATGGATTATAGAAGATATAGAAGGAGATTTAAGGTGTTACTCACAATGACTGATAGAAACACAGAGAGACTGGCTACCCTAAACTGCTATATTCAGAAAGGAAGGGTGTCTTCCATCAGGGAAAATAAATGCAAAGCCAGGGTTATGATTTTTCTCTACATTCTGTTTAAATAAGTCTCTGTTTTTCAATGAAGACCTTGAGGATAGTGTCCTTACATCAGGGCTACATTTTGTGTTCAGAGGTCCTCCAACTGGTATTCTTTTACACAGTATGCGAATATTCTCAGTGTGCTTTTGGTGTCCTCTGTGTACACCTGACAAATCAGACAGGGAGACATCCCACTTTCAGAGTCTAATTTCAGGAGATGCTCAAGCCCAGACAACAAGTCATCACTTCTGTTGACTTTCCCGCAGCATAAATAAAGAGCTACACCCTCCTCCCTGACCCTCCCCCCAACTCCACCCCAGTTAAAATAAGCCGTTAGTGGCTGATGTCAGCTAACTAAAGACTATCAGATTTTGATTCACACTCTTGAACCTCCATTTTTTATTCAAATTTATTTTAGGAACAAAGTCTTTTTTTTTCTTTTTAATTTTCCCCCTATTTTTGGTGCTACAGATTTTCTGTAGGAACAAGTGTTGATCACCTCAGTTAAAATCTAAACATCTACATTCACCTCTCTTCATCAATCTATCTGCTTTATGGATCTGATTATACTTGGAATAAAAAAATGCTTATAAAAGGGTTACTGAGAAAAAAAAGCATTCATTACCACAGATTACTCAGGTTCTTGTTCACCCAGCTGGTGGTGAAGCACTGGAACAGGCTCCCCAGGGAAGTAGTAGTTGGAAGGGACCTAAAAGGATCATCAAGTCCAACTCCTATCCCCGTACAGGACACTCCTAACATTCACACCATCTGACTGAGGGCATTGTTCAAATGCTTCTTGAATCCTGACAGACTCGGTGCCATGACTGCATCCCTGGGGAGCTGTTCCAGTACTCCACCACCCACTGGGTGAAGAACCTCTTCCTAATATCCAGTCTAAGCCTCCCATATCTTCCTGCCATTCCCTCTAGTCCTATCATCGGTTGCGAGAGAGAAGAGATCAGCACCTGTTTCACCTCCCTCCCTTATGAGAAGGCGGTAAACAGCTATGAGATCCCCTCTCAATCTCTTCTTCCCTGGGCTGAACAGAACAACTGACCTCAGCCATTCCTCATAAGACATCCCCTCTAGACCCTTCACCAGCTTGTGGTCCTCCTCTGGACACTCTCCAGTAGTTTGATGTCCTTTTTATACTGTGGTGCCCAAAACTCCAAAACTGCACACAGTACTCAAGGTGGGGCTGCACCAGTGCAGAGTAGATTGGGACAATCACCTCCCTTGACCAGGTGGCAATGCCGTGCTTGATGACCCCAGGACACAGTTGGGCCCCTTGGCTGCCAGGGAATACTGTTGGCTCATGGTCAACTTGCCATCGACCAGAACCCCCAATTCTCTCTCCACAGGGCTGCTCTCCATCCTCTCAGACCCCATTCTGTACGTGTATCCAGGGTTGACATGTCCCAGGTGTAGAACCCAGCACTTGCCCTTGTTAAATTTCATGCTGTTGATGATTGTCCAGCTCTCCAATCTGTCAAGATGTCTTTGCAGGTCCTCTTTGTCCCAGGGATGTTGACGGCTCCCCCCAGTTTTGTGTCATCAGCAAAGTTCGTTGATAAACCTTCAAGTCCTTCATCCAGGTCATTTATGAAGATATTGAACAGCGTTGGACTCAGGATGGATCCCTGTGGAACCCCAGTAGTGACTGGCCACCTGCCTGATGTAACTCCATTCACTGTGACTTTTTGAGTCCAACCCATCAGCCAATTGTGCACCCAATTGCGTATTTATCTTTTCCTGCATAGTTAAATATCATTTGTATCCACAATTCTGTTAATACTGACTTATTGGCATAGTGAATTAAAATGTTTCATAATGGAACAGTCTCAAGTATAAACAGCTCTGTTGTCAGAGATTTTGCTCTTCGGCACTATGACACGCTGCATGGGGTACAGCATATGCATGGAACACCTGTTAGTGAAACCCACTTAACATCCACTGTGTTGTGTATTAGCTCTAATGAAATTAAGATGGAAAGACAGCTATTGTGCTGAACTTCTGACTGTGTACTGCTCTATGGAACCAGTGCCACTGGCCTATAGAAATGACAGAATGGGCTGTGGCAGATATTGCATAGATAGGTGGAGCTAGTCTACATAATTTAGTAGTCTGTCTTAACATGCCCCTGAATTCTAGAGGGAGATACACTCTGCTTTTAAGAGGTGTTTGAAGGTTCATTTACAGTTTGCATTTGGATGGAATGGCCTCATGCAGCAGCACATGTTAGGATCAACAAGCAAGAATACTTTGCTTTCTTGGTTTGGGGTCCTGGTGAACAGGAAGCTGTCTGCCCTTGCAGCAAAGAGGAGCCACCACTTAATAGGCTATATTAATAAGAGTGAGGTCAAAAGGTCAGGTAAACTGATTCTTCCCCTCTATTCAGCATTTGCGGGGCCACATCTGGAGTACTGTGTCTAGCAGTGGGCTTCCCAACAGAAGAAGTCAACGTAGTGTGGTAATTCTGTTAGAGAACTCCAAGAAGATCATGAGGCGGGAACATATGGGATATGAGGAGAGGTGAAGACAGATCAGTTTGTTCAGCTAAGGTACACTAAAACACCTTGAGAAGAGTGTAGAGAACATAGAGTCTGACTCTTTTCAGGGTTGTATAAGAAGGAACAGACAGAAGTTGGAATGCAGGAAATTATTTTACTTTTTTTTTTTTTCTATAATGGCCATCATGTAACAGGTTACCTAGAGAGACTGTGGAGTTTCTGTGGCTCAGTATATTCAAAATTTAGTCAGACACAACCCTTAGCAGTCTATTCAATTTGGACCTGCTTTGAACATGAAATTGGGCTGGAAACCTTTGTAGGTCCCTTCCATCCTGCACGATTCTGTGATTAGATGATTGCTTAAATTTCTTGTTGCACGAAAGATGAAAAGAAACCCTAAAGAAGATTGTCTCCTTAATTGTCATTCTTCTTCCTATTAATTCCAGAAACAGCATAAACTATTATCCTATTGTAAATAGTTACTTAAGTATGATGGAATCATACTGTAGAACTGCTTGTGGCTGTGAAAGGAAACTTGGTCAACAGCATGGATGCAAATGCCTCATTGGAAATGTCTAGAGCTCCATGAGATGAAAAGCACACCTCCGGACTACTTAAGATAGGTATAAACCATTTTAATGCAAAGAATAAGGAATAATTAGAAAATAGCGAGTCTTCTTCTCATTCAGAATTTTGTTAAGATTTTCCCTAAATGCCTGATGGGGTGTTTTGGTGTCAAATTTTGCTGTGTATGCTAGTGGATAGAGTTGTCATTCAGAAAGCAGGAAGTTGGTTTTGAAGGTGCCAATCAGTACAGGGCAGTCTGATCTCATCATACAGGGGAGGAAACCAAAGGGAGGGGAACCAAAGTTACTGACTTTATTTACAGGAGTGTTGGGGGGGAGTTGGTTAACAATGGAATGCTGATGAAAAGATGCTAAGAAGCTGGGTATGATTCCATTTCTTCTTACAAGACTGGAGGCAGTTCTGCTTTCATTCACACTCTGTTTGACTTCATGACTCAGAAAACATCTTCAGAGAAGGTCAGAAAACAAACCCAAGCACTACGTTCCTGGTTACCCACACAGATGAACTGTCAGCTGAATCTCCTGTGGTCCTCTGAAACCAGCTTTCTCTCCAGAGCGTGCCTTCAATAGGGACCATGACCTAGTACAAGCCTTTGGCCCTGTGGGCAGTGATTGATCTCTGGTAAGCACACTTGCCTACAACACCAAAACATGGCTCATGCAGCTTTGAGAAAGTGAACATTCCTCAGTTCACCTTTTGTAGAACTGGAAAAAACCACAAGGGGTTCAGTCCAAATTTGCGATGAATCTGACTTTGTGCCATCCGATGATTTTTTAAATGAAAAGCTCAATTGACAAAATATAGGAAATTAAATGTACAGCCTGGTTTCTTGAGCTATAGTATACCTATAATTAATTAGCTGTTGAGATTTTAGCATCCTGAGGCAATACTAAATCATTCATTATTTGCTTTCTTGATTTATGACTGGTGGAGTACAGTGCAATTGTACATGTTTGGATTTACTCTTATTTTATTGTGTTAATATTATTTTAATTTCAGAGCAGTTTTTCCAATGTTGTTTTCTTGGCATATGTTTCTAGCTTTCTGGGGTTAGTAATTTTTGATAGGCATTGTATCATGCATGACTGTTCTGAACCCACACTTTATATTTTGGTCAGGGAGAAGGGAAGAAGTCAGATATTACAAAGCAGAGTTTACTCCAGGTTGTCTGCTGAATTTGTGAAACTCCATGTGATAATGCGTACCAAAAAAGCAAAGGTTATAAAATAAGACATATTAAGATAAATCAAGGCTGATTTCATTATATGAGTGCCACAAGTATTTATTTTTGACTCCGTCCTCATGTACATATAAGGTACTGATGGAATCAAGGTTGAATAAGTGTAAATCAGTCCATTTATAATTTAAATAACATTACTTAAAGCTAAGAAGAATGTGTATTTTTTCCTATAATTATTAATATATACAAGACACATTAAAACTATTATACTGAACAATAACAATTAAAAATCACTACCTCCATGTTGTTAAACTCGGTCCACAAACGTTTCAAGGAAAATAAAGGCAAAAAAACAGGGGAAAAAACCCCAAAGGATTAATAGCTTCCCAAAGTTTGTTGAATGGACTCTTAAGCTTTGAAGTATGCTATTCAAAGAGGGGAGGCTTTTATACTTAAATCCACACTGTAAGGGAGCTTGTGACACTGAAATTGTTTCAATTATGCATCCACAATAAATTTTTTTTCACTTTAACAGGGCTTTGTGTTAATGTTCCTAAAAAGCCACATGTGCAATTTGTTTCACTGTTTAAAACATAACTGCATTAATTTATGATACTAAGATGAAGGTTACATAAAACTGATACAAAGACTTTCCATGCAACCTTACAGCACTTTGTTCTTTCATTCAGATTCTCTAATTATCACTACTGCTATATAAAATATCATCCTGAGACAGAATTTTATTAAAAAAAATATAGATCTTGAGAGTAGGATTTGCTGTGGCAATGAAAACCCAGCTAGCTGTTTAGCTCAGTACACAACTGGGAGTAGTACCTAGCCCACATTCCCATTGATGCTTTTTATACTTCAGAACTACTAGCATTGCTGGTGAACTTACTTATTAAAACTTCAATACAATGTACATGGCTAAACGCTCAGCTTCTTCACAAAGTGCAATGTTCTTTTAAACATGTCAGGGGAAAATCAATAACAGGAGCTCCAGACGTACTTGCTCTTGAAGAAATGACTGTGTACATGCAAGGTAGAGATTTCTGGAGTATGAATGTTTTTGTATAGAGTCACTTTTCAGAATAGAATAAAACTCTGAAGTCCCATTACAGAATAATTTGTAGAGAGATATGTCCCATACTATTTAAAGCGTAGACTGGGGAAAGCCTTTTGGAATCACTGACATGGTATCAGAGTGACAGAAATCACTCAGGAGAGGACTGTAAACAATGCCTTACTGAAAAAGGTGCATGTCTCAAAACACTAGATGCAGAACAATCAATGGCTCACATGCAAAGGAGTACTGACAAGAAACTGTAAAATCCTGATGTTACTGTGAACAATCTGCAACTTAGAAACACTTAGAAACTGCATAACAATCTGCTTAGAAAAGCCAAAACATGTAAAAAAAAAAGCCTGATGTTGCTGGAGTCTAAACCAAAACTAAAATGCCCACTACATTGGGCCATTTGTTACAGCCACACTTATTACAGGGAAAAAGGGAAAAGAGAATGATAAGAGAGAGAGTTCATAACATAGGTAGAATAGATGAAAGATAGTCACCACCTTCAAGGTTCCACAGTTGTAACACATTTTTTCCTTTGTCCTATGGGTCCAAGAAGACAGCAGGTGTCCGCAAGGCTAGAGGTGTACGTGTGGTTTTTTAAACCCTTTCTGTGCACCTCTCAGCTGGGTCAGATGGCAGATCAGGTAATAGGTTATGACATACCATTCAGCACGTCTTCTCCTGTAACACTGCCCGCTTTCCACTTGGTGGGGGGGCACAGGTTCACATTCAGAATCACCTGTTTTGATACATTTTAATCCACACCATATTGGGTCCATACTGATAATCATAGAATTATAGACTCATAGAATCATCGTACAATGGTTTGGGTTGGAAAGGACCTTAAAGATCATCTAGTTCCAATCACTCTGCCGTGGGCAGGGACACCTCCTAGTAGACCAGGCTGCTCAAGACCCCATCCAGCCTAGGCTTGAACAATTCCAGGGAATATATCTCTTGTAAAACAATTTACGTATTTTGACAAAGCAGATAATCTTTCAGAGTTGTAGAAGCAGAGAAGGCTTCTCTAACAAAAGACTGATTTTTCTTGGTTGTATCAGGTATTATTTCTTCTGAAAACTTTGCTTCATTCACATGTCTCAATCTTCAGGGCTTTAACAACACCCATTAGGTGAACATATTCTTTTTTATGTATGTCTTTGACATATGTGCTTGTTAAATATGCACATGGATCAATTGCAGTCAACACTTAAACAGACACTTGAACACTGCTAAAAGTCAAGTAGAAGTTTAAGAACTTTCCTCAATCTTTTCCTAAAACAATGGTTTGAATCTTTGTATTTGCATCTGGCTTTTACATTCGCTTGCTGTTCTTAACTGCCCACTGAGGCATGCCAGAGCAGTGCCCCAGATGCTTGGGTTTTCTTTTTTCTCTGAAGTAGTGAATTCTACTTCTAACCAGAGGAGAGTTATTGTATGGCAAAAGAACCATGGAGAAAAAAAAAATCAACAGCACTTTTTTTTTTTTTAGATTAAATTTTCTGTATGGGAGAGCAATAACTTGGTTTGCTTCTTTCCTGTGGTTACGCTGTCAAACTGGATAGAACAATATTTTAAATATTACCAATAGATTAAGGCAGTTTGATTTAAGTCTCCCTTCAGTGTTCATTCTCTAGTCCAACAACGTAGTTTTTTTCTTATTATTTTGTAAGTTATGCAACACACTGGCATTCCTAATAAATATAATAAGTCTGAGAAGTTTATAGAGGTCCACTTTGTATCTAGTGTACCTATGAGATTACAAAAGCCACTTAGTTGACATATCTACCTTGTAGTTATTTACATAACAAAAAAGAAGTCATTCCTAAACAAGAGAAAAAAAGAGATGTGTGATAGCTTAGTGACTGATTGCAGTCTCATTGAATGCAAGTAAGTGCCTGTAAACAAAACTGCAACTGAGTAGTCCATTTTCATTGTGATGAAAGTATGTAAGGAAATCAACAAGCAATTTAAATAACATCCTTTCAACTGTGATGTCCTAATATACTGGTAACACAGGGAAGGTATTTTTAATATATACAACATATATCACATATATACATGATTGTTTACTTTTCCAAATTGTTTTTCTGACATCTAATTCTACCAAAAATTTACTCAGATTTCTGAGCCTGGTTTTCAAAATGTGAACACGGGCATCTTTATTCAGTAGGCAAAAATGGGTTTGCTGTATGTGCCTTGGCATAGGTAACAGTAAAATTGTGGTGGCACAGGCTTGTTGTGTTTGTCTTGTCCACCATTGTCACCTCTGTTGCTGAGCCTTTTGTTTTACTAGTGGCTAACAAAATTCAGTTGTCTGTTCTTACAAGTGTGTATTTTTAGCTCATGATATAAAAACCTTCATAGTGGCCTTGTCAAGTCATTGAGGCACAAACAGTCCTTTACAAATTTTCATCCTACGTGTAGCCTAATTAGCCATTTATTTAAGGTAGACTTTTCTATTGATTACTATATGGGCTCATAAGGAAATTTGTAAGGGAAGGACTACATTGTTGCAGTGTCCCAAAAGCAAACAGGACCAGAGTAAAAGACAAAGAGACTGATGTCACACATTGTAAGTTAGAAGGAAATAGCAGTTCATATTATATGCTACTATAAGCCTTGTGGTAGTGATCCTTTTCTAAGGTTTCTATGCACTCAGTCCTACTATGCTTCTTTCATTGCTTATTGTAAAACACTTCTACTTAGATAACTGCTGTATTTTTTTCTAGACATAGGCAGTAAAATTCAACATAAAGAAATTTTATGGCCCAAGATGCTGAAGAGCTATGTCTGATAGTATTATTGACCTAGAATTTATTTCTGAACTGGGATCAGAAGAGATCTCTGCAGTTCCACCCAACTTTGTTTTGCTACCAGTACTTCTACATTCATTATCATAAAGCTGGATCCACTATTGACTTTCTGCCTTTTCTAAATAGAAGATTAAAGTGATTGCTCTTCCTGGTTTGCTGGGCCTCAGTTCTCACAGTACTGAGCAAATAGCTTCCAGATTATTTTTTCTTTTTTTTTAGTCAGGTTTTATATTTAATGTTTTGGAAATACCGTTCAAGGATGGAATGAGCTAAAGCAACTCTATGCCCAAGGCCTTAGGAATATAGCTATTGGGACATATGTGCCATACTTTTTGCTGCTAGTCTTTTTCATGTGTGCATGTCTGAATGAGATCCTACGACAGGAAAGCTAAAAAAAGAAAAAAATACCTTCTCTCTCAATGAATTATTTCACTTTAGAAATCAAAGTTCTTTCCTAGCTGGAGGATACCAAATGAATTGGTTATAGACAGACTTTGCTTTTGGTCTTCAAATACCATAGTAAGAAAGAAGACCTTCTGTGTAGATGAATTGAACTTCACAACTCAGGAGGGATGGGAAAGAGAGATAGGTTTACTCACTTCCTCCTGCTCTGACAATTAATTAAAAACTGTCCATCAGGGTTAGCTGTATTGTATTCATGCAAAATTTTACAAAGTGGTACAAACAAGATCTATAAAATGCATAATAATTTGAAAATGGTGTAACACGGAAAATTATATGTGGTTGTGTGAAGAGAAAAGAAATAGGAATAAGTGTCATGATGATGATGTTTGGGGGTTTTATTTTTTTGGGCTTTTTAATTTTTATTTGTTTCCTTCTCCGTGTTTTTTCTGTGGCAATGGTTCTTAAGTATTATATAGTACCTGCAAATATTAAGAAAAATGTATGCCTCTCATTGTCACAATGTTGGCCTTTCAAACTTAGGTATTTTATTACTCTTGAATTGACTTCTGTTTTTGCTGTGGTGGCACTTCAAAATGAACATCACATCCCTGATTTTCATAAGCACAAATGGAATTCATCGGGGAGATGTAATTCCAATTCTTTCCTTCCTCCTCTCATTTTGAATGACAACTGTAATAATAATGAGATCAGAAGAAGACATAATCTTTAAAATTGGAGAAGGAATGGCTGTATTAGTGAACTAAGAAATTACATTTCCATCAAGACAAAATTAGACATTTTCAGAAAATGCTTGGACAAAGCTGAAAATCACATGAGCCTTTCAGAAGATTAGATGCAGCAAATGAGACAGGACATCATCTATGCACTGTGAAAATGATGTGCCACAAGACTGTGATATTTAAGACAGGGAGAAGGGGAAAGTGTAGCCTTTTCTGCCTGAGAGGCAAATGTGTCTAGTTGTTATCATGGACATGGCAGTATTTCAGAAAATTCTTTTCATGAGTAGATGTCTAACGTATTGCATCTACCTCTGGCAGACACCAAGGTCTTTAGGTTTGTTTGTTTGTTCTTTACTATTACACTTCAACACGAGTAGCATAGCTTGTCACAGTGATAAGTACATTTGAACTGAAATGAGCTACTTAGGAATCAACATCCTATTTTATATTCTTTGCTAAAGCTGCGGCTAAACAGTTTCTACTTCAGAAGCCAAGGGCTATTCAATTTGGTGTTCCTCTAACAACTGTGGATGATGATGATTTCTTCCCTGAAGTTAGAAACACCTAAAAAAAGACAGATTCACTCATCCTCTGGGAAGATGCTTTCAAACATATCCTTTTTGCCACATGGAGAATGTCAGCATTTCCTTTAGAAGGGCAGCCTCATGTAATTGGAGATAATACACCAAAATGAGGCAAGATGGAGGGCATTTTGTATAGCTTCATTCTACACTCTCTCTACCAATATTTGTAGATCATAATCAGCACATTACATCTGCTGCTTATCATCAACATAAAAAGAATGTTGGAAAGCAAAATGATGCCTTCCATGCTGTGTTTTACTTTAGGGGTAGCACTTTCCATTTCTGAATTTGGAATGCAAATAAAATTTGTACTTCTAGAATGTCCCATTGAACTCACTGTCAGCATTTCCTTTTTCAAAAATGCTGAATATCAGAGGTAAGCTAGAAAATTCATTTAAAATAAAATGGGTTTTACATTATTTGCCTAGCTATTAAAGAATAAAATAGAGCCTAAGAAGGTCCTCTAGGTTTACCCAGTTGAAAATGGGAAGACAGAAATCTTTTAAATGATCATCCACTTTAGTCTGTCAGAATGTTTAAGGTAAGTAAAGAAACTCTCATTCTGCAGCTGATTTTGTCCATTCATCTCCTTGGTTGTGTTTGTGTATTCTGTTGGAACAAACCCAGTCTAATTCAGACTATGAGCTTCAGCTGCTGGTCTGCTTTAAATCTCTGGTATTATGGTTTCCTATCTATGTCCATGGTGTTAAGGTGCTAAGACAGACCTGTCTGTCCTCCATACTGCAATACCACACAAACTTCAAGTATATGGGTTTTGTTTATTATTTATTTCAAATGGCATGAAATTGACAACAACACCCCCCATTTATTATGAATTCCCCCCCCCCAAATAGACATTTTCCTGTTAACAAATAAGAGTGACTCTAATACTACAAATGAAGGAGAGATGACTTCATTTTAATAATAGCAAGCTAATTATTGCACTTCTATCTAAAAGATATCTAATAAAAATTGCTTTGAGTTCAATAGTCCAGGACTATTACTGGATGATTAATGATACACATTATTTTATTTTTCAACCTTAAGCATGCAAAGACTCAGAATCTAAAACTTCAAACATACTAGTTCTACTTGAGTCTAAATGAAATTTGAGTTCTTAACTGGCTAGTGCTCAAGGATCTTTTTTTTTATTTTCCTTATTTTTTTATTTTTCTTTCTTTGTCTTTCTTTTTAAATTTTATTCTGCTTGTAATTATAAAAGCAAGGCAAGACTTACTTTCAAGGTAGTATCATTATTCTTTGTATTACATGGTCTTTCATTTAATTAGAAATACATATTTTTTATTGCAATTTGCTTGAAAAATCAGTGGAATCTCTTGAGGAAGAAAAAAGTCTCATGCAATTCCCCGTGATTTTGGTAAGTCCAAAACCAAACCAAACCAAAAGAGAACAAAATATATAAAAGTTTCATAAAACTCAAACACATTGTCATGCTTTTGCCATCCTACTGCTTAACCTATGAGGAAAACATTGTAGAATTGTGCTCTGTGCTGTGCCTTTCCTTTTGTCCATATTCTCCCCTTTTAATCTAAATATTTTAGAATTAAAAAGTTGTCAGGGAAATGAATGTCTCAGATACCATTCAGACAAATCTTTCATTCTTGGATCCCCAAACTAAGTGTACTCCTAGACCTACTGCTACCACAAATACTTACCTGTTGAAATATAATCTGCTCCACACAAAAATGAAGCCTGTAAAAGACATTTCCAAAGACAACATTCAAAAAGTCAAGTATAAAAACAAGGGGCAATCTTCCTACTGGTTGCTAAGCAGGCATCTTCTCATCCAGTTCCCTGAAAAGTAAAAGGTAAGGCTATATCCATGTTTGGGTCTTTCTCCTAGTTTCACGTGTCTTGAGTGATTCAACTGGCATAGGAATAAAGGCGCATGACCCCTTCCCCAAAACTCAGTGCTGAGGAAAATATTAGGGAAATGAATGGGAAAGAAGGACTGGCAAATTGGGAGTTTTGGACTAGGAAGAAAAGACAATATGGTGTGTGGACGAAGAAGCGTTTGAGACCGAAAAATGTGGAAGAGCTTATTAGCGTTGTCAGGCACCTCCCCCACTTAGTTGACATATTTGTTATGGGGCAGAAAACACTTCTACCACACAGCTGTGTGATTACACCAGCTATGCATGTGTTACTTATAAAAGAAAGCCAGGCTTAACCTATGACCTTGAAGAGAGGTGTCATATAGAGTAAGAACATATACACACTGTTTAACATTAGCCTCCTTTGGAGTAAACTGGCCATGAGAAAACAGTGCAGGTTAACACCACAATTAGTAGTGGAACTCCATGAGTCTTCTGTGAGTCATGAGAGATGTAATTATTACAACTATTTTTAAGCAATGTGTGGGTCTATTGCAGCTTACGAGTGTGGGGGGGTTATAGTATATAATGGAGGATTAGCACTCCATGTGATATAACATATGGGTGCTTGAGGATACAGTCTTTTGAGTAGGTGTTTAATACAGTAGGGCAGAGAAGCTAACACCAAGGTTACCTTATCCACACTGCCTTTTGGGAGTGGGATCCTATATGAAAATCTTTGCAAAACAGTGCAGAGAAGGCTGCTCCTGTTTGGTAGGGGAATAGAAACTAGTCACAGTGAAAAGCAGATGGAAGATGGAAGGTCATAGCAGAAAGAAAAAAATCAATGTGAGCTTTTAATATGGTGTTGTGATAAAACCATGATAATGTGGTTGCAAGATAATGTTTGCTGCTAGGTAAGTTTGAGTTTGAAAACTGTGTACCCTTTATGCATATTCTCTTGCCTAATATAAGTCAAGTTTACACTGGACTCTTCCCACTGTATGTAAACATAGATATCCATGGGATGTATTTGAAGTTCTGGAGAGGACATCATAGAAATGCTACAATTATTTGTATATTTTTCCACCCCATAAATCATTTTTAAAAGTCTTTGATCAGGAATCATGAGGAATAAACCCCTAATACTAAATTTATTTTGAAAATAAAATTTCATCAGCTTTTTTCTATTTATGTGAAGCATCGTTTATTCCTATGCACTATCACTGCTAAAGGCAGGGAGATTCCAACACTAAAACTGTAAAATGGATTCTGACTGCTTGAGTAGTTTATCAGCTAGAATTTATCATTTTATTTTACATGATGTCTTTTCATTTTACGTTAGACATTTTGAATCCTTTTTTTGTAATGTCTCTCCAATTCTGACAATAACAGTCTGAATTTTTTATTGACTATGGGAAAAGTAGGGAATTAGTAAGAGAAGTTCCCTCGTGAACAGATGACCATTTGTAAATCCCATATTCATTTAATTTTGAGAATGTAAATGAGGAGAAAGAGAATGTCACAACTCTTTCTTTCTCACAAAATCCAACCATGTATCTGCCTTCTTACATCAGCAGTTGTAGGATAACATTTAAATGTTGTACCTATGATATTCTTTTAGTTTAATAGCTGTTGTTAGAAAAGACACATACCTCATTTTTGTGCTTAACAATAAGCAATAGTTTTTGAAAAGTAAAGAATAATATATTAGAAACATTTGGATATTTTAGCAAGATCATATATTTCTCTTCTTTTTCTTGTGAACTAGAAGTTCAGGGGATTTACTTAACTCCAAGGGCAGAAAGATGTTACTCTCAGTAGGGCTGAGCAAACAAGCCCAGAGAACAGATAAATCCAGGGAGAAGTAATCAACTTAGTGACAAGGAAGAAATGGGTGTAGAGAGAAGTAAGTCTCTCAGCCTCCCAGCATAGGAAAGGCATCTGTCTGAAGGACACAACAAAAATTAGTAAAATACAATCATAGGGATGACTAAATTATTGCTTAGTGCTACAAGGTCTCTTATAACGTCATATTCTTAGTTTGACAACTGAGTTATAATTTACATCAGGAATGAATTTGCTGATGACAGATTTGGCTTGGGATGAGGTAATGCTTACTATATCACTACAAAATACCAAACCATCTGCTTCATATAGAGAGACACAGATTGTGAAGAATGGATAATTATCAAATTGAGCCAATATCCCAGATCTTCATGCTTTGAATTAGAACAGCACTAGAACAGTACATCTCAAAGTACATAGACATACATGTATGTATAACATATGTATACTGTGTATTTGAATCTTTTCTACTCTGTTGGTCTCTGTCTCACTCACAAACATATTTACACAAACAAACAAACAGCTGAAAATACATGTGATCATTTGAATATAAGAAACAGAAGAAATTCCATCTTTGAGCTTAAGGTAGGCACCAGGATCAGATGGATTTTCAAGCAAATATTATAAAATATTTAAAGGCATTTTATAATTTATCTTACTGAGTACTTACAGTCATGACTCAAGAACGAAACATTTTCAGATTGCATAGGATTTGCTGTTATTTCTTTAGTAATAAAAAATACTTTTTTAATATATATTTAATAAATTCCTTGAAACTGAATAATATTTTAATATGCTTTGAAAAAATTCTTGGACAATTTGCAGCTTAATAGAATCATAGAATCATAGAATTGTTTAGGTTGGAATGGGTCTTAAAGATCATTTAGTTCCAAGCACCCTGCCATGGGCTGGGACACCTCCCACCAGACCAGGCTGCTCAAGACCCCACCCAACCTGGCCTTGAATATTTCCAGGGAGGAGATATTCACAGCTTCCCTGGGCAACCTGTTCCAGTGTCTCACCACCTTCGTTGTGAACAATTTCTTCCTAATGTCTAACCTAAGTGTTTTCCCTTCCAATTTAAAGCCATTGATATAAGCCACTAATACAAGTAAAATTGATTTGAAAGCTTATTAAAAGGTAAGGATGAATTGGAAAAGGCCCTAACACCCTGGATCTGGGAACAAGTTTAGGAAATAAATTATTGGGAATTATTTATGTTTAGCTAGTTTCTAGAAAAAAAAAATGAAGACTACAATTTGATAATGCGAGGAATCCAGATTTATATACATGTGGGTATATATACAACTTGTAAGCTGACTAGACAAGGCAAACAAGGACAAAAAGCACAGAAAGATGAAGTGACTTGACCAAATTTATAATATATTTCTTGGGATGCCTAGTTCAGTTAGCAAAACAGTGTTACTCAAGTTATGCAACCTAAAGATAACCGTGACTCAAAAGAGAAGTCAAGGCTTAGTCCAGCACTCATAAAATGTTTTAATTCTAGAGACAGATATTCATAGCATTCAACAGGATAAATGTCTTTCAGAATGCTTCAGATCCCAGTATTGTTTTCCCACTTTGCATACCAAGAACCAGTATATTTCCCTTTTCTGTAGCCAATTGGTCTCTCTCATCATCCCCAGTGCTCTTTCTCCTTTCCTCTCTGCATGCACCAGATGTGAGCATGCAAGGTAGGAGAATGTGTGCATGGATGGTGAGGAACGGTCCAAGATGAGAGTGCAGGAAGCTTGCCCCACTGTTCATCTCACACAACCTATACAAACGGCATCTGCAGTGTGTGCTCCTGCTTCGTTTATGAGCTACGCTTTAGAGGGGTGGAAGAGAGCACCAGGTGTACTGACAGATACTGACTAAGCTGTCTGCAAGATAATCTGCATTGCACTTGTCTCTCATTTACCAGGACATTAATGAAAGTTTTTTCCTTCCTGAAGCACAACATTATCCAAGCTGCCCTTGATTTGATGTTACTCAGTTCTTCCAGACAAAACTGTACTAGAAAAACACAGTGTGGCACAGAGCTTGTCAATATTTGTGTCACTGAATGAGATTCAGGAAGCCTATTTTCCCCAGAGGCAAAAATTTCTGGCTGTGAGTAATTATAGCCTCTTAACATGTTCTGTCTATTCCTAAGGTATTTTTGGAAGTACACATGTCCCATCTTTTCATTACTTTCAGAGAATATATGTGCCAAGGCTTAAAAATCTAATCAGATAATCCTGACAAAGCTACAGTAAGGTAAAATTTTGAATACCAAATTTGCAAGGCAAGTTTAGATTTGGAAAAAAAAAAGTTGAAATCATCAATTAGATCCCAGTTTACCTTTCACCAGATGGCAATGAATTGAAGCAGACCAGATAGTGTTCTGGAAAAAAAATTCCATCAAATTTGTTCCAAAACAGCCTGAATCTCAAATGTCTTAGCTGTCTTTAACATAAATCTCTACATTTTTTTAATCTCCTATATTTGCAGAATCCAGCTTTTAGAAATCAAATTGTCAATGTTTTATGCTTGTGTTTATAAACGCATTGTCATTGTCAATCTTTCTCATATTTTGTATGAGATTTTATTTTAAGATATATGTATATATACTTAGTCTGGAATAATTCACTGATTATAATATTTGGCCAGTACTCTCACAGATGGCTCTGGCAAATTCATGTTTTTCAACACTGGAGTTGCCCCCAGCTGTCCTGCTTACTGTTCTCTCTGCGCTGGTACATCCACCCTTTCAGTACTGAATTCAGTATTTAAGCTTCATTTACCAATGAAAATGGGTTTGCTTTAAGATGCCACTCAGTAAACTGCAGAAACTGGGGCTCAGGCAAGGTACTAATACTTGCTGTTGAAAATCTTTATAAGAAGTATGAGTCACTTTCAGTGCTTATCTGACAAAGTCCTGAGAGTTAAGCCACATATGTTTTCTACCAAAGATTTCCACAGAAGAAAAACATGTAGATCCAAATGCTTAACAAAGGAAAAGAGTTTTTGAAGGCTTTAAATGCAAAGATGAGATTGATTTTGCTTTGTTTACAAGTAAGGAAGCAAAGTCTACTGGAGAGAGAGATGAGTCATCCTTATTTCTACTCCACTTTGCACCATGCTCTTCACTGACTAAGACATGCAGTAAGAGAGTATTGTCTGGTTTTGAAAGTTATATGCAGGGAAGTGGGGAATTAGTAGAAAAAATGCAGTAAAGAGTCTGACAGCTCAATCTGTTTGAATACATTCAGATAGTTCAGGCTTTTCTTTCAACAGTTTTTTTTTGAAATAACATTGAAAAAAGCAACCTTAGAGAGTCCCTAGGATTTAGAGATTTTTAGAGACAAAAATCTCAACCATTACTTCTTTATCTATCTGGAATGGTCCAGAAAGAGCTTAATTGTTGAATGCAATTAGAAGTAACAGTTTTTAGAATGATTCAGGAATGTGCTCACACTGAAGTGTAGCAAAATCTTTAATTTATTATCTCCAACCTCAAAAATATTTGAAGCACAGTATCTGTGAGTTTTCAGGGGGGGGGGTTGTACTAAGTTAGATTCATAAGAGATTTTAAACCTGTTATAATTTTGGAGAAGCAAGTCTTCCTGGAAATAAATGCAATAGATGCTAGCTCAATTTCAGCATATAATGTAATAAGTCACTTTTTGAATTACAATTTCCCTGCTTACTTTTGTGGCAATTAAAACAGCTGGTTTTGGAGTTGCATGAGTAACAGTTGTTACCTCTTTAAATAAACTCCTTATGCTATCGGGTCTCAGCAGATATTATAATATCGGAAGATATTATAATGATAAATGAGACCTGATTACATTGCTTTTCAACAGCATTCATTTACATGTTTGTAGAAGTCTGTTGGGATTGAGTTTTATAGCTACTGTAATTTGTAAGCTTTTGACATTGCTTTGAGATAAGTTGTCTAATTGGCTTTTTCCTCTCATCAGAAAAGAGGACATTTTGAAGCTGACATCACTGTGGACATTATACTACAAGGGGTTTCTTTGGATTGTTATATGCAGGATTTTTTGTCTTGTTAGTCTTTTGTACTTGTCATTGAAACTTCGAGCTGTAAAGCCTTCCTCTTTACACAGTAAGAATATGATGGAAAAATGGAAAACGTGTCAAATGAAAATTCATGAAAGGACCACCTATACGGTGATCAGCTGGGGGAAAGGATTGCTTCCCCTGGTAATTCTAAGGAAGATCATTCTAAAAAGATATATCAACCATGACAAAATGTGTTAAAAGAATGAAACACTCAATAATCTCTTCTGAATACATTTTTTTCTAATGGCAATTTGTTTTCAGAAATTAACTTTGGTACATACAAGATTACAATAGTGATATATTCTGAATTGAGGAGTTTTTTAATAATTAGAAAACTAACCAACCAGTGAGTCTAATTTCGTATTACTTGTGTGATGAAGACTTCCATTGACTTGAAGAGGAAGATGGTTGAATACACGTAGATCAGAAGTCTGGGGATAATAGTAACTTCTCCCAAATGCAGCAAAAAGACCAAATACCGTAGTAACCCTGAACAGAAATTTGAAAGTAGGTAGTGTACTTATTTAAGGACGCTTATTTAATAATGTACAACTCATTAAGGAATATATAGCTGCTTTTTTTGTTGTTGTTGTCTGAAGAGCAAAGAGCTTATTTTGGAAACACTGGGAAGATAATTCTGCCCCCTTTGAAAAGACAGTCACTGGGAGATACCTTCCTGCAGGGACTGTCTATCCAGAAACTGAGTTCACTTTGAATGTTATAGCTAGGGTTTCTTTGGCAAGTTGAGGCTTGATTTTTGCTCTTGATGGTTTCTTTACATTTTCTATTGAAACTTTTTTCCTATGCAATTACTGTCCAGCAATTACCTTTAGTTCTCCTTATTTTGAATAATTTCCTGCCAGACAGAAGTATTAGCCATTGAGTGTTTGTCTCTAGTCTTATTCTGGTTTACTACAGGAAATAAAACACAGTCTTTGTAATTGTCCAATATTTTTTTTCTTTTCTTATTCTTCCTAAAGGTAATCAATAGAACATTGCTAAAAATGTCCAGCCATAAGCACTCACTAGGTCCTACTGGAGAAAATTCTTCTTTTGTCTGTATGTGTGTTGGTCTGTTGTACTTGCGTTGGCACATAGATAAAAATGGAGGTAGGATTTGGTCCAAAGACAGTAAGAAATGGCAAAGGATTGCCTGCAGAAGTGAGTATTGATTTAGTGAGATCAGTCACTGGAAAGCCAATGAGGAAAGTGTACTAAGAGTGCCTTTCATAATATATTTTCTTCTGTTGTCTGATCTGTGTTAGTACCAGATACTTTTTATATAACTACAAGGAACTTAGCCGTTTCATATCAGCCCTTGAGAAGGGAATTCACTGCTCTCTCAAAATTTATATGTGGCCTTCATTTCAGGGCAAAAAGAGAAACAACTGAAGTGTAATCATGCAGGTGACATAGGTACTTTACTTCTTTTCCAGGATATTTATTTGGTTGTAATTAATACTGGATTATTCATTTATCTGAGGGTTACATACCAGAAAGTTAAAATGAAGTTCTGACATATTTTCAACAAAATAAAAGGATTTGAATCAATAGTTTAAATATTCTTATTTGGGATCTTCTTAATAAGTGTCTAGTTTACCAAAAGGGTCTTGAAGGAGAATATGAGAGAAGCACGCATTATGTTTGTCATGTGAGATATATGCTATATAATTAGAGTAACATCAGTTCATTGGGCCCTTTCAAATTAATGAGAGACAATTTGATCCCTTGTGATAAATATAAATGACAAATGAAATATAGTAAGAGCATTTTCAGAACACACACACATGTATATGTACACCTAGTTTTAAGTCAGTACTTTGGCTATCTATCTACTCACTATGAAGTCAGGAAAAAGTGAAAAAAATACCCAATCTGTAAGCAGACAGAAATTCAGTCCATTCCTTCTTCTTGTATCTTTTTTCCTAATAGCAAACCCCAGAATTTCTTTACTGCTTTTCACCTCCATCCGTCTCCTTCCAGCGGTATTGCTAAGGGGAGAGTCTGGAAACATGTTTTTCTCTAACAGCCACCACAAAAAAGAAAAATAACACAGGGCCAAACTGTATTTCAACTTTGTTTTTTTCAAGAATTTCATTCTGAAGTGAACCCTTTTCTCTGCTTGAATGCAGTCTGTACTGTCATGTTTATTTTCTTTTAAAAAAACTGGGTAGGTCATGCAGTCAAAACTTCCAAAAAAGATAATTTGGTTTGGGGAGCCAAATCATACAGATTTATTCAGCCACTCCAGCAAACAGAAGGTTGTTTCCAGGAAGTAAGATTTTCTGAAACAGCACCATTAGTGCATGAAAGCTTGGCCTTGAACCATTTCTCAAAGTTAGAAGTAGTATTAACCACTAAGTATTTATCTGCACTCTGTCTGTTTGAAATAGGAAGACAATATGCCAGCTGGCTTTCCATTTGCCCGTTCCCTAGCTGTAACAAGTTTGTAGCAGATAGATAAATTAATAATATAGTTAGCAAGGAGTTAAAAGTTTACAGCATTTAAGAGAGTGAACAGATGCATAAGCTGTAAAAGGGATGATGTGTTAACCATCCTGACTGTTTGAGTTGAGTCTGTGCTTACTAAATGAATGGAGAAAGAAGACAATCCAATACAGACCCAGTGATGTACAGTCAACATGTATGTTATTAAGGCTTTGTCTTAAATGGGCACCGCTGATCTGACATGCCTACCTCATGCAAGAAAATGAATAATTATTTGACTGGAGAGTTAATAACAGACTTTGTAAACAACCTAACTGTCTTTACTGAAAGACACTAAGAATTCACTTTATTTGGTTACACACAGAAATCCGGTGTCCGTTGGTATTTTTGGCCACTTCGTGAGGACACGGCCTGTTTCTGGCTGATAGATTCTCAAGCACTGCAGGCCGCTTCAGAAGTCTGTGCCTAGGCAAGAAAATCAACTATGCATCTAAAATAACAATAACCTGCACACCTCGCCCCCTCTTCTCTACCCTCGCTTTACATTCATAAATTGGTATTTAAATATCTCACCAAAAATCATCAGGAAATCATCAGGCTTTCAGATGTTGACTACCTACAGTTCTCTCTGATGATGGTGCAGAAGTATTACTACTGTGAGATTTTTAAAAAGAGTGTCCATAAAGGCATTTAGTTTAGTCACGAAAGGGAATTCAAGTTGCTTCAGATAAATATCAACTATACTTTATTTTATTGAACTCTGATCTAAGATATAACTCTTAAACTCTTACTAAAAGTACTGATGTTCTAGTATTTTTACCATACTGGAAACCATCATTTAAAATGCTTAAACAAGACACTTTATTACTGTTGTCTATTAATGAGGTTTTAAGCTCCATTTTAAAGTTCAGCTCATTCTTGCTGTGTGGGATGAAAACAGTCTAAACACATATTTTTCAAAAATAAACCCTAAAGAGCAAAATTCAGCGGCATTCCCACATTTACTTCAATAAGATATTAATTTTTCCTCCCTGTCTTACTGTTTTGCCATCTGTCCTTCAAGCACAATCTTTGCTTTAAAGAGGTGCAGATTTTAAAATATTGTGGGACAACTTAAATATGAATTTTATTAAGCACGGGCATTTGTTCCTCATTTTCATTCAGCCTCCCCCACAAGTATTTTAAACTTGAAAAGCTATGTTAATGTAATATAAAATAGTCTAGCTTGCTGAGTAAGTTAGGACAAGCAGTGTTAATTTTCTGTAACAACATTAAGTCAGCTTTAGTGCAAAATCTGTCTGTTTTATAGCAGCATAAACATACATGGTTTTAATGTAAAATCATTTTTTCCTAGCAAAACAAAGTGAAAACATAAATGACATAAACCCATAGCACATAGTAGTCATTCTTGAAAACTGTAGCTGTCCTTTGTCAGGCTTAAAGAGATTTAAGTTCTCTCACATTTTCCAGGTGCCTGGTCACTACTGAAATCCCAAGTAATAACAGAAAGAACTGAATAATGATGAGGGCTGGTTAAAATGCTTTTCTGCATTACCATGAATATCTCTACTGGAATACTGAATAATCTGTTAACTGAAAGTTCTTAGAAAAAAAGTTCATTTTTCTGAAAAAAATCGGATATTTTCTATCCTAACTGTCAGATCTACAGTAAAAATACATAGAAGAAAGATTTTTTTTTTTTTTCAATTACATATGCTATTAGTAACTTATGGAAGCGGTACTTCAGGAACAGCATTTAGCTTCATGAGCAAAAATATCTAACCAGATCGTGTTGCAGTAGTAACTCTCCTGAAATTTGCACTTCTCCCACCAAAAGGGAAAACTATATAAAGGAATCTAAGAGACATTTTTGTCTATAAAGGCTGTGGAACATGAAGATTAGGGGTATCTTTATGGAATTTTGAATACAAATATTTATGTGTCGAAGAAAAATATCCAAGTTTTGGTAGTAAACTGAATTAAATGTTTTTAAAAACATCATGTTGTACTCATTTTTGTTCATTAAAGAAAAAGACATAATGGCTTTAAACATCTATTTCCCTATGTCTTTTTGGAATTAGAAAGAGTGGATAGGCACCTAAGTAGGAAAATAGGAACTCCCCATTTCTAGTTATATAAAGAAATTTGATAATAGACTCTAAATCACAGTGTTCTTGTGTATAAAAACTTGTAACTGATCCAGGACTGATTCCTCTACAGCTTTGGCCTCTAGCCCAATTGCTTCCGAGAAGAAATGCTGAATCTGTAAGGTGAAGGAGGAAACGTTTTTATGGCAATTTGATTAACAACAGCAACAAAGAAACAGATTGAAGTAATTTAAAGATTAAGAATTTTGAAACAAAACTTAGGTTTGGTTGGACAGCAGGAGCAGAACAGACGATGCGGTAAAGATACCAAGAAATTAATTTCTACAATACAGTTAAATATTTTGTTCTTCAGTTCATATATATTTATGTCTACATGAACAGGAACATAGTCCTGTATCCAGCTCTGTATTATTTGAAGTATACAACATCTTAATAAATTCTGAGTTTTAGATTTGCATAAGTTAGTACTAGCTAGTCATTTAATCACTGTTTTGAATGAATTTGTTATGGGATGATCTAAAATAAAAAATACTCTTATAAATCATCTGGCTAGAGGTGATTTGGTTCTTCCAATATTATTGCAAATAAAAAAAAAAAAAGATTTTCAAAGTAAAATAGCATATATATGTTGAGAACTGTATTAAGAAAGCTCTAGGAAATTAAATAAATTCAGAGTCATTGAAAAATGGATGATAATGGATACTTGACACTACACTTTCTGCTTAACGGAAGACACCCTAGAGACTAATCTCTAGATATCCTTAATTTTGGACTAAAACTGCTTACCAGGAAAGATTTCTACGTCCGTCTTAGGAAGAAAACCATGCACATAAGCTTAATTTTTCTAGAAATGAGTAGTTTAAGGTTTTACTGAATACTCAGTTGCTGATATAACCAGGATGTTATCAGAGTGTTTGACCTAGCTCAGAAAAACTTGGCATGTACAGGCATGTTTATTACTCCTTTGTAGTCTAGATGGTTAAGAAGGTTCTAATTGATCATTAGTTCTTGCTTCACCATACAAAAAAAACCCTGAACTACAAAATTCATTTCACTGGTGGCCAAAATATTATTTTTTCCTGAGCCAGTGCCAAATAGTACTCAGGCATCAAAATTCTAGCAGGTTTTTGACATCAGAAATGTCAGTACACCAGCAAAGATGCTAGGGAAGATTGTTAATCAAGGTCTTAATTAATATATATATAAAATACACGAATGGCAGAAGATAGATTTTATTATGTGCACATAAATATAACCTCTGTAAAGTGTTTACTAGCCATTCATAAACGTTTCATAAAAGCAATCATAATATTCAAGCAATGATCAAATTATTTCATTGATATATGTAGCTGTATTACTTTCAAACTTTGTAAACCCCAGTAGTGCTTCATGGGTGAAATAAAGAACAGGTTATAAAGAACCAGCTTCTTCCAGTAAGGTATGAGTTTGTGTTCTTGCAGAATTAAGGTCCTATAGCTCAGATTTCCTGAACGGATGCCATAAAAAAAATTGTATATCCATTTTACTGAAAGAATAAAAAAGAAAATGCAGCCTTGCAATTACCCCTTTTTGAAGGTTGGTACATATGTATTTCACGTGTAGTCTATTCAGGGAAGAGAAACTTCAAGGACCAAACCTCTTCAGAAACAGCAAATGTGTCAACATTAGCGCAGGATCAGCACTATTTGAAGAATCTCTCAAATATAATCTTGGTGTGATCATTTGATCTTTACCCATTTTATTTCAAGCAGTCATAATGGATCATAGCCAAACCTTAAACAAAACTTTTCAGAAAAATCAGAGGACTTTGAATATTATGAGAGCAGGATTCAACAAGCGGGAAAGCTCCACACAGATCAGTAGCTCACCTGAGTGGTCAGAGAGTGCCAGCTGCAGAGATTATACAGAAGAGCTTGGCTCTAGAGTGACATCATCTCCACTGTACTGCTGAAGCATGTGTGTACTATCAGGCATCATATTGCCTGATGAGATTGTAATTCAAGGCAATTGACTTGGAAGAGAATGTAGTAGAGTGATAAAATACTAAGCCATACAATTGATAATACAAATGAATAAATGAGTAAAAGTGTTGAAGTGTGATTTGTGAAATAAGGATTAGAGCTCCATTTGTGTGTGTCGTTTATAATTTAATCAGGCTCATCTTGACTATCCTGAAACTAGGTTCATATCCTTACCCTACCATTCTAGTTAGTCATCCAGATTTTTTAACTATTTTTTGGTGTTAAAAGTCAAAATTAATTTTGTATTAATGTATTACGGTTTCATATAGGTCAGATGATTTGTAGAATATGATGTTACTTGCAGTATACAATATACTTTTGAGAGTACGGAACAAGAGGAATTAGTATGTTAAAGTGTAGCACCCTGCTACTGCTGCCAAGATTCAAGTTGCTCCATATTAATAAAGATTAAAAGATTTGTTCATGGGATTACATTTACCCTTTAGACTTTCATTCAATATCAGAAATAAGTATGGAACTGGTAAGATGATGATATTTTTATAATGATATTCTTATAATATCTTTTTTTTTCTTTTGATGCAATCATAAAATTATACAATGGATTTGACTGGCTGAGTGGAGACCTTATTGCTCTCTACAACTACCTGAAACAAGGTTGTAGTGAGGTGGGTGTTGGTGTCTTCTCCCAAGTAACAGGTGACAACACAAGAGGAAATGGCCTCTTGTTGTGACAGGGGAGGTTTACAATGAATATTAGAAAATAATTCTTTAGAGTGATCAAACATTGAAAAAAGCTACCCAGGGAAGTGGTGAAGTCTCCTTCCCTGAAGGTGTTAAAAAAATGTGGATGTGGCACTTTGGGACATGGTTTAGTAGGCATAGTGGTGTTGGGCTGACAGTTGAACATGATTATCTTAGAGGTGTTTTCCAATCTTAATGATTCTATGATTCTATCAGTCAGAAAGGACTGTTAAAGATCATCTAGTCTAATCTCTCTGCCATGGACAGGGACATCTTTTGCTAGATGAGGTTCCTCAAAGTCTTATGCAGCCTGACTTAGAAATCTTCCAATGATTGAGCATCCACAACCTTTCTGGGAAATTTGTCTGAGCATGTCAGTGCCTTCATTGAAAAATGTATTCCTTATATCCAGTCTAAACCTGCCTTCTGTCAGTATAAATCAATTTCCCCTTCTCCTGTCACTACAGGTTCTGGTAAAAAGTCTTCATCTTTCTCATAGGTCCCCTTTAAGTATGGAAAGGCCACAATTAAGTCTCCACAGTGCCTTTTCTCTCCAGGTTGATAAACCCCAACTTTCTCAGCCTTTCCTCAAGTGAGAGGTATTCCAACCTACTGATCATTTTTTAAGCCCTTCTCTAGATCTTTTCGAACACATTCATGCCTTCTTTTATTCTGAGCACCCTGCAGCTGGGCACAGTACTCCAAGTGGGGTCTCACCAGGGTAGAGTGGATGTTCAGAATCATCTCCCTAGACCTGCTGGTCGCTCTTCTTTGCATGCAGGTAAGGATATATATGGCTTTCTGAGCACTTTGTAGGCTCATGACTAGCTTCATTCACCATTATCCCCAAGTCATTCATCGGAGGTTGCTCTCAATCCAGCTCTCTGTACTGGCAATAGGGATTGCCCCAACCTAGGTACAGGATGTTGAACCTAGCTTTATTGAACTTCATGAGGTTTACATGGACCTGCTCTTCCAGCCTGTCAAGGTCCCTCTGGGTGACTTTTCTTCCCTTTAGTGAAACAACTGCACACCTTAGCTTGGTGTCATCTATAAACTTGCTAAGGGTGCACTAAATGCCATTGATGAAGATATTAAACAGCATTGTTCTCAGTGTGGGCTACTAGGAGACACCATTCATTACTGGTTTCCACTTCTACATCGAGTCATTGACTATAACAGTTTGTGTGTGGCAATTGAGCCATTTCTGTACTCACCTAACAGCCCATCTATCAAACTCACACGTCTCCAATTTAGCAAGATTGTTATGGGGAATCATATCAAAAGCCTTGCAGAAGTCTAGGTAGATGACGTCTGTAGTTCTTCCCTTGTCCACTGAGACAGCTATTCCTTTGTAGAAGGACACTAGATTACTCTATGCACAATTTGTCCTTGGTGGAACTGTTTTGCCTGTCTCCAATAACCTCTCTGTCTTCCATATGTTTTGATATGTCTTCCAGGAGGGCCTACACCATGACACAACTGGGCACAGAGATGAGGGTCCCTGGTCAGTAGTTTCTCTTTTGTCCTTTTTTAAAATGGTTAAATGCTTATCTTTTTCCGCTCACTGGGGACTTCGCCTTACTGCCACAACTTTTGAAATTTGACGGAGAGTGTATTGTCAACTAGATCTGTGAATTCCCTGAGGACCCTGGGTTGCATCTCGTCAGGTCCCGTGGACATATATATTCATGTTTCTCAGATGTTCTCTAACCTGATCATTTCCCACAATAGGAAATAATATAACTGCTGCCTTTGTCAATGAAAAATAGTCTTCTAGGTCAAACTTACCTTAAATCATAATTTTGATTCTTTTTAATAATTTCATTGCATTTCAAATTTTATGCTATGCAAAATTTGCCAAAAATTTATTGCTTTTGAATCAGGTAGCAGCACCAAAGATCTCTCTAGGCATTACAGGCAGCTGGGCTTCTAGTAGTGAATTTAGTCAATGAAGTTTTACAAGCTGCAGTTCTGTCATTGATTTAAATATGGACTGCAACAGGTATTAGTCCTTGGCTTTGCTGTTTAAAAAAACACTACTTCTTTTCATTCTTGTGAAAGTTGCACAGAAAGAGGTGGTATAACCTCAACAATTGCAGTAAAAGGCAACAAAAGACCTGAAAATATAAAACAAGGAGGAAGAAAACTAGCTGTTCTCACTAAGTTAATCTTCGTGTTTATAAAATCTAAGGGAATCCCTACCATTCAAACTGTGTGAAAACAGTAGAGGAAACACTAGAAAAATAGGAGAGAAGGAGAGTAGAGAAGGAAGGAGTTTTACATATACAACTAAAAATATCAAGAATGCTTTCCATCCCTTTAAGAAAAAAAAAGAAAAGAAAAAAGTCACCAGATGTGGTAAGCTAATTTGAAAGTAAGAGACTTTTTCTAAATTGCAGCTTGCAAGACTTGTTGACTAAACTCGGTGTCAGAAGCAGAGAATAGTATCACTCAAGATCTCTTTTCCGGAAAGCAACCCTTTTCAAGAAGAGACTTAAACATGTGCTTAATGAGATGAAGACAGATGCTTAAAGACAAAATTTACGTGCATGCTCGAATCAGGGCCTGCACAATTATAATGCAACAGGCTGGAAATATAAGCCGTTGAAATTCTGTCCTTCTTCTCTGAAGATGGAAGTACTTTTTGTCATATGTTCCATACTAGAGAGTTGAGATGTTTAGCTCCTTACAGAGAAGCATAGCTATGCAACACCCAGTTAGTGTTCTAGTGACAAAGCCCATAAGACATGTAGAATTCTTCTTTGCCTTGACAGAGAAGAAAAAAATGTCAAATAACCAATCCACAGAAATATTCTAAATAGCACAAAGAGAGCAAGCATTTGAAATTTGTTTTCAGTAATTATTTTATTTTTAAAATAAATGCTTTGCAGTACTCATGTTAGTTTTCAGATGTTTGCAGGAAATTCCTCAACTATGACAGAGACTAGGTAGTTTTCAACTTACCTGTCCCTGTAGAGGGACACATAATTTCACTTAGTACTGTTTATATTTTGTCTATGAAGTCATTGTATTTCTACTAACTATATTTCCTGTACAAATGAAGGAATCTGGAATTGATAAAGGCAAATTAAGCACGTTTTTATTGCGAGAGTCATGTGTGAAGTCTGTTTGCTTCATTTTTTACTAGTTTTCATGTTAAAAGGCCCTTGACCTTCTGTGTTACATGTACACAATATCTTCATGGTCAAGTTACCCTCTACAATATTTCATTATGTCTACATCATGCCTTGTAGAACAACTTAAACCATCATTGTTCTCGTTGTTATCCCTCCCTATCCAAGTGTTCTGAAAAAATCCTTACCTTTTGCCTGAAATCTACAGGTGGAATGTTATCAGAGGAATCCTACATATTATCTGTTAAATATAGCAGAGAGATTTTGTCACTGCATTTGCCTTTTAGGAGTGTTTCCCACTGTGTCTTACATTCCACTTAGGTGCTTATGATATTAAATCTTTCTTACGTATCTGTGAACTCAGCCATTTCTCTCAGTGCAGAAAATTACTAATGATTTACTTAAACTAGAGACATCAGTTGTCTTCTCTCCATAATTAGTTAGGTCCAGAGAGATTTAAATTATTTCTTTCCTTCCATTGTATTTTGTCAGAGGTTTCTCATGCTCTATATTTCTTGCCTTCTCTCTACTTATTTGAGGAAGATGACGCACAGACTTTTAGATAAATACAAAGTGCTTAAGAGAAGCCATTCTCTAATTTGAAGGAGGTCTGGTATTGTCTGACCTATGAGCTCACAATTGGACTTCAGAACTATCTCAGGTAATGCTATTGTTCACTGAAGCAGATCCAGCTACTGCAAATTACTAGTTGTCATATGTTTTCTCTTCCTCTTCAAAGGCTGCTTCACAAGCTAAGTGTCTAGTGATGAAAAGAAGAGGATAGATCGTATTTAATAAATCTATTTTATAGCAAAATGTACTAGGGATCATGTGGTTTGTAGGCTTACCGTTTGTGCAGAATAGTAATACTGTGTGACCAAGCACTTAGATATAAAAACTGCAGTTGTATATGACAGTCCTGTAAGGGGTACAAGATAAATTCTCCTACTGTAAGAGGGTAGAAAGAACTGGGCAATTAGTGTAGGACAAATAGTAAGTTGCTTATTTTTTACTTTCTTTTAGAGCAACTTGTGTTCAAAGGGAGGCAGTGTTTCTTCATGACTGGTAATGAAACAGGAGAGAACCTGTCATAAATCAAGGCTATGTAGCAGCCTTGGCAAGGCAACAAGACAAAGCAGAGTAGGTGGTAAGGTTACCATGTGAAAAGTAAATAAGGACACACTGTACACTTTCTTTCTTTTTTAGCTTGTTTCTGTTTTTCCTTATCTGCCTTGACCATTGAGATCATAAGCTTTTCAAAAGTGGTTCAGCTATTTTTGTACAATGTCGTCCTAGCATAGGAAGCCCATGTTGAGATCAATCAGTGTTCTCAAACTAAACTATGTATTACAAGTAGATAGACAAGAGACATCATAATGTCTTTCCATTATATAACACAAATAAATATATGTTTCTAAGGTTAAATACATAAATTTGTAAGTATATAAATAATACATTTAGATGCAATTCTATGCTGTATTATTATTATTATTATTATTATTATTATTATTATTATTATCAGCTGACCAGCTGGCTGGAAGCTAGCAAATGTTCTCCCAATCTTCAAGAAGGACAGCAGCAATGACCCCAGTAACTACAGGCCTGACAGTATCACTTCAGTGACTGGTAAAATTATGGAGAATATTGTTCTGGGAGTTACTGAAAAACACCTGAAATGCAGTCATTTTTTGCAGCCAGCATGAGTTTACAAAGGGAAGGTCCTGCCTTACAAAGTTAATATCCTTCTACAACAAGGTCACCCACTTAAACTAACCAGGGAAAACTGTTTCAGGTAATTTTTCTGGATTTCAGCAAAGACTTTGATACTGTCTATCACAGTATTCTCATACACAAAAATACGTGGATAAACACATAATACAATGTGTGCACTATCACAGTATCACAGTATCACAAGGTTGGAAAGGACCTCTGAGATCATCAAGTCCAACCTATAACCTAACACTAACACCAACCATCATCTAGACCATGGCACTCAGTGCCTCATCCAGTCTCCCCTTAAACACCTCCAGGGTAGGTGACTCCACCACCTCCCTGGGCAGCCCATTCCAATGGCCAATCACCCTTTCAGTGAAGAATTTTTTCCTCACATCAAGCCTAAACTTTCCCTGACGAAGCTTAAGTCCATGCCCTCTGGTTCTGGCAGTGGTCACCTGAGAGAAGAGACCAACCCCTGCCCGACTACAACCTCCTTTTAGGTAGTTGTAGAGAGCAATGAGGTCTCCCCTGAGCCTCCTCTTCTCCAGACTAAACAGCCCCAATTCCCTCAGTCGCTCCTCATAGGGCTTGTGCTCCAGCCCCCTCACCATCTTCGTTGCCCTCCTCTGAACACATTCCAGTATCCTAACATCTTTCCCATACTGAGGGGCCCAGAACTGGACACAATATTCAAGGTGAGGCCTGACCAGTGCCGAGTACAGGGGGACAATAACTTCTCTGGTCCTGCTTACTACACTATTCCTGATGCAGGCCAGGATGCCATTGGCCTTCTTGGCCACCTGGGCACACTGCTGGCTCATGTTGAGCTTCCTGTCCATTAGCACTCCCAGGTCCTTTTCTGCCTGACTACTCTCTAGCTACTCTGTCCCCAGTCTGTAGCTCTGCATGGGATTGTTGTGTCCAAAATGAAGTACCCGACATTTGGACTTATTAAACATCATCCCATTAGAATCAGACCAGCTCTCCAATCTGTCCAGGTCCATCTGTAGGGCCATCCTACCCTCTAGCAGATCAACTCTTCCTCCCAGCTTGGTATCATCTGCAAATTTGCTGATGATGGACTCAATCCCCTCATCCAAATCGTCAATAAAGATATTAAACAGGACGGGACCCAATACCGATCCCTGGGGGACACCACTGGTGACCGGCCACCAACTGGATGAAACACCATTCACCATCACTCTTTGGGCTCAGCCATCCAGCCAATTCCTAACCCAGCACAAAGTGCTCCCATCTAGGCCACGAGCTGCCAGCTTCCCTAGGAGTCTACTGTGGGGGACCGTGTCAAAGGCCTTACTGAAGTCCAAGTATACCACATCCACAGCCTTCCTCTCATCCACCAGGCAAGTCACATGGTCGTAAAAGGAGATCAGGTTGGTCAGGCAGGACCTACCCCTCCTAAATCCATGCTGGCTGGGCCTGATTTCTTGACCGTTCTGCAGGTGGTGCATGATTTCACCCAGGATTATCTTCTCCATGATTTTACCTGGGACCGAGGTCAGGCTGACAGGTCTGTAATTACCTGGATCATCCTTACGGCCCTTCTTGTGGATGGGCGTCACATTGGCCAACTTCCAGTCTTCCGGGACCTCTCCAGAGAGCCAGGACCGCTGAAAGATGATGGAGAGCGGCTTAGCAAGCTCATCCGCCAGCTCTCTCAGCACCCTAGGATGGATCCCATCCGGCCCCATAGACTTATGAGGGTCCAAGCGGCTCAGCAGGTCTCTAACCTCCTCCTCATGGATTGCAGGAGGGCCATATTTCACCCTGCCTCCATTAACCACTTCAGAGGGCCAACTGTCAAGCGAGCTGACATCCTTGTTGTTAAAAACTGAGGCAAAGAAAGCATTAAGTACCTCAGCCTTCTCTGCATCTCTGGTTACTATATTTCCCTCCACATCCAACAAGGAGTGGAGGTCGCTGCCGCCCTTCTTTCTGCCATTGATGTATTTATAAAAACTCTTCTTATTGTCCTTAACAGAAATGGCCAATTTGAGCTCCAGCTGGGCTTTTGCTTCCCTGATTTTTCTCCTACACGACTTAACAACATCCTTGAACATGACCTGACATACATCCCCTTCCTTCCAACGATGATACATCCTCTTTTTCTTACTTAGTTCCTTCAGAAGTTCCCTACTCATCCAGGGCGGTCGTCTGCCCCTACGACTCTTCTTACAACACACAGGGACAGCCCGCTCCTGCGCCTGCAAAACTTCATTCTTGAAGTATATCCAAGCTTCCTGGACCCCCTTGCCACTAAGAGCTATTTCCCAGGGCACTTTCCTGACCAGTTCCTTAAATAATCCAAAATCTGCCCGCCGAAAGTCCAGCATCGATGTTCTGTTCCTGGCTTTTCCTATTACATTGTTCAGAGAGAACTCAATTATCTCATGATCACTAGACCCCAGACAGCCTCCGACAACAACATCACCCACCAGCCCTTCTTTGTTTGTAAACAGCAAGTCAAGCAGAGCCTCACCCCTGGTGGGCTCACTCACCAGCTGTGACAAAAAGCAGTCCTCAATACACTCTAAGAACCTCCTGGACTGCCTCCTCTCAGCAGTGTTAAGTTTCCAACAGATATCTGGAAGGTTAAAGTCTCCTAAAAGAACAAGGGCAGCCGATCTAGAGGCAGCCTCCAGCTGTTTAAACAACAGAAGATCCAAATCCTCCTCCTGGTCGGGCGGTCTGTAGCACACTCCAACCAGGAGGTCAGACTTGACTGCCCCTCTGACTCTTACCCATAGGCACTCAACCTGGTCATCACCGATCTCAACTTCAACAGCATCCAGGGTTTCCCTAGTGTAGAGGGCCACCCCTCCACCCCTCTTCTCACGCCTGTCTCTCCTGAAGAGCCTGTAGCCTTCCATGGCAGCACTCCAGTTATGACAGTCGTTCCACCACGTTTCCGTGATGGCAACTATATCAGAGCTCTCCCGCTGGACGAGGACTTCTAGCTCCTCCTGCTTGTTTCCCATACTGCGTGCGTTTGTGTACATGCACTTCAGTTGGGTTACTGACAACCCCTTTTGGGATGGTTCATCTTCCACGGGGACATCTTTGGCGAGCCTAGTAACTCCCCCCTCCCCCGTCATGCCTAGTTTAAAGCCCTCTCAACAAGCCCTGCCAGCTCCTGAGCTAGAATTCTCCTACCCTTCGGAGTTAGACGAGACCCATCGGGGTCAAACAGGCCAGGTGCCATAAAGGTTTCCCCATGATCAAAGAATCCAAAATTCCTCTGCCGGCACCAGCCCCTAAGCCATCTATTAACTGCATATATTCTCTTATTCCTGTCTGTATCCATCCCTGCCACTGGGGGAACTGAACAGAACACCACCTGTGCTCCTGCCTTGTCTATCGACTGTCCCAGCTCCTGGAGTTCCTTTTTAACCACCCTTGACCCTCTTTTCGCTAGTTGATCACTACCAGCCTGTACCACCAGAAGCGGGTAATAATCGGAGGGTTTAATTAGGTCCGGGAGTCTCTTGGCGATGTCGTGTACCCGGGCTTGGGGAAGGCAGCAGACTTCCCGATGAGTTGGGTCCATCCTACAAATAGGGCCCTCCGTCCCTTTCAGAAGGGAGTCTCCCACCACAATGACCCTCCTTTTCTTTTTCTTATTTGAGGTCCTGACCCGTCCGATGGGCAATGTGAGGTCAGCCTCTTCAGGTGAGCTCTCTGTCAGACTATCCTCTACCTGAGCATCAAATTCCAACTCCCCAAACCTGTTTTGAAGGGGCAGCTGGAAAGTTGGCATTTGAAAGGGAGGTCTATAACCCCCACGAGAGCAGACCTGCTCCCAGTCCTCCTCACCAGTCAGGTCACTCTCCTTACCCTGTTGCTGAGGAATATGGCATTCCTCAGCCTCCTGGGGAGGATTACTGGGAGGAGAGAGGTTTCTACTCCACCAGTCAATCTCCCTTTCACTTTCGCGAATACTTCTCAACCTCTCCACCTGATCCTTCAGATCTGCAACCATAAGGAGCAGATCCTGAATCTGTTCACACCTCAGACAAGCATTTTTTGTATTTTTGTTATGGTCCTCAGGAGCCACCAGTAGGCTGAGACACTCCCTACAGTCTCGAGTCTGGGTAGCTGTGTCTCGTAATACTGCTTCCGTTTGGGTGCCTATGCTCCTGGTGGCAGAGGCTTTACCACGCCTGGTCACCATTGCTCCAGGGGAGTGGGAAGTCAACCACCTGTCACCGAGTGCCTGCTTGCCCTGCCTGCGCGAACTGCCTATCCTGTGACCCTGTATACCGTGACCCTGTTCGCCGCGCTCCGGTCGCTGGCGCTCCCAGGGCAATGCTTAAATGCCCCGCGGCTTCTTCCGGGAGCGCCCCTCTACCACGCGGTCGGCCCACGTGACAGTTGCCGCTTCTGAAGTTCAGAGAGAGTCGCCCTGCCAGGGTCCTCTCCTGAGCTTTTGCCTTTCCCAGGAGCTCTCCACCCGCCCAGTTTGAGCACCCGGCTGCAGTACTTACGGTTTCTGCCGCCGATCACGCTGAATCTATTGGCTGATGGGTCAGGGTCAAAGAGTCATAGTGAACTGAGCTATATCAGGCTGGTACCCAGTCACTAGTGGGGTCCCACAGGGATCCATCCCGGGGCCAGCGCTGTTCAGTATCTTCATAAATGACGTGGATGAAGGACTTGAAAATTTTTTGACAAAAAGTGTGCCGATGACACACCCCTGGGGGCAAAGAGGACCTGCAGAGGGATATTAACCAATTGGAGAGATGTACAATCATCAACAGCATGAAATTTAACAAGGGCAAATGCCGGGTTCTGCACCTGGGACATGTCAACCCTGGATACACGTACAGAATGGGGTCTGAGAGGATGGAGAGCAGCCCTGTGGGAAGGAACCTGGGGATTCTGGTGGACGGCAAGTTGAACATGAGCCAACAGTGTGTCCTGGCAGCCAAGTGGGACAACCATGTCCTGGGGTGCATCAAGCACAGCAGTGCCAGCCGGTCGAGGGAGGTTATAGTCCCACTCTACTCTGCACTGGTGCGGCCCCACCTCGAGTACTGTGTGCAGTTTGGGGCACCACAGTATAAAAAGGACATCAAACTACTGGAGAGTGTCCAGGGGAGCACCACAGGCTGGTGAAGGGTCTAGAGGGGATATATTATGACAAATAGCTGAAGTCACTTGGTCTGTTCAGCCTGGGGAAGAGGAGATTGAGAGGGGATCTCATACCTGTTTTCTGCCTTCTCGCATGGGAGGGGGGGTGAAACAGGTGCTGATCTCTTCTCTCTTGCAACCGATGATAGGACTAGAGGGAATGGCAGGAAGATATGCCACGGGAGGTTTAGGTTGGATATTAGGAAGAGGTTTGTCAGCCAGTGGGTGGTGGAGTACTGGAACAAGCTCCTCAGGGAAGCAGCCATGGCACCGAGTCTGCGAGCATTCAAGAAGCATTTGAACAATGCCCTCAGTCATATGGTGTCAATGCTGAGAGTGTCCTATGTAGGGACAAGAGTTGGACTTGGTTATCCTTTTGAGATCCTTCCAGCTCGGGTAAATCTATGATTCTGCAATTCTATAATTCTATAGTTCTTTGTTTATATGTAAAACATAAACAAGTATGCACGTGTGTGCATGCACACACAACACACACAAATACATTATTTTTATGAAAATTAGTACATGTGTATTTTTAGAATGCATCCACATACCAGAAAATGTCTCTTTACTGGAGGAAAGAAAAAATAAAATGAATTATTACAGGGTTTGTTCCACTAATCATAGGATTTCTCTGTACAACCTGCCAGTGATTTCTATTCTCTGTTTTTTCAGATTTCAACTACCACCATGTACCACTACTCTAGCCTTTACCTTCACATTGGTTTCTTTCAGTTCCTGCACCTGAGAAAAACTACAGATTTCATGCTATTCTTACCGATAAAATAACAGGAAATAAAATTGCAAGATAAGTTTGTTAAGATTTGATAGGCGTTAGATAATATATTGCTGCAATCATCTGATATTCAACAAGAAGACACTACTTATAAAAATACCATTTCCCCGGTGTGAAAAAGGAATGTCATGACCGCAATTAAGTTAATTTCCTACAACAATGAGGCTCTGTTCTACAGTAAATCCCACGTAAGAGTCCATGTCAAGTAATTTCATGCCATGAGGTAGCCCACCTAGTTACTTACTGAATCATAGGGTTTGTTAAATTACTTTGTAAAAAGCAGAAGAAGAACCAGTTGCAACTGCGTTGCAGACATGAAGGAAACAACGAACATAATTGACGTAGAGATACCCTCTGCGTACCAGATGATTTAGGTTTACAGTTCCATACACCAGTCAGTACCTAGTTTCAAAATAATGGCCCAGATTTATTCCTCTGATCATAAACCCTTACTTCAGGGTAAGAAATTGCAGCTGTTTGTCAATACCTGAGTCTACCTAACCACTGTCTTTAATGTTACTTCTTTCTCATACTTCCAACTGTGTATGTCTTATCCCTATCTTTCACTCTTCTGCTGCATAAATGTTCGTAAAATTAAGTAAGATGAAACTGAGAGCTGAGATGTGTGTTCATCTCACTAGACGTAGGAGCTCAGCTTAAGATGCTCAGTGGCAACAGATGTAGGTAGTGACCTCCCTTGATGGTCAAGATGAATTCCTTTCTCTTGAATAATAATAATGAGAATTTAGGAAACCTACCTGCATTACATGCAAAATTCTACCAGTAAGAACTTACAGCTACAGCTGTATTCTCTTCTACTGTACAGCTTAATTCAATTATCTGAACATAGGTATCTAGTGCCATTCGATTTATTTCAAATTAACCTCTTTGTCCTCCAGTTGCCAGTCTAGAAAATTATAAATATCCTGTAGAACCTATATTATAACCACTCCCATGTGTGGACTTTCTGGATGCTTTGTGATGTTGAGACAAAAATCACCATCCAGTTGTCCCTTTTTGGAAATCTGAATCTCCCACTTGCCCCTCAAAGGAGCACAGACTCTCATTGAAAAAGTAAAAGAAGGTAGGTAATGTCAGTTGTAGGCATTTTATAGAAAATGTGAAGAAAACAAAAGGAAAATTAAAAGTAAAAAAAAAAATATATTTCAGAACATCTTTTATGACCTTTGGGTCCAGTAGCCTGTGAAAGTAAGGTGAGAAAGAATGGCAATGCCCTTGAACGGGAGGATGAAGTCTGTGTCTCCAGAGTCACGTCTCCTAAAGCCTTCTGTCTCCTTGATCTACCATCTTGGCAGCAACTGTGTAAATCATCCAGAGGTAACAATGGGATTCATGATGACAGATGCCAACTCCAGAACACAGGGAAGGCCCTCCCCATCAGCATGCTCCAAGCAGAGAGTTGAAGGAATTCAGAGGCAACCCAGTGATCCACATCAAAGTTTTACAAATGTCATACTACCAGACTGTCAACACTGAAGCTGGAGATCATCTGCATGATGAATATTCTGTTGGAAGAAAAAGATCTGGAAGTTACTGTCTTATCATGCCTTGAGGTAGCACTGAATAACTCATGAGTGTCCCTCCACTTCATCTGAAGAAAACTATCTGTATGCTTTATTAGCTATACAGAGAAAAGTATTCCTTGTTTAAAAAATGAATTAAGGATTCATATAATCTGTGTTTTTTTGGTGAGTATACTTTACACAGTATTTGGCAGCAAAGAAGGTGGGAGAGTCATAAGTCTACAGAAGCAAGGATGACTTTGAGTGACAAGTCTTTTTTACTTTCCAGATGTTTAGCATTCTTGTAGATTTTATCATAACTCAGTTTCCTAAGGCATTTTATCTTGCCTTGATTTGAGGGTTTTTTTTACTATCTTTAGTATTCTCTTTTATTATCCTTTACTGTCCCTTTTACTAGCCTTTTTTCATGTATTCTCTACTTTAATTCCACTTAACAAAATTTATCTTAGAGATTTTCTTCTGTGCATTTCTTTAAGGAAGCTTAAAAAAATTAGAATGAAGGAATTCTCAACTTGATGATGTATTGGGAAAATTTACTCTTGTCAATGTTCTAAGCACCAAAGTAATTGCACATCTCCTCAGTGGACTTTCAGATATACAGTTCTGAAGAAGGAACTCTTTCCTACCAGATTTAGCAATGGAACAGAAATAGACCTGTGTGAAGCTAAGCAGCAATGGTTTCTTAAATGTTTCTAAGAATATAAAATTATATTTCAAGTTATGTTTGGAGCAACTGTATCCCTTGATGCCATCAAATTTTGGATACATTAGTTTCATGAGCTGTGAGTACAGCTAACAAAGCCAGCCAACAGATTGCACAGAAATGTGCAAAGAAGGGGGTTTTGAAGAAAACCTCCAGTGCTGCTCAATTGTACTTGCTTTAATTGTCTCATACATGGTGGTAACATTCCATAGAGAAGTTTCCTCAGCAGATGTTGAAGCAGCTGTTCCTGCAAGGCCAGAGGCTTCGACACAGACTGAGCCTCAGGCAGCAGATGCAGCCCTAAGAGTCCCAGGCTGGAGAAAGAGACTGGGGCCTATCTCTGAAACTGGGAGAGATGCATCCAAGACTGCAAGAGGTGTACTGTCATGAAGGACATGTGCTGCAAAGTAGAAGAGCTAAGGGAAGAAATAAGCATCCTAACACATGAAAAGGAAATAGACAGGATATTCTCTGAGACTTGATGACTTGTAAAGCCTCACATCCCATCTGTAGAATAGAAACAGGCAGTGTCTACGCTCAACATTATTGTACGTAAAAATGATGGAAAAGTGGAATGACGGAAGCTGCTGATTTCTGGCATGAAGAATAAAGGTCCTGACCTATCTAATTCTTCATAACTGCAGAATAGAGTCACCATCCTCAAAGAGAAGACATTAGCGCCTACAAGCAAAGAACCTAGTCCACCTAACCCCCAAATATGTACGACTAACAGGAAGAAATGGAGAGTTATCAGAATGGGATACTCCCTGCTGCAAGGAATAAAGGCACTCATCTGTCAAACCAACCAGTTATCTGGTGTGGTTTGCTGCTTACTAGGAACCAGGATTCAGGATGATGTGGAGGAACTACCAAAACTCACCTGGGCCCACACTCCATGCCCTTCTTCCATGTGGGCGTAACTTTCAGAGGAAACCTGGATGGTATAAAAAACGATTATTGAACTCTGGGGATGGTAATTGAAGGCATGTGGGCCCGCCCAGGTGGTGTTCTTCTAATTCCTGCTGGTGAGGGAAAAAGGTTATGAGGACAATGACATTAATGGGACAAGTCAATAATTGACAGCAGAACTGCTGTTGGTGACAGGGTTTTGGATGCTGTGACCACGGGTCTTTGAAGACCAATGTCTACTTGGGACAGATGCAATCCGCCTCACTAAACAGGGCCAAGCTGTTTTTGCCAAATAGATGGCTGACCTCATAAGGAAGGGTTTAAATTGAGAATGAGAAGTGTCTGCAAGGCATCATTATGGTGAAATTCCTCAAAGCTTCTCCAGGAACTCAACATGCTGAGGTGCCTCTATAAAGTGCCTGTACACTCAGGTAAACAGCAATGGGAATAAATATGCTGAGTTAGAGATTGTGTGTGGTTGCAGGGCTACGATTCTGTTTGGATCATGCAGACACAGTAGGATGTCTTCCATGGGTGCAGTATTACAACTGTTGACCTTATAGTCACCGACAAGGAGGGGCTCACTGGAGATGTGAAGATTAAAGGTCACGTTGGCTGCAGAGTCAGTGAGATACTGGAGTTCAGGATCGTGACGGAGGAGGGTCAAAAGCAAGCTCACAACACTGGAATTTAAAAGAACAGACTTTGGCAGACTTGAAAGATCTCCTTAGAAGAGTCCTGTGGGATTGGGCTCATGAGGGTAAAAGAGGCAAAGACAACTGGTTAACAGTCACTTTCTCCAAGCTTCAGAGAGCTATATGCCAATGAATGAGAAGTAAGCTCAAGGTGCCAGGAGGCCTACATGGATAGGCAAGTTGCTCCTGGCCAAACTCAAATATAAAAAGGAAGTATATGGAAGGGGGAAGTAAGGATGTAAGTAAAGACCTGGGAAGAGTGCAGAAACATTGTTCAAGTCTAGGGACGAAGCTGGGAAAGCTAAAGCCCAGGTGAAACTGGTTCTGTCCAGGAATGCCAAAGGTAACAGGAAAGACTTCTGTAAGTACATTGGTGACAAAAGAAAGAGTAAGGAAAATACGGGCTTATTTATCAACAAAATAAGGAACCTTGGAGCCATGAATTAAGGAATCTATGACCTAAAGAAACAGTTCTCATATGTTCTCTATCATGAATAAATACATTGAGGAAGAGCAGACATGTCAGGTAAGTAGAGTGAAACTATCTTTTTTTAACAAGTCTCATTCCATCCTCTTACTCAGTTTCTGTCTTTATCTCAAGATGATTCACAGATTTAAATAATGCGTGGCAGTGATGGAAAATGTTATAAATTACCGAAGACACTGGGACAGCTAAGACAATCTGAGAAACTCAGACTGACACTATGGTCTGGTCTTCTTATGAAAGAATTAGAATTCAGACATAATCATCAGGCTGCTGGGAATGTGCACGGGCTATGTATTCTACAACAAGCTCCTGCCTTTAGAGTAGAAATATTCTTAAATAATAATGCTTAAATCTGACCAATAATATATATTTTCCAGAAACTCATCTCTCTTACTCTTTGGATGTCTGATGTTTCAGCAATTGCAGTTTGTTCTGTGTATTAAAATATAGTTAAATGTTGGTCTGTGTCTTGAAAATGCAGTTAACATTCAAAGTATTTCCAGTTACTTTTGTCTCCAGTCTCAGTGACTGTACCTTCCACCTCTCTGAATGCAGTCTCTGTTGTTTTGTCCTACTCACAGCCATTTAAGATTTTGCTGCAAGTACAATTTTTCCTATCTCATTTATTTGGTCATCTCCCTGCTCATCTTTACATTATTTTTCTTAGTGCTCTTTTATGCTGTCAAATTATTTTGCTTGTTTCAGTTTCAGAAGTTTTCCATGACTTTCTTCCATTTTCCATGTCCTTACTCCCATCACTTATCTCAAGTTCACTGCCCAGTTCATGAGTTTTTGAGGAAGACCTTTTATTCTAGTGGTGAGAGGTGCCCCTCACTAACAGGAATTTCCTGTAATAGAAATTTTTTCCTCATAATGTCAGCAAAAGGCATGGAAAATAAGAGTACAATTGCTGTAATACAATGTCTACCAAGACGACTAACTTTATCTCATTGCCTTCTTGTACTCTGCCATCTGTCTACCTGTATTTACTTGATATCCCACCTCATTGGATCATGCATTATTGTTTGTAGACCACTTTTTACAGTGGAGCTGTTTCACAACTAGGCTTCCTAGACATTGTAGTACCCAAGAATAACTTGTAATGGGTCAGAAAAAAGAAAGATGAATCATGCTCCAAAAGCTTGCAAAGCAAGACTATAAGAGACAGCAGATGGGTACTAACAGACAGATGGTGTTGAGCAAAAAAATAATAGTTACCAATAATATGAATAATGCAAACACAAGGAATACACATACAAATAATACTCATATATGTGATATCTGTAAATAATAAACAGGGACATAACTGTAAGAAAAACATTTACAAATTGGAAACTGGGCCCCAAAGATATTATGATTTGTATTCTTCTTTGCTACTCTGGATGTAAAAAGTATGATTTCTTGCCTAGGTTAGAATCTAGGTTGCCTCATTGAATAATATATGTTGAGAAATGTACTCGTATTCCCTAAATCTGGCAGTTCAGCTTAGGTGTCTAAGTTACAAAATCAGTCTTTCTAACCTACAGAAAGAAGAAGAACTTCCAGAGAGCAATTCCTTCTTTTAAAGTTAGATGAGGTAAATGAAGATGTGCATAAATTGGAGCAGACACATGAGGTCTGTAGAATGGCTGAAAATTGAACCCAGAATTCTCAAGTCTCCACTAATCACCACAGTTCTGAAATTCCCTTACCAGGAAGCAACAACCCTGTAATAATAGGGCAGATTCCGCAGGTCTTACAGGACAGGACCTCAAAGATCTCGTTTTAATTTTAAAGCAAACTGACTTTAAACAGAAATTATCCTTGCAATGCAGTCATGCTCAGCAAATTGGTCTGTCCAGGACTTGTATTAAAAATTATTAAATCATTTTCCTTGAAAAAGTAGTATCTACTTCTTTTGTAACTTCTGTGATTTTTGGATGATAGCCTTTGGTGTATATATTTTTAAGGATAATATGTTTCTATATATTTTTATTTTGCTTTCTTTTCTATCTAGGAAAATTTGGTTAAGTGAGGGAGGAATATAAACACAGCTCAGCGGTCTCTGTGGCTAAGTCAGTAAAATGCTTTTTCATTCACAGGTGGTGAAGTGAGGCAGAGCACAGTGAAATGCTGGTGATTATGTTATGTGTGCTGTACAGGCCATGGCTGGAGGCTCTTAGGAGTAGGACTTATATCTGGCCATAGTACTCTGTCTTAATATACTGCATGCTGCCCACAGAGAGGCATGCTCACCAGGTCCAGAGTCTATGAAATTTAAAGTAATGGATTTAAAGTTGTGCATTAAAGTGGGACTTTTTTCTCAGATAGAAAACAGGAGCTTAACTCATTGATGTGAAATTCTCTATAGATAACACAGTGCACACAGATATCTGACTAAGCTTGGCTTATGGGGAAAGATAGTATCCTACAGAATGACAAACTCACAGAGCACCAAGGAAAAGATATTATCAGTGACAATCTCCAGACCCTGGAGGTTTTGGATGTGGACTACAAACTTTTGGAGAATTGAGGAGAAAAATCAGTGATTAACTGAAAGACTGAAATGAGGGATACTCAAAAATATTTGTGTGCTCAACAGTGTTCTGAAGTGATTTGAAAGGATTCAGATGACAAATCTATGAATGCTGGGCCATCCAAGGAACATAACATCACTACTTACTATCATTTTATAAAGTTCTACATATAAACTTCTATTGATGTGTGCTCACACAATTAAGCATAACTGGGGTTTTGTTTTGTTTTCATTTTTTTCTTGAAGGCTTTATGTGAAAAATATAACACCAATAAAAGGAAAAAAAAAGATGCATTAGTAATAAGTTTTTAAAAATATCCAACAGTATTCAGAAATGTTGAATCTATTTGAAATTACTTGCAAGAAAATCTGTCTTCATCGAATTTTATTTTATAATAAAAGCATAATGGTTCCCTTTTTGTTTCAGGCTTGTATTTTTAATCCTGGCATAGGCTTTTAATTTTTAGTAAAAGAAAGAACTTAATTCCCTATATTAGTATTTTTTCCTCAGAACTGATTGGGAAATCTTAATAAGTTTTCAAAGGTTTTCTGTGCTCTATTGGTATGCAAAGTCTTGGTAAAATAAATTGAAAAAATACTATAATGTCCTGTACTAACCTGAGATGAAAATCACCAACAGAGTTTTCATTTCCAGACAGCCTAGAGGGAAAACTGGCTTAAGATCTTAAGATTTTTTTTCTTTCCCAACTTTTCTCCATAGCATAGCCTTCCTCACATGTGGTGTACCACACTTTTAGTTGTGCAGGCAAAAATGGCTGTGGGGTTCACCTGTGAAATGCTTAGAAGTTTGCATTAAAAATATAAATATAAGACAGAAATGCAAATATGTTTAATACTGTTTCTTTTAATGTGGATTAGCTCCTTAAACTCTCTCACAGCACGTCTGTTCAAACAGTTATGGGGCTATACAGCTAAGGGATCAGTGCTGGAATAGAAATGAAAAGAGGGGAGGAAACAATGGTTCATTAAATTCACATTAAAATCAAGAAAAAGGCAAATGTAACTGTGCCCTGAGGTGGCAGTCAGAGGGATGTAGTAAGTTTACATTATATAGAGGATTTTCACATATCTGCTCACATTACCTTGTATTAGCACTGTAGGCTTCCCTTAGCAAAAATTGCCTTTGTAAAATGTGTAGTTTAGAGGGTTGTAGGATATTTTTCATTTTCTCAAGCAGAACATCTTAAGATCTATTTTCAGTGATATTTTGACAAAATTTAACAAGAAATTTTGCCATTTGCTACCTGAACTTGTGGATACAAGTAAGGTAAGGAGGCATTTCTGGCATCTAGGAATAGATTACGCAATTTCTACTGATGGTATTTCTACTTACAATTGTTACTTTCTCATTTGCACTTTTTATTTCAGAAGAAACTTTATCATTAAAAATAGTCTCATTTTTATGTGATGCAAATGGGTGCCTAAAATCCATATTGACTATATCACTTTCAGAGATTTAAATCAAAGTTCCAATGAGGTGAACTGCACCATCTGTGGTGACAAAAAAGGAAAACATGCACAAACCTTGTTACACATTTGCAAATCTGTTGATTTTCAGAAACTGATATTTCTCAGTTGAAAATACAAATGTGATAACGAGACTAAATTATGTCAGTTCAAGAGTTTATTAAGTTACATAGACTTTCTCAATGCTTAGCTTTAGAAGGACATTGCTTTTATAGTTTAATGAACTTATATAGTACAATAGTATAGAGAACTACTGTGCAGATAATTCACACTTTTCATAATCTTTAAAATATTGGAGAATTTCTGTATTTTTTTAGACAGTAATGTTTATAAACAAAAACCCACAATGGATTAAAGTGATGCTTTAGCAAATGTACATTATGAAATACACAATATGAAACAACATTTTAAGGTTAGACACCTAAATACGTAGTTTAAGCATTTGAACCACTGACTTAACCTTAGTATTGCTGAGCAGCTCTGTCTTCCATTGATTTCTTTCTTAGAAAAACACCCTGCCGCCACCTCAGCCTTGGATTTCACTGTAGTACGTCATTGTCTTCTTAGTATTCATTGATGCTGAATGTACTAATCTGAGGAAAGAATAGGTTCAGCTGTTGCTGATGTGGATGGCAGCAAAATTAGCTGCCAATTTTCTAGACAAGGTGTAACATTGTTTCTTAAGAAAAGAATAAGTATACCTACAGATTCTTGGTCTCCCAGGGTACCCTTGTAGTCCAATACATGATACATTAACAGAAATTTTAAAGACGCATATCCTCCTCTTACAAAGTCACTGAGCTGTAGCAGTAAAGAATTATACAATCCTAGATAAACAGATAAATAATACAGTCTAACATTGCATAAAGTTTGACCACTTGAGGGATAATCTTATTTCTGTTTTATTTTGTGACTGCTGGTTAAACTGCACAACCAATGGAAGTACTGCTATGTCTGATCAGCTGTAGTAGAGCGTCAGAAGTCATCTTTGTGGAATAAAGTTTTCTCTGCTGAAAAAATGGATTTTCATAGAAGTATGTCTGACTGCTAATGAGTCTCTATAGAGAAGCGGTAGCAGGAAAAAACAGAGTTCTGTTCTCAATGATCATCAGAACTGAATGTACACAATTTCTTACTACAAATTCAGTACCAGAACACCGGATGAAATGTTGATTGTAAAGTGGATAGTGAATTCCTACATCAGTTTGAGTGCACCTAGTCACTTGGGCAAATATTTTATCACCTTTTATTATCACAGCACAAATACATCTCCTCCTCCTGAATAGAAAACAACCAAAAACCTCAAAGCTTGCATGACCCCAAACTTATGAAGTGCAAAGAACAATCTATTGCATTGGAATACTTAGAAATTTCATCTGCAGATTTTTCAGTGGTGCAGGATGTGTCATAGGATTTGTACCAATGTGCTTCTACTGATAAAAGGACCAATTTGTTCCCTTATGTGTATTCCCGCAGGTAAGAAGTTTCTATAGGATTACCAGTCTAGAAATTGTCTGCTCTTGTTTGTCAGCCATGAAATATTCCTACCTTATTCACCAAGGCAACATTGACACAGCTGTCTATCCCTCTGATTCCACAGTAAAGGACTGGTAAGTAGTGTTCCACTGTCCTATGCCAGGCTTCAGACTGTATCACAAATGCCACAAAAAAAACCCAAACCCAAAACAAAACAAAAGCCACCCACACAGGAAGCAAGCCAAAACACAACTAATCTGGAGACAAAATATCTGGTCATAAAAACATGGAAAAATAAACAGCAGTGAGAGAAAGCAAAACCAATTAAATTGTTTTTCCACCATAACAGATCATTTTAGAGCTTGTTCTCCAAATCACAGGCTTCTTTGAAGTTTGAGTTGTCTTTTTCCTGTACCTATGGACCTTTTCAAAGCTTTTTTCTTCCTAGCACAGCTCTTGTCAAAATTTTCACTAATCAAAAATCTTTGAAGTGAGAGATATCCAAAACAGTGAGCTCTTCAAAGTTACCCACACAGACACAAGTTTAAGTTTAGAGGAAAAAGACTACAGGTAACATGTTAAAATGCACCAGAGTGAATTACGAGCTCCAGATACATTTTCATATATTATGCTGTAGCCAAAACTTCCTTGTAGGTCTCAGGCTTCTTGGTTGGGTTTGAACAGTCCTAAAAGTAATGCTTGTGCATCATTTGATGGACCTTAGAAATCGAATATGAGTAAATCACTTTTGAACTGCGTCTTTTAGGTTCCTAAGCATTTTAATGCTTTTGAAATGTTTCTCCATCATCTGTTTTAATAAAAAGCCAGCAAAAAAAAAGTTCAAAAACCAGAATGGATGGTGTCTGTGACTGGCTATGTTATGTGAGCAATGAACTGTTGTAGAATTGAAACATTACTTGTGAAAACAAGACAAACATCCATCAGTTAATTCGCCCCACAGTTTTCTCTGGTTTTATGACAAATCTATAACGCTGACTTTAGTATATGCATTCCTAAGTACTTATTAGCATTCAAACATAATATGCCACTGACTTGATTTTTGAAGTTGTGTACAACATCACTGATTTTTGTTCTGAAAGACTAGCTACATTTGGCAGTTTCTAGGTATGAAGTCAGTAGCTAGTTATACACATGAAATTTGAAAATAATTTATAAAAAAATTCTTTCAGAAGAAAAGGTATAAAAAATATGACTTTCTTTCCACTTAAATACCCCAGCAATATCACTAAATTGCTTAATCTGTGGGCATTACCTTGTAAAATGCTTCACTGGGGGAACCAGTGCTATTGTATCTTACTAGCAAATTCTTAATGTTCATTTAGTTTTTCCTTACTAGGTCACTTCATTAAAAAAAGATTAAAGTCTACTCCAGCTAGAGGCATGAATTCCCAGTTCTCTTTCCAGAGAAGTCTGCTCTCAGTGCAACTCTGAAATAATTTTGGTCATAAAAGCAATGTTAAAAACACTCATTAGGAGACCAAATGGGTAGGCAGTGGGTCACGTAACTCTAACTTTTGTGCCCCTTGAATTTAATGTAAGAAAGAGAGCTTTCCCAAAGAGTATAGTTAAAAGACAAAGTAGCTGAGGAAAACTCAAAGGTAAACACAATGAGAACTCGCAACACTGACATTTGCTGCAGTATTTTTCCTTACACCTTACTGTGAGATTCATAACTTCCCACACATCTCATTTATTCATTGAAAAGAGATTCACAGAGATTAGCAACCTGAGATAGAAGTTCCCTGAAATACTTTTGAGGGAGAGAGGATTCCCTAAGTAAACAGCCTCTTGTTTGAGGCAACCCCCCTTGGGGTGTCCAGGAGAGTCCTTTGCAAAGCATGCCCAGGAAAGAACTGCCTCTGCCCATTCTTTACAATAATCCTATAATGAGAACTAAATTATAATAAAACCTTGAAGAAAAGTAGGCAATGTTTAAATCCCTCTCTTGTTAAAAGACAACGAGAGTAGGAAGGCCTACACATAAAAATTCTCTAACAAACTTTTCACTGCTGATTAGCATATGTGAAATACATGGATCTTGTGCAGAAAATGACAGTGAACAATTAGCTCTGTTATGAAGAAACATTAAAATAAATCTTTGTGCATGGTTGAAAACATCTATTTCATTAACATCAGTGGGTTTTAGGTGGAAGGTAGCAAAAAGGACTTTGGCACCAGAACATGGCTTTGTATTACACCTTTATGTCACAGCTATAATTTACGTGCCCTGGGGACCTCACTAGCAGAAACATTTGAACTGACAAAACATAAACAGCAATTCCATAAAGGCAATTGTGATATTCCTGATTGCCTTATGGTTGAGCTTTAACAATTAAAATGACTTTCAGGAGCCAAATTCTACTTGCTAAGGCACTTTCTCTTTTCTGACTCTGGTCAACCAGACTGTACCAATTTTAGAGATATTTTTACTCAAAAGAATAAGTGTATTCTTTTGACTATGCATGTTGCAAGAGCACTAAAAGACTGCTAAAGCACATGCTCACTATGGGTCTGATCAAAGCTCTCTGAGATCAATAAGAATATTTCCTTTTACTGCAATGGGCTTTTGATAAGATTCCAGATGATCCAGTGGAAAGTCAGACTCTGAAGAACAGTCCTGATGTTAGCATACCCATGGGCACTGCACTCAAATAGCTCTGCATCTGGGTGGTACACTGCATCGCGCTACAGCAGATGCAAGTGTGGCATCTCATTTTGGTATTTCATAAAATACCACTGTTGTGACAGAGGAAAAATGTTTTGATTGACTGGTTTAGTACTAGCTGTTACTTTAAACATCTTTGTGGCCACGTCAAGATCCAACAGGAAGCCAGACCTCATTCATTATGACAGGACAACATACAAGTACCAACAAGGCTATATCCAAACCAGCTGTTATTATTACTTTCATGTCTTTTAAAGGGAAGAGAGGATTTCAGTCATTTGAAAGGACTTTTTTTCATGGATAATTATACTGTTTGATGATATTTAATTTTTGTTTAGCTTTGAATGCTACTAAAATCGTAGTAAGTTCTCCTATATGAATTTGATTTAGATATAAAACTCCTGTCTAATATAGCTGATCCATCTAAAATCTCTTCTCCATTTGTTTAAAGAGAGGTGAGTTTTTTTAAGAAAATTGAAGACAACTGAGTGTTGAAAATAAAACACATGAAGTTGGAGTTTAAAAAACTGTGCTTTGGTACAACAACTTGCAGACAGTTTAGAAAACAGGAGGCAAAAGTATTTGGTGTGGAAAATGTTCAATGGTTGGAGATTAGAAGTGAACAAGCAGTTCAAAGTGAAACATCTCAAGTCCATGGAAATTTCAAGGGTCTTTATTTTATTTTACCCTAAAAGGTAGATGTGCTGTTCTTTTCTGTTATATTATTTCTTTTTATTAGAGAGAATTTCCAATAGAGACTTCAAGTTAAGCTATGTATTTTAACCTGTAACAGCTAAAAGTTTTCTAGATGCTTTATGGGCAAAGACTGGTCTCTATATTAGAAGGCTTTATTAAATAGAGTGAATAGAAATCTAACTGATAGTAGACAAATGAAGAAAAACCTAAGTTCTAAGATTAGGTTGATTAATCAGGTAAAAGGGATAGATGTGCAATCATGCTTACAACCAACATAAAATTTCATACTTCTTTCAAGTGACTTACATGACATTCACATGTGTTCACTCTGATATTATTTGTGGTTTCTATTGAAATACGCATCTGTGCATATATATATGTTTATATATATATATACAAATGCACTTATATATAAAATACATATATTAATGTTAGAGGAAGAACTTAAAATGTGTTTTCTTAAGCCTTATGTGAAGGAGTTATTTTGACTGACAGATTTTAGAAGAAAACTACAGATATATGAATGGGTATGTGTGCAGGAAATTTTTAAAATGTGGAGCAAGTCATGAAAGGGTTTGGTTATAATATGGAAGTTGTAGAGGAGGGTCAAGTATCGAAAGAGATTTCTGCTTCTGGATGACAGAGGGTGGTAGCATAAAAACTTTAAAGGAAATATTTATACAGCTCAGAAATGGAAGAATATGAATCTTGTTTAGTCATCCAGGTTTTGAGATATTAATGAGCTCCCTAAGATGAGATATGTGCCTTTCAAAGCATACAGGTCTTTTTTGAAGACTTTGTTTAGAATGCAGTTGTGGAAAACCCTGCAAGCAGGCACAGCACTCAGAAGCTAAACAACAACAGAAGAGAACCCTTGGAGTCCTCGGAACCCTCCAGATCCCAAAGAGGTAGCATAAAATATTTACAACTTGCAAAAAACCCCACCATCAGTTACATCCATGCTATCAATATAGATTTCACAAGTACTGTGGATTTTTTAGTTTTAATTGTAGTCATCACTGTGATTGATATTTTCACTGCTCTAGAAAGTTTATTTCTTGCATTATAAAGTCATTGTCTAGACAAATAAGCTGCTGAAACTTTGTCGTTTAGAGGTTTGAGTACTATTTTTAAGCCCTAATCTCTTTTTCTCTGTATTTCTGGTTTGCTTGCTGTTTTATCTTCAGATTTCAAATAAAAACGTCAAACCTTAAGCTTCTGCAAAATCTGTACTTCAAGATGGGTTCTGCAGATGTACACTTGAAAATGTATGTATCTCCAAATTAAAGCTTTAGGCTTTTTTACAGCTCTACCTTAACAAATAACTAACCTGCATATGAGGGGATGGGTACAATTGGACTCGATGATCTCAGAGTTCTTTTCCAACCAGATAATTCTCTGATTCTATGAAAAATATTTGTACTTTCCGTGTTTTAAAAGTTGTTGCTAGCCTGACTGAATGTGCAGCTGGTAGTGATCTACATTTTTTGTTTATTCTGCTGAGTGAAAATGAGGGAGGACATATTTGCAGACTCACTCATCTAAAATTCTGAGATGCTGTATCATAGATTTTGTTCTGCTTAAATGCTGTCTCATTCAGTCAAATCTCTCAAAGGTTCATTTTGGTAACAATAAAGCTTAATACACTCAGCATCAGAAATATCAATGTCTAAAAATGACTGCTTGCAAGAGGTTAGTTTCTGTGTGTCCTTAGCTGTAAAAACTTTCTTAGTACAGCGTTAGGAAAATACGGGTTACAAGGCCAGTAATTTTTGGAGGAAAATAATAGTTATCTGTGCTCAGTTATGATGAACCGAATATTTGGGAGTTCAAATATTTTTTGTAGAATCACTTTTTCTTTCACACACCTTTTGTGAAACCAAAATACCAGTTAAAAGAAAAATCTTATGCCGCAGCTACCTCTCTAATTATTATTTTCCCAAATATCCTGTTATTTTCTATAACTTTTCAATCTTGTATCTTTCGAAAGTGTATTTTTTAAAAGCTTGTTTACATCATGTCCATAAAAGGAAACACTACTTCTGTTTGAAATATGTGGAATGCAGTATAAATTAACGCTATACAGCTGTCTTTCTGTATGGTACCAATGCCTATCTGTATCGTGTATACTTGGTAGTATAAATATATCCCAGTGCTTCCATTTTCATAGTGTCTTGATGCTTTTGTTTGATTTGAGGTTTTTTTCCCCATGTCACAGTAGCTTTTCTTCTGTCTGTGATCTACCAAGAGACAGTATTCTATGTTTTTGTAAAACAGGAGATATTTTATCTATACGCAGTCCTGTCTTTTTGCTCAACATTTCCTTGAAAAGGACTATTATTTTCTTGAAGCAACACTTCAACAACTGTTGAGAGTTGTTGGGGTTTTTTTTATGCTTGTTGAGAGTTTGTTTTGGTTGCTCATGTGTATTTATCTTTTCTTGAAGTCATAGATAAGTGTTTCTCACCTAGTGGACTTTTTACACCATATAGATAAAATCTGATATTCTATTTCTTAGTGTGAGATTCTCTTCCTTTTTGCTTTAACAGCTACTGATGCTCCTGAGTCTATTTATCTGTTTATGTGATTTATCTTAGAATGTGCTAACTCTTGGAAACAAAAAAGGGGGGGAGGCGGGTGGAGAAGGAAGAAAATGTACCTATTTATTTGCATGAAGCGGAAAAATTGTTTTATTTCTGGTGCCTTGTTCACCAGTTTTCTCGTACATTACACATACATTTTTTTACTTCTTGGGTTTGAGATCTCTAATTTATATTTATTAAAAATAGTCTTGTGGCTTAGAGTAATTAGCAATAATGACTCTATGTCTGTCACCAGAAAAATCTGATGCCCTTCCCACATAAGCCATTGTTTTCTCAAAAGCTAGGTATCTATAATATGAAGCAGTCCATCTCCATATAAATAGCAGCTTTATTTTTTTCTTAAATCTTTTTCTTTTATGTGCTTTTCCTTCAGAACACACTTGTAAATCACTCAAGTAATAGTCTATTTCTTTGGACTGAATTTGTTACTATTCAAGTCCTATAGTTATTACCAGTAGTTCTTACAGTTCATCCCCGATTTTAAGGATTTTCTGTTCAGTAGACTAAATGTGCAAGAAATTACAGATTGTTCTTTATTTCAGAGACTGCATTGCTAAAGTTACATGCTCTTTCCAGTTTTTTTTGTCTTATGACACAGTTATCTTCATTTTCTTTCATGATTTACTTTCCATTTCTCATTTAAATTTCTGTATGTAACATATTCATTCTGAAACCAATGCATTCATTCAATGTATATTTCTGCTTGTCATATGACTATGCCATTTAATAAAACATTTCTATAGAGATATTTCAGCTGGATTACTCTGAAGCGTAATGGGAAATGTTTCATTGTTGTTGGATTTTCCATACTGATTGTAGAAAAATCAGTTTGAAATTGATCTGTTTCATTCATCCTAAAAATAAGGTACTGGAAGCAATACTTTAACAAAAGGATTAGATCTTTGCCTTTGCCATTTCATGGTTATGCCATCTACATTAAAATGTATGGAGATTTTCAGCTGTAAATTAACATTCTCTTGCTTCCAACTTTTCCACAAGAGTATTAGGAGATTTTATGCTTCTGATTTCAGAAGAACTGGTTGAAAGTATTTTATTGTAAATTTTTTGATTTCTCTTTCATAAAAATTGAAATATTGAAGAAGACTGCACTATTTTGCACAAATATTATTTTAGAAAATATCCTACATAACTGCAGGACAAAAATAAAATAATTTATGGTAATATTTTAACTTCAGATTTCTTTTTTTTATTGTGAATTACTTGTACTGTCCTATGCCCCCTCCCCAATGTTTTTGATCTTTCTTATTTTTTTAAATTTCATTTTATTTTCCTTAATTTGTTTCTATGGGGAAAGCAGACAATGATATACCCAAGTGCTACATGCTTCCCTGTATCTTCTCTCCCCACATAATAATTATTTTTTCAGTTCAGTTCCTTTTCATGTGGAGTAGCACAACTGTCAGCTCTCTGAAAGTGTTTGAGCTTAGCCTTTTGCCTAGAGTAGCAAACTTGCATGAGTGGAAGTTACACTTGGCAGAAATGTCTAAATACTGGCCCAATGTTCTCCATAATTTCCAGGTATTACTTGGAAATGCTTCCTCTAAATCAACATTTACAGGGTCCTATCTCAACACTTCATAAATGCAATTAGCAGATCTCAATGTGAAGATACTAGTGATAATGGGGCAGTTTACATCTGCAGACAAAGGTAAGGATTGATGAAGTTGTCTTGTGACCCTGCAAAGAAGATGAGGAAGAGTGCCAGATGGCCAAGAGGAAGATCTGAGGCATCTGCTTTGCTTAAGACTAACAAGTGATCCAAAGGATAATGTTTCCTCAAGGCATAATCAAGCATTCAGGAGGCAGATGATGGAAAGAGTATGGAGTCAAGACAGTTATAATTAGACCAACACCATATGGAGTTGCTTCTTTTCTAGAAGCTCAATCTTCCAGACAGGTCTGTGAGTTTAGCTACTGGACATGCCACAGACCTTTTGGAAGTTTTTAATGGCTAACAGCCAACCCACTTGCCCAGATTGCTACTTTACAGAAACAAGTGGACGATGGCAAGTATGTGAAACCTCAAGCTTAAAACTCTAATATGAAACTGAGATGTATCTTGGCTGTACCCAAGAATCAAGAAATTAGAAGAATTCCTAAGTCTTGCATGGTCAGAATCTATCAGACATCCCTGAAACTCCTGTTGTTTTCTTTCATAAAAACTCAGCTTATTACTTCCAGTCAGCAGAAAGGAGGAAACACTGCAGTTCTGCAACCATGTTGTATATGGGCTGCACTCCCACTTTGAATTTTCTTTTCGTTACTGTGATCACCACTTTTATTATTACTCCTGAAATATAGGAGACATCTTTTGCATCTTGATTGTCTTTATCTGTCCATGTATCCCTTGGTTATTTTGCTCATCAGTCCAACAAATCAAAATCCCACACCATCTGTACATGTTGGGAAAAACAGTGGGGTTTAGTGCTAGGAAAATAAGAAAGAGAAAGCCACTAGAGAGCATATCTAGAATTCATGGTGAATTACAGCGCAGATGGCTAGAGCAAATAAGATATGTGGAATCTGAACCTTCCAAATCACTTCTAGAAACAGCATGGTCATAGTGATTCAGTTGAGTGCATTCCTCTTCAGTATCTTTGCAATGAATCTGTCCTCTTCTGTATTCATCAAGAAAAATAGGAATAAAAAAATTGTTTAGTTTTTGATACTACCCACAGCCTTGAGAAACATTGGAAACATGCAAAAGACTTTCTTCAGAAACATAAAAGCAGATTTCTTTTACTGCTTCTTTTTTGTATACATGTATGTGGTTAGTTGATTTTTAAATAAAACTTAAGTCTTGCAGCAACTGATGTTTAAGTCCCAACATGCCAAGAAAAGTTTCTTTTCATCACTTGCAAATGAGTGAGTGTATTTCTCAAACTTTGTCCTCTAAATAAAGACAAATACAGAATCCAGATTAGCTAGTATTCTAATGCCAGAAAACACATTAATTGCCTTCATACTTATGTATTTGGAAGTCAGTACCTTTCATGATAAATTTTTAGCTGACTCCTAGCACTTTTGAACCAAACAATACGGACTGCTTCCTTAGTGTTACCAATCACCTCTTCTTTATTTTTTCTTTTTCTGTTATAAAGAATATTTTTTTCTATACCCTATATCGAAAAAAGTCCTCATCATGATATTCTTATTATTTAATAATATATCCATTACATTTAATCTAAATGTTTATAAACCGCTCGTTTTAAAATTAGTGACTCCTTTTTAATTTTTTCTTTCTGTACTATAGGACATCGAACTCACTAGAAAAAATGTATAGCTCTTGATTCTGAAAGTTATCAGTCAGCACCCAGAATCTGAGGTAGTTTCTAGGTCATACATCCTTCAAAGACAATGCTTATGAACTATTGGTGAAATTATTTTCTTCTGTTCATTCTGTTACCAAATTCAGACTTTAAGGAGCAATCTAAGTTTTTATTGTTTTCATCTCCAAGTCCAAAGCATCACAGGCCCTTAAAACTTTTTCTTTTTGGCTACTCTGAAAAGATGTTGGAAGAGGTAATGACTAACAAGAGCTGAAGTGCCAATGGTATGCATGTGTCACACTACCAGCATTATATAAAGCTAGACCTCAGTATTTCTCAGAAATCACAGTACTTATTGGAGAGCAATTAAAAGACAGAACTAAAGAAAAGTTTAAATGATGGTCTTAAGAATTTTTCCTTTATCAGTCTATATATATATAGTGAAGTTGACTTGTAGTTTTAATGTATTTGTCCATTATTTAGAATTTGATCTGGCCACTATCACATCCATATTGACAAACTTTTTAATGGAATTAACTGGAAGAGAATAATCTAAATAACATTAGTCATTTTAAGTTAGGCATATACCCAAGGTAATTGTCTAAGTTTTATGTATAATCGCCAGGGAGACAATCACCTCCAGAGTACAACTGATGACATTCACATCTTGCTCAACACAGTAGTTCAGATCCTGTATCTGATTTGTCTCACCCAATGTATTGTTGCTTTGTATTATTTAAAAATCTGTTTGACTGGTTAAAAATGCTGTGCTCTTCCACATGGATCTTAAGTGCCAAAGTAATCACGCCATAGAAATAAATATATTATTTTTCCTCTTCCTCTCATGCAAAACACTTCTGACTCACCTGACCACAGATTCTAGTTGCTTTCTCTATGGATTTAATTATTCATAATCCTCATTATATAGCTGTCTCTTCAATATGTCATCTTCATTTGCAAACTCCTCATTTTGTATCTCAGATGACTGCCCTGGTTCTTATAAAAGACCAAATATTTTGCTCCTGCTTATTACAAAGAGAGCAGTATCTGGTGGCAAGCTTATCTTTCATTATGATGGACAGGAGTGAAGTGATCTGGGACACAACAATTATAGCCTTGTAATGTAGAGAAGAAAGCAAACTCAGAAAATCTGTGAGTGATGGGTATAGTTGATTTTTTTTCTTTCAAGATGGACAGGAAAGGGTTGAATATAAATATCCTGAGGAAAAGAAATTGAGATATACTGCAGTGCGCAAGTGGAGAGGCTGTGTGCATATATCCACATTGTGACGAATGAAGACTTTACAGAACCTAAAACCAATACATACACCTTAGATAAATCATTGCTTTCATCCATTAATGTTTGAGATGTCTTTTGTTTATCTTATTATACTTTCCTTTGAGACCAGTCTGGAGCACTTGCCCTGCAAGGAGAGAATTATAGAATCATTAAGGTTGGAAAAGACCTCTAAGATCATCAAGTCTAACCATCAGCCCAATACCACCATGCTTACCAAACCATTTCCCAAAGTGGAGGGAGGGCAAGAAACAGGGCCCTCTGCAGTTTGGAGGAGAGGTGGTTGTGGGGGCACCTCACAGTAGTCCTGCAGTAAGAGGGTAAGGAAATTTCTCAAAAACATTAGTGAAGAAATGATAGTGTCTAATACTCATGTAGTGTATTATGCTTTCTAGACTACTTTTTCTCAGTTTTACCAAAGACTTACCTGGTCTAAGTTAAGTAGTTTCAATGCTAAAAAGAAATTAATATATTATCATGGAGAGAAATGTTAGTGTTTGGTTTCGGCATGGAGAAGAAAAAAAGGGAAAGGCTAAGAAAACCACATAAGCCAGGGAGAATAAATTCTACTGTTGAAAACATACTGAATAGTAAAACATTCAGTTTTTTCATGCAATGAGATGTAAAGTCAATATTTCTAGGACTGTTCCTGCTTACTTTCCCTACATAATATAAACGTAAGCTTAGTTTGAGAGCAGAATTTGTTTTCAATCAATGGCTTAATCATGTGAGTTCTCCGACAGTGGTGTTTTCCATCTGCAAGTACCAAGTTGTCCACTTTCCACTGCAGTTTCAGTTTCTCCATGAGATCACAAAAAGAACTAATTTCAGGAGTACTAAAAGTATAGAGTTAAAAAGTAGATCTAGGTAAATGGTTTGGAAAAAATCCAAATTTTATCAGGTATGAAAAGAACAGAGCATAGAAATACTGCAAGAAGATAATTTCTCATGCTATTTTATCCATACTGTGTATCATGATTTATCTGAATACCGAATTCAAATGTGTTGGGTGATTGATCATTGCTTTATGAAGCCTCTACTTTGGATTGGGCTTGTCTTCATGCCACCATCCAATGACGCAAATTGTCATAAGTGATTCATATGACTTTACAAAAAACACAAAGCCCTACAGAAACAGCATTATGAGGCTTTTTTTTTTCCTTATTATTTGACATTTGTTCTGAACCTTGTTGAAAATAACAGAAAATCCATGAAGGTCTCTGATCTTTGCAGGGAGATTTTTTGAAAAAGCAGCTTTATCAGTAATCATCTTTGCCTTTCAATTCTCATTTTCCTGAACATGCATCTAAACTGTAAGTCAATCCAATGGCCTTCTGGAATGAGATATACCAAGGTATAACTTCAAAAGCTCTTGGGATCAAAATTGTGCACCTTGCTTAGAGCCCAAGGAAGGCAACATTACATGGAATGTAAGCGATTAAATTCTCTGTTCAGTTCAGATCTCGTGTGGTGTAGTCACTGAGTCACATTCACATGGCCGTTTTCTGTTTAGCACCAGCTTGTCTTGCAGTGCCACATGAGCATTTATATTACCATTACTGTTCTGTGCTTACACATGGGTTCCTTTCCTTACTTTCAAAGTTGTGCCACTGAGATCCGTTGCTAATTCAGAAAAACTATTGTTTATATCATGTCACAACTTTGTATGCATAGTAGAGTCACAATAATTCTGCTGCTTTTGAGGAAAACTATTCCTACATTCAATGGGACTGAAGATTTCTAACTTGGTGATCGTGCCAAAAATTGCCTCTAAAATGTTCTTGAAAATTCTTATGTAGCAAGACATCTCTCCATTGTAATTTCCATCATATACTTGGGAGTTCTACTGTGAAAATTAGATGAAAAGTCATTCCAGGTCCCATTCCTGGATTTCAGTCCTAAACTACGTCACTCAATGGAAGACCATGGGTGCACATTCCAAAAAAAAATTTAATAGTTAATGTAAAAGCAGATTACTTAGTCACTAAGTCACTTACAGAAAATGTAGCACCTGATTTAAGCCGTATCTTAATTTATTGAGTATGGAATCCCACACTTTAAAACACAGAAAAATAGTTGTATTTTTTCAAACATATTAACTAATTATATGCATATTACCTTATACATATAATTTATATCTATTTTAGATACTCTGATGGTAAGCAATTTACCAAGCTAAAAAAAAATTAATTAGATATCAGGAGAGTTAATAAAACAGAAATTACTATCTTAAGAGAAATTTGTACATTTTGGATAATTGTAATTTCCCATCAGAATAAAAAACAATGTTTCAAGTCGTTTTAAGGAGTCAAAGGGTTTGAATATTTTGTTTTGGAAACACTGATGTAAACTTTCAAAATATTTTGTCCAGAACACATTAGACCACTGCAGTATGCTTTTAAAAAATGTGTAATTAAAATATCAGGTAAACCAACTGAAATTAAAATAGCTTATTTTGACTTTCAACCATATAAAGTGTCTTCCCTTAGAAATGTCAAAGAAACTGAAACATTCCAGTCAAACCCTTTTATATCATCACAGCATTTGTTTTGATTCATCCATGGTAATTTAATATTTTTTAAATCAACTTGAACTCCTTACTTTGCTTTACTGTTTTCCTATTAGTTGCTAAAACTAGCCAGTCATGTACTGATCTTCATAAAAGTGTTTCTAGTACGCATAACAGGTGTAGAGGGTGTTAAAGCAAGTGGAAAATGAAAACAGAAGAAAAATACTATTCAACGTGACTTGGTTTATCTCCCCACAAAATAAGTACAATCCTTGCAACTATGAGGAAGGAGGCTTGAGAAGAGAGGGTAGTGCTTTAATGTATTTCAGTATTGGTGTCTGTCTGGAATAATATACACAGTTCTGGTCATGTTCAAGAAATATGAGTTCAGATTGGTCGCTAATAGGATCAAGGGTTTGTAAAATCTTTTATGTTGGCGAAGATTTCAGCCTAGTAAAATGGTAGTGGAAAGATCTATTTTAGCTCAAGATTGAATTGAAACAGAATGAAAGGATATTTGTTGTCAATTAATCACTTTTGTTCATAAATTACAAGAAGGTTCTTAATAATGTTTTACTATCACAGCTGTGAGCCACTAGAACACAGGTGAGTGGGAAAACATTTTTAAGTTGTTGCTTCCTGAATTTGGGACAAAATTGTGTGACAGAGTTGCTTACGATAGCAGGGGTTAGAACTAAAAGTTCCATAGGCTCCTGGGAGAAGCCTCAGTAAGGACATAGATATCTTTTTAAGGCAAGCTATACCCCTTGTCTGACCTGCAAATTTTCTTTATCTGAAAACTCGGGCAGGAGGGGAAATTCCGAAAGGGATGGAAAAAGCTGTGGTGCATCTGCTACCATTAACTTAAAAGCACTCCCAGATCCATTAATACAGAGATTCTTGATTCACATACAACAAACAAACTTGTTACTTGTTTCCTTATTACTGAATCCATGTCATTCAGCCAGAAAGCATAATTTCTAGTTTCCAGGTTGCATTCATTTTATCTCAGAAATCTTACTGAGCTGACCAACATGTCAAATGCCACAGTGGTGGGAAAGAAAGCAGGAAGTGTAAGGCCACCTTCAAAGTCATAGATCTTAACTTTTTATTGTTTTGCTTGGTTAGGAGTTAAGTTGATAATGGGGAAAATGAAAAGCAGCACCATTATTTTTTGACTTTCTTTAAACTAGTAAAAAAAAAATAAAAGATTTTTTTCATTAGATTTTTTCATTGGATTTAAATGGATTTTTTTCATTATTGTAGTTAGTGGTTTTTGAGATTATTTGCTTTCATTGATTTGTTCTTTGCCTGTCAGTGCACTCATGCTGAATTTAGATTCATGGACAGATGGAAAGAACCATTATGATTATATGTTCCAACCACCTGTGTAACAGGTCATAAAATTGGAACCAATAATTCATGCATCAAGTTCATGTCTTCTGCATGAGGTAAAATATATCTTTTAGAATGACATCCAGTTTTGATTTAAAGTCTTGATTTTCTCTTATTAATGTTTACACCTTTCTAAGCCATCTAGCAGGCCTGAAAACACACTGTAGGGAAATGGTATCTTGAGGTTCTCCCTCCATAGACTTTAAAGTTAGAATTGAACATTTAAAATTGACTTTTACAGTATTTTTTCCAGTTCTGGAAAAAAAATATTTAATCATATTTGCTCCTCTCCATAGGCATAATTTTGACAAATATTCAGTGAAGGACGTGACCTGGAAAATAAAATCTCTTGCAGGAACTTCACACTGGCAAAAAAATGTTAATGAGTCATTGATGATGTTCGTACAAACCAGAATATATATTTTTTAAAAATAATCAGTTCTCATTGGACTTTCTGAAAACAAAGCTAAAAATCCAGTTTCCAGCTACTACAGAAACAGAAGTTGCTAACAAATTATAAGGGAAAGCAGGTTTGTCCTGATTCCATTGACTGCTAAATTGCATGAAGTAGATAAACACTTCCATCAGTCACACTAAATCTTCCTACAACATTGTACTTACATAGTTTTTGTGACTAATCAATGTAAACGTCTGAAAACTTTATGGAAGTGAACTTCTTTGGGCTTCACTAAAAGGCATGACAGAGGCTTATGAGTGGATTTCTGTTCTTCAGAGATAAAATAATTTAGATAAAATAAAAAGAAGCAGGCAAAAATTAAAATAAGCTAAATCAACCTGGGAAAAAAATCAGTTCGCCTCAAGATGCACTTTATTTTTGAAAGCATACTTCTTTTCAGATCGAAGGAAGAACAAGGTTTGGTTTCATTCAGAATGAAATATATGAAAGGACCATTTTTTGTGTCCATCTACAAATCTAATGACATATTATATACCTATTTCTTTTTTACCTGTCTATGAAAAGTAGACATTAAGGGAATGATTAGTCATAGAAAATGTAGTTGGAAGAAACTTTGTGGAGGTTATCCAGCCTGTTCCTCAGTCCAAAGCAAGCTTAGCTACTGGTACGTCAACCTTGATTGATACATCCTCAATTTGATTTTAAATGCTTCCAAGCACTGGATGCTTATGAAACCCTTAGGAAATCCATCCTAATGCTTAACTGTCCTTACAGTTACAAATTATTTTCTATATATCTGAGCTGCAGTTCTGTTCCTACAGTTGCCTCTCCGGTTTTGCTCCCTCTAACTTATTGGGCATATTGCTGGCCAGGGCAACTGAGGCTTGAGCAGTGCTGAGTAAGCAGAAGGATTACTGGATGCGTTTTGCCGAGAGTTCTCTGCTTGTACATAGCAGTCTGATATTTACTTTCTTTGTAACAACATTACACAGCTGACTCATGCTTAGTTAGCAATCCTATATAATTCCAGATCATCCCCGTTTGGCCAGGTGTTTCCTGTCTTATATTTGTACAGCTGATGATGATTCATAAATAAGTGGAGTACTTTTCACTTGCCCTTTAATCTTGTTATGTTGGATCAAACTCAAATCATCATCTGTTGCTTTTGGCGTACCTTGGTTGAAGCTGCTTGAAGAATCATTGCTGGACATGGATTATTTTCTGTGAGAAATTATTTTCTGACACCAGATCCACACAGCATTGTAGTAGCATCATTCCTTTTCTTCCAGTAAATCTAGCTTCTAAAGCAGGGAGTTCCACAGATTTGCTTTGTAATGAATGATCTAATTTTTAATTCACATTATTAGGCCAGTAAGGTGTTGAAGAACATGGTTTTTTGTTACTGATACATATCTACCACATACTTTAATGGTTAACAGAAACACACAAGCAGACCTGGAGGACCTGAAAATTATACTACTGTTCTTAAACTCCTTTAAATCACAAAAAGAGATAAAGTTGCAGGACTCAGAACCTTGTTAGGTAGTGTATGGTCTTAATTTTTGTCATAATTATTTTCCTTCGGCTGCAAAGCTGTTGATGGTCATGCACACAGGTACTGAGTGAAAGATTCCAAGTGTTTCTGTCACATACACTTGTCATCGAAATAGAAATGTATGTAGCACAATCCAATGGGTTTATTCATACAACATACTGAATATTTTCAATAGGCTGCACTGAAATACACATACTATATAGGAAAAAATAATATTACAGTCCATATATGATCAGTTAATGTTTTTAGCATAGTTAGCTAGTTATCAACATAACTTTGATATTAATATGTATTTTACATAATACTATGAAGAGTTCAATGACTTTGATAACCAGGAGTCTATTTAGAAAAACAAGATATTGGCTAGTAAGTTTGAGACCATCATCATCTACATGATTTTATAAATTTTATAAATTTTTACATTTTATATCCATTTACATAACTTATTTTAGCATTATAGTAAATTTGTAAAATAAAATTTCTCGAACACTACAGAAGTTCCACTGAAATCCTGGGATATTTTATATTATTATTATCATTATTACTAACATATAATATTTTAAAGTCATATAAAAATAACAATAATAATAATGATTATGAAATTTCTTACTATCCGCAAAAAGTATCAAGGTGCATCAGTAAACTCTGTACAAGATTATATATTAATGATGTGAAGAAAATATGACTGTGATGCAGGAGGATTAAGTGTTCTGTCAAGTATGGTGCTGCAGTTCTGAATTATTTACAAAACATGAAATTCAAAATAGTAAAATTCAGAATCACAGTTTGTAAACTGCACATCTGAGAAATTTACTTTTTGATGCTTCCCAGCTTTGAGGCCAAAGTTAAACACAAATCATTTCTTTTGTCGTGAATACTTCTATTGATTTTGGACTTTGAGTAAAACAAAACTCAGCTGAGGTCACAAAGTTTCTAGTGTGGAAGCCACAGTGCAACTGATTAAAACCCTGTCTCTCAGCTTAAGTGTTCCAATTCAGCCTTGTGAAGTTTAACACCTCACCTCAAGTCTCAGCCAGGTCTCAAGGGACTTTGAATTGACATTGCAAACACACCTCCAAGTTTAACACAGAAGTCGAAAAAGACAAACAAGGGAAAGAAATACTTATATACTAGGAGGAGATATTCCACAAAGACTCAGGCCAAAGGAAAGACAGAATGAAACACTGCAAAAGCACTTTTTTTTTCCTTTCAAGGACTGTAACTACTCCATGCTCCTACCATAGGAGGGCTCAAGAGTGTCCAGATAAAACACTCTCATATTTTACCTTAATGAACTCTGAACTGACAAGCCTTTTATGATGAATTCAATGTTCTAGCAGTAGCTTCAAAACTGTATGAGATTTAGAATCCCATTTAAAGCCATATCTGGTCTGTCTCCTCTCTGTGACAAGTTCTCTCAGTTCTCATCTGGATCACTAAATGGAGATCTCATGATAGGGAGAACCGACATCCCATTCATCTTGCTTTGCATGAGTACTTCGCCTGTCAAAAGAGCCATATAACAATATTAGTTTTATATACTCTCAAGAAATGCAGCCCCAAACTGGCTGCCAAAAAACAGGCAGGAACAGCACAGACATGAGAGTACAGCAAAATAAGGAAACAAATTGAAAATTTAGAATATTACAAAAAAACCCTAAAGGGGTATTGTCATGTTTCCTTTTTCAACTAGAAAGATGAATTGTCTTCTTTTCCCCACATCCCAGTGAAAAATGTATGCATGAAAAATATCTTAGAGCTTGAGACCAGAAAGGATTATCTGATCATTTAATTAATCCTTCCTCCAGGTTCTTATATCTGTTCCAAAGCTCTTACACTGAGCTCAGAAACCTTGGTTAAGATTAGATATCCCTTTCACCACCCTAAAACAAGTGACATGTGTTTCCATTTTAGATAAATGTGGAAGAAGGTGAAACACAACATGAATAAACCTGACCACTTCTATGCAAAAAGACGAAGAACCTAGCATGTGTCTAGCTAAAGGTAGAGGAGTGTGTGATTTGACTACAATTTTTCTTTATTCAAAATTTTATTGGTTAAGAATGTGTTGAGGAAAGTGATTTTCGTTCCTCAAAGCCCTTCAAAAAAAAAAGGAAATCAACTGCAATTTTCAAAAAGGCACAGATTTCAGAACCGTAATGGGCCACTAGACTATATGCAAAACTCGAGCCGAACAGAACACAGCTAAAAGTGGTTGCCAGTGGGAAATCATCATCAAAAGGCCATGTCACAAGGTTTTGAAGCTCATGCGGTTTTCATTCTTTTAATATGAACTAAATATATAATTAATTTTAAAATGTATGAATGATACTCTATTGGTTTTGCATTATAATGTTTTGGTAGTGGGGGAGTTACAGTGGTGGCTTCTGTGAGAAGATGCCAGAAGCTTTCCCCATGTCCAGTAGACTCAAAACCAGCTCCCACCCAAACTGACCTACCACTTCCCAAACTGAGCCAGTCAATGACAGTAGTAGTACCTCTAGGATAATATATTTAAGAAGAGGTAAAAACTGCTGTTCATCATCAGCTAGTGAGAAAATAGAGAATATATGAGAGAAACAAGTCGGCAGACACAAAGGTTAGTGAAGAAGGAGAAGGAAAAGATAATGGAAGCATAGGAGCACAGATGCTGCTGTTGCTCATGATGAAGACCATGGTGAGGCAGGCTGTCCCTCTGCAGCCCATGAAGGTTAACTGTGGAGAAAATGTGTATGTGCAACCTGTGGAGAGCCTCATATCAGAGCAAGCATGTACACCTGAAGGAGCTTGCGTGCCCCCGAGAAACTTGTAGTGGAGTAAGTTCCTGGTAGGATCCAGACCCTTGGACTGAGGTACCCATATTGGAGCAGGTTTGCTGGCAGGACTTGTGACCTCATGGGGAATCCACACTGGAGCAGTGTGTTCCTGAAGGGCTGAATGTAATGGAAAGGACCAAGGCTAGAGAAGTTCGTGAGGAACTACGGCCTGTGGAAAGACTTATGTTGGAGAAATTCATGGAAGACTGTCTCCCATAGGAGGGACACCACACTGGCATGGGGAAGAATATGAAGAGTCCTCCACGTGAAAAGGAAATAGTGGTAGAGACAATGTGTGAAGACAAATGACCACAACCCTTGTCAACCTGGGCCACTGGGTAGTGTAGCAGATAGAGAAACTAAGAGCAAAGTTGAGCCTGGGAAGAAGAGAAGAGTGTGAGGAAGGTGTTTTAAAATTTGGTTTTATGTCTCTTTTTGCTATTTTGATTTAATTGGTAATAAATTAAATTAATTTCTCTCAGTTGACTCTGTTTTTTCTGTGACAGTAAAATTGCTGAGTGATCTCCCTGTCCTTATCTAAAACCATAAGTCTTTTGCTATATTTTCTCTCCCCATCCTTTTGAACAGGGGAGTGATAGAGAGGCAAAATGGGCACCTGGCATCCAGCAAAAGTGAATCTCCCATAGACACAAGTGAGTGGTAGAAGAAAATCGTGTTGATTGTAAGGCAGTTATAGAGAAGTATTTCAAGATTTTTTTAAGTTGGGCCTGCTAAATGTGTGCATGTATCTGAGAACATTTCATTTTCAATAATGATCTTGATATGGTCAGTATGTTTATTCAGGGAATAGGAATGCATTTCCACTGAACAGGGAAATCTGTCACTTTGAAAAGGACACGGCATCACAGAATAACAGAGTCTTTTAGGTTGCAAAAGACCTTTAAGATCATCATGTTCGGAAAGATCAATATGTTCTTTGGGTGTATAAATTTTAGAAGTATTAATTCTGTGAGCAGGAGTAAGACAACAATGTGTCTCCTTCAGGTTTTTTGGCCTGTATAGTCTTAAAGATAATAATTAAAGATTTGTTGAGGTTCTTCTTGAAAGAGCCATTCAAATCTTTGAGAGGCTGTAAAAATTATTCCTGGGAAACACAATAAAATATTTACTTTGAAAGAGTTTAGTCTGTTTAGTTTATCATAAAGAAAATGGAGAGTTGGTTGAATTACAGTGTTTATATACCGTCATGGACAGAAAAAGGAGCAGCTGTAAAAATGCTTCTTCATCTGTTTGTGCTTTTTTTGTGTTGCCATGTTAAAATATGATATCATCAGTTTAGGACAGAGTCGTGAAAGAAACACAAGACACTGAAGCCAGACATCCAAAGCAGATACTATGGTTTTTAACAGATGCGTTTTAATAAACTATCAAAAGAATGAGCAAATATTTTTGCTGTGTCATCATACAGAAACTGCATAACTATTTAGAAGATAAGCTTTTAGTTAATTTCGAATTATGAGAATTAATAGATTAGGAAAAATGTCAGTTTGTGATAAACATGTTAAACAAGACATTATTGTGATTCTTTTGCCTTTAAGTTCTATATTTGTATCCACGAAAAAGAAATCAGCTGAGAACAAAGTGGAAAAGTCATCATTTGTGCAACAAATAAACATGAAATTATAGCCATTTTAAGTCTTATGGTGGCAGAGGAAGGAAAAGAGACACGAAAACTGGAAAGAAAAGCTTTTTTGCTATTAATTATAATGGAACAGATTTGCATCTGAAGTCTATAGAATTCTTTCTCCTGTTGCATTATGATTATGAAAAGAAGAACTAATTTTATTTGCATTTGCTTGAGGTATCTAATAGGTACTAAACCAAAATGCTTTAGATTTTTCGCTCTTTAGGAAAGATTTGACAGCATTTTACCCTACATGAATGGTTTGCATTGGAACATTTAGAAGATCTCATGCAGCACTAAATAAACAATGTGTTGTTTTAACTAATGAGTGCAAATTAAGTTGTTTTAAGGAGTGCAAGTCAAATTAAAGGTGATGTTTGTCATCTGTGTAAGTAAAGTGACTCATGCACAAAATTAAAGGAAAACAAAACAAATTTTTCAACAGAAAGTTTGATTTGCTGTTTCGTCTTTATATAGCACATGAGGACAGATGGGTAAACTCAAACCCTGAGGGAATCTGAAACTAATAAATTACAAGCCAAATCTATTTAACTGTAAATACTTATCAGTAATGGGTTTAAAAGTTACTAGGCTCAAAGATGACCAATAAAGAGAATATTAACTGAAAGGAGTAGATGAATGGTCGACTTCACTTAGCAGTCAAAATAAACATAGAAATAGACTTCACATTTCAAAAGCTTATGTCTGCCAAATTTTGGTATGTTTTCTACTGAGATTTATTCTGACTAACATCTCATTGCAACCCTTTGACCATCATAATACTGACATCTATTTAGGAAATTGTATGCAACACTTTCCTTCTTTCATATGAAAAGATATGTTGTATTTTCTCATACTTGTGTAAAGCCCAGAGGGAAAATTTTGTGATTGTTCCACAGTATCTCATATACCTAAATAAAACATAAATAAAACCAGCTTTGCCCACTTCTCTTGAAAACAGTGAAAACAAATTTCAAACTAGAATATGTGAAACCTATTTAGCTTAGATACAATGCAGGTAAAACCATAATCTTTCAGTAATCAGGCTTCAGAAATAGCATGGCTAGAGGCCAGTCATCAATGAATACAATACTAAAGTGTCCTAAGCTTTATCATGTCTAGTCAAAGTATCTGAGATTCCCAAGAGACTGTTAGTTTCCGCCTCATATCTTTAGAGGCATATGACATCTGTTACTGAACTTAATATGAACTGTAGAAATGCTTGATTTTCTTATTTTCTAGTTGTCATTATAATAGTGATATCACAATGTTGTGTAAGTCAAAAGGACACCATTACTGACAGCTAGTGTCATCAAATATTAACAGCAGTTCATTTACAGTTAGATATTTAATACTGTCCAAATATTCCAAGTATTGTTATGTACTGGTCTGGATTTTGAACCTAATGTTGTTGTTGTTGTGAGGATTTAATAAAATGATCATAAAATGAGGTTTTCTATTTTTAATCATATCTATATACTTCTAACCATGTCACTTTGTACATTTAAATGAGGCTATACTGAAATGGAACTGCAGATGCAACCTCTTAGCTTCAATGCAAAAAACTTTTAGAATCTCCACCAGAAAATTGTGGGAAGTAATGGGATTATATGACCTAATATTTTCATCACTGTCATCATCATTATCATTGTGATCATCACTTACATTTGTATGAACATTGTCAAGACAATGCACTTTTGCCCACTTTACAGATGTTAGAAATCTGTGTGATGTATAGTATTGTATTGTGTGTGGAGTAGAGCATACATTATACAATAGCAAATAAGAGTGGGGTGATTAAAGTAAATAAACTTTTTAAAGGATGTGAGAAATTGAGGTAAAAAAATAAACAGATAAAGAAAGAGTTGTTTATTTGCTTGGCTTTTTGGGGGGCTGGCAAGACGAATAGTGACTTTTCTGTTAAATTTGTTGAGACTGCCATGAAAATGATATTGTGTGTTTGTTTAAATGTTTTCCAAGGGCACAGAGAACAACAAACAGGATTCTCTTACTTATGTTAACATTACAAATGACAGTAGTTGTTAATGTAAGTTCTAAATTAATTGTAGTGAAGCCTTATCGCAAGTGTGAGTGAGGAGAGTATTTTATATGCTGTACACAATGGTTCATTCTCAAATGTTACCCATAGATTTGTTTTCATTTTATCTCAATTCGCTTTTTGTCTTTGCTTTACATTAGTCATTCTGCAGTAGCAAAAGTGCAGGACGGTGACAGAAAGACTTGTCTATAAGAGATTTTTCCTGATCTGGCATTTTGTGGTAATATGTTGATCTGAAACTGCATAGCAATAATTCTGCTGAATGTCAAAATAATTACTTTCAAAGGTATAATGCCTCTAGGCACTTTGCTCTAGAGCCATGTTTCCTTCTTCTCTGTCTCAAAGGGGCCATCAGCTCTTAAGAGCTACAACTGATCCCTCTCTGCATAACATATAGACACATATATTGTACCAAGGTAACACAGGAACATAATACAGCTAGACCACACAATTCGTAATGTTTATTGAACAATTACAGAGTTTCTAGGTGCACACTGTGTGATCATTTTGCCTTGTGTCTCTAGACTGTTTTGATTAGGGTTAGCTATGATATTCCAATGTCTCATTAGTTTCCAAAAACTGACATTATACATGGTATTGTAAACACTCTCCCTAAAATACCTTTTTTTTCATTTCTTTAAATATTGGATACAACAATTTATTACCTCTACAAAACTACAGTCTAAACTGGAGATGAATGACAAATTTAAGTTTTCATGTTTTCCATCAACGCTTTAAAAAGGAACTTTATGTGACTGTGATATGGACATTTCCCCTCTTCAGGAAGTATTCAGTGTTTTTTCCTTTGGCAATAGTATTGTAATAATATTCGAGAAAAATCTTTTAAATGTATTGGTTCCCTTAAACCTCATATACTTCCTCTTTTCATAAGTGAATGTACAGTTTTACAGAGCTGAATAAGTAAGAATTGCTACTTGCAACTAACCTCCTTAATTCTCTTAGATATTTTTCAGAACAATTTTCCCTGGGCATGTGGAAAGTACATGATCATGTAAGTATTGTTATGTTAGCAAAAGTTACCCAGAAGACTGTAATTCTTTTGTGGCTTCACTGTCAGTTGATAATGGCGTGCTGATAAAATACTTTTACCACAACATCCTTGACTGTATTTCATACATATGAAAGTCTGAAGCTTACAGGAAAATATGAATTTATTGGTTATGCAATATACCACAGTGACAATTCTGGAAACACTAGTCTTTTATACCTGCATAACAGGTACAGAATGAGCAGCACATCTGCAGACTTCTTGCCAATGTTCCTTAGTCTTGACCTCAGGTGGCTACTTCTTGAAATGAGAAAGAATCTCTGCTCTTACAGCATATTTTTCCTTTGTTGAGACTGCTGTTGAATGCTACTTTTCCAAAGCATGAAGTGTCCTGAGAAAACTATAATTCTAAAATATATCTGAAACTCTTAGGCCAAAACTGTCCAGTGTACAAAGCAGTGAAGGAAAAGAAGTGAAGAAATTGCAACAGGTATAAACAGAGTTCGTTACCTTTTCGTAGATATTAGCTCTTTAACCTTGGTAAAAACATGCAGGCGTACTTATAATCTTTATGTTTCTGAATATTGTACATTTTATGTTTTCCATGATAGCATCTTCAAAGTCAAATTCACTTGAAATAGTAATAAATCAAATATTAGGGAACAATACAGCTATAGGCAGACATTCTACAAGTATCAAGGTAAACTTTGTCATGCAAGTCCAAACAAGTCAAATGTCATTTATCTCATGCTCAGACAGGTGAATGCAGATTTGTTGTTCTTCAAGCATAGAAAAGCAACAAATTTCTTGGCTTCTTGCACCCTATTTATTTTCTGAAGTTTAAATATAGGGTTTATTTACGTATTGCATCTTAGTATTTACTTATTAACTTGGACTTGTGCAGTTTGATGAGTTAAATTTGTTTAGTGAATAAAAAACACAGCAGTCCAGGTTTTTCTGTTCAGTGGATCTAATACTTATATAGTGCCTTCTCAGTGGAATAAACAATTACTTCTTTTCTTCTACTGGATTTTGTCTGCTTTTCAAGTTACGGCACCTGTAAGCCTGCTCTGGTCTATTTTTAGCAAGCAAAACTTAGTTCCCTTCCTGTCTTTCTTAAAGAGTTTTCAGGCATCCATTGTAGTCTTCCAGTCATGTGAGTTTTCCCATCGAGTTTTTGTTATTCCTATAACATAATAACTCTCAAACTAGGCATGGAGCTCCAGTTTCTCCTGTTTATTGCCCCAGACTACATGTGCTGGCGTACATGTACTTAAGCTGGCTGGAATTAGGGCTCTTGTCTTTGGAAAGGGTTAGGGAGGATTCTTCAGTAGTATGG